>CM052552.1:48469748-48526303 GCA_028533065.1 Trachops cirrhosus
CTCTCTCTCCTCCTCCTCTCCTCTCCTCCCCTGCTCCCCCTTCTTTCTCTTCCTCCCCTCCTTTTCTTTCCTAATGCTCAGTCCAAGTCTTAGAGTATCCAAATGTCTTCTGTTGCCTGTTACTAGTAAAATGCCACTTCTCAGTCAGACTCCAGCTTGCCTGCTGCTTCTCCCTCAGCCATTCCCTCCCCCCAACACCCCCAAACACTCCTGAAGCTAAGCTTGCTTGCCCAGTTCTCAAAAAAGAAGGACTGAAGGTGGCTTCTTGGTGCTTTAATCTGTGGCTGGGTCACAAACATGAGACTTGCAGGGCTTCAGGGAAAGAGGATCTAACTACAGGGTAGGAGGCAGCCCAGCTGCTGAGTGTGCTCAGGCCAGAGGCCAGATCTGGGCCATTCTGAGCAGGGATCTTTAGCTGGTTAGTAATAATCACTGTTTGCAAAGAAGGCCTCAGAATCATTTTTTAGAAGGAGGCTGAATATGCCTGGACTGGGCAGTGGTGTGTGTGGTGTATGCACATGGTGGGGGCGCGTATGTTGTGTGTATATGTGTGCATATGGCGGCAGTGTGTGCATAATGGTGGTGTGTGGTGTGTGTGTGGGTATATAGTGATGGTGGTGCGTGCATGTGTGATATGTATGTGCATATGATAGTGATGGTGTGTGTATGTGCATGTGTATGTGAGTGCATATGGTGGTGGTGTGTGTGCACATGCGGGTGGCAGTGGTATGTGTGCATGTGCATGCATATGTGTGCACGCAGCACTCTTACTCTTACATCCCTGGAGAGAAGAGATGAATGCTTTGGTGGGGGAGAAAAGCGACGCTCTGCCTAGAGCTGCCAGGCACCAGCGTGCGTTCAGAAGAGGCAAGAGTGCTTTGCCAGTGGAAAGCTTATTTTGCCCAGCAGGACCAAAAATCCAATTAAAGAAAGAATGAGGGAAATGTGAAGTCTGGACAGAGAGCTGGCACCTCCCCGGCCAACTTCCTTGGCAGGGATCTCTGTGGAGGGGAAGGCCCAGTGACGGCTATGGGCTATGGGGATGGCTGGCCAGAGAGGCTCCCACGCGGCATAGCCAAACACAGGGGCAGCTGCCAGCGGTCAGGGCCTGCCTGTACCCAAGGCCCAGCACTGAGGCCTCCTGCAAGGACCCACCAATGGTCCTTGGTGTGGAGACCCAGGCCGCCTGGCAGCAGTGGAAGCACCACCCCAGCCTGGGCTCTTGGGCCATTTGAACCACCCACCCACCCGCGCCTATTGACATTGGTGAGAATCGCACAGGCAGATTAAAGGCAGCATATGGCCCCCCAACTGGAAGCCAGCGGAGCTGAACCAACACTGGCAAATTGTGTTCAAACCGCATTGAGAATCCTGGCAGCTGCACCTGGCATGGGGAGCAGCCGGCGACCTGCATACAAAGGGAGTTTTATACACAGGGGGTGGCAGCAGCAGCAGTGGAGGCACTGCCACCCCCTCCTTCCTGCAGCCCACTCTCTCCTCCCCCTCCATTTGGAGCTGGGCATTGGCCCTGGGAGGCGGGGAGCTATTTGTCCAGGTTTCTGAACCTGGAGAAAGGAAAGGAGCTCCTATTTAGAGCTTCAGAGCCAGGACAGATTTATAAGGGTCCTCTACGAAGCTCCCTTTGTACTTATGTGCCCCTACCCCAATTTAACAATGGCCAGATTCTCCTAGCCATGAGGAGACAGGGAGGCAGGGGATAGCAGGAAGCCTGCAGGGTTTGCAACTTAATCCATAAGGAAAAGGTGGCAGTTCATCATTTCCAGCCTCTGTGGGAGACCTCAAGTGAGGGAGCCACCAAATGTCCCCCAGTGCCAGTGTGACCTGCAGACTCCTGGGCTGTCGCTTGTCTCTCTCCCTCCAGTCCTGTCTAACTAAAAAAAAATGGGAGGCAGAGACATTTTTGTTACCTCATGCAAGACCAGGCAAACATTATGCAATTGACATATAGAAATAAGAAATTGAATGTGATGGAGTTGGGGGTGCCCAGAGACTAATGAATTTGCAATAAACCAACTGAACCGGGTGCGGACAACGTTTGCAGAGTAAACATGCAAAGTGCTTGGGTTCTAGCAGCTGGGTAATCCAGAGTGTGCTGCAGGTCAGGTGAACATGCTGAGTGGTGAAATCAGGTGGACAGACCCATGGGGATGTGAAATGGGGGAGGTGCAGCAGTTGGGGGTGATCTGCCTCATGGAATAGGAATGAGAGAACATCATCTCCTGGCCTCATATTCTTTCTCCAGTCTATGAGAATCTAATTATTTTTTTCCCCCAAAGGATGCTCCATCCTGGAGGACAGCTGCAACCACATGAAGTCATTAAAAATGCTCTCTGGTCTCTACTTCCCTCTGGTTGGCACTGGGGAGGGGGGTCCAGGGAAGAGAAAAATCAAATTCTTCACACAGTGTGGCTCCCACACTCTGGAGAAGTGCTGTCTGGGGCCATGATTTGGCCTGTTTCCTGGAACCTTCAGGGATCACCCTGAAGGCGGCTTCTGGTCCTCCAACCCCACAGTGATATTTTCTTCTTGTCAAGCCACCTCCCTGACCCCACCATACTAGTGCGAAGTAGGACTGTGAAGGATGGTTGGGACATACTTGGACAATGTGAGGTGGAGACTTTGGGATGGCTTCTGGGCAGAGGAGAGGGAGACTGTCTGAAATGAGGCCCATGGGGCTGGGGTGCCACTGCCATAATGCCCCTAAGAATGAAGGGAGGGCTATCAGATGTCCTGCCCAGCCATGGGTTTAAAAGCAACCTCAGTGCCCTGTCACCCTGGCCTGGATCTCAAAAGCTTCCTTCACCTGTGGCTTGGGAGACAGCCATTTTGAAGGACAAGTCATAGTTGTTAAGCATCTTCTATGTGCTGTGGGCCATTGTATGCAAGAATTAGGTCATAGGATCCTGCAGGAGGGGTTAATCTAGTCTCTGGGTTACTTATATGAGGAAACTGACTACATGAGGCTAACCTGCCCAAGGTAACTCAACAGTGGTTGCTGGGGCTGATCCTGGCTCTGAACCACCCTGTGCAGACTTGTGCTGGGGGTGTGGCTGCTTTTGTTGTTATTCAGTTAGCTGTGGTGGTTGGCCCTCCACAGGCAACTAGGCAGGATACTTCCTCTTCCCTTGCCCCTTTCTCCCAGAACAGAGGTCAGTCACTTGTGAAAGAGAACAGTCAGCTGTGGCTGCCCTTTCCTGGATCAGGGCAGAAAGGAAAAATATAGAAGGAGTCATTTTTGCCTGCTTTTCACCACCCATTCCTCCTCCTTAAAACCCAAATTTTCAGCATATTAATGTTGATGTGGGTGGGGCCCAGGAATCAGGATTTGCTTATAAGGGTGAATGGACTGGGAGAGGCTGACACTTCCACAAACCATTCTGGGGAAGAACTGGGCGCACTCTGCTTGCTTCCCTAGACTTTGCAAAAATCCCCAAGAGGTAAGGAAGTGGGCTCTGTTTTGGATCTCTGTAGGAAGACTTCATGTTAAATAGAATGTTCTCTGTCTCTGGTCTTCATTTTTGGAAATGGCACTCTTGCCTGGGGGCATCCTGTGCCTTCAATGACTGAAGTAGCTGCTAGTTTAGGCAACCAGGTTTCTTTTCTGTTTTGAAAATTAATGTGCTTGTGCGGTCACACACTTACCTTGTAGTTGCCACAGTAATTCATGGACAAGCTGTGTGGCAGCAGTGGCCCTCAATTTGTTCATATCTTCTTGCAGTCACCCCCTCCTGTTGTTTCCTCCCACACTGAGTCTGGACTTCTCAGTGTGACTTGCTTTGGCCAACAGGGCACTATCAGACATGATTAGCAGAGGTTTGAAAAGTGCTTGTGCATTGGGACTTATTCTCTTGGTGTTCTTGAGACTTCTACAACTGCCAACATGCGAATGTGCCTGGTTTAGGTGGCTGGAGGTATGTGACCCAGTCACCACTGCCACCGGCTGATAACCAGCACCAACCATCAGACAACAATGAGGCCCTCCTACACCAATTAGTGCTAAGTGACCAGCCACTTGACCACAGCTACATGAATGAGCCCAGGTAGGTCCAGTCTGGCCCAGCCCAAGCTGTAGACCCATAAGTTCATGAGCTGATAAACAGCTGTAAAGTACATATTACATAAAATTTGTCATTTTAACCATACAGTTTAATGGCATTAGGTATATTCACATTGTTGTACAACCATCACCACCATCAGTCTCCAGAACTTTTTCATCATTTGCAATGGTTCTTTACACAGCAAAGCTCACTGATTTACATGCCTTAAGGGTTTCCCCTATTCCCTGACTGTCTTGCAGTGATAAGCCTGCCTCTGAGGGGAGCCATGTGGAAGGCTCAGGCTGGGGCATGGTGCTCTGGAGTGTGACCCAACCTGAGCTGAAAGAGAACACCCTCCTGGTGCCTCAGCTACAGCCACTCCCACCATACACCAGCTCTCGCTTCAGCCCCACTGTGGAGCCTGCCCTCTTCACAGGAGTCAAGGATGTTTCACTTACCAGAAGTGTCAGATTAAACACAACACTAGGCTCCTGCCCTCAGGCATTTTGCCCCCCTGATCTTGCATGACCAAGAAGGAGTCATCAGGGAGGACAGAAGCACAGAGTCTCAGCAGGCAGTGAAGAACACAGGCAGCTCCTCTGATGAGTTCAGGCATGGGATGCACTTGGACCTGTTGTTTACTGACCCACCACCACCTGGGGTCTGGCACCTGACCTTGTGCTCAGGGATGAGCTGTGACAGCTGTTGCATCAGCTCTGCTCTCCTTGCCACTTCCTAGCTGTGTTACTTTGAGTGAGTAACAAGCTTTCTGAGCCTTGGGGTTTTCATCTGTGAAAATAAAATAATGGTAGTGCCATAGCTTCGGGTAAGGATTAGATGAGCCAGTGCTGGACATGCTAACAGATGCTTACCTAATATACGTGACAGGCCAGATCCTCCCTCCCCCGCCCAACCTACCATCTTTCCTCATCCTTTGTGGGACTTTGTTAGCATCAAAAATTGTGCCTTGAGAGGCATCTTCAATACTAGCTGGAGAAGCACTCATTTGTCTTTTGGATTTTCACTCTGAAGATCTATAGTTTTCTTCAGCCTTGAAGTGCAGGTCAGGACTCTGGGGTGGGCTGAGAGTGTTGAAATAAATAAGGGAGGGATAAACGAGGAGGGAGAGAGCAAAGGAAATTTTGGATACTGTGGCAGACACCCATAATATTCATTTTCTTCATCTTAGGTAATAGAACTCCTGAACTTTAGTTTGGCACATAGTCATCTAGAATAAACATGATGTTTCACACCCTGTTTTACTGCAAGATATGACTAGGTGAACAAACACTGGCTTATATAATGTCATGTCCTGAGCCGTCTTCCAGGAACTTCCTTGACAGAAGTTGGGTCATGCCCTTTCCCCTTCTTCTTCATTGCCCCTAACATCGACTATTGGAATGCAAATGTGATGACTGGAGCTCTAGACACCATTTTGAAAAGCAACGACCAGTCTGCCACCCAGGTATGGATGAGCAAAGAGCTGGATGAAACCTGAGTCCCTGTTCCAGTTACTTTTGGTGTTTAACAAACCACTACAGAATTCATGGCTTAAAACAGCCATTTTATTGTTCTCATAGATTATGTGAACTGGGAATTTTGGCAGGGCTCGGCTAGGCAATTCTTTCATTCTTCGTGGTTTTGACTGAGGTCACTAAGTGGTACTCAGTTGGCTGAAGGGCTAGTCTGGAAGATCCAATACAATTTCACTCACATGTCTGGAGACTGGAATGAATGACTAAAGATGAGGACTGCCAACCAGAGCACCTACGCATGGCCTCTCCATGTGGCTTGGCGTGCTCTCAGCATGGAGGCCTCAGGGTAGTTGGATGTCTTCCATGAGCCCCAAGCAAGAATATTCCAGTGAACAAGGAGGAAACTGCATGGCCTTTTAGGATCTATCCTCAAAACCTCCCAGCATCACTTCTGCCAACTCTACTGGTTAAAACAGTTGCAAACTTGCTCAGAGTCAAGGGGAGGGCAATGAGATACCCCTTCTTGATGGGAAAAAGATCAGGACCACATTTCACAAGAGCATGAGGTATGAGAGATACTGTTGTGGTCATTTCTGGAAAATACCACCTGCCTCGGTCACTGAGTGTTCAGGGAGCTGAGCTGCCATGCCAGCCCCAGCCATCTAGCTTGGAATTTGAGTGGGAAATACATTTTTGACTTGTTTCAGGCACTCTTATTTTTGGTCTTTGTTGCTCAGTGCCAAACCCTGTGCTAATTCACAGAGATCTGCTCTGTGTGGACTTTGAGGCACTTGAGAAAAGTGAAAGACTTTTGGCCATCCTCTGGCCTACGTGTGAATTAGTGTTTGGCTAAAATAAAGCTCCTTTTTAAGCAGTGATGAACAGTACTTCCACCCCCTGCCCTGCCCTTCAAAGCCAAAATTAAGATGATATCTGTATACATATCGGTTGTATATGCATGCAGCAGATCCTTGAATAACATCCTTTCATTATAATGTTGATGAGATGCCATGGGAACTTAACTCTTGTTTATATCAATTAGCCTACAGTAAAACTGGTTTCATGATGTCATTTTACTTAGTTGCAGAACTTTTCAGTGGCATTAAGAACATTAAGTACATGTATCATAAAACCATAAGGACATTTCAGGAGATATGTTTCAGGAGAGGGACTTCTCCTGGTTTAAACCCAGGACACTGCTTACAATTTTAAGGCTGTGGAAACCTTATTCAGAGAATCCTGTGATGGGCCTGGGGGTTTGGAGATAAGGGACCAGGGCCTGCCCATGATGGTTGTAACCAAGGGAGTCCATGATCCTGGCAGAAAGTTGAAAAAATGGTCATCTTATTCTTGGTCTGAGGTTTCCAGTTCCAGTGGGGGATGTGTGTCCCCCAGGAGGTCAATCCCCAACACCTCCAGGTTGTCATGGGGACAGAGGCATGCTCAATGCCACAGGCTGCTTTTGGTGGCCTAGGGCTGGAGGTCAGGTATCTTGGGTCTCTAAAGCAAGTGTGTGGTGGTGCTAGTGGGCAGGAATGTTTCAGAGTCTTTATCAGCCAGGGATTGAGATAAACACAACTACCAGGTCACCACAGGTGAGGAATGTTCCCTTTGGTCCAGACTTGATCCAGATTCCCAGAATCTTCTGGCTTATGAGGTTCACAGGGAGTCAGGAGAGAGTAAGAGGAGCAGTTTACCATGGTGACGCACCTGGAAGGTTCTGGAGCCAGACTGCTGAGTTTAAATTCTCACTCGCTGCTCCCTAGCTATGTGACCTTGGTCAGGTGAATTCACTGTGTCCCAGGTTCCTCATCTGTAAAATAAACACTATATCATTGGACGTTGAGAGGACTGATTAAGAAAGTGGTTATTCAACTGCTTAACCTGATACCTCAACCATAGCTGTTCTAGATCCAGGCAGAAGCAGAGCGGAGTCTGGGTTATCTCCTTGGACCTGCCTGGTAGTTGGGTCCCATTCTTCTGATGATGCTGGCAGAGGCATCTGAGAGCTAGCCCCACTTTGTAAGCATGCTGCAAAACCTCTGCTTCTATCACCTTTGCCAACACCCCATTGCTCAAAGTGAGTCACAGGTCCTAGCCAAAGTCAAGAGCTTAGGAAATATACTCCACTTGTAGTGGGGAAAAAAAATCCCTGCAAAATCACATGTCAAGGATTGTGGGTGTATAATACTAATCCAGGGAGGGGAGGGGAATCAGGGAACAATGATCCATCTACCACTTTATCCAACAGCCTATAATCTACTTATTAATACTACATGAAATCTACCAGAACCAATCTCCTAGGTTCTTATGTCAGTGGTTCCAGACTCTGTGTACATGTGTGCATGTGTGCACATGCAGTGTGAAGATGAGGGGCCCATTGTCTGTCCCCACCCCCCGAGCCCCTGCCCTAACCCAAGTACCTTGTAACTTGCTGCCTCGGGCTCAATAAATATTTGTTGACTGACTGATAAATACAGGCTGACATTCACAGGGACAAAGCGAATCCCACTGAGGCTTGAACTGAATGTCAATGAGTCTGAGGATGACCTCCTTGTTCTGAGTAATGGCAAGGCCCCACCTCCAGGTTGTATCGCAGGAATAAAGTTTCTGGAGCTTCTTGCATTCCCCCTTCCCCTCCTCTACCACGATAGCCTCAAACTGGCCCACTGGTGGCTTTCTGAGAAGTATGGTTTTCCCTTGATTCCCCCCATCCGGGTGGAATGTCTGCGTCTGACATGGTGCTCCCTTCCACCATAACCTCCTGAGCTGTCTGCACTGCCCAAGTGTTTCTGGACTTCTCTGTGTCAGGCAGCCAGCAGGTAGATGTTTTCAGAGGCAGGTACCTATGTCAAGACGCCATAGGCTGTGGGTGATGGCAGGATGGCAAGATGCGTGCAAGGCACAATCCGTGTGGGAGGAGTGGGGATAGACACACATGTCTGCCAGATGCTGGTGCTATGAAACCAGGGGGTTGTGCGGGTGTGCTAGGATGGTGGGAGGTATGGGGAGTGGCTCTGTGTCGGGGAAGCAGCTGCCTCTCCATAGTCATTTAGGACTTGCAAGGTCCAGTCAAATATCATTGAAGAGCTGGCAAGAACGAAGCACGGTCCTTGTCTCTCTGCTTCTCAAGGAGAGCCAAATGGGGATCAACCATCCTGGGGAACCAGGACAGTTGTTCAGAGCATCAAAGGAAAGCTGCAGGCCTTAAATCCAGTGGGTAGAGTTTTGTAGGCGAGGGATCTCATTTGTTTTTATTCTTATTTTTAAATAATTAGTATTTCTTTCCAGTGGTCAAAAAAATCATAGCCTATTGTGGAAAATTTGGATCTAACAGAAAAGTGTAACAAAGATAATAAAAACTACCTATAATCATCACTGTTAACATTTTAACATATCTCCTTCCAGACTGTTATAAATGTGTACACAGCATAGTGGTTAAGAGTTGGGGGAGGCCCTGGCCGTGTAGCTCAGCTGGTTAGAGCGTTGTCCAGATATGCCAAGGTTGCAGGTTTGATTCCCAGCCAGGGCACAAACGAGAATCAATCAATGAATGCATAAATAAGTAGAACAAGAAGTCGATTTCTCTCTCTCCTTTCCTCTCTCTCTCTAAAATCAATAAATGAAACAAATTAAATAAAGAAATAATTTTTAAAAAAGAGTGTGGGGGAGAGTCTTGCTTTCTGGGTTCAAATATGAGCCCTGCAACATTAGCTGTGTCATTTTAGATAAGGTATTTAACTTCTTTGTGCCTCAGCCTTCTCATCTTTAAAATGGGGATATGGACAGTACTTACCTTATAGGGATGTTGCCAGGGTCTAATGACATGATCCTGTAGGTGTTGGCACATAGTAAGTGCTTTAAAAATGATAGCTCTTATCAGCATATTTACATATATCACAATTTAGGTCAAACCCTCAACCCTTAAGACATTTTACATGCTGCTTGTTTTCTCACCTAATGTTTCACTATGAACATTTTCCTGTGTCATTAAACACTCTTATAGAGCATCATTTTTAATGGGCTTCAGAATTTTGCATCCCATGGAGTCATCATAATTTATTTAGCAATTTTCTCAAGGTTTTGTAAATATAGGGAATACTGTAATGAACATCTTTGTCAGGAGCTCCTTAAATTTGTTTATAATATTTTTTCTTGTTATGAAAGTATGATATACTTGTTATAGAAAAAACGGAAAAATACAGAAAATTCTTTATGTTTATATTACAAAAAAATATAAAGGAGACAATACAAATGATCACTGAGAGAGAAAGACAGAAGGGGTGAAGAGATTGAGAAAAGAGACTCTGTCACCAGGAAGAGATGTCCTGGGCCAGTCTGTAGTCTGTCGTAGAGGCTCCACCCAGTGCCTGGCAGCATTAACAAGGCCAGTTAAATAACAACCCAAGACGATATTCAGGACATCACAGAGCTTTAAGTGATTAATTGTCAACTAAGCACTATGATTTTCCTAACCAGCAGTGTTTGCTTCAAGTGACCAGCTGGGACATGGAGAGTCTTTAAGGTTTTTAAGGAATGTTTTGTTCTGCTGTGTGATAGGTTTTCCGGAGTCTTTACGAGCCAGGAAGCTTTCTTTCCTAAGGAACTTTCAGACAAGGGGGGCTCTAAATATCCTCAATCAGAAGGTCCCTCTCAGTCACCCCATTTTCTGGCCCTAGTCAATTTGGGGGTTTGCTTTAGAGGTTAGAACCTGCTCTGACTTGAGCCCATCTCACCAGATATCCTTCAAAAAGGCCTAAATAGTCCATGCTGCTCAGATGACTCTCTTGCCCTATTGAAGGAAGTTGTAGGACAGGCCGGAAAGGGATGTACCCAACCCAGAGTGAGTTCAGAGGTGGAGGGATGGCTTTGAAGAAGGAACTCTGGAACTGTCAGGAACTTCTGAAGCATTGTGACCTATGCAGCCTGGAGGACTTGAGATACAGGGGCTGCGATGGCATCTGGAAGACTGTCTACAGAATTGGCCACCAGCAATTCCTCCCATCCCTGTGTGTGCATATTGCTCCCCCTAGCAAAAAGAAGAAAGAGTAAGTCCACTTTCCCTCTCCTTGAAACTGAACTGGCCTTGTGACTTGCTTGGGCCAATAGAAGGCAGTGGAATTGTTGCCATGTGGCATCTGAGCTGGGCCTCAAGAGGTCTGGCAGCTTCTAGTTTTGCTCCCTTGAATAGAACTGCCGGGTGAGAAGTCCGGGCTATCCTGCTGGAGAGAGAGGCCGAGTGGAGGACAACAAAGGCAGCTCAGCCAACAGTTAGCCAACTGCCAAGCATGTGAATGAGGCCATCTGGGAAGTCCCAGAGCCAGCCAAACTCCCAGCTGAGTAGGGTTGCATGAGTGACTCCAGCTGATGCCACGTGGAACAGAAGAACCACCTGCTGAGCAGAGCGGACCCATGAATCATGAGAAAAAGTCAACTGTTGTTTTAAGCTACTAAGTTTTGGGGTGTCTCTTAGGCAACAGTAGATAAGTAAAATATTGCTGTTTCATATTTTTGAAGGCCTGTTGCTGGAAGAGGAGTGGGATTTGCCCTTGTACCCCACAGACAATAGCAAGGGGTCAGCACCTTTGAGCTCAGTATAGGTGGGAACTCTGAGGCATTCAGAGCCATCTAATTAAGGGGACCACATGTGACCTTGGTGCACTTCCTGCAGGGAATGAAGGAAAAGCTGAGGCTGCTTGTTGGTGTCTGGAAGGGGACCTGGAGAGAGCAGATGGCTGGCATACTATCTCACGTGGAGCTTCTGCGATGCTTTGCTCCTGTCCATATTCATTCCATCCACTTTGCCCAAAAGGAACTCTGACGTTTCACCACAAGCCCCTGGAAGACAGAACCAGACCTTCTTCCTGTTACATCTCTGGGGGGTTGGCTTAGATGTTTTTTAAAGTTCACATGCCACCTTCTTTCAGAGTTTTTAATGTGAACTTGGCTTCTTTGGGACACATGACCCTTACCATCTTCTACAGTGCCAAGGTTGCAAGCAAGCTCTCTAAAGAGAGGGACCCTGTTTTATTGATTTGTCTATCTGCCCAGTGCTTAACCCAGGGCTGATGGCATAGACACAATCCAGGGGTTTGGATTGTGAGGCAATTCACAAGCCTGGAGGCTGGATCTTTGCTCCATGGCCACACTGGGGAGGTATCGGCAGCTGAGAAGTGGACTGGCTGGGAACAGGTTGGTGAGGACAGAGCAGCCCTGGCAGGGATCTCCTGAACTCAGCAGCCAGTGGCTGGTTTGCCACGTGTGTTCTCCATGTCTGTGAGCCCCACGAGTGTTCAGGAGGGCCTCTGTCAAGCTTGCTTTGGGGGCTCGGAGAATCTTTCTCAGAGAAGCAGGATCTGTGTACACACACACACACACACACACACACACACACACTCAGCACTCAAGCACGGAGACTGCCTCAGGGGAGACACTGTCTGCAGGAACCAGACTCCACAGCCTCCTCAGGGACTCGTCATCACATCTCTCGTCAAAGTGTCACTTGTCAGGCATGGCTCTAGTTCAGCGGAACTCACCCCCTCGCTCACACTGAAGGAAGGGCCTCTGAGGGGAGTGGGCTCTGTGGAGTTTCCAGGCAGACGCTGCCTGTCTTGTCCTTGGCAATTTCTTGGCCTGGCCCCAGAAACTCTAATGAGCCGCGGGCATGAAGGCAGCCACCAAGGTGGTTATCAGAGCTGTCCATACATGGCTTCGGGAAGCAGCCCGTCCTCCACTGCGTGTGTGGCATCATTTAGTCTAATTTTCAGCAATTCCTGGAGAGTAGCAGGTTTGAGCAGGACTAGCCGTTCCCTTTTTGTAAAAAAGAAAAGAAGAAGAAAGAAAAAGGATCTTGTGTCACCTGGGCAGAGGCAGGAAGATATGGAAGTGGGGGAAGGTCTGAGGGTAAGTAGCTGGGGAATGACCTTTAGCTTCCTGAGCCTTAGACCTGCTGTGAGGGGTCTCTGTGTAGAAACAAAGCCCTGTACCTGCTCTTGGTTCAGAAGCCTCTCATCTGACTCAGTGGAAGTCTTGTCTTCCCTGAGCAACTCTCTTCCCCTTCTGGGTCTGACCCTGCAGCCCCTACACAGCCCAGAGTAGTCAAGCCTGTAGCACAGCGTTCAAATTGCTCTCCCTGGGCACCTCCAAAAAAAAAGGATCTACACTTTCACATACTCCTCAAGAATATAGTGAGCATATGCCCCATGGAAGGCTTGAGTTTTATAGTCACTAGAAAGAGAGAGAATATGCAAAAACAAAATGCTGGGCCAGACCATTCAGTGCCATCCTGGGCTGTGACCTGGCATCTGGTGCCATGTCCCCTCCCAGGCCCTCAGCCCAGTCAATGGAAGCCCCTAACCCCTGCTTCTTTCTGTTGATTCTTCTGTTCCCCAACCTTGTCCCCTGCACTTAGCAGTCCCTGGGCTTAAACACCTACGGAGCTGTTACTCATTCAGTCATGGAGCTCAACCCAGTGGTGTGTTGGAGTAGGCTCTTGCTCACAAAGAACCGAGTCCATTGTGTGCATCTCTTCCCACCTCTGTGTTCAGTGATGGCAAGTCCAGTAGCTTGAAATTGACTATGGTAGGAGGATTTAGTCTATGGAATTGACAAATGCTAGAAAATAAGATGCACCCCACCCCAGAGCCAGTTGTTAAACATTCACCAGTACACCACTGGTTACATCTCCACAGTGGGCAGCTGAGAGGGACACTACCGATGACAGCACCTTCTCAAGGGGGCCTTCATTGTGAACATGGGCAGACTGAGGCACAGGCTTTAGGTGGGCTTCTCTTTCCCTCTCCTCTGATTGCCACCCAGAAGCCTTCTCCAGAGGCAGCCTGGCTTGGCTGTTTACCTAAGTGGTTCTCAGGTATTCCTAGCCCCTGGCTGCAAACATCATCTTTCAGTTTCTTGAGCCAAGAGCACAGATTACCTTGAAAACCAGAAAAGAAAAAAAACACACCTTTTTTTTCCTTGGGCACCTTGGACAGGCAGTCCTGGGATAGGAAGTTAAGCTGTGATAGAGAGGGGTATCTAACATCAGGGCACTAGATCATCAAGGGAATCAGATCATCACAGTTAGGGAAACCATGGTTCCTGGAGAAACCAAGTCATTTGCTTGAGGTCACTCCCCTCCAGCTGGAATCCCCATCTCTTTACTCCAAATCCACTGCTGCTGGACCACACTGTGGGAGCAGCTTCCCTGGCTTGGGTAGATCCTGGCACCAGCATGTTCCCATGTACATGCAAGTAAGGGCATATGTGTGTGTGCCTGCAAAGCCACAGAGATGAAAAAGGTAAGGCCTAGAGGGCCCTCAAGACCGCTCATCCAGTTGTCCCTATGTGCTTGCCCATTGTCTCCAGGACACCTTCACCCCTACCAGCCCACAAAGAGTCATCACTGCAGGAGATGACAGCCTGAATTTTGGAGTCAAGTACACCCAGGTCTGATTTTGGACTCCATGAATCCCTAGCCATGCAACCCTGGGAAAGGCATTTATTCTTTTGGAGCCCAGTCCTTAGCTGTAAAGTGAAGATGCTAACAGTGCCTACCTTATCGGACTGCTGGGAGGATAAGGAGGTTCTGCACGGGAGCATTTAACACAAGGCTCAAGAAGGGGAAAAGCACTGCTGTAGGTTTTATGCCCTGTGTCAGCTGGGTCCCCTGAGAAGCAAATGCCAAGATGGAACTATACATGCCAGAGGTTTATTGGGGGAAATGCTTATGGAAGATGAAGTGGGAGGGAGTAGGAGGGCAGAGCCTTCAGAAAGAGTTGCAGTAGTGATCCCTGAGAAAGAAGAAGGGGGAAAAGGACAGGGAAGGAAGAGCCTCAGACTGTAGTGTGACTCTGAGAAAGTCTTGGCCACCCCAATGGGGAGTTCTGGCATCAGGATTACCCAGAGGCAAGTCCTCAGCTAGGCAGAAATGGCCATGCTCAGGCACTGGCAGTGCATGGCCTTGGCGTAAAAGAGGCAGAGCCTGAAGGCACACCCAGCTTGAGGCTGTCAGTGAATCTCACTTCTTGTGGAAGGTTCTCTGTCAAAGGAAGAGCTGAGCAGGGAAGCTACATGGCTGCTATAGTCCCCTCTAAACTTCCCCTCCTTGTTGAGTTCCCTTTTCAGGCAGTGCTGCCCAGTACCATGCAGTTACTGCTGACAACTCTTGCTTCATTATTCTTCCACATACAGCCAGCAGCTCCCCAAGTCCAGCTACAGCAACTGCAGGAAACTCCAGAAGTGGTTTCCTGCTCTCCATTCCCCCTTCTCTGCACTTGTTCACGCATCTAGCTGTCTCCTGTTTCGAGGCCCCTCTCCTGAGCACTGCCCCATACCTGGAGTCTGTTCCTCACACCATGGCCTCAGTTACTTTCTTGAAAGTCCCTGTGAGCCCTCAAGGAAACAGACAAGTGAAAAACCTCAAAGCTGAAGGGGTCATTCACTGATTGAGAATAAAGCACGCATAAGGCAAGACCCTTCCCTTAAGGCTTAGCTCTGGCCTCCAGCCTCCTTTCTCACAGTTCCCTTCTCTCACCACTCATGCCAGCACTCCATTTCTTTCTGCTCCTTGCCATTTCCTGTCTGGGTTTGTGCTCATGACATTCATCTCCCTGGAATAATCTCCCCTCCCCACCCCTATACACACATTCTGTCCTTTGAGTTCTGCTGGAGATGCACCTTTTTGTGAAGCCTTTGCCAACCACCAGCTCCCCGCCACCGCCAGTGCTCCCACCACCCCTACTGGGTCTTCCACTGAAGCAGCTGTCACTTGCTTGTTGAGCTACAGTCTCCCCCACTAGATTGTGACTTTTTGTCCCTCATGGAATTTCTTCAACAAGTATTGACTAAGCCCCCATTTCTATGCCTGCTACAGGCAGAGGGGTGTAATAGTGAGTGAGGGAACTCAGCCTCTACCTGCAGGGGGCAACTAGTCTGCAGGGAAGCTGAGCAATTGCAATAATTGGTGACATGTGCAGTCCTAGAGAACACAACACACAGCAGGGACACTCAATCTATTTGGGAATGGGAGTGTTTGGTAAGGCTTCCTGGAAGAGAACCTTTTCTTTCTGTCTGACTTTTCAGTTGAGGCTTCCAAGAGGATCAGAGTTCACTAGATGGGGAGGAGATGGGAGGGCAGGGAGGAAAACAGCACATGTACACCTGCGACACAGAGAGGGTCCAGGTGTGGGAGCTGGATGAGCGTGGGCTGAGATATGAGTGGGAGAAGAGGCCACGGAGACAAATCCATCAAGAAGTTCGGCTTCAAAGGACCGGAGAAAGATGGATGGGGGTGGGGGCTGTAGCTGGAAGGAGATAAGAAAGAGAAGGACATGTTAATTGTTGATGGGGAAGGGTGAGGCTGGGGACATGAGAGGGAGAGGATCTAATCTCTGGAGTTGCAATACAGTAGCCACTTAGCCACGCCCAACTACTTCAATTAATTAAAGTAAAATAACTCAGTTCTTTGGGCCTAATAGCCACATTTTAAGTGCTCAATGCCACACGTAGCTAGTGGCTAGGAAAGTGCAGATATAGAACAGTTCCATTGTGGCAAAAGACTATTGCATGGCGCTGCCCTAGAGTTTGAGCTCCTGGGACCCAGAGATCAAGAGCAGGATTAGCTGAGAGATGGGTGAAGGGATGCTCTTCACTAAGCACTAAGGGCAGGTGCACAGGGTGGTGTGGACAGACATGTATGTGGTGGCCAGATGCTAGGAGTGGGGCATCTATTCTGTGACTCCCATTGTCTCTGTGAAGGAGGAGGGAGAGGGAGGCATGGTGCTGAACTCAGAGCTGAGCAAAGAATGTGAGAGTGGGAAAGAGTGGACCAGTTTGGTGTAACAGGATTAGCAGGTATTGCAGTGGTGGTGCCACTGAACTGGGCCTTTGGGGGTCAGGCCCAGAGAAGGGCCCACTTGGATGCTTAGTGGGATGATGTTTATCTAGACAGTTGTGGAAATGTCATAAGGGAACTGAGGACCCTCAAAAAGTGGCTGGCTGAAGAGGTGGAGCCTAGAGATGAGGGCCTCTCAGTGGAGGGGTTGCTCTGTATACAGCAACAAGGAGGCCCGTGGTGTCCCCAGAAACAGGGGGCTGAACATAAGTCACCAGAGTGGGAGATCCAGCTGTCTACTGGTGAGTGGCAAATCATCTCAAAATTTAGTGACTTGCAACATCAACATTCATTTGGCTCATGAATCTGCTACTTGGGCAGTGCTTGGCAGGGATAGCTAGTCTCTGCTCCACTCAGTGTCAGCTGGGCAGCTTGAAGGGCAATGTCACTTGCCATTAACTAGGGTGGCTCAAAGGTTGAAAGTTGGGATCATTTGAAAGCTCACATTTTCACCTATCTGGTGGCTGGCACTGGCTGACAGCTGGAACATTAACTGGGGCTATTTATTGGCTGGAAGCCTTGGCCTCTTCATGTGGCCTGGGTTTCCTTACAACATGGTGGCTGGGTTCCAAGGGTGACTGTCCCAGGAGAGAAAGAGTCAGATGAATGCCATATCACCATTTATGACCTAAACTAGGAAGTCAGCAGCATCACTTTGGCCACATCCCATTCATAAAGGCAGTCACAAACGCCTGGCCATGTTCAAGTGGAGGGGAAACAGATTCCTCCTCTTGAAGGGGATTAGTGGCAAGGTTCTGGAAGAGCATGTGGGACTGACCAGAAGTATTGCTGTGGCCATTTTTGGGAAATACAACATACCAAAGAGCCCAAAGGGCAAGAAGTCAAGGTCTTATCTGCTTCCAGGAAAGGAGATGAAGAAGTTGGGCTAAGTTCAAATTCCTTCATTCACTTCCTTCATGCAATTAATATTTATTTATTGAGCACCTACTATGTTCCAGACTCTGTTTTAGGTGCTGGGAATACAAGATGGAAAAAAAATATCCCAGTCTTTATGGAGATTACATGGCAGTGGGGGAGACTGATAAGAAAAAAGCATTTATTATGTCAGGTGATATTAAATGCTATGCATGAATGATGGTCTGCAACAGAGTGCACAGACAGGAAGGACAGAAGGTGGAGCAGCTTGGGCCTTTCAGGATCCTGGATTTTCTCACTGGGGTGGAAGGGGCAAGGTCTGTAAACTACAGGGAGGAGCAGAAGATTCTGGCCATTCCTTTGAATGCTGTATCCTAGGTGCCCATATTCTAGGGCTGGATAAACTTCATAGGGTGTAAGAAAAAGGGCCCCGGGGCGCTGAGTCTTTGCTCAAGATCACCAGCTAGTTAGTAGCTGCAGAAACCAGGCCCACAAAGCAGCGCGCACGTTTCATCCTTTGTCCCAAAGGCTCTTTCTCCTGTCCAGTTTCCCAGACAGGGATCTTCTTGGAGAACTATGCCCCAGGTTGTGTGTCTATGCGCCGGGGTTTTAGTCCTACAGAAAGCTGAAGAGGCCACGGAAGAGCTGGTTGGAGCAGGAGAAGGCCCAGGGAGGAAAGAACGTGGGGATTTAATTGGACTCAGCGAACCCTTCCTGGACCAGCCGGCGCAAATCCTGGGTGGCAGCCGCCAGTGCCTGGCTCTACCCCAGACCTGGGGAGCCCGGCAGAAGCCTGCTCGTAAACGATGGGGGGAAATCCAGGGTCTGTCCTCCCCATGTAGCCCAGCGTCCCCCTGACAACCTGCCCTGGTTGAAAAGCCACTAGGACCAGGCTGTTGGGCGTGGTGAGAGGACAGAAGGTGGATAAAGGGTCCAGGAGGGGCGGCAGGGTGCCCGGGGAGGCGGGGGCTGCACCGGGCGGAGCCCAGGCAGCTTGGGATGTTCGGGGTGGGGGTGGGGTGTGTGTGTGGGGGGTGTGTGTGTGTGGGTGTGTGTGTAGCTTGGGGCCCCCAGCAGCACCTCCGACCGCAAAGAGCTGGGGAGCTCGGCCGGGCGGTCGTAGCGAGCAGTATTGATCGAGGGGCGGGCGCAGCGAGCGCGCCGAGAGCGG
Organism: Trachops cirrhosus; assembly: GCA_028533065.1. NCBI lineage: Eukaryota > Metazoa > Chordata > Mammalia > Chiroptera > Phyllostomidae > Trachops > Trachops cirrhosus. The sequence goes on from CM052552.1 coordinate 48,488,220, forward strand.
CTCCATCCATTAGGGCCGCCGTTCGCCTCCAATTAGAAAAAAAATCATTACTCAGCAGCCAGCAGCGGCCTGCGCGCCGCCCCAGACCGCCTGCGAGCTAGCGAGAGAGCTATGGAACCGCGGGCCTCCCCCACCCTCGCGCTCCCCACCCCCCGCCCCCGGCGCCCCGCCTCCCCCCGGCCCTAATGACAACTATTAGAACTGCCTCCCCGCACCCACCGCCCAGCGAGCACAAAAGCGCGAGATTCATTTGGTAATCGGGGTAATTACAGCGGGGCGCGGGGGCGCACGCGGCGATGGCGGACGCGCCGGCGGAATGCTAAGGGGCTGGACGCGCCTCCCGTTCCCACCCCGCCGCCTTCCCCGCCCGGCCCCTCACCCGAACCGCGCTCAGGGCCGCGTCTCTCCCCCACCCCCACCTCCATGTCCTTCCCTCCACACCTACAGCCGTGGGTATGGGGCTGCCGGGGGTTCCCAGGCGCCGGACGAAAAGCCACCACATCCCCCACACTCCGCCACTCTTCCCCCAAGCCCCCCTCACCCCGCCCCGTATCCAGCCGTCAGCGGTCTTGGCAGACCGGCCTGCGGCGCTCCGGACAAGATTTGCCACGTCCGGGAGCCGGAGAACCCCTCTGAGGTCCGGACGCATAATAAATACCGTGTGGAATGTATTTACTCTGCTGGCCCTAGTTAATTTCCACACCAGTGCCGCGCCGGGCGTCCTCCCCCGCGCGCCCGGGCCTGTCGTTCCTATTTACGGGCGCGAGGCGCCGTCCCTTGAGAGAGACTTTTTTTTTTTTTTTGAGAGCTTTAGGATGGATGCAACGTGTCATTAAACCTGAAAGGGGCTGTTACTTATCAGTAATGGTGTTTTCCATAGGCCTTTCTCTTCACCTTCGCGGGCACAGGTACCACCTGGGTGGTGGATGAGGGGCGGGGGTGGTAAGCTCTACAGGAGGCCGTTGAGACGTCGCTGGAGACTCCCGCCCCCAAACCGCAGCAACGCGGACGCTGAGGCCCCCTCTCCACCACCTGGAGGCAACCCGCTGCACCCCGGGGAGGAATCTTCCTCCAGAGAGGCCTAGAACAGCAAGGTGTTAAAGGAGGTGTTCTCGCCTCCTTAGCTGGCGAGAAATGCAGCCTCTCGGTTGTCCCATTCTGGCAGCAGAAAGGCCCTGTGTGATCAGCACTAGAGCAACAGCCCTTATCTGGGGCGATTTCCCATCTGCCTCTCCCGGAAGCAGGGTTGTCTTCCTGCACAGGACTTATCTTGTTGGGAAGCAGAGCTGTGCGCTGGAGGCAGGCCCAGCGAATGGAATGCTCTCCTGGCCTTGTGTGTTCTTAATGACCCATAAGAGAGTCCTCAGAGGTGAAAAACAAAACCCTACAGCCCCTTAACCCTTCCGTGCCCTGGTTTGTGAGATTTCTTAATCTGGCAGTGATGTCACACTGCTTCCTCTCTTGATTTCACGCAGGATCTGCTGGGTTCACCTCAGTCCCACTAAGCCAAAACCTGAGTCTGGCCTCCCACCCCTGGGTGAGGGGGTTATACTCCAGGCAGCTCTACAAGGGCTTGGAGTAGGGTGCTGCAAAGCCCTGAAAGTGTGGGCAAAATTTTGAGTACATCTGCACTTTTCTGTGTTTGTGGTGGGGAGGTTCTTAAAGGGATCTGAGATGGCACCAAAGGTCTAGAACCACCTACCAGCTTATTGACCTTGCCTAGTTCTTATCTCTGAGCCAAACTTCATTATCAGGAAGAATCAGGCTACCTCGACGCAGTTGTGATTAAAACAATTCGACAATGCCTTAATATTTTAAAATTGTACAGGATTCTGTAAAGATAAATTGTTAATGTTGCCAAAGATGGCTCTGTGTATGTGTGTGTGCGCGTGGGCATGCATGTGCATGTATTAGTGAATTGGCAGTGTAGGGGGGTGTGTTTGTGGGGAGCCATTGGGATTTTATTCTCCATTCTTAGGGAACTTCTGAAGCCCTTCATCTCTCTACCTCAGGGTCAAGTGGGATTGATGTGGAATGTTGGCCCTCCTTTTTAAAAATCAGAAGCCTTTTTGGGTGGTGGGTGGGGGCTGGGGCTCCTGGGCAGCAGCGTCTTCCTGCTCAAATCCCTTTCGTCCTCTGGAGACTCCTGGCTTGCTTTGGAGTGTAGTAGTCATTTGCATAGAGCAGGTGCTCAGTTCACCTTTGTGGAATAATCAAATCAATGACTGGGTAGTGAGTGGTCTAGGGCCAGCCCCAACTCTTCCAGTAGAAGAGGACTCTGGACCCTTTCCAGCTTAATGTGTTTATTATCACTAGGGGTGGAGACACCTCAGTCTTGAGGAGCTCAAAAATAACCAAAATCCAGGATGTTCAGCATCCCCATCTCTGTGGGGACTGCTGAGGTGGTAGTTAATTCTCTTCTCCCACACACTGAGAAACTGCCCCCAGCTGCTGCAACTTCTCTTCAGGATCTGATGCAGCATTCCCGTCAAGACCACATTCTCCCCAGGCTGTTACCAATGACAGCATGGCAGCTTCACCAGGGCTGGGCCGTCTTACCTGACATGGGACTTCTTGATGGGCAGTCTTTGTTCTTGGCTCCCCATCTGCCTGGCTGAGACTTTCTCAGAGCCGTGCTGCATTAGCAGTTCTTCCTCCCCCATCCTTCTTCCTTCCCTCTTCTTTCTCAGGGATGAGACCTGTATCACCTTCTGAATGCTCTCCCTGTCTATTCCTGCTTACTCTCCACTTGATCCTTTATAAGCATTTCCCCCAGTACATCTCTTGAACCTCTCATTCCATCTTGGTGTCTGCTTCTGGGGGGACCTCAATAGCCACAAGGGCCAATACTCAGTCTCCCAGGCTCCCCATCATTTTAGGTAGTACCCTACATGTGCTGGACCATGTGGAGTCAAGGGTGGAGTTAGAAGCTCTCGGCCACTCTTCTGCCTCTGTTCTATAAGGTTCTAGGTATCAGACACACTCCTGTGCCCCTCTAGGGCCAGGTGGCCTGCCTCTACATTCCTGCAGTCATGCTGCTTGTGACTGGTATGCATTCTTCCAGTTGCTCCTGGGTTTTTGTCGTGTTCTCTCTGCCCAGAGCCGCTGATGCTCAAAAGCCTAGCTGTACCTACCAGCTTGCCTGACCGCTCTCGGAAAGTCAATCCCAAGGTCAGGCTGCACTCTCAGACCCACAACTCTTTTTGAATGGCCACTCTCAGCACGAATCTGAGAGCCGAATGCTAACCCTGCAAATCTATACACTGAATCAGAGGCTCCACAGACTCGCTTCTGCCTGGGATGGGGTGAGCCAGGAAGCTGGGAATTCCTGCTCTGTTAGACATGTGAACCGAAATTAGATTGAAAGGAGGGGAATCAAGGACAAAAAGCACCGTCGGGAAACAAAGGAACTGCTGGCGTCTCAGCCTGCTCCAGGAAAGGCAGTCACCAGCCCAAAGACAGATGAAGTAGATGGCTGTGTGTGTGTTTTTTTAAGGCAGGGTCAGAGGTCATTAGCTTAGAGAATGTGTCATATTTGACATAAGGAAGGTGGTAATTTGAGGCTAGAAAGCAAAGCCTCGTCTGAACTCTGGCCTAGGAGATGCAATCCACAGAAAGACTCTTTGCTGGGGAGAAAGGACAGGGCCTGGACCAGGAGGAGAGTGGCCTGGGGGGATGACGCCCTGCCAGCTGTTTGAACACCACCTCTGTCCATCTCCCCATCTTTCTAAAGAGGATAAATCTGTGATCTCTCACTTTTCCTGTCACTGACAGCTCTGAGTGCTCACAGGACTGAGGCCAGCACCCAGTGGCCTGGGCTGTAGAATTTCAGAGACAGCCAGTGCCACCCCTGTAGGCTAATTGCTTTATTTTTCTCCAGAGCCAAACTGCTTGGTGGTGCCAGGCTGCAGCCTCGCAGCCAAGGATTTTGGGGACAATCCCTTTGGTCATAACGGGACCTGGAATATCTATAAACCCTCCTCAGTTCTGGGAAACCAGCTAGAAGTGCGTATCCCCTCTGAGACTCCCGTGGGGTTATCTGCTGTGTGGGGGCCACTGGGCACTGTGGTTCACCCCAGTTCTGTGGTGGGAGAGCCAGAGTTATGAGGGAGAAACTCCAGAAGGGCATGCTCATCCTGCAGCTTGCATGCACCCGTGCCCACTCTCAGACCTCGATTACAGATGGAAGGATGCAAGGAGGCCGCAAGCCGAGCCTTCTGGGGCAGCTGCTTCAGGCAGGGGCATGCTCACTCGGGGTACCTTTTTGTCTGGTGCCCTTGGGATCAGAAGCCTGCTCAGCAGTCTCCTCCCGGCTCTACCAACTCTGACTCTTGGTTTCAGTGCATCCAACTTCCCCAGTTCTGACTTCTCCAGGCCTTCAGCTGCAAACCCTTCTATCTAACTGACCTATCCTTTCGCTTTCAAGCTTAAGCTCCAGGAAGTACGGACAACCCCCACAGTAAACAAAGCCAAACGTTTTCTTTATCTGGAGCCTTTGCTATGCTAATGTGCATTGTGAATCTTCCGGAGGTGGGGGGGGGGACGCACCAATCTTTTCCACTGTTTGACCACAAAAGGCCCCTGCCTACAGCCATATCTATTAAGCCTCTCCCAGAAATGGGTGAAGAGGCGTTTGGGAAATGTTTCTCTGAGACAAGCTGGGTAGGGGTGAGGTTTTCTCTCCTAGGTTCTGCTTTTTTAGGTAGCATACCAGAACCCCTCATTTCCCTCAGGCCAGGTCCTGGGAATAGAGTCCCTGTCTTGTTGCCTGACTTCTGCCCCCTTGGACCTGTGAATGGATTTATGCCTGGAGGGAAAAACCAGCACAACCAGCCCAGTCCCTTTCTTATCCCAGTGGCAGGGTCATATCCAAGTTTTAGGGTCTAAAATGTATAGATGAGTTTTGGGGCCTTCTTTAAGAAAATGAGTGCAGAGGTACGAATTATAGCTGCTAGGGCCTTGGAGGGGCCTGTGCAAGTGACGGACCCTGAAGTTAAGCTTCATTAACATCAAATAAAATCCACACCTGTGCAGAGGCTTAATTATGGGTGTATGTGTAGCTAAGACATGTCCATGTGTATAGTGTGGGTCAAGTCTATGATCTTGGATGGCTCTTCATTGGTGCTTTGTTATGCCCCACCTGCCTCTGGGCCTGAAGCCAGCCTGTGGTTTGTTCTGTTGGACCAGGCCTCATGAAGGTGAGTGGTTCCTGGTGCATCCTTTGGGGTCGGCAGACTGATGAGGGCAGCACCATAATAATTGGGCAGATCTGTTTGCCGCACCAGATCTGCTTTCTGTGGATCCCACAAGGCTGATCTTCTTGGATTGGATCACTTGAATAGCTTTGGCTACTGGCTTTTGGTTGAGTTTGGCCTGTTGGACACAAGCACCAACAGGCAGTATGTCCTGTAGAAGTTGTCGAGAGGTGGGGGTATGGGTGTCCCCAGCTGGACTGCACTTTGGCTGCATGCCTGCATTCATAGCAGCCCTTACCTATAGCTCTCTTCTGTTCTGCCAACAGCTCCTACCACTTGTCCCTTCAGCCTTGGCCCTGGTAGCAGCTTCCCATGGTTGTTAGTCCCAGAGTACTTTCCTGTCCCTTGTGGTTTCTGTAATTTGCCCACATCTAGGTAAATAGTTCCTTTGCTAAACTTCCCAATTAACCCTCTTGTTGAATGTGCCATTCGTTCCACTGGGCCCTCACTCATGCTGACAACCTGAATGGTGCAGTGGGAAGTCCCAAACTCATATCACTAATCACAGACAAGGTACCTTGAGTTCCCCATTGGTGAATTTGGATATGCAAATGTTAGCCATCATTTGCTTCGGGGTGTGCTTTCACAGCAGTTTAGAGCCTGGCTGTGGGTTCCCTGACTCACCTCTGTGTGGCATTTAGCACTACACTAGTTTATCCATACGGGCTCCCCACTCCTGAGTGTCCAGATGAGCTTATGGGAGAAATATGACCCCCTCCTTTCCCAACCTAGTTTATTTGAGGGGGAGAGGACATTGTAATTTAGGGGGAATGTGATAGAACTGCCCAAAGTACACGAAAATTGGCCACATAAATTACGAAACTTAAATGCTGGTTCCAGCAGTGAGCTGGTAAATGCTTAACAACTGGTGCCCCACCCTCCTTCCCAAAGCCCTGATTTGAAGCATCTGTTGATTTCCATGATGTAAATACTCCGACAAACGGCCAGTCTCCAGCTACTCATGCGATAGCTCTGACTGTGGTGTTGGGAAGAGACATGCACTGGCACACCGTTAAACAGCATTTTCACTGCACAGATACAACAGAAACATGGATATTAGTAAACTGTAGAAGTCATTAGGAAAGTGGAAGTTATGAGTATTTATTACCTTTGTTTTTAATATGCTTTATTCAATTTTAAGTTTTTAATTATTTTAATTTTAATGATTTTAATTTAATTTGTATTAATGGCAGTGTTTAACAATTGGCTTACAAAACTCCTGAAAATTTAATGATAGGCTCTCAAACACCAGTACTGTCTGGATCCAGCACATCATGGAAGGGTTCTATTTGCTCTGTTCCTTTGGAAAAAAAAATTAGTTTTCATCAAGACAGAAAACAAAAACAAAGCAAAGCTACGAGTATTTCAATTGCGCCACCTTGTGGCACGACCTAACACTACCACACCCCCATTATCTGAAGACACCCCCCATTTGGTCAGGTTGTATCAATGTCTGGGGTGGCCAAGTGTCCTGATTTGCCTGGGACAAGTCCTGGTTTATGCCTAGTACTCTGGTTTAACTATTAATTGCACCCCTTTTATGTTCTCAAAAGTGTCCTGGCTTGAACAATAAATGATTAAGTCGCTTTGCTAGATTGTAACTTCCTTGAGGGTAGGAACTGTCTTGTTTGCCACGGCATCCCTCTGACCAAGTAGGCAGTCATCAGTTGATGAGCAGTGAAAGTGAGGACTACAGGAAAGTTTCCCTGCTTCTTTGGTTACATTGATAATGACTGGGATTTGGAAATCTTTTCATCGTGCAGAGATTTTTATTGTAATGTGGTTGGCCCTGTAATCTCTGACCCCGCCGTCCTCTGCACAGAAAAAGCCAGGCAGATAGACGTCAGCGCCTTGTCTCCCGGGGGCGTGCGGCAGCCAGAGGGTGTTGGTCTGGCCATCTGGTGCAGGAACAGTCGAGCCGTGTGGGAGCCCAGCTGGCACGGGAATCCTTGGCTGTCCCCGGCAAACAGCATGGGGAGGAGAGCTGTGGGATCAATAGTAATTTCCTTCAGAGGAACGGTGATGTAGCACAGTTGGCAGTGGCATTGGGCTTTCCCTGGCATGGAGGTCTCTAAATGCGCTTGGCCCTCTTAGCTAGGAAATGGACTTGAAGCAGAACGCTGGACAGGGAAAGGAACAAGGACAGGACTTTCTTGGCTGGAGCCCAAGAGAGGTTGCCAGGTTGGCTGTGGAAGCAAGCTTTCTCTGTGCCTGCCTGTCATCAGCATAAGCCACGTACACACGTTGACGCATAGAAAGAGTGGAAATCATGGAAGCTGGAGCATTCCCATGGGCCTGCCGGCACCTCCCATGCAACATCCATCTACTCAGCACTTAGGGAGAGAATTCTGTGTGCCAGGAACAGTGCTCAGGTGGTAAAAGTGATCCCAACTTCTCACTGTGTAGAGCCAGAGGGTGAGAAGTTATGCAACATTTATGAAGCCAACCAATCAATATTGAAATTCTGGCCAGTCTGAGGTGCTTAGGTAGAGGCTAGGGGTCTGGCAAGGATGAGTCAGAAATGCCAATGGAAGGATGAGCAGGAGTTTTGTTGGACAGGGTTGTGGATGGGGTGCTGCACCACCCAGACCCCTCTTCAGGAGTGGGGATGGTGGCCAACTCAGAATTGCCCTTAGCTCATGGGTGCTGAGCTGCCTTATTCAAGGTAATGCCACCTTCCCTGGGGACCAACTTGAATTCAATGACTAGTTTGTGGGATGGGGATACAAGGGCTCACCCCCTTGCCTCAATTTGGGACACCTCTGAAGGGTTATCCCAGTTCTAGAACTTTCCATGGGGTCAGCTGAGGCCTCTGTTGCAACTGCACAGTAGTTCAAATTCTCCTCTGCGCCATCCTGCTGCCCTCTCAGGTATTGTTCCCAAAAGTGCCCTCCAGGAAATCTCCTGTACTCTGGCCTCCATCTCCCAGGCAACCCAACATAAACCAGGGACAGAGGAGGGACAGTCCTTCTCAGGGACAGAAATAGTATGTGCCTCTCATGCAGGGTTGGCAAGCAGGGGTGACCTGGGTGGTGCTGAAGAGGTCAGATTTCCTTGTGCCTGGGGGATGATGTTTGAATTATGGATCTAGTGATGGTGGTGGCAGAGAGGGAACAGTAAGTACCAGGAAATTCAGAGAAGGGAGAGTGTGGTTAGGATGGGCATAAGGAAAATTGGGAAGGGGCCTGTAGGCACAGAAGATATCCGGAAAGTCTGCAGTCCAAAGATTCTGAAGCAAAAAGATAATCCTGGGAAGCAGGTTCTTAGCCCCTAATTTTTGGTGGTCTGGAGATTTCATGGCATAAAGGTGTTGCATTCCTGTGATTCTGGCCGAGTTGTAGCCTGTAAGCATTACTTGTTGCTGCCTAGGCAGACTTTTTGCACTTCTTAATGTAAATTATGTTCCTGCAATGGGCTACATGCCCCTTAGCCTCTTTCTTATGTTGCTGCTGTGCCTGGTTTGAACTGGAACAGTGAGGAAGAGCAGGCCTTGAAACTGGATGGGCTTCAGATCCCTCCCACTACATGGTTGAAGCAGAGCCAGGGGCAAACTCTTTTAACCCTTCAGAGCCTGTTTCCTGGTTTGTCAGAATGAGATGGCGCATAGAGACACTTAGCACAGGCCCTAACATTTAGTGAGCACTGAGTAGATCCCTGCATTTTTAGTCCTGCCATTTTGGCCTCTTTTGCTCTAATTTGAAGTCCTTTATCAGAAATGCTTCATTTGGTGTGTGGGTCAGGGAAGGTGGTGGGGGTGGGGGGTGTTGGTAGTAAGTGCTAGGGTAGAATCCACAACCAGACCCTTAAGTGGAGTCTTTTAGAGGATTAGCCTACTCCCGAAGCTATTCCACATGCACACCGACCTAACATAGGAAGCGAGCTTGCCTTTGTTGCCTCCATTTTCCAGAGAGGAAAAGTGAGGTTCAGCGGGAAATGGACTTATACAGGTCACCAGGGACAGCTGGAGGCTCTGAGTCCTGGCCTTCCAGAGCCCCAGCCCTGTGCCCAGCAGATCGCGCATAACATGGTATGCAGGTTTATGTAATTCCTGGAGGCTCCCCCTTGCTGCTCCAGCAGCTGGTTCTCCCAGTCTCCCCAAAAGGTGAGAAAGAAGGCTGTGGCTTTGGGGTAGGGAGCCTGGAGTGGCCAGAAGCTGCTCCTGTTTGTTCCCAAGCTCACCAGAAGGGCACCTCCCTCCTCCCCACTGATGTCAGCCGATGACGTCTGGGCCGCATTCAGGCCATGCTGTCATTTGTCCCATGCTCATTCAGCTGATTAAAAGTCATCAATTGTTTTTTAAGCCACCAGCAGGCGAGCCACCAGGCACCATTTGTTATTGCTCGGCCATGCTGTGAGATGCTGTTTAAACTCACTGAGCAAAGCTTTCGGAAACTGGAAGGCAAAAGCGTTTTTTGGAGGGAAGAAAATAGGAAAGAAATGAGTGGGCCCACATCTCTGCCAGAAGAAACAATCAGGCCAGGCGGCTGAGGGGCTGGTCCTCCTTTTAGTAACTCCCACACGGTTCTTTTCAGGGGCTATTCTCTTGAGGCCAGAGCCACAGGGAGCTCCCTTCTTCTCTGTCCCTGGGGAAATAATTACCGCTGTGGCTAACAAATGGTTCATTGGGGACTTTTTGCCTACTCGCCCTGCCCCTTGCTTTTTGGCCAGGTTAATGTTTCTGAAACAACGCAATGCCATTCCTGCTCAAACACCTTGAGTGGCTCCCCGTTGCTTATGGAATGGGGAGTAAAGCTGCTGCCTGGCATTTGAGTTCTCCACAGGGTTGTCGAAGCCCCCCTTCTGACTTTCCCAGCCTCTGTGCTTCAGCCAAGTCTAATTTTTCAGCCTCCCCCAGACGTGACTGTTACTTGGCTGTCTTTGTTCATGCTGCTTCTTCGTGAGATGATACACCACTGCCCCACCCCTTCTCTCAATATATTGAACCTGAGGATCTTTCAGGGACTGTTTGGGAACCCCTCTTTGTTCTGGTGTCTTTCCTGAAAGCACAAGTTCATGTCCTCTTTCCCCCATTTGAGCCACATGCGTTAGCAGGTGCCATGGATGCCTCAGCCACATGCTCTTGTGCTTACCATTTCTGTGCACAGAGCTTCAAGCACATGGGTCCCTTTGCCTGGGGGCTGTCTCTGGCCATCAGGCAGGCAGGCAGGAGGTTCCAGGGGATTAAGGCTCTCTGGGAGTAGCCCTGAACTAGTGACTGTTGGGAGGTGGTGGATAAACACCACTGCTCCCTCGCCCATGGTAGAATACTCTGGAGTGTGAGTTCTATGTCAGCTCTTAGAGGTCCACAGCTGGACTGAGCATCAGTTGCCCACAACAGTAACCTGATCATTGGCCGCCTTCCATTCCCTGCCTCCTCCCAGATAAACCAAGCGTACTCAGGTTCTTGTCTCAGCATTGGCTTCTGGGGGACCCAAACACAGACATATTACTTTGTTCTAGTCCTTTGTCTTTGTTTGGTTTGTCCTGGTCCTGTTGAAGCAGTCTCGGACCTCTTCAGGTCCCAACATGGTACCTAGCCCACAGCATGTACCCTGTAGTAGGTGACTGGTAAATGTTGAGTGGCTAGAATCTGTATTAGAAAAGCCTGTAAATGAAATAAGCAAACATTGTTTTGGTGTGGATTATTATCTCTGCTTGCACAGGCTGGGACATTACTACCTCAGTGGTTTGGCTCTGACAACCCCTGCCTGTCCCTCCCCTTCTATGGAAATCTTTTACTCTGTCAAGACCCCCAACCCCTCCCCTGCACCCCATCTAATAGGTCTACCTTGAAAGCTCCCTCTTCTGAATTGCTATTGAATTTTAATAGCGCCACTCAGCTTTGCCCTGGCCCCTTCTTTGTTACGTCTTAATTTTCTCTGCTGGGTTCTCCTTTTCTCAAGGGTAAAGGCCTACAATACCAAGGGCTTCCTGTTAGTCACTTTTTCTATACCCAGGAGGAATCATAAGGTCTGACTCCATATGAATCAGACACGTTCAGTGTCATCGGCAAAAACATCTGTTTTTCTAACCATAGCTTGCAGTTTTCCTGACTAAGAAACGTACAAGGAAATGCAAGGCCAAGGACGAGTTTGGTGTCTATGGGGCCAGGGAAGGGGTAAAGGAGGAAGGGGTGGCCATGATCTGCCTTGGCCTCACGAGAGTTATAGCCCTATACTTGGACTTCAGCAAGATGTCATGAATCTCAAGGAGGTCTCTCACCCGCTGAAGGCAGCTCCCCTTTAGCCATCCAGCCAGAGCTGGGCTGGATCAGGCAACACAGAAAGTCAACAAACACAGGGGAAAAAGCCTTACATGGACAGCAATTTCAGAATGCTCCCCTTTGGGCCTCCCTTCAGGCTTCCTTATCAGATGGGGGAAATGTGTGTTGTTTAGGCAAGAAAGACACTGGTGTTTTTTTCTTCAGACCAAGGCCAAGGGGACAAAGGCAATCTCTCCGGGCCTGGAGCCGCTCAAGCACCTGGAAAGAACATTCTCTCCCTTAGAGACAGAGTTTTCATTTCCACCTTGCTCCAAACAAAAGCCAAGTGGCTGGCCTTGAGCTACACCATGGAAAAACAAACTCTGTGCAAGAGTTCCTCTCACATCTAGGCCGACTTTTCCAGACCACAAATTGGGATGTGCTATTGGACAAGTATGGATGGATTTATGGCAAGACAACTGGACGGGACATTTGAGGCAGGAGGTGTGGCCATCAAGCACACAGGGCCCTGTGGTGTGTTTTCACTGTGGGTGCTAGGCTCAGTGGGTAAGGAGCATGGGAAGTGTCCCCTCAGGCTTCAGGCATGTGTTTCTCTGCAGTGACCTGAACTCCAAGAGGCGTGCAGGACAGGAGAGGCCTTGCTTCCTTAGAGTGCAGCTGCTGTTACCCTGGAAACGGCCCTTCTGGCCTACAGGGCCTAATAACATTCCTCAAAGTTTTCTGGAGTTGTGAGTTTTGGAATGATTACATAAATGTGGCTCTGTGGGGGTAGGGCTCTGCATGGGTAATACCATGCCTCCAGAGTAGGGCCTCGAAGAAAAACCCAGCAAAACAAAGGAGAAAATGCAGCCTGTGGTTTAGAAAGACATTGGGGTTGCACAATCCCAGCTGCTGGATGGGAAACTTCTATGCATCTTTCTGGGTCTTAGTAACTTGAGGAGCCTTGGTGGAGTGAGAACTGGGTACACATTCAGATATTGTAGAATGCCCTTGGCCATGTTCAGGGACTCCTCATTCTTCAAACATTTGCTCTCCAGGTCACTGCAGCTATGTGGTTGTGTAGAAAAGCAGAAGTTGTTGTATTAGAGAAAAACCTAGTAATGAACTTTGTTCCCACCCAGACATTCCTGCCTTGGAATCTCTAAGATGAGGACCGCAGCTGATACAGTGCGGTATAGTGACAAAGTGAAGTCAAGAGCCTCTGGATTTCCTGAAGGCAATGAAAACGATGGCAGGGAATTGTTCTCCCCGACACAAAGAGCCAATAATCAGGGTCTAGCCCAGTTAGTCAATTCTGAACTGGAGAGATATCCAAAAATAGGAGGCATATGGGGGTTTCCAAAAGAAGGCCTTTGAAGGACAAAGAATCAAGAGAGGCCTTTGGGACAATTGATGGAGACCCTGAACCTTTTTTGCCAAAATGACTGTCTTTATGATGGCATGTGAAAGTCAAGGGTGAATTGGAGGTCCTTGTGCCACTAGATGTTTGGTGGGGGAGGAGGGAGGGAAAAGGTTTGAACTCCCAACCAAACTTATTACACTTTATAACTAAGAATTAGTTACTAGGAATTAGTGCACAGCTGCACTTAGAAGCTCCATTTTGTTAAATTAACGATAAAATCACTTATTGTTATGATTAGAGTGTCATTTTAAAGATCAAGTCCCAGTTGAAGTTTTTTTCCACTATTTATTCATGAACGTTAATTTGTACTTGAAGTGGTTCCACATGAAGTAGGCTTTCCCTGTGCTGGCTGACCTGAGAGGACAAGGGTCTCCAGTATTTACAGGGGCTGGTGGGCCTGAGGACTTTGTTTTTCTTGGGCAGAGGGAGGATGGAGGGGTGTGGACTGCCTGTGTCCACACCCAGGATGGGGGGTGGCATTTAGGGTACAAAGCTTGGAAAGGGGGCATAGAAACCTGATCAATCACCAGCTCAACTTCCTTGACATTCCCAGCGGGAGGTCAGAAAGGCTCCTCAAGCATTACCTGACATCTTCCTCCCCAGCACCTCCTTTTCCGCCTGTAGCCCCACCCCCCACCCCAGCCATCTCAGTAACCAGGTACCCCTGTCCCCTGTTTTGCGAGCTCCAACCCAAGGACTCCCCTTTGCTTCTACTCTTTCTTTGCTCCTCCACATCTGCTTGGTTAGTAAACCCTGTTGACCTCACCATTAAAACACACCTCGACTGTTCTCATGGGTGGCTGCAACCAGGCTGGGCAGAGCCCTGATTCTCTCTCTGCTGATTCCTGTCTGTTTCACCCCTACCCCTTGCAGTCAAGAGTTTCATTAGAGAAGCCAGTGTGCCCCTAGTCAGATCACTTCACTCCTCTGCTCAAAGCCTTCCAAAGTTTTCCAGCTCACTCAGAATGAAAAGTAGCACTGATGTCAATTCTATTGTCCCTTGGTGGTATATTGGAAAGCCTACAGGACCCAGGCCGTCACCTGTCTGGCTTTATCCTCTATTCCCTTTTCCTTGATTCCTCTGCTCCAGCCACACTTTTTAGAACACAGCAGATCTACTCTGTTTTATTCCTATCCCAGGGCCTTTGCACTTTCTCTTCCCTCTGCCAAGATTCCTCCCCCCTCCTCAGTTAATTTTGGGTGATCCCTTTCTCCCTTCAGGTCTTTATGCAGATGTCAGCTTCTCAGTGAGGATCTTCTCGGCTTCCCCCCCCACCGCCATGCACACTTGTACCCCTTGGCACTCATTACCATCTGACCCACTATATGATATACTTGGTTATCTTGTTTCTGGCCTTTCTCCCTCAGGTGTTTCCAGAAAGTCAGGGATTAAAAAGAACAAACAAACTGTTTTGTTTCTTGCTATATTTTCGGCATCTAGTTCATGGCTAGAAGGTGCCCAAGCAGAGGGCTCAACACTGCCGGGCATTCACAAGGCTTCCCCTCCACTTTGGGGTTTTTTCAGAAAATAACCAGGGAACTTTGGCCAGTGCTCAGTTGAGGGGTGGACTGATGACTTTATGGCACTTTGCTGTTGCTGCTAAAGCTATTTTGTCTATGCACACTGGCAGGTAAGGTGAGACATAGGCAGGCCCTTTTATACCTACCTCAACCCCTGGGCCAGATGCTTTGGGCCTCCCAAGTGTTTTACGTATGTTTTTGTTGAATGAAAGGGAAAAAGACAAGTGTCTACACTGGCCAATTCCAGTGAAAGCAGTAGTCCTACTTCAGAGAGTTCCGGGAAGTATCTTTTCATCTTCCAAAATCTTCCCCCTGTCCTCCCCTTCAGGCTTCTTGTTTTGGAAACATCTTGCCCAGGAAGTGGCCCTTCCAGGGCCGAGGGGTGGACAAGGAGAGGTGCTTCCTCAGCTGGCTGCTGCAGGGACATCACTACCTGTGGCGGCTTGCATTCCTGGCCCTGCTTTCCTATCATCGAGGAAGGTTAAAAACAAAACACCCCCAAGCCTGGGCTGCACCTTACTGTAATTAAATCAGAATCTCTGAGGAAGGGACCCAGGCAGCTCAGGCTTTAAGAAAACCGCCAGGTGATCCTGCATTGACAGTAGGTCTGAGCACCCCCCCAAAAGCTGGTAGAACCGGTTGAGAGATGGACGCTGACCTACTGACCTTTGCCATCAGGCCCACTCACCATGGCCAGTTTATATCTTGCCAGCTTTCAAGGCCCATCTCCAGCCCTGCCTGTTGTAAAAAGCCTTCTGGGCACAGGGTCTGATATCACTGAGCTCTCCCTCTTACAGCATGCTTGATTTTGGAAGCGGGTATTTGGTAATTAATCACCCCTTCCTGGGCCTGATCTGATCCTTGCATTTGTCATTTATCTTCCCTGGTATTTACTGCCTTGACTGGAACCCGGGTTATATATTCTCCCCTCTCACTTAACTCCGGTTCCATTGGGTGTAGAATCAATGTGACAAAGAATTTCGAACTGCAAATGCCCCTGCTTTGGAATGAAAGGGTGAAGAGATGAGGTAAGATATTCCTGATCCTCCCAAGCCTGCTGGGGGAGAAGAGAGCCACCCATAGATCATTCCAAAGCAAGGCAGTTGGAGATGAGTTCTTTGGAGGCACATGAAACTCCTGGAGGGGAGCTGGCCAGGAAGAAGTCCTTCGTTTGGCAGTTTTTGCTGCCCCCCAGGTTCAGGAAGGGAGGTCCAATTACATTTGGGAAGCAGAGGGGCTCCCCTCTAGGGCTTCCAAACTCTTAGCACAGGGTAAGCCCACATTAAACAAGTGTTGATTGGTTGAAGACAGCCCTGGAGGCAGCCAGCTGTGGAGCTTCTGGGGACAAGCACAAAGCCAGGGACTGTGAAGAGTGCCTAACTGTAACCTTTTTTCTTCCACAGAGGAGGGGACCAGAGCCAGAGGGAGGAAGTGAGTTCTGGAAGGCCACCCAGTGAGCTCCTGATAGAGCCAGGCCCTAAATCCAGCCCAGCTGCCCCCTCTCTTTCCAGGGCCTCTGGCTGCTTCCTTGAAGGCGGGATTATTAAACTGATAGACTCCAGGAGGTCTGTGAACTTGGATAGGAAAAAAATTACATCTTTATTTTCACTAACCTCTAACTGAAATCTAGCGTTTCCTTTAATGGACGTAGCAAAGAAACCACAGTGATATTGGCAGTAGCTGTAAGTTTGTGACCAACAGAAATGACAGATATTTTCATATCACATTACACTCATTGCAGATAGCACCAAATACCATTTACACTCATCATTATTTTGAAATCACAGCAGTTATTTTATGTCATTATTTAATGCATTAAATCAGCATTAAAATATGACTATATCACAAAATATCTTGATGTCTATTTCAATAGAATTGGCTTGCTTTGCAATTCCATGTTAGTTTGTTATATGCATTTAAAGTGTTATTTTTAGAAGGGGTTCATAGGCTGTCATGTCAGTTGGCCAGCAGGCCAACTAAGGCTAGAGCCAGCCCTTCACTTACCCCCATCCAGGTACTAAGCACATCCCACTACTGATACAGCAATCCCTTAGGGTATTCCTGTGGGGATGGGAGACTGACTGGGGAAAGGGAGAACCTGGAAGCTGATAGGTCAAGAGGGCAGATTTCTGAGGCAGAACTCCCAGGTACCTACGAGGGTCCTCACTTGTCCTGTGTACACAAGGGAATGTGAAGTTAAGTAACAAATAAGAATCATGACTATTTGAAAGAGAGAGACTGAAGAAGAAAGGAAAAGTTTTATACTTTAGTATCTTTAATGGCACTTTTTTCTTGCATTTTGGACAACGGGTCCTGAATTTTCATTTTGTACTGCATCCCCCAAATTATGTAGCTAGCCATGTGACTGTGTTTTACCCATACTTTGATCCTAAGGGCTGACAGAGTTCTAGATTGCCCCTCAATGACTTCTATCACTTGTATTGGCCTGGCACGTGAGTCTTGTTGAGCCTGGGGTCTCACCTTCCCCATCCAAGGCCAGGACTGGGTGCTGCAAGCAGGGTACCTGCCCAGTGGTGACTTGCTAATAATTAACAAAGGTTCTCTGGGCCTGGTAGCCCTGATTTATAGCATTTGCCCGTCTATGTGGTTAAACACTCCCACCATAGGCAATTTCAAGCCACCAACAAGATATCTGCTCTGTGTGCATATTGGAGCTAGCCCCAGCACACTGAATCCTCAAGGCATTAAACCCAGGGCCCCAGAAGCAGAGGGAGATAATAGAACAAAAGAGCTTTCTCCTAGATGCAAAGTTTTCCATCTTGACAGCACACTGGAATCACCTACTGAGCTTTTAAAATGCATATACCCAGACTATATCCCAGACCGATGATAACAGCTTCCCTGAGGGGGGACCAGGCAGCAGTATTTTTAAATCCCTGGGTGATTCCATTGTGAGGCAATGGTTGTTAAACCCATCAGTGGTTCCCAAACCTTGGTGGTCATCAGAATCCCCTGGAGAGCTTGTTAAAACACCCAGTCCTGGGCCCCAACCACTGAGCTTCTGAGTCTGAGGTCTGGGGTGGGGCCCAAGAATTGGCTTTTCTAACAAGTTCCCAAATGGTGCTGATGCTGCTGGTTCAGGGACCACACTTTGAGATCCACAGTTTTAGAAAAAACCTGCCTGGCGTCAACCACCTGGGGTTCACCCTGATTAAGAAGGTGCTAGGTATAAAGCTGCTACTTAATTGGAGGCCCTGGAGTTGGGGTTTACAGAAAATCTCCCTCCTGTGAAGAAGCTATTTGTTAAGAGTGAAAGGCAGGAGCCTGGTAGTAAAAGGCGACTGAGCTGTGACATGCCACCTGCTTAATTAAAAATGCATTCAAGGAGACAGAGGCCAGGTTGATCAGCCCTAGGTGGTCACCTTGAGGGATTTGCTAGCAGCAGGGCTGTCTGAGGAGAAAGCAGAGAGAGGGGAGCTGGGCTCTCACCTCCCTCTTGGAGTGTCAGCAGCCTGTCCCTGGCTTCTTAACTCCCTAAGTTCTGTCCTGCATTGTCTATCTTCTAATTCACCTTCCTCTGCTTCTGCACTGAAGCCCCTTTCTTGGACTAAAATATGGAGCCATGCTTGGAAAACAAACTCTGTTTATTAATAATAATAATATCAAGTTAAAAATTCAGTACTAGAATTCCTACTGTATTATGTCTGAACAATCATCAGGTGAGACTTTGGGAAAGCAACCATAGGGAAAAGCTTGTTCTTGGAGAAGCTGTCCTATCTGCTGCACTATCTAAGCCTTATTCTCTATAAAAGACACATTTTTATAGGTACTTGGAACTAAAATGAAACACATGCAAATATTCTGACCCAGGAATTCAACACCCAGGAATCCCCAGGAGCAATGAGTACATATGCCCACACAAAGACATGGATACAAACATTTGTGGCAACTGTATTCATAAGAGCCCCAAATGGGAACAACCCAAATTGCTATCAACAGAAGAATAGATAAGTAAGTTATGGTGTAATCATACAATCGAATACTATGTAGCAAAGAAAAAAAGAAAAACTGCTGATACATGCAAAAACATAGATGTACCTCACAAACATTAAGATTAAAAAAGTCAGGCATGAAAGAGTACTTACATTCCGATTCAATTTACATGACGTTCTAGAACAGGCAAAATTAATCAATGATGATAGAAGTAGGGGTAGTGGTTAAAGAGGTGGAGTAGTAGTAACTGAGAATGGGTAAGAAGGAACCTTCTAGAATGCTGGAAATATTTTAGGCCCTGTGATAGTTTCTGATAGCTGGGAACGGAGGTGTGAAAAAATTTGAGAAATTAGCAAATTTTTTTTTCTTCTTCTTGAGTCAGCCAAGGTAAAGAAATAATTCTGGCGAGCCCAAGACCCTGAGGACCAGCACACTTGGGTTTGACTACCACCACTACTGTGTAGTGAATGCTTACCCTGGGCCAAGCCCTGCACCAACATTGTATGTGTTTTTAACATTGTACATGGGGTCAATTATTATCTCAGTTTCATGGACCAGGAACCTGAGATTCAGAGAAATTGAGCAACAGCTGAGAAGGAAACCCAGTCCTGTTGCCACCAAGGCTGAACGCTAACCATCCCATCAAACTGAGTTCATAGCAGAGTCCACGTGGAAAGTCCAGATTCCATTATGGTACTACCAGCCTGCCATCCCAGGAGTGCCCATCTCATCCTAGCCCTCCCACCAGAAGTCATTGCTGGGTGGTTGAGTAAGAGGTGGGATTGTGTGAGAACTGAGGCTCCAAGCCCCCAATGCATGCTCTATTGTCCTATTAGACTTCACTCACAAAACGCAAATACAAAGGTCAAATTATTCAGAATTTCAAGGTGGCCACCACGAACATTAAAACCCAAGCAATGAGACCCTTCTGACCTTGAGGCCCTGTGTGACTACACTGGTTGCACACCCATGGAACTGGCCCTGTGTGGTGATGTGACTACTGTTTAAAAGGCTTGCTTTTGTGAGACTTACTCCTAGAGGGGTTGCTTATTTCTCCTCAGTAGTTAGCCTCTGACTCAAGAGTGCCAACCTTGCCAGCTGGACACCCATCACAGGTGGTGGGGGTCCAGGAGAATAGATTCAACTCATGCCTGGACAAAAAAGTAGGACACAGTGTAGCCATTATTGATTTTCCGATAAAGAGTGAACTTTTCATTAAAACAATCACATAAATTATTAACTAAACCCCACATAGCAGTCTCTGGTAGTGTATAACCAAGAGGGACAAGATCAGGCAAGGCCTTGAAAAAGGACCTTAGAACTTGTGGCACATGACTTGAGAGGGTTAGGGGGGTCACGAGTGAACTTAATCTGTTTTCTTTTTGTTTAGAGCATTGGGATTACACATGGTCCTATCCCTTCTCTGAAACTGTTTTCACGGCAACTTGAAATAAGACCATCTTCAACTCCATCCTAGTGATCCACTCATACACTTGCCACCCTATTTAAAAAGAGCAACAGCTGCCCTCTGCTCCTAGGCACTTTGTCAGCTGCAGGCTGTCTCCACTCCATTTTTTCTGCTTTGGTCAGAAGGGGGTGGGGCTGGGGTAGGGCTAAGGGACAATTGGCAAAATGCTACCCTTTGGAGAGATGTTGCCCAAACCTTTTAGAAAGCTGCCTCCCAGCAAGCAGAAGGATTTCCCAGGGAACTAAATTCTTAACTTCTTTCAGTAACTCATTCCCCTCTGTTGTGCTGGCCTGGATAGAAAAGTGATTTTTGCATTGAATACTAATAGTATAGGTAAGTAGCCAACACTCTTAACAGCTTAAAAGCTGCTTCAGGCCTTTTGGATTTTTAAAGTGATTTTTACCACTTGTCCTCTAAACACTTAAAATTACAGTACATTTGAATAAAACATTTCAATGAAATGGGATGGCTACCAAAAAACAACAACACAATAGTTACACAATAGTTCCCTTGCATGTATGCTTCCTTTTGTTTGAGATCATAGTGTGAAAAGAAAAGCTATTACTTCTGCCCTGGAGGAGGTGGAGGTCTGACTGTTGACCGCAGAGAGCCTACCCCCATCTCTGCCTTTTGTCTTGGGTGGAGGGCTATAGCTCGTGGGGTTAATTGACCAGTCGTAACTCTGGTCGTTAAAATTCAAGAGGTGTGTGCTGTAAGACACTTGAGGTAGATGAACTGTCCTGTAACTTTTTATATATGGTGCTCCTGCCCCATTTGTGTTCCCATACTACTGTTGGCCTAAGCAAATTAGAACTCTGTGAGGAGGTCAGGACATCTTTCCTCAGTTGGTCTAGGAGGCACAAGCAAGTTCCCGTCCAGTCTTGTGTTAACTCTTGCTTCCAGCCACAGAGGGTTTGTATTTTTGATTAAAAAAATAATAAAGCACTTCCTTCTTTACCTATATCCACAGGTCCAATTTAAAGTAATATCTAATTGTTTTGTTACCATTTTTTCTTTCCCAGTGCCGTTCACCCCCCTTTTTGAAGGGGGCTCCTTTAGAAGTTTACCTTCTTTGGTTCAATAATTCATGGTCGTTGAACTTGGGGTTGGGGATGTTTTACCCAAAGCAATATAAAGCAAAAGCCAAAAAAAAGAATCCAGGTGATTGTCCTTTCTGGCTAAGTTTCTTCAAACTGGTCAGCAAAATGGCCTCTTTATTGGCTCTGTCACTTGGAATCTTCCACTTCCTTCCTGTTGCCATCTTGTGAACCTTTGAGAGCAAAATGGTGAATGAGGAAACTTAATATGCCTGGGCCACAGAGGAACAGCATTGGAGATGGCCCCCCATCTTTGGGGAAGCTTTAATTTCACTGCCTGTGTTCCTTCCCTCATTCAGGGCTACAGTCAGCACAGATCAGATTCTTAGGATTGAGAGCCAGCAGAGTCCACAGGTAAGGTAGGAAGGAAGCCAGTAACAAGGGAATGTTGAAAAGGAGTGGGGAGCCTGCTTCCAATGGAGCAAACATGGCCTGTTGAGTCCCCTCCTCACTCCATCCCTTCTCCCCACTGCCTCTGCCATACACAAGAGAGGATCTGTTAACAGAGGTATGCTGGAGCAGTTTGTGAGAGCCAATTGTATATGTCTCTTTCCAACTCTGAGTTCAGTGACATTACATTGGTAATTTAATAGTAGCCACCATGAGAGTATTTACACCATGGAAATTGGCAAATGTTAATAATCAGGGCTTTTTTTGTTGTTTTTGAGGAGTTGGTAGCATTCAAAAACAAAATTCACCTGAGTAAACTTGAAGATCTAATTGGCTTTATTAAGCAATTCATGATTCAGGCAGCAGCATCCCATCTAGTAAGTAGAAGGGCACTCCACGGGCTATAAAAAGTGGAAGACTTTTATAGGAAGAAGGGTACAGAAAGGGAGCTATTAATGAAAGAAAATAAAGGATCATTTTTGGGCCAGGATATCTTTTGTTGGGTGGGGGAAGAGAACTGGAAGGAGATCACTTCTTTCTATAGGGGATGGAGAAGGTCCATGTGATAAATTACCTTACTGGTACTTGACCAGAAAATTCCAGACTGGTTGATTAAGATTATGCTTCTGGGAGATGTTGAAACTGCAATTAATCAGGTATTAAATCTGGGTTTGGTATCATGGACTTTTAACATGAGTGACACTGTTTAGGGCCTGTGGTTTTCTTTTTAACAGTGGTTTACCAGCTACTACTGTCTATGGTACTCAATATCCATTGCCACCTCTACCTGTGTGCATTCCTATGGAACAAAACTAGAAAGCCGAACAACAACAACAAACAACTTTCCCAGACTCCCTTGCAACTTGGGTTCTGGATGTGAATGAAATAGTCTCTACCAATTGGATGTGCAAGCTCTGATTGCTGAAGATTTGAGGGATGGAAGTGAGGTGGTGGTCATATTACTATGTCTTTGGCTCGTTTTCTGTATATGCGAGCAAGGTTGTGGTGACCTTGAATTTTCTGTGGCAGCATTCTGTTACCCAGTCTCTACCCAGTCTTTGATCTCCATAGATTGATGCTCTGGCTATGTTCTTGAATTCAGTAGTCCCAGAATTCCACTTTTGTGATTGTGGCTGAGGGAGTCGCTTTCTCCAAGGGTCAGTCCTGCCATGTCCTGTTCTCATTCCTGGAGAGCCTGCACTTGTCTTCTCCATAGCCCTTCCAATGATGTTGTCAGCATCCAATCCCCCATATTAAATCCATTCCTGTTAAAATACCAAAAGATTCTGCTCCTGCTGTCCCTTTCTCCTCCACCCCTGATCTGTTAGAATGTTCTGCCCTCAATTTCTCACATATCATGCTCACATGTAGAAGTTGTACTTCTCCTTTACAACGCTTCCCAAATGCCAACTCCTTTTTGGCACACAAACAAATCATCTCTCTTCATAGATCATAAATTTTTTGAAGGCAAAGACTGGTGATATGAGCCTTTCTCATAATATAACAAAACAGGTATTTTATAAATACCTGAATGTATAAGCGAACAAACTAATTAATAGGTAATGAGTGATATCAGAGCATTACTGATCTCTGACCTCAACTTCCTGCCTTGCTCTGCTCTGATCCTCCTCCCCCATGCTCAATGAAAAAATTACCAACCCTGGGATCAAACCCCAATGCTGCACTTAACTCATTTTATGGTATTGGAAGTTACTCGGGAAGCGGTTTTCTCATCTGTAAAATAGGGCCAGTGTTCACAATACCTACTTTTCAGGGTTGTTGGGAGGGATAAAACTAGACAAATTGAGGTTGTTGCCCTAGCTACTTTTTATTCAGCCAGCCCAGTGTTGGGGACTGGAATTCACTACCTTCAGAGTCAGATGGCCTTCTGTCTGAATCCTGGCTCTGGCCCCCACTTGCTTTGAGTCCTGGCGCAAGTTAACACACCTCTCTGATTCTCCATCTCCTTGTCTGTAAGAGGAGTGAAAACACATCCCTTCCTTACTCAGATGCCATAGGACTCTGTTTCTCTGTGTATCTGGTACTTCGGGTACTTACAGCATTGCTACTGTGTAGAGCCTCTGACACTTTGTAGCTGCTCAATGAATGTGAATTCTCTCTACACTGAGCAAATTCATATCCTAGGGAGATGGGGAGCCTAGTTATTTAGAGACGATAGTTTAACACCACAAGAGTCAATTGTTGTTTTCCCTCAGTGCCAATACACTTCTACAAGAGCTGTCTTACTGAAATAGTACTGGAAAAGAGAATGGGAATGTGATCGAAAGACTTGAGAAAGTTCCAGAAAGAGCAGGTGACAGTGAGCCAGACCAAGCACACTTCTTTTCTTCCACATGTTAACCCTTGGATCAACCCGACTGCCCACCTGCCACCCGTGAATCTACAGGAGACCTGCTGTCCCCTGAAAGTTATTTCATTCTTTCCCTGCTTCGAGGGAGAGAATTTTTCCTGCTGTTGGATTGGCAGTAACCTAGCATAGGTTCAGGACCCTGTTTTTGTAAATGACAGTCTTATCTGGTGCTCCAGCCAGGTTAAGGACATCACCTCCTGCATTCAGTGAAGAATGTTTTAATTGCAATTGATGATGTTATATGTCAATTATATCTCAAACAACAACAACAAAGAAATTGATGGGGAAAACCTACTGGAACTTTTTAGACCCTTATGAGGAAAAGGTCAACCAGCAGAATGGGGTTCCCAGAATGATTTGGGGCTTCCATGCCATCAGTTCTTGGCTTCGCTCCCTTGGGGAGGCTCCCTCTCCAGCTCTCTGTGGTTGCCCTAGCTGGCCTCCAAGCCCACCACTCATGGCTTTCAGGCAATGGTACCTCTGGACCTATACCCAGATAGCATCAAATCCTGAAAAAGTACTTTCTTCAAATCTTGGGTAAATATTTTGTTCCATCTCACTAGCTCTGGGCTGAAGCTGGACATCAGAAATATTCATTTGCGACTGACTCTCAGGGCCTACCCCTGGGTCTGGGGGTGTGGTAAGTTGAATTTCTAAAAATGGCCCCCTAAGATCCCATGCCTCTGAACACTCAGAAGCTGTAAATGTAATGAGATTGCATTGCTATGATTGTGTTATATTATATAATATATATAACAGTTAACCTTAAAAACAGGAGATGATCTGGTGGGCCTAATCTAATCACATGAGCCCTTAAAAGCAGAGAACTTTCTCTGGCTAGTGGAAGAGAAAAGAGAAGGAAAAATCATAGAGATTCAAAGTGCCAGAAGAACTTGACATACCCTGGCTGGCTGGAAGATGGAGGGGGTCGTGTGAAAAATGTAAGGAGGAATGAGATCCTGCCAACAACCTGAAGGAGCTTGGAGTGGATTCTTTTCCAGAGTTTCCAGAAAAAAATGAAACCATGCTGATACCTTGATTTCAGCTTTGTGAGCTTCTAAGGAGCGAATCTGGCTGAACCACTCTGTGCTGCGATTTCTGACCTATAGAAACTGCGAGCTAATAAATGGGTGGTGTTTTAAGCAGCTAAATTTGTGGTAATTTGTTATAGTGCAAAACAAAAACAAAAACCCCCTAATACAGGGGGTAAGGCTAACTTTTGCCAACCACGTAGTTTAGAATGGGGAAAGAGTGGTCTCCTACTAGGGTTGCCAGATAAATAAAAATACAAGACACTCAGTTAAATTTAAATTTTGGATAAATTACTAATTTGTTTGGTATAAATAT
This sequence comes from Trachops cirrhosus, assembly GCA_028533065.1. NCBI lineage: Eukaryota > Metazoa > Chordata > Mammalia > Chiroptera > Phyllostomidae > Trachops > Trachops cirrhosus. The sequence continues at coordinate 48,513,248 of CM052552.1, forward strand.
GCTACCAACTTGAATTTCAGATAAATAATAAACTTTTTTTTAAGTACAAGTGTATCTTGTGCAATATTTGGGATATACTGATAATAAAACTTATTCATTAAACAATTAACTGAATAATTAAATAATTGAAATTCAAATTTCACAGCCCAAATCACATGGAAAGTCCACATGTAGGCACTCTGGTTGACAGCTGACCTCTCAGTTGACAGCCAGCATCAACCTCCAGCCCTGAGCATTCAGAATCTTGATGTCCAGCCCAGCTGAAATTTCAGAAGACTCCAGCCCCAGATAGCACCTGACTGCAACTGCATGAGCCACCCCAAGCGAGAGCCACTCGAGTCCATTCAATTGACAAAATGTGGGAGACAATCATAAATTGTTGTTTCATGTCACCACATTGTGGGGCAGTTTGTTACACAATAATAGATCATCGAATTAGGGAGAATGGCTTCTTAATGGATATTACAATGATTTTCGGGGGGATACACAGGACTTCATTCCCCACTACCACTGTCCCCTTCCCACTTTTGAAATTCATTCCTTAACCGTTCCATGCCACTCTTGGTAGACTGAATGCTTCATATTCATGAATGTTGCAGCATTCATGAATGCTGGTTGAGGGCAAAGATAGGTTAAGCAGACATATCTGGGCTTACATTTTGACTTTGTGCAAATTACTTCACATCCTCCTTCTTTAAATTTTGGATTGATTATCTATGAAATATGAATAATGGGCTAGTCCCCAAATCACAGTGCAGTTGTGAGGACCACATGGGAATATACAGTGCCTGGCATGTAATAAATGCTTAATAAATGTTAGTTATTGTTATTATCAGTAATGACATACAGCAATAATATTCTTTTTTTAAAAAAGTATTTTATTGATTATGCTATTACAGTTGTCCCAATTTTTCACCCTCTGCCCCCCTCCACCCAGTACCCCCCATTCCCTCTGGCAATCCCCACCTTAGTTCATGTCCATGGGTCATGTGTATAAGTTCTGTGGCTTCACCATTTCCTATACTGTTCTTTTTTCAAAAAAGATTTTATTTATTTATTTGTAGAGACAGGGGAAAGGAGGGGGAAAGAGAGGGAGAAAAACATCAATGTGTGGCTGCCTCTCATGTGCCCCCTACTGGGGACCTGGCCTGCAACCCAGGCATGTGCCCTAATTGGGAATCGAACTGGCGATCCTCTGGTTTGCAGGCAGGCACTCAATCTACTGAGCTACACCAGCGAGGGCCATTTACTATCCTGTTCTTAACATCCCTCTGCCAATTGTGTACCTACCAATTTGTACTTCTTAATCCCTGTACATTTTCCCCCAATCTCCCCATTCCCCCTCCCAACTGGTAAACATCCATTGATCTCCACATCTATGATTCTGTTTCCATTCTGCTTGTTTGCTTAGTTTGGTTTTTAGATTCGATCATTGATAGTTGTGAATTTATTGCCATTTTAACATTCACAGTTTTGATCTTCTTTTTTTAAAATAAGTCCCTTGAACATTTTATATAATAATGGCTTGGTGATGATGCACTCCTTTAGCTTTACCTTGTCTGGGAAGCACTTTATCTGCCTTTCAATTCTAAATGATAGCTTTGCTGGATAGCATAATCTAGCTTGCAGGTCCTTGCTTTTCATGACTTTGAATACTTCTTGCCAGTCCCTTGTAGCCTGCAAAGTTTCTCTTGAGGCATCAGCTGACAGTCTTATGGGAACTCCTTTGTAGGTAACTCTCTGCTTTTCTCTTGCTGCTTTTATGATTATCTTTATCTTTAAACTTTGGCATTTTAATTATGACATGTCACAGTGTTGTCCTCTTTGTGTCCATTTTATTTGGGACTGTGTACTTCCTGGATTTGTATGTCTATTTCCTTCCTCAAATAAGGGAAGTTTTCTTTCATTGTTTTTTCAAATAAGTTTTTAATTCTTTTTCTTTTTCTTCTCTTTCGGCACCTCTATGATTCAAATGTTGACACGTTTCAAGCTGTCCCAGAGGCTCCTTACCATATTTTCATTTTTTGGATTCTTTTTCCTTCATGCTGTTCTGATTAAATTTTTCTTCTTTGTGTTCCAAACCATTGGTTTGATTCTCGGCTTCATCCATGCTACTGTTGATTCCCTGTAAATTTTTCTTTATTTTGCTTAGTGTTATCCTTATTTCTGCCTGGGTCATTTTTATGTCATTCAAGTACCCAATGAGTTACCTTAACATCCTAATAACCAGAGTTTTGAACTTTGCATCTAATAGATTGCTTATCTCCATTTTGTTTAGTTCTTTTTCTGAAGTTTTGTTCTGTTCTTTCATTTGAGCCATATTTCCTTGTCTCCTCATTTTGGAAGCCTCTCTGTGTTTGTTTCTATGTATTAGGTAGAGCTGCTTTCACTCCCTGTCTTAGTAGTGTGGCCTAAAGTAGAAAAGCGCACCAGTAAGTTGGATGGGGTGGAGTCTTAGGTAATCTCCTGGGTGGAGCAACCCCTGTGAACCAGGTCGAGGGAGTCTCAGATGTAGTGCTGTTGCTCTGTGGCTCTGTGTGGGGGAGGGCTCAGAAAAGGGCCAATGGCTGATGCCTGGCCTCTGCAGTTTTATCTGGAAGGAAGCTGTCCCCTGGCACTTGCCCTGATGCCAGGTACTTCAGTTTCTCTCTGTATGCCACTGGTACCCTCCAAGCTGCTGCCCCAGTGCTAGAGCCCAGAGGGAATGAGTCTGCATAAGTCCTAAGTTCGTTGTGGATCCTTTAAGAGGATATGCCTGAGAATCCTGCAATTTCTTCTGCCGCCTTAATCCCCATTGGTTTTTACAACCAGAAGTTATAGGAAATTATTTTCCTCTCACTTGAACCCTGAGCTGGGTGGTCTTGTGTGGGACTGGGATCCCTCATTCATGAGATATCCCTCCTGATTTTTATCCACTACATGTGGGTGTGGGACCATCCATTCTGCATCTCCATGTCTCCACCTCTCCTACCCATCTAAATGAATATGACTTCTTTAATTCCTTGGTTGTTGAACTTCCATACTTCCAGCTTGATTTTCTGACAATTCTCAGTGATAGTTGTTTTGTGGTTTAGTCATAATTTTTGCTGTGGTAGTATGAGGAATCGAGCCATGTTCACCTATGCCTCCATCCTGACCAGAAGTCAAATTCTCCAGCAATAATTTTCATAAACAACTTCTATCTAATTATTGGCAGAAGGAACTTGAGTTTAATTGTCCTGGATCTGAAGCTATGGTTTGTGGTATGGATTCCCCAGCTTATACCTGCTACTTGACTTATGACCCATGCACTAATCACCTGGGTCACCAGGAGAACATTTGACACTAGTTGAACTTGGAGGATTCATTAGGTAGTCACATGATCAAAGATTAATGACTTAAAAAAATGATTTAGGTTGGTGTTTAGTTACAATTGTCTTAAATTAGAAAAAAAAATTATCCTGGCAGAGATTATTGTAGCTCTGCTTGATGGCCTAAGCAGCATTGTAACATGGATCACTCCGTCATCTTAAAATTACTCTGACTCCAAGGGCTCCCCCAGCAAATGTCTGAAAAGGGGCAGGGGTCCTTCTAGTTTCACCTGGCTCTAATCAGCTCAGTTTCACAGGATAATTCCAGTTCTACCACCGGTTCCATTCAATGTTAAAACTATGTTTTTATCCCTTACTGACAACCCAAGACGTTATGCACCAGGAACCTGAGAGAAGCAACGTTTATGGAAATGTTTTGAAATCTGTGCTGCTGCTTTTCTTCCAGGTGGGTGTTGTTGTTGTTGTTGTTGTTGTTCTTCTTCTTCTCCTTCTTCGCAATCAGTGGCACCTTTGAGAATCTAATGAAAGAGTTGGACTTACTCCCTGGAAAAAAATGCACATAGTCACACAACGTTGCCTATGGTGCCAAGGAATCCTGGACCCCTTAAATCCTGGTGCATGGCTTCCAGGCTATGGATCTTTGCTTTGGGTATTACAAAGTCTGTCACATGGAAAGCCACCCCAGTGTGAAAACCACTTTTGGTCCCCACAGAATGAATTTCTTGGAATGGCATTTAAAGATTCTTCCTCAGTCTATTTTGAAGGAACTTATGAGAAAGTTCATATGGTTGTGTAGAGGTAGGGGTACGTTGTTTGTCCTCATAGATGTATAGTAGTATGCATGTGGGTAAGAAATTCTTGTATTCTGTTGCTGTGTATAATGTGAGAATGTTGTTTATACTATATTTATGATAATCCAAGGTGAAAACTTGACTCCTTGATCTCCATATTAGGAAGAGCTGTGCTTCTCCTGACTGTCGGCTTTGTTTTCATATCACCAGCTCTGTAAATCACAGCGTGATCCAGTTCCCTTTTCACATGGGTTACTGGGGAACTCAGCCTCCAAGTTGTGTTCCACTTCCAGTGAGCATTGTGGATTTTGTGGCATGTATTTTGCATAGTTACCTCATTCTTGGCTCCATCTTATTTTCCTATCCTTGTTTTCCCTCTATTCCATTTGTTCTTATTTATTTGCAATTTATTTTAGGCTGTCCTATTGAATGCATCTTTGCAAACCTTAAATACATCTTTGGAACAAGGCAGATTTGAATCAGTAAAAGTGCATAGTGGCTAATGGAAGCTCTGGGCAGCTTTCTTCTTGTGTCCCTAGATATTAGGCCCATTTCAAGGGGATGTGGAGGGTAACTGAGGAACAGGTGAGAGGACTGAGGGGTCTTTAAGCAGAGAAATGGACATGACTAGGAAATCTACCCTTACTGGAATAGAAAGAACTACAGGGCACTTAGTTTGGACATTTTCCCCTATCTTCTAATTAGACACAATCTTTTCCCATCTTCATGGGAGAGAATGTGTATTTAAAAAATCAGGTCACTTAAAAAAGTTATTTTATTAAGGAGTACTTCCAAAGTAGATTAAACAGTATAATGAGCTCCCAAGTACCCCTCACCCAGCCTAAGTAACTATTAACCCATGGACAATCTTGCCCTATTCATATGCTTCTCCTGTGTAATTATGATTTTTGATTTTTAATCAAGGTATAACATATATATGTAAAAATGCACACATAGTAAGTATATGCTGAACACATTTTCACACATTAGATACTCCTGCGTAAGTAGCACAAAGGGCAAAAAAACTGAATATTACTGACACTCCCAGAAACTGTCCCTTCTCTTCCTTCCCCCTCCTCCAAGGGTGACAACTCTTCTGACTTCTAATGTCATGGATGAGTTTTGCCTCATTTTGAACTTTATATAAACTGAAGTGGACAGTATAGACTCTTGAGTCTGGCCCTTGGTGCTCAATATTATGTTGGTGAGATACATCTGGCCTGTATATCCATTGGTAGTTAATTCTTTTTTACTATTGAGTAGTATTCCCTTGGATGAATGTGCCATTGTTTATCCATTCCTTTTTTATTTGGTATTTGAAAAGTGCCAGTCTGAGGCCATTATGCCTAGTTACTATGAATATTCTAGTACATGTCGTTTTGGGTGAACATACGTGGTTGTACCCATCCTTTGTTATTCTGAAACCAATCCCAGACATCATATCATTTCACCCACCATTATTTTATTACATATCTCTGAAGAGGGCATCACCAGAGTAGCACTTAGGTAATCAACAGTTTAAGTGATAAATGTCTAGAAATTTATAATGTCTAATAAAAAATATTTCTATAATACAATCAAATATCTAGTCAGGGTTTAAATTACCAATTATAAGATCATTTTTAAGGCCTCAAAGCAAATAAAATATAAGAGGGGGAGTCCCAAAATCCCTACTAATGAAGGATTTTTGTGTTTCCAGCTCCATTTGCAGGTCAGCTTTCTATCAGGTAAGAAGCATGGCTTGGGGCTCATAGCTGCTGAGGGAGGCTGGAGTGGAGATTCTCCTTTTCCATCTCTGCTTCCATTCTCTTCACCTGGACAAAGCACTCCTCTGTGAAAAGTGCCTCAGCAGACACCACTGTGATTATCAATGACTCTTTCAAACCAGAGGAGGAAGGCACTGCTCTCTTGATCTGCTGCCTAAGAATCACTGGCTGGAAGACTACTGAGGAAATAGCTTGGAGAAAATACTTCATTCAGTACCATTTATTCCTCAAACATTGACTTCTACTTTTATTTATTTATTTTCAAAGACTTGGTGATGTCTCATCTTATTACGATTTTTGCTCTTAAAAATAAAATTTATTGGGGTAACATTGGCTAATAACATTCAGGTGTACAAGAGTGTAATTTGACATCTTGTATACTCTATTATGTGCTCACCACCCAAACCTCTTCTCTCCTTCCTTTGTGATATCTCACCCCATTATGATTTTTACTTAAAAAATGTTTAATTATGGAGTTTTTCAAACATACTCAAAAATAGAAAGATGCAAAAGACCCCATGTATCCACTACCCAATTTCGATAATCTCCTCAAACATTTATGAAAAAATGAGTTTTTGTTTCAAGATTGCTGATTTATCATTTGTCTCCCCTTCTCAGACACCATGGAAGTGATAGAAAGCTAAAAATAAAGACATAAATGTGTTGGAAGGGGTTGCATGGAGGGGGGATTGACTGTGACTACAGATGAGCAAATTCATACTTGTTAAAGCTGGGTGATGGGTCCATGGGGGTTGATTATAATATTTAAAAAATATTTAATTGTGGTAAAATATACATAACATAAAATTCACCATCTGAACCATTTTCAAGTGTAGAGCTCAGCAGCATTAAGTACATTCACATTATTGTGCGACTCCTCGAGAGCTCTTTTTTGCAAAACTTGAAAACTTTTCATCTTGCAACTCTATACTCATTAAACAGCAACTATTCATCTCCACCACCTCCCCCACTCCCAGCCCCTACAACCAACACTTTTCTATTCTCTGTCTCTATGGTTTTGATTAGATACTCCATGTAAGTGGAATCATACATTATTTGTTTTTTTTTTGTGACTGGCTTATTTCACTTAGCATAATGTTCATTATAACATTTTATCTACTTTTGTTTATACTCCAAGTTTTTTATATTAAAATGTTACATGAAACCAAAAGCCTAGCTGGGAAAGCTGGGGAAAAGCTATTATCCATTGGCCAGAAATTTTGGGAAGATGTAAGGCAGATGGAATCCTTATAGCAGTGCTAAGGATCTCATATTCTACACAGGCATAAGAGAGTTTTTCCTCACTGGTGAGTTTTCTGGAAAATTCTGGAAGAATCCCTAGATAAGAAGCAGCAAGGGCTGGAGGTGGGAGTGTTGGTGAGGTTGAATTAGGGGCCCTGCTACCAACCCCACCTCTCAGAGAGCTGTCTTTTGTTACTTGCCTCCAGGCTAAAGCCATGAAAACAATACTCTACATTTGTGGCGCTCACCCAGGATATCCCCATAAGCAGTGGCTGGAGAAAAGAGCATGGCTCTAGGCAGTGGCCATTGAGGAAGAGACTCCCTATGCTTGGAGAACAAGCAAGGAAACATTAACAATGAAATGTGGCTTGATCCAAGGCCTTCCTCACCAAAACAGTCAAGAGAGTTTGAGCTTCCATAACAAGAACTGGCTTTTGCTGTCATGAGAATAGGCATTTTTCACTGGAGGTTAGAAAGTGCACACCAGCCTCCAGTGTAGATAAGCCTGGACCTTCATCTCTAACAGGATTGGAGAATACAGAATTATCAAACATATTTGAGGAAAACCAACATTGTGAGAGGCACCAAACTAAACAAACAAGAGAACTAATCCCCACAGAATTCACCCAGGATATAAAGAGATATTTAAATTAAGTAAAAGTGCTATCCATAAATAAAAAGCTGACTGCTATCAAAAGAATATGTCAGAGTTCTTGGAATGAAAAATGTGCAATTGCTGACACAATAAGCTCATTGGATGGAGTGGCCAACTGGCCACGGCTAAAGATTGAATTGATGACTGGGCTGAAAGATTCTCTTACAACGTGCAAAAAGATAAGGAGATTTAAAAAAAGCATAAGAGAAAAAGAGACATGGATCAGGAGCTGAAATTCAAATATCGATCTAATAAGAAATTTCAGAAGCAAAGAACAGAGAGCTTGTAGGAGAGGAAATTATCAAAGTAATGCAAGAATAAACAGTTTCCCTGAGCTGGAGAGAAAACTTCAGTCTCTAGATTTAGAGAGCAGACCCAGTGCCAAACAGGATGAATTATAAAAGGCCCGTCCCTAAAGGCATCATAATTTTGAACTGCAAGGGTAATTTAAGAAAAAATCCAAATATTCCAAAAAGATAAAAAATAGCAACTCGCTGTTAAACACCTCAACTGAAAAGCTAGAAGACAGTGGTGCAATGTCGTCAAAATTCGGAGGGAAGATTATTTTGAGATTTTAATTCTGTACATGTAGCAGTCAGGGTTTAAGCAGGAAAAGAAAACCCAGCAGTCACATCCCCTTGGAGGCAGGAGCATGAAAGTTCTCCGTTCCTCCTGCCTTCCCATCTCCTACCAGTGCCTCCTATTGGCAGAACCTACCAGAAAGACAGCTGAGAAATGTCTGCAGTCTTGCAGCCCTGGTGGTATAGACCTCAGTTTTAAAAGGCAAATATAGTGCAGAGACAACAAGTAAATATTCAAATGTGAGGGCAAATTAAAGATATTTTTGAATAGGAAAGGATCTGGGACATTTAATACTTTCTGAAAGAAGTCTTCGAGGTGTTCTCTGTCAGATCAATCAAGTAAATGGATTGAAGAGGAAGACAGAGAACTGTCAGACTCAGCAAAGACATAGACAAATGTCTTATGTCTATGGTATTCCCTGTGAAGGGACCAATGATATGGCACATGGGGGAGGCAGGACTTCCCAATTCAACTGCCTGTTTGTTCCCTGTGGAGAAGCTCTGCAGGCAGAGGAGAGAGGTTAGGGCAGTGAATGTGCTGGAAAGTGGTGTAGTTATATCAGAAGTTGAGACAGGGCAGAGGTACAGGGTCTGATCAAGAAGATCCAGGGTCAAAACTTTTGATCCTGACCCCAGCACCCTTTCACACCCACTTTTAGCAAAGAAAGATGGGCCCAGCAGCGTTTGAGGGACCCCTCTGCTGGTAGCAGCCCCACATGGGCCTTCTGTGCCTTCCTTTTGGCTTGTGGCTCTTTGGTGCCACTTCCCAGACATTCCTCTGGCCCTGCCCAATGTTCTTCCACCATCACAACCTGGGCTGACCAGATCTAGATCATTTGCTATTTAATTTGTGCCTTTGTAGGAGATAATGGATTAACCAAAGAAATGTAATACCAACTTTAGAGTTTTAGGTTATTTATGGCCAGTGGAAGGAAGGGAGGGCTATTTCAGTAGGTCTCAAATCATTTCAGAGAGGCCACAGTTTTTATATGAGCATTTCCAGGGTGAAGAGTCATGCAAAGACAAAACAGGAATGGAGGGTGGGGGAGAGCTGGCAGGGGAAGAGTGGGGATGATATAGGTCCTCTGCATACCACCTGATGAAAAGTACCTTAATAAAGATCTTTTTAAAAGTATGTTAAATACTTAAAATGTATCTTTAAATGCTCAGGTAATAAAGACAAGGTTTTCCCAAATGTGCCAAGTATGAGTAATTGCCTACCCGTGTCTATTCTTCTCTTCATCCTTACTATCTGTCTTGTCTGCTCAGGCTGCCATAATGAAATACCACAGACTAACTAAGTGGCTTAAACAACAGACTTTTATTACCTCACAGTTCTGGAAGCTGGAGTCCAAGACCAAGATGGCGACACTTTGGTAGGGTTGGTTTCTCCTGCGGTCTCTCTCTTTGACTTGTAGAGGCTTGCTTTCTCCCCATGTCCTCACACTGTCCTTCCTCTCTGTGTTATCTGTGTTCTAATCTCCTTTTCTCATAAGGACAGCAGTCATATTGGATTAGCCACCCTAATGACCCCATTTTAACTTAATTATCTCTTTAAAGGCCCCCATCTTCAAATACAGTCACATTCTGAGGTTCTGGGGATTAGGACTTTAACATATGAATGATAGGGAGACACAATTAAGCCCAAACACTAATAGAGCTCCAATTTTATGCTTGATGGTAATATGCCCAGCTAAAAACTTGGATTTCCGAGCTTCTCTTGCAACTACTGGTTAACAAGATGCAAACTGGAATTCTTGGGTGGGATATCTGGAAGGCTTCTTAGAAGAGAGGCCAAATCAGCTCAGGAAACTTCTGCTATTCCTCTTTATTCTGCCTGAAATTCTGACCTAATGGTTGGAGTTCCAGTGGCCATTTTTAAAAGATTTTACTTATTTATTTTTAGAGAGAGGGGAAGGAAGGGGGTGAGGAGAGAAACATCAATGTGAGAGAGAAACATTGAGTGTCTGCATCTCACATGCCCTTAACCAGGGACCTGCCCTGTAACCCGGGTGTGTGCTCTGACTGGAAACAGAACCGGCCACCTTTGGTTTTCAAGCTGGCACTCAATCCACTGAGCCATACCAGCCAGAGCATCTAGTGGCCATCTTAAGAGCATGGGGTGATAATCACCCCATTAGAATGGAGGGGGAAAGGGCTGAGTCCTTGGTGGCCTCACAGAGAGGCCATATCAGCTCTAGATGACTTGCCTCTATACTGATATATTACAGCAGAGAAAAACAAATCCCTTTCTTGTATAAGTCATCAGTTTTCAGGCTTGTGTTACTGCAATTGAACATAATATCTAATCACCAAGGCAATAAGTATTACTTTGATTTTCCACTCCTAGAAACATGTTCCATGCAGCCTGACAGTGTGCTCTGTAGTATGGGGCCTAGCTGGAGGAGGACTGGGCTGGGGAAACAGTGTCTCCAACACTGATGAGAAAGAGGCAGAGAGAGAGAGAAGCTCCACGCTGATGACTCTGTAGCTGAGAAATTGGCAGGCAGTGTTAGCCCCTCGGAGGATCTAGGAACAGACAGTGTTTGAAGTGGGGTGGGGATGCCATCCTACGTCTTCTAAGAAGCACCTGAGGATAAAAGCTCTGGAAGCTGAGGTGTCTGTAAAAGTAACATGCCGAGAATCACTAAATGGATGTGAAGGCTCCTCGGGTTCTTTATGTTTCCCCGCCATGGAGCAGAAGGCCTTTCCGATTAGGCAGACGTTGTCCTACTCTCGAGGGGTCAGTGTGAGTGGCATTTGTCTGCTGGGGTGTCACCAGTGGGGAGGGAGGGCTGTCGAGACACAGAGCATGTGGGCAAGGTTTTCAGTGGCATCCTCTCCCCCGGCACGCACTCAACATACCAAATGAACCTGAAGCCGGAATTCATACATGACAGCGGGGAGATAAGCAGGGAAGAAAAGGCGCATGAGGGGGATGATGAATATTCTATTTGTGACATTTTTCCTGTATTCAGTCAAACAGAAGAAAGTGTTCAAATAACAAGCAGTCACTTTGGTGGCTAGTGTGGCAGTTCCTTGGTAAGGCAGCATTTAACTTGCTTTCTTCTGAGGAGGGGTGGCTTTTTGTGGGGTAGTGGGGGCTGATGAAGGGCCATGGGAGTGAGAATAGGACAGAGATTCTGGGAGAATGTTCCATGTGCAAGTCTGTCCCTGACTTTGCTGGAGGAGCTGGCTTCCTGAGCCTCTCGCTCTGCTGTTCCTCCTATGGAAAGAATAGCAAAGGAGCTATTTTGTGGTGGGTGGGAGGATCCAAATAAGGTCCTGGTGGTGAGTGGTTCATAAACCCTAGGGATGGATACAAGGGTGTCCAATGTTGCATCTGACCCCTGGTCCCAGGGCTTGTTCCTGTTGTGACATTAAGGCACTGTGGTGAGAAGGCACAAATGCTCGCTAGCTATGAATTGTGTTAGAGTGTCAGTCTTAGATTGGCTGAAGGTGTTTGCAATGGGAGTAGATATAAGAGGGAAGGAAAGGAAGTCAACATTGAATGTGTAACAAACAGATTAGCACTGTGGGCCACTGGAGCTCAGTCCCACCAAGGACCTCTAAGAGACCTCATAGAGCATGCTCACAGGGTGAAGATGCTGGGGTATTAGCCATCAGCTATTGTTCATTGTTGGTTGATAGACACTCCCAGGAGTGCCAACTCTTCAGCCGTTCAAACCCACCCAGCATGCAGCCAAAGCATGCTCCTGTGAGCCAGAAAAGCCCTTATGCAGGTCTGCAGTTGTCTCCAGTAAGACAATTGTGGTGTGGGATCAGTTGGTGCCAAGGTGTCCAGGTGGGGTGCTTGGACAGTGAGTTGAATGGGTATGTGTACATGTCTGGGCCAAGTAAATGCTGTCATATTCACCTTTTTGCTCCCAAATCCATCCCTGACTTTTCTACCCTGCTCTCTCAGGGAACTGTATTTCCCTGCTTCCTTACTCTCTTGCTTCCTGGTATACCTGGCCAATGGGAGATAGATGGAAGTCCTAGGGCAGGAAGAGGAAGAAGATGGGGTATTTCTTTTCCATTCTTTGTGTTGGATGGCATCTGAGCAGCAGATGGGTCTCCTCCACAACTTCATTTCCCTGAAATACTGTGGTTCCAGTTTTTGCCAAGTGGCCCTGCCTTCTAGACTGCACTTCTACCATGTCCTTTTGTGTTCTCTGAGCTGGAAAAGTAAGGTTGCAAGGTTGAGCTTGCCTTTTTGCACCTCTGTCATTGTCACAGGAAGCACTTTCCCCTAGTAGCTGCTGCCCCTCTACCTACAACCCAGACTTGACCCCAATCTGCAATGAGGGGCCACACCCAGGTAGACTATCAGCCAGAAGCAAAGCTGCCCAGTTGAGCCCAGCTGAGATGAGCTGACCTACAGATGTAAAAGCAAGCATGAATGTTGTTTTAAGCTGTTAAGTGTGAGATATTATGTGGCAGGCATTGTGTAACATGCTTTGTGTGAGTTACCATATTAAATTCTCATGAAAACTTTGTGAGATATGCACTGCTCTCACCATTTTACAGATGAGGAAGGTGAGGTAGAGCAGCATTTATTCTCATCACCTTGAAGGTTGATCATAAGCTCTTCCTTTCTGCTTGCCACTCAGATGCCCAGTTGTCCTATCAGACTTCACTTATAAAGGACAAGTACAAACATAAATTTATTAAGAATTTTATTAAGAATTTATTATGGGTCAAAGACAT
>CM052552.1:48526803-48556012 GCA_028533065.1 Trachops cirrhosus
TTCCAATAACTTTTCCACTTGTTGCTCTTCCTCTTCCCCTTCTGGTACCCCTATGATTCAGATGCTGGAATGTTTAAAGATGTCCTGGAGGTTCCTAAGCCTCTCATTTTTTTGAATTCTTGTTTCTTTATTCTTTTCTGTTTGGTTGTTTCTTTCTTCCTTTTGGTCCACTCCATTGATTTGAGTCCCAGTTTTCTTCCCATTACTATTGGTTCCCTGTGTGTTTTCCTTCATTTCACTTAGCATAGCTCATTTTTTTCATCTAATTTGCGACCAAAATCAACCAATTCTGTGAGCATCCTGATCACCAGTGGTTTGAATTGTGCATCTGATAGGTTGGTTATCTCTTTGTCGCTTAAAAGTATTTGCTCTGGGGCTTTGATCTGTTCTTCCGTTTGGGCCTTTTTTTTTTTTTTTTTTTGTCTTGTCCCACCTGTTCTGTAGGAGGGGTGGAGCCTTAGGAGTTCACCAGGGCGGGGCAACCCAGTTGCTGGGTTGTGATGCTGTCTGTGGGGGAGGGGTCCGAGAGGGAACAATGGCACTTGCTCCTCTGTCTGTTAGATTTCAGTCCCTTCTGTGGCTTCCCACAAGCAAATTGGGCCCTTCTGGTGCTGATTTCTGGGTGGGTAGGCTTGTGTACGTTCTAGAACCCTGTGGGTCACTCCAATGAACTCTCCAGTGAGCCTGGGAGTCTTTCCCGCATCTCAACCTCCACAGGTGTTTTTAATTGGTGTTTTGAGGCTTTATTTCCCTGATCTCAGGCCCTGGGCTGTGCAGTCTGTCTCGCTCCCCAGCCTTGCCTGGTTTGTCTGTGCACGAATGTGGGACAGCTGGGTCAGCCTGGAGTCTGCCAGCCGCTGCTAGTGCACCCGGGGTCTGTCAGCGCTGTTGTGCACTGCAGTCCGTAAGCCACCTTTTTTTTTTTTTTTTTTTTTTGCTGCGACCCCTCTCCACCTGGCGCCCGACTCCACTCAGGCACCCAACTCTGCCCCTCCTACCGGACTGGATGAATGTGTCTAACTCCTGGGTTGTTGGACTTCCGTACAGTTCAATTTTCTGTCAGTTCTGGTTGTTTTTTGTTTCTAAATTTTTGTTGTCCTTAATTTGGTTGTGCGAGGAGGCCTCCATCTTGGCCGGAAGTCCCATTTTCTCATCTTTCTGAGTCTGCAGCTACACTACATTCCCCAGCATTCCTTGAAATTAGGTTGGTCCTTGTGCCTGAGTTCTAGCCTATGGAAAGCAGGTAGAAGTGATGTGCCTGAATTATAAAAATCTCTTACTCACAATCCTCCATTTTTCTTCCCATTCTACTTTGACCTTGGAAGTCATGTATTGAAGTTGGTAGTGCTATTTTCCACAAGATGGAGAAAGCCTGGGTCCCCAAGTCACCACGTGGAAGACTGCGTCTGAAATGCCTGATTAGGATGTGATGTGAGTGAGAAATAAGCCTTTTACACATTCTATTGAACCATGGAATTTTGGGGGATGTTTGTTACAGCTTCTTGCCTGTCTCGACTAACTGAAGGATGTTGTATCATAGGCATGGATATTGACCTAAGAGGCGATGGGGAAGACTCCTTGGTTGATGGAGTAACCTCCAAACTGGAAGTATCTTGAAGGTATTGTCTGTGATGCTGGTTAAAAATGGGAGGCTTTACCCCACACTCCTAGAATTCCCGAAGGGGTTTTTGAAAATAAAAAGAAATAAGAGTTCTGCACAGACCCTCCAGTTATGCCAGTTACAGAGAATGTACCATGAACACAGGCTCCCTGGAAGTGGGGAGTGGCAGTGGCATTGATCCCCTGCACTAAATCAAATGGTGATTTCAAGCAGGGATGAATTTGGAGTTTTATTTTTCATTGACCTGAGACAAATGGTTATGATGCCAAAATCTTACATTATTCATGAGGCTGTGCAATGTTGGGGAAAGGGCTGGCTTGGTGGTTCCTGGTGTGTGCCACACGAGTAGGTCACGCTGCCTTTCCTAGCCTGTGTCCTGGTTTGTAAAATGAAGGAGGGTGATGTGTACAACAGACATTTTTTTCAGGTGCCTTCCAGGGCTAATAGCTTAGAATTAAACATCTGCATGCCTCGAGGAAGGAAGATAGGTGCATTTTGAAAAGTGAAATAAAAAATCAAGATGAGTCCTAGATGGTGATGTGGCCTGTGTGTGATTGAAATCTCTCCAGGCTGTTCTTTTCCCCCACCTTGAGGCTGAGAAACAGGCATCCAGACTCAGCAGAAAGATCCTACGAACTCTGCCTTCCTAGTTCTTGGGGGTCTGCATGGTAGAAAGGGAGTGTTGCCATAGGACAGTGAAGAACGCTGGAGCCAAACATCAAGCTGCCAGGTCTATGACCCAGCCTGACCATCGCCATGGAAGGCCAAACCGGGGAGGCCTGGCACAGGGCCAGAGCTGTCACCGTCTGGGCATCTGAGCCCAGGCAGCCCCTGAGGTCAGCTGTCTCCCCAGAGTGGAGAACAGCCAATTTGCACTGTCTCAGCTGCCAGTTGCTGCCAAGTCACAGCAAAGAATACAAGGTACCAAAGGCAGCCTGTGTGGCCCACATCCACTTCTCTGACTGAAGGTGAGTCCAGGAGAAGCCCTGGCACACAGGACTTGCCATCAGCAAACCTTGGCAGAGGATTTTAACCTTTTCTTTTTGACCATGTACCCCTTTGGCATCTATGGACCCTTTCTCAAAATAATGTATTTAAAAATGCATAAAATAGAATTACAGAGGAAACCAAATCTCTTGAAATGCAATTATCCAAATATTTAAAAGCAACTTTGTGATGGAGTAATATATGTGCTTCTTTATTAATGCATTCAACAACAAGATTTAGTGGCAGATCTAATAACTGCTATCATTTCATCCTAGTGAGGAGTGTAAGCGATCTTTAGAGATAACTGCAGCAACTCTGATGTGCTGCAAAGATAGCTGTGGTTTCCACTGGTGACAGTCACAGGGACTGCAAATGCTACTATGGTTTATTGTGTACATTTATAATGGAAGGAAGCACTTGATTTCAGTTAGAGGTCAGTAAAACTGAAGATGGATTTTTTCCCCTCCATCCAAGTTCACGGATGCTTGAATGATAGGCACAAATCCCTTGGCCTGGTAGGAAATTTCTGCCAGGGGACAGGCGTGCATTGGGTTGTGGCTGGGGACACAGACAGGGCTATGGAGCAGTTTTTTCTTCATCTGTCAGTGAGGCAGGTAGAACCAGATCAGGGGGTGGCTAATCCAAGCAAAGTGCTGTCTCCCTGCCCCCTGCCCATGATAAGCATGGCTAATTGATGGTGGCTGGCTCCCCACAGAGCTCAGAGATGGGCAGACTGCTCCTCAGCCTGGCGCTTCAGGCAGCCATCACTAAACGATAGTAGCTGGCACCAAAATGAAACCGATTTGCCATTCCAAGGCTGGAAGCTCTCTAAGGCCCATTTCAACCCTGATGTGATATGATTACCCATGATTAAAATATGGTCCCTGCCCTCAAGGAACTTCTGAACTGGTGAGCATCTTAAAGGTCGGTGCTGAGCGAGGGAGGTGGGGGAACATCTCTACACAGTTCCTCACCAGGCATTCAGTCATTTCACAGTCAGGGCATCGATTTTACTTTTCGACTTGTAATTTCCACCTCCTGGATTCCATTATCACTCGCTCAATATCCGACGACTCACCATTTCTCTGGCCACCACTCTGAGACTCATGCATTGCTGAGCATAAGCAGAAGACATTGCCTAAAATGCATTACTACCTGGAAGTAATGATTGGGTTTTACACAGCCAAGACCTTGATGGTTCTGTATACAAGCAATCATTCCACCTTCTTCCTTCCCAGTCACGTGGACTCCCCAGAAGGAACACAGAATTAATCCTCGTGCTCAAGCCCTTGACCCAGGACACCCCAGCCTCTCTCGTCCAAGCTCCTTCCCTATGTGTGAAACACCCCACAGCTGGAGGCTGCTGCTCCTGCCTTATGGTTCAGCTCTGCTACCATTAACAGATTCTTTGGAAAACACCCAAATTTGTCCATCCATAGCTGCTGGAAGCCTTTCTTTATTAACACAATGAGGAGAGATCATGTAGTGGGAAAAGTTTTATGCTAGTGCTTCTCCAAGTGCAGCATTCCTCCACCCCACAGCATCAGCATCACTTGGAAACTTGTTAGAAAAACAAATTCTTTTCCAAACATCAATTTCATTTCTTCTGGATGATTGCAGCAATTATTTCACAATGTATATGCATATCAAAACATCAAACCCAACACCTGAAATATATATAATTTTTATTTGTCAATTATACCTCAATAAAGATGGAAGAAGAAAGAAACATTCTCTGCCCCAGGATAG
This sequence comes from Trachops cirrhosus, assembly GCA_028533065.1. Taxonomy (NCBI): domain Eukaryota; kingdom Metazoa; phylum Chordata; class Mammalia; order Chiroptera; family Phyllostomidae; genus Trachops; species Trachops cirrhosus. The sequence goes on from CM052552.1 coordinate 48,531,161, forward strand.
ACTCACTAAATGAGAAACTCTGGGGGTAGGGCCGTACCTGGGGCCTCGAGGGCATTCGGATGCACTAAAGATGGAGAACCACTTCTTTTGGGTAAGACTTAGAACCCCTGGTTTGGGATCCACCTTGATCACACCTGAACCTAAATGTTGACCTTTTGGGCTTCAGTTGGCTCCTCTGTAAAATGGGAGCAATAATGCTCACTTCGCAAGAGGAATGGCTGACACAGTAAATGTGAGGACATTTTACAAAGCCAAGGCCAGGCCACTTATTATTATTAGCCACTCTGTTGCAAGATATTTGTGTGTAGCTGGGGGAGAGTTAGGAATAAGGGGGCATTTCTTTTTAAACCAAGGGACTTGAACTCCAGTCCAGATGGAAGAACAGGGGGATCATAGTCTTCCACAGCGGGCAGACTCTGGGCTCAGCCCCAGGGCTGGTTTGGCTGAGGCCATGTCTCTCCCTAGGGTTCATCCTTGTCTCTCCCTAGGGCTTGCCTGGCTGAGGCCCTGTCAACCCCTGCCCTCCCTGGGCCCCTACTGACTGGCTTCCTGGGGACTTGACACACCCACCTGAAAGTCACAGGCATTTGAATTCCCCTTAGGCCTTTCTCTAGTGGCTCTTGTTAACAAAGTTTCTCAGTCCAGCTCAGTTAAAGTTCTTGGGTCTGAACAGCCTTGTGGGAGGGAGATGACAAGGCAGCAGCCTTGACAGTGGAGACCAAGTGACCAAACACGCAGGGCTGTTTTCATCAGCAGCCACCCTCACTCAGGATGTAAAAAGAAATCAGCAATGAGGATGAGCTTGGGGCAGGTAAACCAGCAGATGGAATGAACTTATACCCTAGTTAAGCAGACCAGATGGCCTGTCAGCCTTAGATTGAACCGAAGAGAAGACAGGAGAGGGAAAAGTGGGCAGAGAAGACCTGTGAGCCAAGTGGCCGTCCCCACTGAACCAGGCTGGGACCTGTCAGGAGTCTTCTCTTCGGGCAGGACCAGAAAGAATACCCATTTCACCTGCCATGGGAGATCTGAGTCCCAGGCCAGATCCAAGAGCTTTCCTTCGATAAATACTTAGGGTACTTAGGGTACCATTTAAAGGTTATTTATTTATTTATTTATTTATTTATTTATAGAGGGAGGGGAAGGGAAGGAGAAAGGGAGAGAAACATTGATGTGCAAGAGAAACATTGGTCAGTTGCCTCTTGCATGCCTCCGGCTGGGGATCTGGCCTGCAATCGAGATGTGTGCCCTGACCAGGAATCGAACCTGAGAACTTTTGGTTTGTGGGATGACTTTCAACCCCCTGAGCCACACCAGTCAGGGCTGCATAAGGTAGCATTTAATCTTCTTAATCCTGTGAAGTGGGTACCATGATTATTCCCATTTTGCAGATGAAGAAGTTGAGGCACAGAGAATTAAGTTACTTACCCACGTGACAGAGCTGGGAATCAAACCCAGCAGTCTGGCTCTAGAGCCCATGCTCTGAACTGTGACGCTAAATGGTCCCCTCTTCCTCGAAGGACTTGGGGCATGAGGAAACCAATGTCATCTAACCTGTCAGAGAGATTTTGAGATTTCTTAGGAGCTGGAACATTTTCTTCTGAAGAACCTCATTTTAAAATCATGTTCTGCCTCTGGGGAAGAACTTTGAAAGCTTGGATGTGATGGAAGGAATCAAAAAATAGAAAATAAATGTTAACTGCACAGATAATCAAAACTGCTTAACACAAAGACAAAAACCTTACACCACATTCCAATTAAATTATAGAGAAACCAGATTGAGGCCAAAAATATGGTTGATATAGTTATTTTATGAAGGAGCTCATCTGAAGGGATAAGAAAATATTAATGAATGAGCAAAATATGTAGATAACTGATGCCGGAGAGGTCAGAATGGGAAAACCACGTATATATGTAGCTTGTGGTGGTTTAAAAAGGTGCAGCAATAATTTCTGTCCTCTTTGTCCTGGTGATCTTAATCCTGGGAATTTATCCAAAGCGAAAAAAAGTAGATAAATTAGCTGATGTGATCTGGCCCTTGTCTTTCGTTTATGGGTTGCCAACAGAAGCTGCTGCTCCTGGACGCTGTGCTGTCCTTACACGCCAGGCCCTTGAAGCCATCTAGTGGCTCTGACAGCTGGACCAAGGGGACAAAGGCTCACGGTATTCTGGAGTCCCTTCTCGTATTAACTTCAGTCCACTCTTGGGTACTGGTTTAATCTCAGGATAATTATGGCTGGCATGATTGACATCTTAAAAAATATATGGGCCAATAAGCACATGAAAAGATGCTCAACATCATTAGTCATTAGGGAAATCCAAATCAAAACCACAGTGAGGTACCACTTCACACCATAGGATGTCTATAATTTTTTTAAAAGGAAAATACCAAGTGTTGGCAAGGATGTGGAGAAATTGGACCCCTCTTACATTGCTTGTGGGAATGCAAATGGTATAGTGGCTGGGGAAAAGTGTTGGGCAGTTCCTCAAAAAGTTAAACAGAGTTCCCATATGACTAGCAATTCCATTCTTAGGTAATGCCCAAGGGAATTGAAAACATACGCCCACACAAAAAACTTGTACACAAATGTTCACAGCAACCCTATTATAATAGCCTCAAAGTGGAAACAACCCAATGTCCATCAACTGATGAATGGATAAACAAAATGTGGCATATCCACATAGTGGAATAGTATTCCACCATACAACATGGATGAATTTTAAAAACATTATGCTGAATGAAAGAAGTTAGGCATAAAAGGCCACATATTGTATCATTTCGTTTATATAGAATGCCTAGAATAAGCACATCTGCAGAGACAGAAACTAGATCAGAGCTTGCCAGAGGCTTGGGGGAGGGAAGACTAGGGAGTGGCTGATAATGGGTAAAAAGTTTCTTTTTAGGTGATAAAATTACCCTAGAATTAGATAGTGGTGATGGCTATACAACATTGTAAATATACTTAAGGCCATGGATTGTACACTTTAAAATGCTTCATATAGTGTTATGTGAATTTTACCTGTGGACCACGTACTGTAGTAAGAAGACCACCCTATTACTTCTAACTTTTAAACCAAGCCTTAGGCGATTCAGGCAGGTTTTAATATCCTCATTTCACATGATCGGAGGCATTCAATAACCTGTCCCCTGCACAGGGTCACACAGTGGTAAATTTGGTCATGGGATCTAGGTCTTCACTCTCAAGGTGTAGGGACCTTCTGAGAGGGTTCCCATCTACCTACTGCGTTGTGGACTCTCAAGGGTGTCCCCATTCTGAAGCCAGCAGAGAAGCCTAACCTCATTCAAGTGGCAAGTGTAAGTATGTGTGTATGCATGTGTGTGTTGGGTGGCTATTTCTATCAACCCAACTTCCCCCATACAGGCTGATCTTATCACAAGCCAGTTGGAGGGTCTTGAAGATTCCAGTCTAAGATACCAGGTAAGGGACAGTCAGTGTGGAGAATCCAGTAAGGCTCTAGATTTACATAGAACCATGGTCAATTTCTGCAGCAGATGCTCCTGGTGCCCAACTTGTCTTAGCGTTCAGCAGTCCAGAACATTTCTTGAGGGCATGACACCCCCACCTGAGGGTTTCATAGCAATGGTGCCAGGATCATCTCCCAGGCAATAATGGATGGGAGCTAGAGGACAAATATTCCAGCTTTTCTACTTCTCAGGTGGGATAACACTGAGGTGTCTTTTATAGGGTCTCTCAGAGAGGCCCAGTGGGATTGACCCCAAGTGTCTCACTCTGGTGACTGGCTTGATAACATCCCCTGTATGGGTGCTCCCCTTCCTTGCTTCACTTCCACACTCACAAATCATTCATTTGGCCCTGAATCCTTGTATCAGGTGCTGCTTCTGGAAGAGCCCAGCCTAGAGTACCTTCCCTTGGTCACACTTGTTGTATGACCTTGGGCAAGTCCCTCAACCTCCTAGGGCCTTTCAGAGGTGAACAGGCTGACCCTGGGGAGGATCTCAATTATGTCTACATTATTAATCTGAAAAGGCAAAAAATTAGTCATTTTATAGTCTATTCATACACCTCTTAGTGATTCAAAATAAAGCAGATTGCAATAACAGTGGGGCATTTTTCAGCTCAAATTTGACTGCGTAGGAGCAGGAGCCTGCTATAATCTAGAAAATTCAACTGGCAGCAACTTCTCCCTCCATCCCTGTCCCAGGTCCCAGGGTGACTTCTGCTCAGTCTAGTGGCTTGGTGAGGGAGTATGGGTGGATGTAAATATCATGAGTGCCTGCAGGGACAGAGTCCCTATTTTGGGATCCCAGGTGTCTCTGTGGCCAAAACCACTCCTATGAGGGTGACTTTGGGTTAGTCTGGCCTGTGCTCCTGCTGGGCTACCCATAATGCTCCAGAACAAAGATGAGGGCTGTGGCTAGGGCCTCCCTCAGCTGGGCTGGCACCAAGCTAGCCTTGGGGCTGGGGAACCTTGCGCCACCATTCTTTTTCTTCATTTCCAGATACACTGCAGGCCTGGCTATGGCCTTGTTCACTTTTAGTCCTGCGTGCTTGTTCCCCGTACACACAGCTGAGTGACATTTTCAGAAAGAGAGTGTGTGTGTGTATGGGCTTGTCTGTAAGTGAGAAAGAAGCAAATAAAATACTTTGGGAGGGTGGGTTCCTGTTCTGTGTCTTTAGGCTGCCAGCCTGGCATTGGCCTCGAGGACTGTGGGCAAAGCCCTGGTTCACAGAGGAGCAGGGCCATCCGGAGGATGAGGGTGTCTTTGAGTTTGTGACCTTGACCTCTAGGCCTTTGGGTGACTCTCCTGAGTGTCTGGCTGGTTTTGGCGAGCTCTATAGTTATGAGGCTGCTTGGCCTGCCTGGGGTGGCTGCCTCCTGCCTCTCTGCCACATTCTTTTTCTCAGACAGATTCCTTTGCTCACTAGAACAGCAGAGCAGGAGGAGCAGCTGTGAAAACAAACACATGTCAGCTGAATGGAAGGCTGTGGCCTGTTTTCTACAGTCTGCCTGGGCCCAGCACTCTCCAGCCACAGTGGGTGCCTTGACTTGAACTCAGGAAGGAGAGGATGGGCCTTTCCTTTTGCTGCCCTGGAGTGGGCCAGGCTTGCTCCCTGGGTTTTCCTGAAGGCAGTCCTCAGGTGGTTCCTGGCAGGCCTGATTTGCCCTCCAAATTCCCTGACTGGCTATGAGATTCTCCAGCCAAACCTTGAGAGAAAATATTTAGAGAAAGGCCTCCCTTAAGCAGAGTTAGCTCTTAGGGAATTGGGAGTGGTCCTGGCCCTTCCTCCTGAGAGACACCCTGGGGTGCCTTGAGTGGACAAAGCAGGCCATGGTAGGAATGTGGACATTCACTAAGTCTGGGCTGTGAGAACAACTTATTATGTCTCTGATTACATTCCACAGTGAGTGACGAACCATATATATACATATTAAAACTGGGAGCAACTCCTCAGAGGTAGGGAAACAGAATCAGACAACGGTGTTGGCCCACAGCCTTTCAGAACAATCTATCTTCTGCCCTTCTTCATGTGGAACACCCAGGCCTGGGTATACACAGTGTAGGGTTATCAGTTGCATGGTCAAGGCCCCAGCCAACAGCTCTTAGTTCTGCAATCAGCATGCAATTTCCCTCTATGTGCAGCCCTCACAGAGTCTGGATTGTGGTAAGCGAAAGCCTTGGCTGGCCTGAAGCCCAAGCGCACCAGCTATGGATGATAAGCCAGGATCCCCTCAGCAGTGCCTGGGCCTCTCCCTATGTAACAAATACTTCCATAGTTAGGTTTGGGACTGTTTATACATTCAGTTGACCAGTGTATTTGTCTGCTTGGGCTGTCATAACAAGGATGCACAGACTGGTTTAAACAACAGAATGTACTGGTTCATAGTTCTGGAGGCAGGAAGTCCAAGATCAAGATGTCAGCAGGGTCGGTCTCTTCTGAAATCCTTCTCTTCAGCTTGTAGGTGGCCATCACTGTTCTGTGTCCTCAGATCATCTTCCCTCAGTGTATATCTCTGTCTGTCTTTTTTAAAAATAATTTTTAAGGTTTTATTTATTTATTTTTAGGGAGGGGAAGGGAGGGGGGAAGGGAGGGAGAAAGAGAGGGAAAATAACATCAATGTGTGGTTGCCTCTCACGCGCCCCCCACTGGGGACCTGGCCTGCCCCAACTGGGAATTGAACCGGCAACCCTTTGGTTTGCAGGCCCGAGCTCAATCCACTGAGCCACACGAGCCAGAGCATCTCTGTCTTAATTTCTTCTTGTAAGGATACTGATCAGATTAGATTAGGGCCCATCCCAATGACCTAATTTTATCTGAATCATCTCTGCAAAGGCCCTACCTCGAATATAGTCACTCTCTGAGGTCCTGGGGGGTGGGTGGAGCTTCAACATATGAGTTTTTTTGGAGGGGGGACACAGTTAGCTCATAACAACCAGGTTCCCTCTGACCTATCTGAAAAGGAGAGGGGCAATCTCCCCTGGGGAATTCAGCTCTGCTTTCTCAGCTCTCTGGGTCTCAGAATCTCAGGGCCACAGCCACAGACTAGTGAGAAGTCAGAAGGCCTCAGAAGTCAAACAATCCACAGATGCACACTCCTCATCTGACAGGTCAGGACCAGAGAGGGGACAGATCTGTTCAGTGTCACTCAGCCTAACCTGGATGGGAGGGAGCTTGGGTCTCCCAATGGCCAGGCTAGTGCCTTCTCCTGCACTATGCCACTGCTCCCCACTGAGTTTGTTCTCCCCATTCCAGTCTGCAGGTCTGTCTCCATCCCTGACTCCTGTCTCCCCTGTTGTTTCTCCAGTATGTCTCTCCTGGGTCCTGGACCAGCAGCTTTCCTCTGAGGAGAAGTTCGGGAGCAGAGACCAGCCTTCCTGGATGAGCAACTTCTACTTCTGCTGGCAGCTGTGGTGGAAGGGGTGAGTCCTCCCCACACCCAGCCCCACTCTCTGTCAGAATGGGCCCAGGGAGAACTATTGGCTGCTTTTTCATCTCCTCATCTCCCCAGCTCTCAAGCCCTGAGAGTCATGAGGGTTGGGTACTCTGAGAAACAGATTCTGAGATGGAGTTTAACCATTGGGATCCACATCTGAGGAAGAGAGAGGAAGGAAAGAGGCGTTGGCAGAGGAAGGAGCCAAGCTGGGATTCAGACCAACAGCCTTGGCTGAACCCGTAGAGCTTGATGGCCCTTCAGAATGGTCTGCAGGTCATAACCTTGCAGCCATCAAACACTGGGTGTGGGTTGCCCTGGGGAGGTGCAGCCTTGGCCAGGGGGCTCTCAGCAGCCAAGACAGATCCTGAAAGGGTTTGTGCTGAGGCCTGGGTGACATGAAGGAAATCTTTGGAGGGGAATCTGGGAGGTGTATCACAGCGCTTACCACAGTGGGGATGGTGATGTGATCACCCTAAGCTTGTGACTGCTTTCAAGGCAGGACCTTGACTGCCTATCTCCCCAGCCATCCACAGGTGCCTAGAACCTAGTTCCTACTCACTAATTACATGTGGGGTGGTGGAATCATGTGAGATCCCAGCCGCAGGCCTCCTTAGAAAGTGTGCTCCATTTCTGAATCACAAAGACAATAGGTGCTTTTGCAGATTCTTGGGGCTAGTGAGAGAGATACCTTCATTTCCCAGGGAGCAGAGATCATTTGGGGAGTATTTTCATGTGAAGTTCCAGTGGGTCTCAGTGTTTCCAGAGCATGAGGGAACAGCAGCTACTGCTCACCAAGGAACCCATTGCTCAGCTGTGGTGAAATTAGATTGTGTTTCAACCCATAGTGAGGAAATCAGGTAGGAAATTGGTGGAAGTTGGACATTGTCTGGAGAGAAGAGGCTTTCCAGTATTCTTTTAGTTCCTACTTTATGTTGAGAGGGAAGTCCCAACCAGAGAGGAAGAGGAATGGGAGAGGCTGTTCCTCTTGCTTTGGAAGGGCAGAAGGAGGACAGGGCTGAAGCTGGAGGAAGCAATCTGAAGGAGTTCTAAGCTCTGCCTCTGGGATCTGGCCAGAGGGAGGGGTATTTGAGAAGTGAGGACCATTACTTGGGGAGTGGCATGCCTGCCCTTGTTTGTGTTGTGGGCGCTGGGAGGATAATTTGGAGGCTGTACCCCATGCTTACCTGGTAGACTCCATATTAAAGAAAACTCAGAGGGTGGCATTGTGTGGTGAGCAGAGCTGCTCTTGGTTCCAGGAGCCAGCAATGGACCTGGCAATTCCCTCAGTGGAAGGTAGTCATGCTTTGGGCCAGAGAGCCTAGGACAGGGTCCAGATGGAGAACATCACAGAGTCTTCAAGGTTCCGTGGGACTAACAAAAGCTGAGGGGAGATAGAGCTGACCAGGGCAATGGGACTTGGAGAGTCAGAACAGGAGTTCTCCAGGCTCAGACTTCATTCAGGGAGGGAGGGCCAATCTCAGCAACCACCATTCTAGGGGGAGCCAAGACTAGTCACTCCACTGTAGGCAACTGGAAGCTTCCAGGTAGGTGTCTTAGGACCTGATTCTTCTCTCTGCAGGAGACCCCATAAGTCCCTCATACTTTATAAGCTATTAAAAGTGTTGTCTCAGGACCAGCATGCTCAGTATTACCTGGGAGTTTGGTAGCAATGCTGAGTCTCAGGCTCCACTGCAGACCTGCTGAGTCAGCACCTGCACTTTAACAATCTCCCCAGTGGATTTGTGTGCACAGTAAAGTGTGAGAAGCACTAGCATAAATTCTATTCTCCTCTCCCATGTGCCCAAATGCCACCCTGTAGAAGCGAGGGGCAGAGGGGTGGAAATCTGAGTGAGCCTGGGCATATGACTAAAGGAACCATTTATATGATTGCATTGTACTCAATCTAGTCCTTACCACACAAATCTCATCACCCCAACCCGTCCTGCTATGCTGAAAAAAGGGATCAGCCACAGATAAAGAAAAGAACTGACATCTTTCTTTGCTCATCTGGTGGTCGTGTGAGATGATTGTGCGTCTGCTATGTGCAAATGAAAGTGATGCCTCATCAGGTGAAGCTACGCCTCCAGTTAGTGACAGAGGTGGCATTAGAACCCCCACACTTTGACCTTGACTTTTTATGACTATTACCCAATGTGTACCAGTCTGCAAACTGGCACTTTTCCATGGTGAGTTAAGGACAGATAGCTGTTAACTCTAATATAAAAGTCTGGATTTGTATTTTATAGCTTGTGTTTCTTTTTCATTTCATTTTTCTAGCAAATAATTTTTATTGTACTTGACAAAGGTATCCATCCATGACATATTGAAATGAACAAAGAAACACAAATAAGACTGCTCTTATGTCTGTATATACTTTGAGAAATCCTGCTTGATGCCATGCCATTTCAAGTGAAGAGCAGAGATTCTGGAAAGTAGGGAAACATCATAGATTTGCCCCAGCCTGGCATGAGCAGTCAAGCTTGAGGGGCCACACTACCTTGTAAGGTGTGGGTCATCGTTGCTTCATGTTTCCCAAGTTTCCTAGAGGCCTCCCTACCATAGGGAAGAGGGGGGCAGGTATCAGTGGGGGCCTCAGGCTGTCATTCCATCTCCCAGTGCCCCAGTTTCCTCACCTGTAACTGGGTCACCTACAAATGGGTCAGCAGCACAGTCCTTCCCTGACATGGCTGCTACCTGCTCTGAAGAAGCAGCAGATCTTCACCAGCCTCCTGATCTGTAGGATGACACTGTCTTCGGCATGAATGTCCAGGCACCAGAAGCGCCCTGCTCTCCCCGTCAAACCTGGGGCATTCTTGTCTGGCAGAGGAATAAGTGCTTTCTTTTTATGAGCCTGCAAACCTCCAGTCTCCCAGCCTCCCAGCCTCCCAGCCTCCCAGCTGGCGGGATGCCAGAGGCTGGGCCTGACACACAGGCCGACATCACCACCCAGACTCACGGCCCTGGCTGTTCTGATTCTGGAGTGTCTGAGACACCACCCCTTGGACGGCTCCATGAAAGACTTCGAAACAATAAAGAAACAGGCTCTCCTAGGGGCCTGCTGATAGCAATCTATCACCACGTCCACACTAGAGTCTCCTTTTCCTGCAAGCCTTGAATGCCTCTAATCCAGCAAAGCAGGCTGTGGGTGTCAAATTATGAACTGCTAAACAGGGGAGGGATGTCCAGCAAATGTGGGCTGTGCATACCTCTCCTGTCTGTCCCCACAGTGTTGTTTGCCTTTGTGCACGATAAAGAAGGGAGGGAGAAGCAGGCTTTTCTGTCCTTGGCAGCCGCCAGCACATTTGTCCAGAATCATCAGACCACCTAGCATCTTGAGACGTGCTCAGAACCCAGGCTCACTGTCCACCTGCGGGGTCTGGGTGTCTGGAAGCAGTGGGCAGATTAGCCCAGCGGCTGGCCCCTATTTAATAAGTGTGTCACCTGGTATGTGGCTAAACCCCTTTTTGTTTAGACAGCCTTGCTGGCTGAGCCACGTGTCACCTGCACCAGGCCAGGAAGGGCAGGCCCCTGAGGAAGACTGTTCCTTTATTCTTTCAGAACCAATCCCTGGCCTGCCTGGGCTTGGGTCAAAGGGATTCTGATAAAGTCCTGCTGGGACCCTGAGAGCCTTATTTTTTGAGAGGCTGAGGCCAACCAAGGGGCCCACAGGTAGTGGGGGACACTTGGACATACAGGTTACCAGGCAGCAGGTGCCATGGACAGTCCCTTCCTTTTCTGACAGGCCTCTCAGAGCTGAGTGCTAGCCAGCTCAGGCTTCCCTGGGCTTTCACATTTGTTTTTCAGCGTGGATGAGAAGGGAAGTGGCAGGGGCCATTTGGTGGACATTGGCTGGGCCCCTTTTAGCAGAACAGTGGGGGCCTTTCCCAAGGTCCTGATTTCTGAATCAGGTCTGAAAACCTTGGCCCTTGTCTCCTCCAAGCAGGGCATCCTAGGCCATGGGTAAGGGTTTTAACCTTGGCTTTGCTTCCCTCCCATTGCCTCTTTCCCCAGGGTTTATACTCCATCTGGCAGCCAGAGTGAACTTTTTCATTTTTATTTTATAGACTTTTATTTTGAAATAATTACAGACTTGAAAAGTTGCAAAAATAGTGCCCAGAGTTCTTGTATCTTCTTCACTCAGATTCCCTGAATGTTAACATTTTACCAATTTGCAAATGTGTGTGCTCCTTACACACACAAACTGTCCCCTGACTCTTTTGAGATCAAGTTACAGACATGATGCTCCATTGCCCTTAAATATTTCAGGGTGTATTCCTTAAAAAAGCAAAAACTGTTGCTTCTCTTAAAATAACCACAGTACAGTTTATCAACATCAGGAAATTAACACTGCTCCAATACTATTACATGATGGACTGATCTTATTCAAGTCTCATCAGTATCTCACTAATGTCCTTTATAACAACAACAAAAAAAGAATTTTTTCCTGGCCCAGGATCCAATCTATACTTGTACATTGTATTCAGTTGTTGTGTCTCTTTAATGTCCTTTAACCTGCGTGGTCCCTTAGTCTGTCTTTGTTTTTTATGACATGAATACTTCTGAAGAATACAGGTTAGTTATTTTGTAGACTGTACCTTAGTTTGGCTTTGTCTGATGTTTCCTATGACTGGATTCAGGTTCTGCGTGTTTGGCAGGAACCCCACTGAAGTGACATGTGTCCTTCTCAGTGCATCATTGGGAGGCACGTGATGTCCATTTGATCTATTACTAGCAATGTTCACTTTTAACATTTAGTTAAGGTGGCGTCTGCCAGGTGTCTTCACTATGTTACTATTTTTTCCTTTGTAATTACTAGGTATCTTATGGGCAGAGCAATCTTTTAAAAACTAGAAATCTGATTAGATCACCTCCCTTTCCTAATCCCAGTTGAAATCCCAATTCTTTATCTTGATGTCCCATTGCTCTGTGATCTGATACCTGCTGAATTTTGTGCTGTCATCTCATCACTTTTCTGGGAACTCCAGGCACATTGACTGGCCTTCCTGTTATTCCTCGAATACACTAAGTTCATTCCTGCCTCAGGGTCTTTCAACTAACTGTTTTGTCAGCCTGGAATGCTCTTCCATTCAGTTGCTACATGTCTGCTTCTTTGTGTTTTTGAGATCTCGGCTTACAGGTCCCTTGAGGGAGGCCTTCCCTACCCACCCACCTAAAGAAGTTCCCCAGTTGCTTCACCACAGCACTGTTTTGGTTCTTAGCATAGGACTTACTACCATCTATGATTTGCTCATTTGTTTGCTTACTGTCTGTTGTACCCAGATCCAGAAAGCAGGAAGCCATGAACCTGGCTCAGGTCTGTGCCCACGCACCTAGCACAGGGCCTAGCCCACAGCTGTGAAATGAATATTGATCGAGAATTTGCTGAATGAATGCATGATGAAGGATTGCTCAGTAATGCGTTGCCAGCTGGGGTCCTAACCCAGAAGTCTTGGAGTTCTGCCAGGTTGTCTATATTGGCTGTAGGGCAGCTCCCCTGGGCTTATGCAAGTAGGGCACATGGCAGCAGGGTAGCTTAGGGCTCTTGCATGGTGCCCATAAGGGGGAGCTAGAGGAAGCAACGAGAAGGCATGAGGAGGTGGGGGAGAGAGGTGGAGGGATCTTTGAGTTCTGCAATACAGATCCCTTCTTCCTCCCTCCCTCCCTCCCTGCTTTCCTTCCTTTCCCTTATAAGTGTTGGGGATGGAGGGTTGGGGATTGGGAATGAGATATAAATACACATATCCAAAACACAAAGGCAGCCCAGAAGGAAGGCCTACAGATGCTGGCAACTGCAGAGCAGCAGGAATCATCAGGCCAGCCGAGCAGCTGGAACAGGGCTGAGAGGGCTCGTTCTGAGTTGAAGAGAGGCTGCCAGGTTACCAGCTTCTGGGAAATGTACAGAGAAGTCAGGCAGTTGTCTTCAGCCGTCGTCTTCCTTGTGCCCTGGCCAGAGGGTTCTCCCAGCTACCCTTAGCTCCTGCTGCATGGCTGGTAAACATTCACAAAGGGAGGGCCTGGTACCCCTCTGGGAGAGTTTTCATATGTCCACTGGACCATGAAGAGAAGGCAATGTTTAACACCAGGGCTGATTTCTGGGGAGAGATATAAGAATGGGGTTTTCCAGCAAATGTCCCTTTAGTTGTGCTGCCTGCAGGAGATCCCTGCAAATGACTGTGCTGCCAAACATGCACCAGGACAAAGTTCTTCCCTGAGTCACCAACAGGGAAACCATGATGACCCAGGGTGTTTCCCACACTCCCCCTTCTTCGTTTCAATCAGGGAGAGTATTCATCTGCTGGGACTGCCATAAAACACCACAGACTGGATGGCTTAAACAACAAACATTTATTTCCTCATGGTTCTGGGGGCTGAAAGTCCCAGATCAAAGTGCCAGTAGGGTGGGTTTCTTCTGAGGCCTCTCTCCTTAGCTTGTAGATGGCAGAGGCCTCTTTTCTTAGCTTGTAGATGGCCATCTCCTTCCTGTTTTCTCACATGGCCTTTCCTTGTGTGCAGCAGAAAGAACATGCTCTCTCTTGTGTCCCTTCTTATAAAGACACTAATCCTATAGGATCAGAGCCCCACCCTCATAACCTCATCTAAATCTAATCATGCCTCTAAAGACCTTATCTGTAAATATAGTTATACGGGTGGTAGGGATGCAACATATGAATTTTGGGGAGATAATTCAGTCCACAGCAGGGAGGGGCCTTTGACTCTCACAGAGAGCTGTGGAGATTCTCACACTGGATAGGTCTCTCAGGAGGTGTCTCATCCCTTTCTTAATACTGCTGGGGCTCAGAAATTCATTTCAAGAAATCCTCCCAGAAATGTCAGAGTCCACCTAGGTAATGCCACTGACCTTAATGAAATGAAACCCAGGACGTCTCAGGTGGGCCCTAGAAGGAGAAGCTTCAGGCGGCCAGATGGGGATTGAAGAGTACTGCATGTAGACCCCAGAGCTGGGTTCTGGCCTGAGGTTCATCTTTTCTCGTGTGTGCACACACATGTGTGTGCACACTAGCATGCACATGCTCTCTGATTAGTACTTCCTTGCAAGGAAGTGCTGCTGGCTCCCTCTGCCTAGACATTCCCTCCTTTGGACGCTTGACACAACCGGTCTGTGCTCTCTTTGTCCCTCCAGCCCAGGTGTGGCCCAGGACCCCTGCTTGCCTTTCAAGAACTCACTGAAACAAGGTTGGAACTTTCCAGAAGCCACTGTTGTAGCAGGGGACTCACACACAGTGGCATGCAGACTTGTAAGGCAGAGTGAGTGGCTGTTGCAATGATTTCTTGCTATATAATATCGCATACCAAAACTTAGGAGCTTAAAATAATGAAATTGATTTTGCTCATCAATACACAGTTTGGGCAGCTCTGCTCTACTCCACTTGCTAACATCTGGGGTGTCTTGAAACTGGTGTTTGGATTATCTGGAGGCTTGCCCACTCTTATGTCTGGTGTTAATGCTGGCTGCAGGCTGAGATGTCAGGATGCCTATAGGTGGCCTTTCCAAGTGGCTCTTGGCTTCCTCACAACATCGCAGCTGCATTCCAAGGATGAGCATCCCAAGAGTAAGAGCCAAGTGGAAGCTGTTACATCTTTTATGACCTGGCCTTAGAAGCATCAGTTCTACCAGATTCTGTTAGAAGTCTGTCACTAAGGCTGGCACATGTTCAAGGGTAAGGGATTGTACTCCACCTCTTGATGGAAGGAAGGTCAAAGAATTTGCAACTATGTTTGAAAATCACTACAGTGGCTCACAGCATCCTTTCCGCTTCATGCAGGACATGGAATCTTGCCCTTCCCAATGCCTGGTTTCTCTCTCACAGGGTTGCCATTATACCACCTGCCACCCAGCAGTGCCTTTTGTGGGCCAGACCAGGAGAGAGAGCCATGCTTTCTGTGATCAAAGCCAGACCAAGACTCAACAGCATTCTGCATGAGGAAATAATTCGGTGACCCATCACACAGGGAAAAACCTGAATTTCCTGATCAGAACAGTATTTGGCTGTAAGTCACAGAAGTGTAAAACAAGGTGTGTATTCCTCTCTCACTAGCAGTCTATGCCTGACATGGAAGTTCTGCTCTACAAAGTCCTTAGAAACCCACTCTCTGTTCCTCTGTTCTGCAATGGTCCAAGATGCAGCTGCTTTCTGACTAGCAGAGAAGAGGAAAGGATCAAGAAGAAGCAGCAACAGATGGTTCCCAGAACTGTCACATGGTATTTATAATTGTGTATCATTGGCCAGAATTTATTCGCATGGTCACTCCTAGCTGTGAGAGGCTGGGAAATGGAGTCATTACTAGTGGTGGCCGTGGGCCCAGCTGTAATTACCAATTCTGTTAGCCCAGAAAATGGGGATAAAGGATATGTGGGTTAAGAAGCAAGCTCTGACAAACTTATTAATTAAAACATTTTATACACAGACAGATTTACTCACCAATTTACCTGCCCTAGTGTAGAAAAATTAATGGTCTAAAAAATAGCGAAATGTCTTATACTTTTTGTAGTTCTTTAATTCATTTCAGTTTTCTTTGGCAATCTGTCAAGTCAGAAACTTTGGTGGAGAAACCTATTGAAGGGTTTACAAATTATATAATAAAAGGAATTATTGTTTGTGGTAAGTAGGAAAGTTACACTATGCTTTATTTGGTTTCAGAATTTCAGATTATTGTAACTATATGTGTGTATTACAAAAATACCCAAAAAGAGGGATCAGTGCCAACCAGGGGTGTTTCTTAAATTTCCCTATAAGGCTGCTGTTTACTTTGGTAGGAGCTTGTGGAAACTTGTGTCAACTTGCATGGGTATTTCTATTTATTCCAGTGGTATTTTGGACCCTCTGACAGACTAATGCCCTGGATGGCTGCCCAGCTGGCCTGCCCAGCTAGCTTGGTGTCTGAGGACACTAGGAGAAACTTTGCAATTTGGAGAAGACCTGGATTCTGCCCGAAAGTTATGGCCTTGGCTTTATGGTCTTTAATAGGTGAACTGTGCCTCTGCAGACTACACTGATCTTGATATTCACCTAAGGGACTGGGTTGATTTCCTGGAGTTGTTGTAACAAAGTACAACAAACTGAGTGGCTTTAATAACAGAAATGTATAGTCTCACAGTTTTGGATGCTAGAAGTCCAGGATCAAGGTGTGTCAGTTTGGTCACACTCCCTCTGAAGGTTCTTGGGAAGGATCTGTTTCACATCTCTCTCTTTTAACTTCTGGTACTTTGTTAGCTCATGGCAGCAAAATTCCAATCTTCACATGACATTTTCCCTGTGTGCCTGTCTGTTTCCAAATGTCCCCTTTTTTAGGAATGGCAGTCATATTGCATTAGAGTCCACCTTACTCCAGTATGACTTCTTAAATTAATTACACTTACAAGAACCTATTTGTAAATGCCGTCACAGTTTGAGGTACTAGGGATTAAGACTACAACGTATGAATTTTTGGGAGGACACTATTCAACTCATAACAAAGACACCCACATATAGGACGATTGTGTGTATGTATTGTCTAAGCTTCTTAATTTTTTGAGGAGCGGGAGGGTGGTTTTCACCAGTGAGAAGAAGATGGCTGATGGAAAGTGGTGGGCCGGTAAGTCTTTAGTTCTTTCCCAACAAAGACAGGGCGACTGGAGTTTAGTGTGACTGTGAAATTGGACAACCTCATGCAATATCTGGAGCAGAGGTGTTGCCTGTATTGGAAGGTGCATCTATCTGGAGGTAGTCTTAGTTTTAGTTGGTTATATTGTAGCAGGATGTTTGCAGGTATATCCAATGTTTTCAGTTCTAATAACAAAAAGCCTACTCCAAATGCCAATGACAATCAGGAGATTATCATCTGTGACCCAGAAGCCCAGAGACAGGACAATTCTAGGGTTGGTTAATGTAGTGTTCATTGATGTCAACAAAGACCCAGGTCTCTTCCACCTTTTTGCTCTGCCATCCTCAGCATGCTGACGTTGGTCCTCTGTCTTGCCTCCCTGTGTTCACAAGATGGCTTCACGGGCTCCTGCTGTCACATTCCTACATAAGTCCAGAGTCCTGATGAGAGAATGCCTTTTCCTTAAGATCTTTTAAAAGAGTTTTAGCAGATATCTTCTCACTTCATTGGTCAGAGTGTGTTGATGGGACAGGAAATGGAGTTGCCATGACTGGCTTTGACTTATCAAGCTTCATTCTCTAGAGTTAGGAGGAGCTAATCGTCTTCAACAAGTATTGATTGCCCTTTCCCTGAACAAAATTGGGGTTATGTTGGCAGGGAAGAAGGGGGTAGGCCTACTGGGAAGGCAACTCAGAAAATCTACCATATAGGCCCAGTCTCAAGTGAAGAGACAGGAGGAGGCTTTCTCTGACAGAGGTGGGGCTGAGGTGGAGTGGCAGAGATGGTAAGAGAGAGGGAGTGCCATGTAGAGTCATCAGTCGATACCTTTTTAGAATAACAGTTCTCATCAGGCACTGGGTCTGACTTTAAGCTGACAAATGATTTTCCTTCACAATAAAAGTACAAACAGAATCCTAATTAATGAAGTTGCCAATAGCTGTTGCCTATTTTATGGGCCTTAGCCCAGATTCAGTCTGTGGACAGGGTGAGTGAGTGCATGTGTGTAGATGTAGCCATAAATCTCCCAGAGCCCATGACAAGGGCAGTCAGGTTGGGATCTTCCTCAGCAGCCTTTCCTAAGAGAGCTGAGATTGCCATGACATCCTCAACAGCCATGAGCCATGTGGTTGACACAGATGCCATGTCAACCACAGGAACTAGGACAGCCATAGCACCCATGGGAGATCCATGAGAGTAGAGACTGCCCCCAGCTCACTGTTGCTGCTTCCTGTGTCTGAGAGGACTAACATTTTCCTCTAGAGGTCATTAGCTCAATATCCTGCTGCCCCAGGTGGGTATTTCTCTTTTCACTATTTCCACCTAAGGAGAGGCCACGATGATTTCAGTAAGCTACTTGTTTTGGAAGAAATGCCTGGAAGTGGTGATTTTGGCTGGGTTGGGGATGTGTTGGTATCATCCATTCAATGATCATGTGTCTGCCTGTGTGCTGGGCACTGTATGGGCAGCAGGAGGGACAATAATGCATGAGGCAATCTTGATCTGGTTCTCGGAGGCTCAATAATCTTGCCTGGGTGGTGGTCAGAGGGTCCATAAGGGAGGAAGAACTTTCTGCCAACCTTTTGCTTTTCATGGAAGCCAGCAGAAGGGGGAGTTACTCTCAGGACATGAAACTGACAGTAAATATCCTCTGTTGACAAGAGGGTAAGAAAACAGATTTTAGACACCAAAGTGAGCATGAGATAGACATTTTGAATGATTTGCTAAAGTTAGAGTTAGCATAGATCACCTGTAATTTGAAAGAACCCTTTCCAGGCAATTCTGATATAATCTACTATCGGTCTTCATTTATCCTGACTTCCCACATTTCCTCAGTAATAATCACTAAATTATAAGAAAATAACTAATAACCTCTCACATACTTAAAGACAGTTGAACGTTTCCCCTTTCTACAGCCTTCTCAAACCCACTTCCTTCCATCTTGCCTGCACAGGCCTGTTTTCCAACTATTGTTAATGATTAATAATTTGTTTAGCATTAACTGAGCTTTCCAACGTTTTTTGTTCATATTTTCCCAGCCATTTGCTACAACTCTTCAAAACCAATTTTTTTTGCTTTCACATGGCATCAATAAATTAATTTCTTTTATTTTTGTCCATGATATGGCTGAGAAAGCCTAGTGTTTTGTTTGCAATAACTGGCCCTTCACTTTTTCTCTTATTTTCTCAGGAGTGAGGTAAACTGTACAGGTTGGTACCCAGGGGGACAGTCCTTAGATGAACCCCCTAAATTAAACTTACTCGGGTGACATTCTTCTCATCTTCAGGAGCAGGTGCTATTGAATAGGTTTCCCAATACTGTCTACGCCAGTGCCATTTAAAATGCTTCATTTCCTTCAGAATCTTAGAATGACTGTCACTCAGTCTTGCCAACTTACAATACAGTAGGGTTTCCACATTCTTTACTTTGTCTTTTGTGACAACTTATCACTCAAGGAGTTACAATGGCCGCCATTACTATGGCTCTTGCAAGAGTTCTCTCCATCTGCCTTCATTTCCCCTTGCTACAGTGGCCTCTTGGGGCTGGAAGTTTCTGAGTCTCACCAATACCCTGCAGACACCATGGTCCTATGGGAGTCCTGCCTCTGACAAACCACCAATATGACTTCATATGTTACTATACTTTCTCAGGCTCTAGTGGCAGAGGTGCAGGATAAAATACAGGCCATCCAGTTCAAGTTTTAATAAACATATGAATAATTGTTGATGTAAGTACACCCTGATATTGCATAGGACATATTTGTATTAAAAATTATGTGTTATTTATCTGAAATTCAGCTTTAACTGGGCAGCCTGTGTTTTGTTTGCTAAATCAAGCAACCCTACCCAGTGGCCACACTTGTAAAACTGAGGGCATAGACAGCATGGCCTCCAAGGCAGGGAAACCTCAAAAGACAAAGTTGGCTGTGGATTAATGCCCTACCTGGGTGTGATCCCAGCTCTGTCACAGGTCACCATGTGGCCTTGGACAAGTTTCAAATCTCATCTGTGAAATGGGAATGATAATGGCTTTACCCTCATTGGGTGGTCATGAGGGTTAGTGAGATCATGTGTACAAAGTGCTTATATGTGCCAGGTACACAGCAAGTATAAAATCAAAATGAGATATTATTATTACTCTTCCCAGCACCATAGTGCTATGGTCAATAGGCAATCGTTATTAAGCAACACTCATTTTTGTGCCTTTGTGGGTAAGGCTGTGTGTGTGTATGCGTGCATGCACGTGTGTGTGTGTAATATTGTAAAGGTAAGAAAGCTGCCAACCTTGTCCTCCAGGCCCCGGCACCCGGTGTCCAGCCAGCAGTTGTGGATGAGTCTCACTACCCACTGTGCTCAACTCCCACAGCTAATAACATTGCAAAATGAGGGTTGTGGATGCATTCTCCCTTCCTTGGCTCTTTGCAAGCAGGTTTTTAATTTTAACCAGGAGAAAACCCATCAGGTATTTGAGACTCCTGGGGGGCAGCTAATGCTTCCTGTCAAATGCTCACTGTGGGGTGCTTTGTTACCCTGACACCTCCCAAACTGGAGAGTCAGCGGCAAATTGCAGGACAAAATTCTTATGCTGCAAGTTTATTGCATATTCATAGAATTTAGGCCATTAGGCGACATTAGCTGTTTTTTAAAAGAGACTTTTTATTGAAGTCTAACCTACATTTAGAGAAGTGCACAGATCCTAAGTGTACAGCTGGATAAATTCTTACAAGCTGAAAGCAATCATGAAGGAGCCCCCAGGTCTGGACGCAGAACATCAGCAGCCACCTTCCAAGTTCTTCCCCCCATCATGCCCTCTCCCACTCACTGCTTCCTCCAAGGAAGTATCCTGCTTTTGCACAGTGTAGTTATGCCTATCTTTGAACCTTACATAAATTGATCATACAGTATGTCATCTTTTGGTTTGGCTTCTTTTTCTTAACATTATGGTGGCGAGATGTATCCACTTTGTTGCCTGTAGCTGCTGTTTGCTAGTTCTTGTTTTGATGTTTCCATTCCACTGTGTGGTGTTTCCACCACTTATTTATCCATCCCACTTTGGATGGAGCTTTGGGTTGGGCTAGCCTTGTTGTGGACGTTGCAGTGCATGGCTATTTGTGGATACATGGGATAGTGCAACTGTTCACCTAGGAATGCAACTAAAGGTTTATGGAAGTTCACAAGTTTTCATTCCTAAGGCTAAACATATCACAGAAAGGAAAGAAATATAGTTAAAATTTTTGATACCATTCTAATAAATTGTTGTGGAAGAAATTGGCAAAGTGGCAATAAGAAAGGGAAATTTTGATTTTAACGAGTGTAGTGAGAAACTTTGGAAGTGCTTTTTAAAAAAGTGATCTGTTCCATCTGCTCTGCAGGCTCTGTCTGCCAGAAGCTTCCCCTGGCTCTTCCTCTTGGAAACAGGTGGCTAAATCACAGACTTTACTGTGCACCACCAATCCCTTGCAGATCCTGTACAAATGCAGATTCTGATGCAGGAGCTCCCGGTAGAACTTGAAATTTGGTACAAGCTCCTGGATGATGTAGATGCTGCTGGTCCAAGGACCATGCTTTGTGTAGCAAGACCACCTATTCCGTGGGCCACTGTGAAACTGTTTGTGGTCAGACTAGACTGTCTGTTCTCTACGTGCTTCACAGGCATGGATAGTTCCTCCACTGGCAGGCACTGAGGATAGAGAAATGGGGGAAGATCTGCTGACAGAAGCACAGTATGGAAAGCAGTGAAAACTCTGAGCTCTGGAGTCTAAAAGAATAATGATTGTGCCCTGGTATAGCTTTACTGCTTGTGCAACCTTGGGTAAGATACCTAAACATCCTGAGCCTCAGTGTCCTCGTTTGTGAAATGGTGCAATACGACCTCCACCACATGCACTGCAGGGGTGTTGTGGAGAATATCTGCTGGGTGCTTGGCACAAACTGGGCCACTGATAAATGCTGGTTATCATCATTCCTGTTGCAATCTCAAATAATTATTTAGGTAGGTGAGACACAACTACATACAATCACACAAGTATATGTGCACACAAAAAGTTACAGTCTATATCAATGAGCTCAGAGTCAAGTAATGTAGGCCAAAGACAAAATCTCTCAATAAATATAATAATTGCCACAAGCAACATGTGTGTGTGAGATATTGTGGGGCGAAAGAGAAGTGGGCAAGAACCTCTCTCTGGAAAGAATTAGAGAAGGCCTTACAGAGGAAGGAAGAATGGATTTTGAAAGGTGAGAAGGAGCCTGCCAGGTAGATTAGGATGAGGAAAGGCTGGGGAAAAGGATGTTCATTCCATTGAGGGAATAGAGTGTGCAGAGTCACAGAGGCATGAGAGTGGTCTGATTATTCATGAACTACTGAGTTCAGAGGGGCTGGAAAGAGAGCCATGTGGCAGGGAGAGGCTGTCTGCCAGAGTGGGAGATCAGGCTGGAGCCCTAACTCATGGGGCCTTGACTACTACACCAAGGACCTCAGATCTGCACCCCAGCAAAACTATTAAAAAAGGCAATGGGTCTTCTGGATGTCCTTTCCAGGCCTTTCTTCCTCTTTTAAGAAAACTCCACACCTTCTTCTAGCTTTGGTGTGCATAACACGCTGATGTCCTTCCTTACCCCTGACAAGTGTGCTGTTAGGAAACTATCTGAGGTATAACCTGTGACTGCATCAGGGGCCCCTGCCTTCTGGTCAGGGACCCCAAGATTGGATTTCAAATTGGGAACTCAGAGTGTGGCTGACGCCTGATTGCTTACACCACTTCTTAAAGGTCCTAGGATGGGCTCAGGCAGGCCCCACACCCTTAGTGCCCTTTGCTGCCCACCCCACCCAGCAGGGTGAATTGTCCATTGAAACACCCTATGCCTGACACCAGAATGTGACTCTCAGCCACCCTTTTGGGACAAATGAGACACCCTTTTGGTGCATCTGAGCTCAGGCAGAACAATGCTCTTTCTGGTCACTGGTCACCTCCTCTGCCAAGAAGTGTGCTGGCACTAGCCAGGAAGCCAAGGAGACTGTTGTGTTTGGCTCCAGCAGGCAGGCCTTGGGCCAATGCATTGTGTCCAGCCAGTCCTTGCTAGAGGGTAAACTGTGACACTCTATGTCCAATGGCTGCTTGGGAAGGAGGATCAGTGAAGTCTCTGGACCCCAAGCCAGGGACAAACCACCTTTCCCTGCCTGTCCTTGGTGCCTCCCAGAACAGGAGACACTTGGTGGGGGAGAGGTGGCTGAAGACCCCCTACTCAGAGGTTTTATACATTCTCGAGTTTGAAGTAGCAGAATCCTTTTGCTAAGCAGAATTATATTTCTGTTTAGCCCCAGTCCTCAAGTCAGCTAATGGTGGACCAGTTCTGAAAGAAGCAAGGTAAAAGCCCACACCTTGCCTTGGCCTCTACCAGCCCTCTGCCCACCCCTGACACAGCTTTCCAAACTATGAACTCAGCCAAACCCCTCACTCTTCAGCTGAGGAAACTCAGCCAAACCCCTCACTCTTCAACTGCCCAGAAAGGAGTTGGGAAATATAGAGAGATGCAGAGGTGGCATGAACCTGAGTCAGCTCTTTCTTGGGGCCAGCCTCATGGATAGCAAAGCTCCTTGGCTGAGTGCTCTGAGGGGAATGGAGGCAGGTTCAGGTTCTCTGAGCCCAAGAAATACTCCAGTCCTGAAGGAGGGAGCATCAGAGTCAGAGACCAGCTGGCCATTAACTGCAATGTTGGACATTCCTGGACACAATAGCTGTGGCCAAGGGAATCCTGGGCTGTGGTCCCTGGGGGAGGGAGGCTTCCTCCTTCTTGCGTTCATGCTGGCTCTGTGCATTTCTCTGATGGCTGCAGAGACACCCCCACCTCCTGGGGGCTCCTGACTGATTTGTACCCTTCCTTCCAGTGTCCCCTCCTTCGTACCCCTCTACTTCCCCTCCCTCTTCCCCAGCCATTAGATGGGAAGCTGCCATATTAATGTCCCTTCTCCATTCTGAGCAGGCCAGTGCTATCACTGCCTGGGTTTTTCCCCTCCTAATTATTTGTCCTGGCAGCAGAAATATTACAGTGATGATTTCATGTGGAATTTCATTTACTGTTTTTTTTTAATCTCTTGAAGAAGGGGTTGAGTGATTAATGGGTCTTTGAGAGATCAAAGCTCTGTGTGGCAAAGAGCGAATAATAATCATAGCTAACATTGATTGGGGACTTTGCATATGCCAGGCACCATCTCACCACTGCAACAACTCTTTGTGGTAGGCACCATTATTCCCATTACTGAGACTCAGAGGGACCATGCTGTGGCCTGTGGTCACACAGCCTAAATGGTGGCATCAGGATTGGAAGCTACTGTGGTATGGCTCCAATGTTCTCTATCACCTGGCTATGCTGTCTTGTGAAGGTGTGGGGAAAGCCCTGGATTAGAAGTCCAGGAAACTGGACAAAATTAGTTTTCAGGCCCCTGCCCACCCTTCAAGTTGCAGCCAGTCAGAGGTCAGGCCAAATCCTGATTCCCAGGGAGCCTGAAAGGTTCTGTTTCCACAGGTCTGTTGGGTGGGGACCAGGCATGGTTAATGTCATCCCTAGTGGTGCCTTGGCACAGCTCATGAACTGATCACTCATTCGCTGTCTGAGCAGATCATTTTGTGCCTCAGTTTCCCTATCTCCTTTCACAAGAGGTAATAATAGCTATCATTTGTGCTGGGAGCTTTACATAAAATATGTATACTCCTCAGGGTGACCCTGAAAGGTATGTATCATTAGTAACCCCTTTATAGATGAGGAGACTGAGGCTTGGAATCCACTACCTTGGCTCAAGGCTACACAGTTGGTGGTTGATTGGGTTCCAACCCAGACATGTTTGGATGCCAAAGGCTCTTTTCCACTGCTGTTAGTTCACTTCCTTAAAAAGAAAATATCTACCATGTGCCAGGCACTTCTTGGGAGTGATCTCTTTTCTTGAAACACTCCTGAGAGATCATGATTGTGATCTTCATTTTACAGATGATAAAAGACGTTCAGAGAGGTTTTATAGGTTTCCCAAGGTCACACAGCAGAGTGGCATTAGGTCTGGTTTTCAAAACTGGGTCTGTCTGCCTCCAAGCCCGCCTTCTTTCCATGATATTATTTGTGTGTAATGACGATTAACTAAATGTGAGTTTCCTGTAGGAGGTCCCCTGGTTGTTTGTCGTCTCTTGAGGATCATAAAGGGAGTGTTTTAGAGCCATAGCTGGGCTAAAGTACTTAAGACACTTAGAAAAAAACCTCCTGATTGTAACATCTGTAAGGCTCTAGAGCAAGAAGCCAGAAGGGACTGGGGGACTCAGTCTGTCTATTCATCCATGCATCTATC
>CM052552.1:48572327-48653420 GCA_028533065.1 Trachops cirrhosus
ACAAAGAAACAAGCAAAATAAAGCCAAAGACAGTGAAATAGAGGAGAGGCTGACAGTGACCAGAGGGGAGAGGGGTGGGAATTTCAGAGAAATTTTAGGGGACAATGGGAAGGGTTTACAGGAACAAATATAAAGGACACATGGACAAAAACTAGGGGGGTTGGAAATGGGAGGGAGCAGGGAAGGGATGGGTGGGTGGGCTGGAATGGGAGTAAAGGACAGAAAACTATACGTGAACAATGATTAAAATAAAATTTAAAAAAAAGAATTCTAGTAAAATACTCTGAGCTTCATCACATAGCCTCTTTTTATTCTAAGATCATATCACTGTAGGTGCTTTCCAGATGGTCATGGCCTATAGGTGGGTGTCTTGGCTTCCTTCCCTTTCAGCTCCTGGTCTTTTCCTTATAATCTCTTGGCTTGGTCGCATGTATCAGTCAGCATTTGCTGTGTAAGAAGCAGCCACACAATTTCAGTGGCACGATCAATAAGCATTTATCTCTCTTACGTATGTGAGTTGGCAGGTGGGGCTCTGTTAATCTAGACTGGATCAGCTGGGCTGGACTGTAGCTGTAAATTGAGTTCAGATCTGCTCTGCATGTTTCTTATGATCCTTGGACCAGTGGGAGATCTGGAGGCACATTCTTCCAATGGCAATGGCAGAGGTACAAGGAGGTGAGGTACGAGGAGGTAAGGTCTAGGCTCAGAACCAACACACTATTACTTTCAGTTACAACCTATTGACCAAAGCAAGTCATGTGACGGAGCCCAAAGTTAAGTTACGGGTAGTAGAATGGACTGCAAAGTTACACGGGAAAGGGTGTGGATACAAGGAAGAGGGAAAAATTAGATCCAATGATTTATTTTACCACAAGGGGAAATAGAAAATTTCAAAAGTGAATATATAGTATTTAGATTTTTCTAATGTCACAACTCCAAGTGTAGATGATTAGTATGTCCTATTTTATTATTTTATTTTTCATCTTTATTGAGGTGTAATTGACAAATAAGATTGTAAGACATGTAAAATGTACAATGTGATGATTTGCTATATGCATACATTGTGAAAAGATTCCCCCCATTGAATTAATTAACTAGTATGTCCCATTTTAAAAAGCAACCACTGAGGTGTAATAAGTGTCTTGGCCAAAGTCCCCCAACCTATCCACATGGCACAGTATCATGGTCCAGGAATAAGTCCCCCATCCTTTGAGCCTCCTTCCTAAACAGATCCAGACCCTCTTTCCCCTTTCAAATGGCCTCACCACCCCCAGGGCATTTCCTGTTTCCAGTCTGGGAGTGGGCCTGTTTCAGGTCTTATTTGGGTAGCTGAACTGCTTAACATTTGTTGAACCCAATGAAAGCCTGATCCTGCAGGCCTTGGTTGCTTTGCTCTGTTCTCTCCGGTAGAATTTTGTGTAGCTCCCCCCAGAGGAATGGCTTGCAAAACTCCAACGTTATTAGCCATAACGTATAAAGCCCTCAAACATTTATTGATTGACATTAATACAACATGCAGTAAAATGGAGGGTCATTCTGTCACATAGGTGGGAATGTTTTGGGTATAAATTAGCTTTATAACTATCAGGCAAATGCTTGTTAACATTATGGTGGCCTTTCATCAGTCTCCAGGCTATGTAGCTTGGAGTTTTCACTTCTATTTGAGGTCTTTTCATTTTACGTACATGTATTTGTATAAGATGGTTGCCTTTTAAGTTTACTTTTACTTGTTTATTAGTGAGGGGAAATACACAGCTTTTAACATTGGCGTTGGGCTGTCAATGACAGATTGAATTGTTATATCAGAAAAGTAGTGCACTTTCCTTTCAAAATACTTGTTTTTATTTTTGTCATACTATACATGGGTATAATTTAAATGGTGAAATATAGTTCTATAACTTTTTTATGAATAAACAAAAGTCTTTGGCAAACATCTCCCCCTGCTTGTTCATTTCCCTCAGATATCTTTTTAGTTATCTACCTCTCTAACTTTATCATACTTACACTGCTAATTTGTGATTTTTTAGTTTTAGGCATTATCTTTTAATTCTGATTGCCTCTATGATGGAAAATGAGTATTTAGTTCTCTTTCATCATCCTCACCTGTATTCACTCTTTTTTGTCTCTCAGAATTATAGTTTAGGTTAGATCAATATTAAGCATCCACATCATTATGACTATGTAAATAATATTCACAGCTGAGCCATGTAGTCTACTGTTATATTTTCTTCTTTCTTACTGTGGTAGATTATTTCCAAAGATGGCTGCAATGATTCCTTCCTAAACAAATCTCCCTTTGCAATGTGACCTGGTTGCTTCTCTACCTCTTGGTTGGTTTCTGTACTTCTTTAATCTTAGGTCATATTCAGATATTGAATTTCCTGTTTTCCAAATCACATGTTTTTTTTTTCTTGGTTTATTTCTTTATTTTGGTGAAGCACATTCTCCATTAGCTTCTTGAGAAAGGCTGCATAGATGTAAATTTTTAAGGGTCTTCATGGTTGTAAATTTCTTTTTAAAAATATTTTATTTATTTATTTTTAGAGAGAGGGAAAGAGAGGGAAAAAGAGAGAGAGAGAAACATTGATTGGTTGCCTCTTGCATGCCCCCAACTGGGAACCTAGCCTGCATCCCAGGCATGTGTCCTGACTGGGAATCCAACCAGTGACCCTTCTGTTTGTAGGCTGGTGCTCAATCCACTGAGCCACACCAGCCAGAGCTGCAAATGACTTTATACTTTCTCGTATTTACTTTATATATTTTTTCTGCATATAGGATGCCGAGTTGGAAATCATTTACTCTTACTATTTTGAAGGCATTTCTTATCCTCTTTTAGCTTCTAGTTGCAGTAGAGAACTCCAATACAATTTTGACTCTTCAACTTTTTAATAAATCAAATTTTTTCCTTACTGGAAGCCTTTAGGTCCTTCTCTTTGTTCTGAGTTCTAAAATTTCACAATGTTGTGCCTTCATATAGATCCATTTCCATTGGGTTGAATACTTAGGAACCCCTTTCACTCTGGAAATTTATATTTGTCAGTTCTAAGAAAATTTCTTGAATTTTTTTCTTTGAAGATATCATCTGCTTTATTTTCTCTTTTCTTTTTATGGAAAGGCTTTTATTCAGATGTTGACCCTCCTGGGCTAATCCTTTAATTTCTTTAATCATTTATCTCTTAATTTTCATCTCTTTGTTTGCTCTACTTTTTGAAAACTTTCCTCATGTTTATCCTCCAACAATCCTATAGACTTTTGAATTTCTTCTATAATATTTTTAATTGTTAAGAACTTTTCTGTTTTATTTTTGGGCTTTCCAAATATTCCTTTTTAATGTCATCCTGTTCTTACTTCAGGGATGCAAAATTGATTGATAGTGTGCAGACTCTGAAGCCAGATTGCTTGGGCTTATGAAGGGGCACCCCCATGAAATAGGAATTATCTTTTGGAGTATGGGCCCCTTGTAGTACAGGCTTTCTCTTCTGGGTGAGTGTTCCAGGAATCCATCTGTATTAGTGTACCAGCTGGCATTGTGGTGAGAGGCTGCGTTTGGCTTCAGTGAATTTTTCTGAAGACCCTTTCAACATGTTTGCCCATTTCATGATGGATAATTTACAAGCACACCTGCCCCACACTGTGCTGAATGTTCAGCAGTTTTTGACCACAATCATATGATGCCCATGCTCCACCCCTCCTATTCACCCCTTCTCACCGTGAGAGACTTTTTATTTTTCCTGATGAAAAAAGTCCTCAAAGAGAAATGTTTTGCTGATGTGGGAGAGGTGAAACAAAAAACAGCAGAAGCACTAAAAGGCACCAACATTGAAGAGTTCAAAAACTTTTTGAGCAGTGGAAAAAAGTCTCCATAGGTGTATTGTATCAAATGGAGAGTACTTTGAAGGTGACTGAAGTTTAAATGTGAAGAATAAATATACAATTTTTTATAAATGAATTCTGTTTTTTGGGGTCCTCCCTCATAGATCCAACCTACAAATTGCATAAACTTAGGTAAATTCTTTAATCTCTTTGGGGCTTAGTTTTCTTGTCTTTAGAATGAGGATAATAATTCTACCTACTGTATAGGGTTATTGCAAGAATTAAATGAGTTAATGTAAAGGGCTTAGAATAGTATCTGTATATAGCAAACATTCAATAAATTTTAGTTATTATCCCTATATTATTTCTGATGATATTAACAATAGTTTTTTTCCAGGTTTCTTTTTCCTTGTATAGTGTTTGCTCTGGCCCAGTCTTTACTGATTGGCTTTAACATCTCTCTTTCAAGTCAGAGACTTCCAGAATTTGTCTGCTGACCCTTGGCTATTGGTTCATGTTTAATTACTCAGTACAATATTTTCAGATCTTTCTTCTTGGGCCGGCCATTATCCTCAAAGTAAGAAGCTCCAGTATCCTACCTGGGAGCAGATAAATATGCTTGCCATTTTTCTGAAAGCTAGTGAGGAAGAGAACAGGTCTCCTTGATATTTAGAATGTTGTCTTCACTTAATCCCTTTTCCAGATGGTCCCCATATCTTCAATTCTAATCTACCTGGTAACTTCTTGTCCAGAGAACTTCGTTTTTATGCTCTTTAGGGACTACACATCTCATGGGAATGTCAGTGGCCTGTCTGCAGAAAGTATAGTGGGGAGCCTAGAGTGGGCTTCTAAACAGACTTTCAACTAATTCTTCTGTCTTCAGCCCCACCTTTACTTCTATTTCTAGAGGCATCTCGTTTTGCCCATTTCTGGGTATTTGGGCAGTTCTATAGTATACATGAGGTTCTAGGATTTCCCCAACCCTACTGTCTGCTTAGCATTTACTTTCTCTAGTTTGCTAAGTTAGTTGTTACCATAAAGCTTATCTCATATTTTGTCTGTTTTTGTCTTTTAAAAATTTATTTTCTGTTGTTTAGTGATGCTTCAAGAAGAAGCAGGGGCAAGTATTCATGCTCAGTCCACCATTTTTAAACAGAGGTTTCCATTGAACTTATATTTTAGGTGCAAAAGTGTACTTAAAAATTCTACCTTGAATACCTTTAGTCAGTTTGCCCCTTTGTCTAGCTGTCTTATCTCTATTAGATAGTAAATCCTTTTTCTTATTTTCTAATTTAGTTATTGCCATCCAGAGATAGTGCATTGCTAACGGTCCTGAAAATACTCATGTAGAAGCTAATGAAAGGAAGAAAGGAAGGAAGGGAGGAAGAAAGGAATAAAGGAATAAAGGAAGGCTATAAAATTCTGAAGTCGGAAATATTATGCCAGATAAATAAGACAAATGGTGACCATTTGATGAATTAGTTGGGCCTCAAGCGGTGCACTGATGCCTTACTTTTCACAACTCTGAGTGGCCAGCACATTAAGAGAGTCAGATATCCCACCAAATCCCACTTTTACTCCTCAATTTCTGATGGTTTTCTTGGAAGCAAATTTCTCCAAAGCCTAGCTTCCTATGGCTATATTAATGTGAAATGTAATAATACATAACTGTAAACTAGTTTATGTGATTCCCAAATGAATGAGTAGGGGGAAGGTAATTTATTATCAATTTGCATCAAATTTCAGTTAATGTAAAAAATGCAGAGCTTATTTTAATACACTTATTTCTGAGAAAGGCTTTCTATTAAATAGAGTGTCAAGTGGGGGTAACCATTTGCCTGGGGAAGAGTCTTTACAGTTTTGATGTCTGGGCTCCCTGGGAGAAACCACAGGCTTTTGGAAGACTTTTTGGCCAGGCTCTAGGTTCAATGCACAGTGGAAAGTTCAGTTTTTCAACTTCCCTGCTGGCTGGTTAAAACGTCATGATGAATGATGGCAGAAGGTTCAGTGCCATCATTCATGACATGACATGAGGACCAGGGCAAGGACTAAGAGAAAGAGTCAGCCTTGGGAGGAGGCACAATGTGTAGCCTTGATATACAGTAAGGGTTGGCAAACTATGGCCCAAGGGTCAAATCCTGCTCACGAGTTGTTTTTATAAATTCTGTTTTATTGGAACTTGGTCATACCCATCCCTTTACTTATTGTCTGTGGCTGTTCTGCTACAATGGGAGAGTTGAGTAGTTGCAACAGAGGCCATGTAGTCTGCAAATCCAAAAATACTATCTGGCCTTTTCCAGAAGAAATATTGCAGACCTCTGGTCTACAAGATGGCTCTGCACTCATTTGAATGTAGTTCAGCTTCAAATGACAGAATGTTCCTGTAACCTATTGATGTATAATGAAAAGCTTCAAAACTTGGTGTCTTAAAATAACGATAATTATTTGTTTATCTCATGAATCTGCAACTTGATCACAGCTTGGTGGGGAAGGCTCATCTCTGCTTTATGTGACATCATATGGGGCTGCTCAACTAGGAACTGGACAATCCACTTTCAAATGGCTCACTCAAATAGCTAGAAACTTAATGCTGGCTGCCAGGTAGAGCTCAGCCAAGGTGGGGACCAGTGTTCTTGTTTCTTCTCCATGTGGGCCTGTCTGTAGGATGTGTTGTAAGAGCAAGTGTCCCATGAGACAGGAAGAAGAGGATGGCCTCTATCTTAAGGCCTGGACCTAGAAACTGGCACAGACTTCCACCATATTCTATTGGTCAAGTAATCACAGAGCCCAGATGAAAGAGGAGGCATAGACTGCACCTCTCAATGAAGGTGATATCAGAAAAAAGGGGGCATTTTAAAACCCCCATATAGAATAACTATCTAACAGTGGCCTAAGCAACACAAACTTTTATTTAATCTCCCATGCCAAGATATCTGGAGTTTGGTGTTTAGAAGGTTGGTCAAACTGTCCAATAATTTTATCAAGAGCTACTCTTCTTCATTTTTTTGCTCTGCAATTTTTAGCATGTTTCTTTTAACCATCTCATGGTCATAAGATGGTAATTATAGTGCCAACCTTTATGTACCCACATAGTAGTGTCCCAAGAAGGAAAGAAGAGAGTGAGTGGAAAGAACACTTCCTGAAATGTTTTCCTTTATATAAGGAAGTACCCAGCAGACTTCTATTTGGAACTAGAAGACCTATTAGTCCTTCTTATTTGGAATTGGGTCATGGGATCATTTCTTCCCCAATTACTGGCAAAGAGAATTGGATTCCTATGACTAGATCAGACCAATTGTCTTCTGAGGCTGGGAGAGAGGCCCATCTTTCCTGTTCAGCTGCTGCCAGCCAGCCAAACCAGGCTTCTGTTAGAAAAAAATAAGGAAGAAGAGGCTGTTGTTGAGTAGTCAACCAATAATGTCTGCTATTTTGAGTGTTGTTCAAGTTTGCTTCTCTGTTAATAGAGGTCTTGGAGCAGTGGGGCATCAGGGTCAAGGTCAGGGTTCTGGGAAATGTGGTAGAGCTGGGATCTGGATACAGGGGCCTTTGATGGCATGGTGGACTTTCAGCTCTGGGACCAACCTTCAGCTAGAGACTGTTTGGGTGAAAGCCACTTGGGTTGCAAGTGTATGTTTTCATGGTGAAGTTCCTTCATTAATACAACTCTCCTGAGGATTTTGAAATCCCCTATCTTAGCTGGTTGAAACATTCCATGAGGCTCTGAAAACTGAGAACTTTAGGACAGTGTCTCCTAAATTCTGGTTCATAGACAGGTGCCAGACTCTCCTGGAGTTGCTTGTTAAAAACACAGATTTCCAGACTTCACCCTCAGAGATTCTGACTCAAGAGGCCTGGGATGAAGTATCTAAGGGCAGAGAGAGCATAGCCCTGGACTTCTTTAGCATATGCCCCCTAGAAATTCTGAGGCCCAATCAGGTTTGGAAACCACTGGTTTTATGATGCTCAATGCTATTAAAGCCATCTGAAGATGATGAGAAACAGCTGGGGTAGAGTTTTTAGTTAGCTCAGTAAATCCCTGCAAAGGAACTGCTTGCTAATTTCTGTGGTGTTTAGTCCCCAGATGGCTACAGGGGTGGGGAGTCCTCTTAGGCCCTGACATGTCCCAGGGACCACTGTTGTCTTTCTCCCAAGAAGTGGGGACCCTCTGCAAGTTTTCCTGAAACCTCTCAAGGAAATAATTGTGAGATTACTCTATCCTTACAGTGTTCATTGGGAACCTGAGCAGCCTGCCAGCTTGGGTGCTCCCTGGGGACCTTGGTGTGTTGGTCTTGCATTACTGTGGTAACAAGTTACCACAAATGTAGCGGCAAATTTATTCTCTTACAGTTCTGAAGGTTAAAAGTCTGACATGGGTCTCATTGGGCTAAAGTCAAAGTGTTGGCAGGGCTGGGTTCCGTTTTGGAGACCTAGGGAAGAATTCCTTTTTCACCTTCTTGAGGTCACCCACATTCCTTGGCTCATGGCCCCTTTTCCCCTTCTTCAAAGCCAGCAATGGCAGGCCCTGACCTCCTCTCCTGCATCCCTTTTCTACTTATAAGGCCCCTAACCCACCGAATAATCCACATTGATTTCCCCGTTTCAAGTTCCTTACCTTAATCACATCTACAAAGTCCCTTTTGCCATATAAGGTAATATATTCACAGGTCTTGGGGTTAGGACATGAACATCTTTGGGGGCTGTTATTCTGCCTACCACACTTGGCAATACGGCACTGCTAAGAGTTGTAAAAGAAATGACTTGAAGTTTTATGGTTCAACAGCTGTTCCCTTAGTTGAATTGGCTTTATCCCTTGGGACAAAGGAGTTTTCCTGGAACATTCTGCTGAGAGCACCATTGCTTTGGGAGTCAGACCAGTTTCAGGAACTGTTCTCATTCAGCGCAGTTGCTCTCGTCCTGTGGTTGGGCAAAGGTAGGTTTTTGGCCCCAGGAGAGCAGGAAATTCCCTGATGAAAGGTCATTTATTATAGGCCTTTTTCTTTCTCAAACCTGGAGAGAGCTCTTTAAGCACAGGACATTTGTTGTTGTTTCTGACTAATCAAAAAGATTTATTTTCTTCTCAAAAAGATTTAAAACATTGCCCTCATAGTCTATGGAACTTTCTTCTATTTAAAGTTTTGCTGTATCACAGCAAGCATACTGGAAATCTTCTTCTTTTTAATTTTGTTATTTCTATTTCTTCTGTTAGCATTGTCTACTGCCTCTCTCTTTGTTGGGGCATCCCAAGGGGACCCAGAGGCCCCCCAAAACCTAATCCTAGGGAAGGGAG
Source organism: Trachops cirrhosus (assembly GCA_028533065.1). Taxonomy (NCBI): domain Eukaryota; kingdom Metazoa; phylum Chordata; class Mammalia; order Chiroptera; family Phyllostomidae; genus Trachops; species Trachops cirrhosus. Next base: position 48,581,428 of record CM052552.1, read on the forward strand.
TCACCTTGATGTAGTTTAAAATAAAAGATTTCTAAGAGCAGAGACAGTGTTGTCTGTCCTTCCTTTCTTGAGATTTCTAGTAATTATGTTATTATGGCCTCCATCTATAGTTACCCAGACCTTTGTAGTATATTATAAAGTTTCTCTTTCCTCATATGTACCACGTGGATGATATCACTGTAGTAGGCACAGCTGACACCTTGGTCATACACCCCATACCCTTGTCCTTGTACCTGCTGGTACCTGCACCTCTTGGCTTTCTGTGGCACTAGAGTCCCATATACCTGTATGCAGCAGGCCAGGGGCTAACCCTTAACTAATGACCCATAAAAGTAGGAATCCTCCTACCTCCCTGTCCTTCATACAGGCTAATCAAGGTGCATGCACTATAAGGTCTCCCCAAGCTCCCCAGGAGGACTGAGTCCCAGTTGCCCATGGTAGTAACTTGCCCAATAACAAACCCTTTAGTGGTTGCTTTCCCTCTCCTGTCTCACTTCACTGCTCCCCTACTGGTGCCTTCTAGAATACCCTCCCAAATAAAGAATTTGTGCTCACATCCTTACCTGACAGTGTCCTTTTGGGGGACCCTAAATGAAAACAAATGCTACTGAATAGAGCATACTGAATAGAAGGTTAAACAAGAAAACAAGGAAACTTTACCTGAAAACCCCTAGCAATAATGACTGCTCACTAACTGTTGAGTCAGTTGAGTGCCAAGAGCTCAGGCTCATAGTAGGTGCCCTGTGCTGCCATTTACTATCTTAAAGATTCTGGGACAGTTCCATAATCCATCTGGGTGTTTCCCTCGTCTGTCAGATGGAGATAAGCAGACTGTCCTATGGGTTGGGTGAAGGTTAAAGTATATAATATACAGTGCTCTTAGCACATTATAAGACTCAATAGATGTTAGCTATATTTATTGGGTTTCTCTTTTCCCCCCTAGTGAGCCAAGTTGATATCCCGTCTCTTAGGCCTAAAAAAGACAATCTCAATTCTGAAATCCCACCAGGAAACATAGGGAGATGAGAATGGCAAATATATTTTTGTTTATTATAAGTCTGGTCATTCTAAAAATTTCAAACAAAATTTCAAATAGAAAGAACATCAGTGGTCAGCTTTGTCTCCAATAAGCTTGAGTACTTCCAGAAACACCCCCTTGAACCATATGAGTGGCAGAAGCATCAGGTTGGGTGGGAAATAGTCTTTTAGAACCAGGCTAGAGTCTAATGGACAGATGATCATCGGGGAAAAAGGCAATCAGTAACATCAGACTGTGCCCTATTGACAACATCTTCACTCATTTCCTTATTTCCCAGCCCCTTGTATTAGCGAAAGGGGCTGAGAGACAACACTGAGGACAGACTCTTAGCTGCTGATGTCTCCCCCCGGGAAAGAAATAGCACAGGCAGGCTGACAGCTTCTCTCTTAAATAGAGCCCCACAACCCAGGACCTAGTAGAAGCTGCAATGTGACAGATTACAGAAGAGGGAAAAGGTAGGAGCCAGGTTGGCCCACGGACCCAAATCAAAACCAGATGGGCATTGCTTCTGTCCTATGCTGTGCAATCTTCACAGTTCCTTGGCACTTGCCCTTGTCTGCTTGGTCCATAGTGAAGAGAAATTTTTCAAGGTGACTTTGGATTTGGCTCAGTGCAGTCACTTAAAATGGATAATACAGACCCTATAGAAAGTCCAACCTTAGAGAGCTCCATTTGATATTTGTGCTATAAAAATTCCATCACCCACTTCTTCATCCATTCAAAGATCATTTATTGAGCATCTATTACATGGTACAGAAGCAACCCTGAGACAAAGATTTGAATGCAAGTAGTTTATTTGGGAGGTGATCCCAGGAAACAGCAATAGGGAAGTGGGCAAATGAGGCTGGGAAAGTAAGGTAGGCTGGAAGGCAATGAAAACCATGTTATCAGGTCCATTGCCACTGTGCTCAACTGGAATTTCGTACCATGGGGAAAGCCATACCATTGGCTTTGCAAGCCAATATTGAACATAATCTTCAATTTTCCCACCCATCAAGGGGTGACAGTATGCTAACTCCCAATAGATATTGTTTGAGGGCTGTTGGAAAAGGCATTAACTCCCAGCCTGCCACAGAAACAGCAAAGTGTGCTCCACAAGCCAGAGGAAACACTTGGGCAAAAATGCAGATGGTGCCTGTTGGAACTGGAAAAATCTGCATTGAAGTGGTCAGGGCCATGGGTCACGGGTGGGCACCAGCAGCGTCTGCTAGACTAAATCTCAGGGAATGCAAAGGGAAAAGGCACAAGCCCTGCCTTCAAGGAGCTTAGAGTTTGTAGAGGACAACAATGCAGTTGATGGTTACAATGCAGTATGACAAGTGCCTTGGTGGGGGCAAGCCTAGGATGCTACAAGGGGGAAAAGGGTGTGACAGGTGAGAGTACAGAAGAAGGGAAGGGGCGTGTTTCCTGAAGGAGATAAGGCTGCTCTGAGTCTTGCTGGATAAGGAAGAGGTATATGGGAGAGAAAGTCAAGGAAAAATTTTCCTGGTAGGGGTACTTGCATGTGCAAATTTATGAAGGTACAAGAGGACATTTTGACAAGTGTCCTTTATGTCTTGTTTTTCATGGCATGCATCCTCTTTTACTAAGAGAAGCTTTTCTTCAGCTCTACAACACTGTCCGCTGTGCCCATTATTGGATGTCTAATGCTCTCAACAAATTCTATTATTTTATGCTGGATGTATGGGGCTATCCATTAATATCTGACAGTTATTACCCAGAAACTAAATGAACCTTGGAGTGAATATTTTCTTTTCCTTAAAAAAATAAGGAGAAAAGGTGAAATGTCAGAAAAAAGGAAAAATATTTTAAGCCATGAATCTTCACAGATGCGTGGCATGCTTTTAAAAAACCATGAAAAGATGTGAATTTGAGATGGGGCTACGATGCATTCCCAAGACCAGTGTGGATGTCTCCCAGACGCCTGCAAATGGCTTATCAAAGGCTCCAGCTGCGGGCTGGACTCATTTGTCAAAGAACTGACATCTGATGACGTCATAGCGCCAGAAGCTCTCCTGAGTCTGGCTTAGAAAAGGTGTATTGGGAGAGCAGGGTGGGGTCATGCTCCAGCCCACCCACAGGATCCATTTTTATCACCACCTGCTTCTTTTCTATGTGTTGGGTGGCTTGACGGAATTGCTGTGGTTGATAGTGGCTGGGAGTGTGGGTGGGAGGAGAAGATGGGTTCTTAAACACCAGATTTAAAAATATGCTTAAAAGCATGCTAAAACTATAAACTGGCCTTAGGCAAAGTTGTGAAGCAGGTAATGTCTGACTTCCTCGGTCCATGCTTCCCTCTTTTCTGCATTTCTTTTCTGGTTAAAGAGGTTCAGGGAGCCAGTGTGAAAAGGTTGACCAGATATTTTTTTTTTCTATGGGACAATGTGTTACTCCAACACAGATAGATTTGCATTTTAAAAGAGAACCGTGGGTGGGAGCAATGCTTAACACAAAAGAATGTCTCAATAATGGAGGAAATTTAGGCACAGTGGGAGCTGGATTTGCTGGATCCTTTCAAATCACACCAGATAGATGACTATCTTGTTTGCCAATTGTGCACGAGAGTTGGCTGCCAGAAATGGGACCAGATATTAACTTAGGCGGTGTGAAACCTGAGAAAAAAAAAGACACCTACTACGAAGGGCTCCTGGTGGCTAACTAGACTCAAATCAGGAAACAAACCAAAGAAAATACACTAGGAGCCATCTGTGCACAGGTGCTTCTCGCGCAAAGTATACCTCTTGGAGAAGCCTTTATGATACAATGCCTACTGCACTGTGTTTTTGCCCTCTCAGCCAGCCTTATAAAGTAGTTCCTGGAGTCCTATTTCAACCAATAAGAACGAGGCTTTCCCCATCCAATCAGAGCTGTGCAGCTCTGACCTGTCAGAGCAGCTCTAATCTGACCAATCAGGGACCAGGGGTGGGGACTTCTTTCTGTCTATATAAGCCAGCTCCCATCCAGCTCAGAGAGCTTACTTCCACTGGAGCTTTGAAGTTGGTGTAGCTGAGGTAATGAGGCTGTCTCCCTAGGGTAGAGTGGTACAGGCTGTTGTGGAGTGGACGGTCATGGATTGGAGCTACCTAGATGGAGAGGGATCCATGCTGTTTTCACAGCCACACTGTGGCACTATTGAACTGATCCACAGCAATGCTGTCTTCACAGCCTGTACTTGCTGTTGAGCCGTTGGCACTAAAGTTTCTTTTCTCACCGCAGCCCAAATTGGCATTTGAATTGGCACCAACAATCACCGGTTGACAGGTGTTACAATTCTGCATAGTCTTGGAGAGTGGGTAGGAAGTAAAGGGGGCAGGGGCTTCTGGGGTGCTGGTGATTTCTGTTTCTTGATCTGGGTGCTGGTTATGTGGGTGTTTGCTTGATGAAAATTCATCAAATGTAAAAACTAATCACATGGAAAAGTTTACTTAAAAAAATTAGGTTTGAAATCTTACAAAAGAAGACTTGGCTCTGGGAGTATCTACTTTTTTCCTTACACTGTACCAAATGCTTATATGCTATTGCCTAACTTCATCTTCACACCACTCCTCTGAGCTGAGTCCAATAATATCATCCATTCTGTAGCTATATGGACAGCAAGCCACAGAGAGATTTGACCTCTTGCCCAAGATCACAAAGCCATTTAACAGCAGGGATATGAAATCAGGTCTTCCAGCTGGAAAGTCTGTGTTCTTTCAAAAGGGTAATGCACAGGGGTAGAGGCTACTCCCCACTACAACACCTTAGATAGCTGTAGGAAAATCCTAGCTTGGTCAGGGGTCTGAGCGGCTTTTGTGTCAGGAGGGAAGGTTTGGACAGGTGGTTGCTGGGGCTGGGGAGCCAAGATGGCAAGGTTCTGGTTGGGACATTCCAGAGTGGTGCCAGTGTTCAGAAATTGAAGAGAAACGGATGGGTTTGGGCAGGGACCCAGAGTAGCTGTGTGCTCTGGGAATGGTGAGCTGGGTCAGGGTATGATGTAGGGTAGGCACAACTGGGGCATGCCAGTGTCAACTGATGGCTGGACTCAGTGTGGCAGTTTGGACCTGAAATGAAGCGAGTTCGGGGAATCTTAAATCTATAAAAATCAAGAGGAAGACGGATATTTCTGGCCTCCCTGTACCTACAGCTGGGAAGCAAGGTAAGTGAACAAGGAAGGTGTATACAAAGATGGTCACAACTGTAGTTGTCATTCCCCCATGCTCTTCTATCATGTGATCTGCCACTCATCCATTAAGTCTGTGTCTTTATCCTTTTGACTTTGGTGAGACCCTGTGACTCCTTAGACCAATAGATTATGCTGGAAGGGTATTTATATTCATTCTTGGTGTAGCTGTTATGTGACTTGGTGGCTTCCTTTTGCTGCTTCTTGACAGCTGCTTCTTGCTTTTGGGACACTCCTCTTAGAACGTAGCCACCATGATTTGGAAAGCCAATGTCACATAGAGGTACTCCAGTTGACAGCCCCAGCTAAAGTGCTGGCTGACAGCTAGCATCAACTACGAGCCATATATGTGCACCATCTTGGATGTCCAGCCTGTCCAGCATGCACATGACTGCAGCTGTAACCAACTAGGAGACCCCTAGTGAGAACATCTGCCTGAGTCCAGTCAGCTAACAGAACCCTAGACAATAATAATTGTTTTAAATACTAAGTCTTAGAGTTGTTTGCTACACAAGAACAGAATGCAAAAAGACAAAATTCTGAAAGAACTTAAGTGCTTGGAGTGCTGATGATGTCAACCTGGGGTGTAAGGAGAAAATTAAAGGATCCCTCAAGTGGAGTCAGGCTTACGTTCACAAGAATGTCAGCAAGGCCACTCACTGGCCCTGGAATCTTCAGCAAGTTACCACTTCTCTGGGCCTTGGTTTCCTCATCCATAAAGTGGGGATGATTCATTACCCAAACAGAATATTGTATCTGGATCCCAATTTGGATAAGCAATGCAAAGATCAATATGACCTAGCCCTTGAGATCTTGTGTTCATCCTATGATGAAATCAGGCACTGTGAGAATATTTGCATATAAATGCATATCAGTACATGTTAATGACATGCAAACCCCATGGAATAATACCTAGCACATTCTAAGTGCTCCATTTATATCTGCTGTCACTATTACGCTGTGCCTGCAACTAACTTCTCTGAATAGCATTTGTACCCTGATTGCTAACCAGGTACAACTACTTTGAAAAACTGGCACTCAAGTTAAACACATGCCTATCTATGACCCTGTACTTCTACTCCTGGGTGTGTACACCCAATAGAAATGGGTCCTTACACCCACCCAAAGTCACATGCTAGAACGTTTACAACCACGTTATTCACAACAGCCCTAAGTTGGAGACAATCCAAACGCCCATTCACAGTCAAATGGACAAATAACTCATGGTATGTTCATTCAATGGAATACCACTCAGTAATTACAAAGGATGAATCACTGTTTCATGCAACAGCCTGGATGAATTTAGCAGACAACGACTGAGAGAAGCCATACATGAGAGGGCATATGCTGCATGATTCCTCTATAAAAGCAGGCAAAATTAGTCTGTGGAGGTCAGAATAGTTGGGGGATGTTAACTAAGAAGGGGCATGTAGGAACCTTCTGGGCTGCTGGAAATGTTCCATAATTTGACCTGGGTGGTGATTATGCAGGCATATTATACATATATAAACATTAATCAAGTTGTGCACCTCAGAGGTGTGTTCTTCACTGTATGTAAGTTATATCTCAATAAAACAAACAAAAAGAGGGGAAGGCTTGCTGTGTGGGCTGCTCCTAGGTGGCTACTGTCAGGGAATGCAGCAAGAAAGGAGAAAAGGGTGGGGTTCTAGATGGGGAGTCTTTGGAAGACAATGTCCTTTTTTACCTTGGGAGGTGGCAGTCCCCTTAAGCCAAGTGACTTTGGAGGCTATTGGGGAACTTTCCCCCTGGGGCTGTCCTGAGTTGTTTGTGGTGCTAGAGCCAGTGTGGGGTTTCCCTGACCTGGGAGAAACCCCATCTGAAAAGGCAGCCATGAAGTTAACCTGAAACATCAGTGACTTCAAGAACCCACAACTGCAGCCATGGGTAGGGCTCAGGGGAGAGGAGTGGAAGTTGAAAGTGGGACCAAAGGGCCAGTTTGCTGTGAAATCTGATTCCTGACAGTTGGGGACAGGACCACAGGAAGGGACCTATTCCTGGGTCAGGGGGCCTTGGCTTGGATGGTGGCAGCAAGGCTGGCTTTCCAGAGTGGGAGGGCAGGTTGGAGAAAGGCTTCTTCGAAGTCTTCTATTCGCACCCCTCCTCCTCCAACCCGCCCCCCACCCAAGCTCAGCTGGCCTCTGTCACTCCCTGCACACTCAGACTTGGAGCAGGGGCTTATCCAGCCAACAACACAGGATCTTCCCCTCCCCCAGCGAGGGGCCAAAGCGTACCGCAGTACAGACCATCCAAGCCCGCTGTAGCCCCGGCCAACCAGCCTCCGCCAACGGAGCACGGCGGATTCAGTATAATTAATTTAGAAACGAGGGTGGATTTTATCACCGTCTATGCGGGAGCAGGTTTCGCTGCTGCCTGCCGGGTTCCCTAGGAGGGCAATCTAGCATGGGACCCCGGGGGCATGCCCTCCCCACAGTATCCCTGCCCCAGGGCCGCTGGGGTCTCCTGCATCACGGCCAAACCCCCAGGGAGATCCCCCTCTCCCTGCCCTCTTGCCCCTGCATTCAGTCCCTGGCACCTCTCCGGGGATGCGGGGGTGGCTCGGAGGCGGCCGGAGGGCAGCCGGAGGCCTTGGCACGGCCGCAGGGTAATTGGAGCACTTCGGGGATTGCACGGGAGAGGGGGAAGGGATGTCCCCCGGGGCTCCGGTGCCCGCCACAGCCTGGGAAGGGGCAGCCGGGATCCGGAGGGCCATCCAGGGGTGCGCGTGGCCACTGAAGCCCCATCTCCTGGCTCCGCACCCCATCCCCACCGCGCCCTCCCTGCGGCTCCGCTCACTCATTAGCAGCGGCGGTGCCGGCCCATTCGCCTCCTCCGGCCGCCAATTACCCGCCCTGCTGGCTCCGAGCGCGCCGCTGGACTAGACAAAGGCGCGGGCGGCGGGCGGCGGGCGGCGGGCGGCGGGCGGGGGTGGGGAAGGGAGGGTGGGAGGGAGCTTGGGGCGCCCGCGCCTGCAGAGCTGCTGCTGCAGCGGCGGGGAGATAAGGGCGCTTGGGACGCGCCACGATCCAAATGGAAATGAACCCTGCCAGCAGAGGAGGCGAGCGCTGCTGCAGGCCCGGCCTGGTCGCTGCGGTTGGACTCCTTGAACAGCGTTTTTAACGCGACAACACCCCCCACCCCCCACCTCTGCTCCAGGGTGTATGGATCGGATCCCCGGTTGCCCCCGCCACTCTCCTGGCACCACTGCGCATTTGCGAAGGGCTGGAGCGAGTGCTCCCGGTGCCTCGTGCCTCCTTCTCTCCAGCTCCCTAAACCTGCTGTGTGGTTGTGCTTACCATGGTGCTGTTAACCTAGGCCTTCCATGCTCTCTCCCTCAACAGCCCCCACCCCAACCTCTCACAGGCCCTGAGGGTCCCAAGCCTTTCCCAGGCAAAAGCGAGTGGGGAACCTGGCTCAGCAGTCTGTTAGAGTGAGCGCCAGCGCCTTGGTAGCCACGCTTCCAGTCATCTCATTTGATGAGCAGGCGATTTGTTTTTAAAAAATATTTGGAAACATGAGACACTGAGAGATGAAATGGTTTATTCACAACTCCGCAGATTAGTGGCAGCGGCTAGGGCATAGTTCACAGTCTTCCAACATTTTAAACATCTTAACTTTTTTCAGGAAAAAAAAGCCATCAAAATCTTGCACTGTGATTATTTTCAGATTCTAAAGCCCACTAGCAGAGTCCTTGCCCCCAGAGTCTCTTTCCATGAGAGAGAAGACAGAGGGTCTGTGGACCTCCTGACCAGCCACAGAGATTTTGAGGTTTAGTTTCTTTAATTGGCAATCTGAAAACCATAGGTGTTTTTTTCATTATCCAAATCTATGCTTATTATGCAGAATGTGAGTTTTGAGTGTCCAAAATCGCTGGCCCAGGAGGACCCAGGTTTTGGGGGCTGAGTGTGTGAGGTGCCCACCCTGACCTAGGACTCTCTCCTCTCCAGGGCAGGGGCTGGGAGCCCTCTGGGATGCTGCCAGGGGTTTCCTGTTACTCTTCCCTGACATCTGTCACCCGGACTCGGAGGGGTTTTAAGAGGCCACTTCTTCAAACCAGCCCATGGCCAGTGCAGGGACAGACAGGGTAGGGGTCAGGGAGACTCGGGCCTCAAGGCACGCCTGTGTGATGAGATATAGCCTGCCTCAAATGAAGACAAATGCCCCTCAATAAAGTGCCATTCCCAAGGGCTCTCCTTGCTGTCTGCTGTCTGCTGTCAGCCTGCGGCTTCGGGCTCCTGAGGTCAAGGTCTTTCTCCCAGCTGCACCCCCTCCCTCCCCACCAGCCACTTAGCTTTTTGCAGAGAATAGACAGTAGGGGCCTTGGCTTCCTGTTCACAAATGCTGGCCTCAGAGACCAGACACTGAGCCAGAGACAGACAGAGATTGAGCCTGGGAGACACAGTGCCAATCACTGTCCTCCCTTCTGGGTGGGGGTAGACATTTCCATGCACCAGCACTACAGGCTACCATGAGAGTATCCGCTCAGGAAGGGACCCTCTTTCAGGTCAGCTCCTTCCTGGGGGCCTGGGAGAACCTGCCTTACAGAGCAGTCACTTGTCCCTAAAGCTTCTTTCCAGGAGGTCTTGTCCTGTGTCGAACTCAGCTGGCCTGCTTCAGCAATGCCTTACCAGTTGTTAAAATACCGAAATCTCTGTGTACTTCTTGGTAAACAGCCCCAGCCTTCCAATGCTTGACTCTCAAAATCTCCCCTCAATCCAGCAATGCAAAGCTTAATGGCAGGTGTGGAAGGGGGGCTTTAGGACTCTGCCCCAGCTTAGTTCTCTTCTGATTGGCCAGTGGGGATGACAGGCTGCCCCCAGACCCTTTTACCAAAAGTATTTAGTGGCCAGTTGGTGATATATTGGTGAACCTGAGAGACTTCACCTTCAAATATTCCCTCTTTGGAGGCTCCACGTATCTCTCCCATAATTTCATTGTTTTGTATTCAATTTTGGCCTCCGCTGTGGTCTTGTTTTCAAGTTCTTCACATTTTTGTCTTTGCAAATCTTGTACATTGGGCATGGGGCAGCCAGGGAGGAGTGAGAGCCAAGATGCTAGGGATGGCATAACCACCTGCTCTCACCAGCCTGCCCAACTGGAAGACACAGACGCTGCTGTCTGTCTGAGAGGGACTTTGGGGGTACCTGGGGGCCTGAAAATGGGGTCTCACAGAGAGGCAGAGTGAGCACACCTGCTCCTCAGCACCCTGGCCTAGGTGCTTTGGGAAATCTGGAGCAATTTTCACACTACTTTGGGTTTGCTCATGGCCAGCTATGGGTGACTGTGTTGAGAGTGGCAGCTGGCTCTTGTCACCTTTCTACATACACATACTTTAGGAAGAAAGCAGAGAGACCTTCATCTCATCACTACTTAGGGTTTCCTGAACTGGACAATACAAAGCTGGCCCCACCTGCCTTTGGAGAATTCCCTTTGGAGCCAGGCAGAACCCCAAGGGTCAGTTCAGGCCTATAATGCAATCTTTTTAGAAACCAGCTCAGAATGCACTGCTTGTCTCCTAGGGTTCTTAGTGGGTAGGGGCCTTCTGATGGGTTAGGGGTCTCAGCTCCTAGAGCACAGGTGGCAAACACAAGGCCCGTGGGCCGAATCCAGCCCTCCAAATTGTTTTATCTGGCCTGGCACCTTGTTTCTACCTGGCGGCAGTGCCGAGCTCCTTGCCCCTAGTTAAGGAGTAGTTACATTTATACAGTCCTAAAATTACTTTCGGACCATTGAAGGCAACCATGAGACTGATGTGGTTCCCGGTGAAAATGAGATCGACACCCCTGTCCTAAAGGCTGCCCTGGATCCTTCCTAGGTTTGAAGTCCAGAACCCACACTTCCCAGCTGTGTGTCCTTGAGGCAATTGCTGAATTTCTCAAAGTCTCAGGTTCTTCATCTGTATAATGAGGGTAATAAAAGTACCAATCTCATAAACTTGTTGTGAGGATTAAATAAGATAATGCATATATATTTAACAAGGTAATTGTTTGGTATCAGTCCCTCCCTCCCTCTCTACTGTTCTCCCTTCCTCCCATTCCTAAATTCTCACTGCTTTAATGAAATCAGAGGAATACATTTGGATGTGGGAGAAATCATAGTTTGAGTTAAATTAGGCAGAAGAAGAGAGAGAGTGGATGCTGCTGCAGAAACCATACCAGGCCTTTCAACTGAGGGAATGCAATATAGGGAACTGGTTACATAGGTGATGGAAAAGCTGAAAAGCCACACAGATGAGGCAATCCAGAGATTCACAAAGCAGGAAGCTGCTACTATCCTTTGGGCTAGAAGGCTAAAGGGAAGAAATGGTGATATTGGAACCCAGAAGCCAGGTCTATATGACGTGTAGGGTCATGAAGGGAATGGCCCCGGAGCCACAAAACAGCCATAGATGCTGCTGGGGCAGCCACAGGAAGCAGACTAATAGGGGAAGAAATACCCCAGCTTCTCCCCTCTTTCTGTCCTCTAATCTTTTGCCAGGGCCTCTCATTGGACAAACCTCCCTGGACTCCTGAGGGCAAGAGAACCTCACAATTGTGACACCCTGTAGTACAGGGCAGGTCAGAAGTGTGGACACAGAGCAAACTGGCATTTGACCAGTACAAAGACCAGGACTTCTACAGCCCAGCCATGGCAAAACCAGGTGACAGAGGTCTTTTTAAATTTTATCAAGCTGAACTCAGCTTCAGTGAAGCCAGGTTACAGGTTTCTAATATTTATCCTTGACGCCCCAAGAATGGCTTCCAGCTTGTAGGAATGCTGGATTTCCATCTCCACCCCCCATAAATGCCACCTTTGTCACCAAGGTGGCTGTACCTGTGACCCAGGCCATGATGTGCAATGGCTTCATTAATTGTCCCCCAAGACTCAATCTTTTGCTTCTTTGGAACCTGGGGAAAGTAAGTGGGAAGGAGGGAGGGATAAGAAAGACTTAAGACTACTTTCTGAGGACCTACTTTGAAACATTCCAGGTGAGAGGAGCTGAATTCTAAACACACCATGCAGACAAGACCCTGCACGGTTCTTCTATACTGAGATCTATGTATCTCAAGAAAATAAATATAATTATATTTCTGTGGGGCTTGTGGGGAAATTCTAGATGGACAACAGGCCTTCCTCAGATCAGGCCTCACTTATTGGAAACCTTACTTATCACAAAGGTCCTTGGAAAGTTGGGTTAATTTGGTTTACTGTATTTTTTGGACTGTAAGACACACCCCTCCCCCCAATTTGGGGAGAAAATGCAGCAGCGACCCTGCTCCTGCCTCCTGTGATCCCGTTCCCCCGCCCCCCCCCCAGCACAGCAAGCCAGGTAAGCTATATTCGGACTATAAGACGCACCCCCATTTCCTCCCAAATCTGGGGAGAATGCATCTTATATTCCAAAAAATACGGGTGATTGGTTTGGAGCCAAAAACAAAACAAAACAAAACAGTGGCTCTTTCTGTGTCTTAAACACATGCATTTTCTTTATTAAACATCTGTTTTGATGCTGTAGGTTTCCTGGTTTGTTGCCTGATGGGAATGTCCTGGGTGACTTGAAATATATTTTAATGTTGATGGTTGTCTTGGGAACATTGGAGATGTTTGCCTCAAGCAACCTTCTCCTTCTACACCAAGGTGGGAACACAGCAGGACCGAGTGAGTACTTGTTAGTGGGTTGATTGACTCTCTTTTGTCCCTGATAGTCATTGATGTTTTCATCTTACCTAGACCTCAAGCAGGATAGGCATTAAATGACAGAAGGGACAAGAGACATTTGAGACAAAGAACAAGTGATCAAATTTCAGGACCACTCTGGTATATCCCAGGCCCCAACTGTCAGGACATTAGCTCCTGGGATCTCAAGAAGAAAAGGAAGAGGGACAGCAAGGCTTCCTCAAGTGTTCATTTGTGGGTTGAAGGAACCCTTCAGGAGAGATAAGTTTTCCAAGCAAATGACTACATCAACAGCTTTCTGGGGGGCCTATTTAAAATGCTCAGGGGAATAAATTTGTTTTAAAGCATTTTAAAAAACACCATTTACATACAATTGATATGTTGATTGCACAGCAATCTTATTAATTCATTATAGAAGGATTTCTACATACCAAAACAGCCTTTCGATGCTTAGCTTAGTTTGTGATATAGCACAAACCAGGAAATTGTATATATGCAACCTCTCTTTCTATATGTGTATATACATATATATTCACTACATAGAATCACACACATAATCACTATATAGAATCACACACATGCACACACATACATGTCTACATATGTAAAATTTAGAGTGTTTCATAATTCAAATCTCATTTCTCAGCATCCACACTCTGCCTTACACAAGCACACCCTCTGCCACATAGGGTGGAATCTTTTTTACATCCCTATAACCCCAGAGCCCTGTTTTGTCCCTCATAGTAAAGGACCAGGACTAAGTGAAACATTTGATAATCAAAATTTACTGTGTGAGAAATGTAGATATTACGGTGTAACAGAAATTGTACTGTTACTGAGCTGGAGAGAGGAATATACCAGAGGGTAGGAGAAGGATGGCAGTTAGTGGGGAACTAGAGTGATCAGTGGATGCTAAATGACCTGTCTGGGAAACTTCTATTGGGTGTCACCAGGAAGTGTGATCTGTACCTGGAGGCAATTAGAGAGTAATGGGATATTTTAGTGCTTCATTGCTGCATAACATACTACCCAGAACTTGTTAGGTTGAAACAAAAAAAAAGATTTTATTATTTTTCATGATTCTGCATGTTGATCAGGGCTCAGCTGGGTGAATCTTCTGCTGGTCTTGCTCGGGGTAGCTCATGTAGTTGAAATCAGGTTGTGGATGGGACTGGAATGTCTGCAATGGCTTCATCTACATGTCTGGCTCTTTGAGGGGAGGTGGCCAGAGGGCTGGGGTTTCTCTCTCTCCACGTGGTTTCTCCACATGGATGACTTGGGCTTCTTTGCTTGGTAGCTGGATCCCAAGAGAACAATGTGTACATGCTGATCTGGCCCCTGCCTGCATCACGCTTGCCAAGGTGCCTTTGGCCAAAGGAGTCACATAGCCAAGTGCAGAGTCAGAGTGGGCAGTGACAGGGGCAGGGGGGCGAATACTGAGAGGTGCAGTTCACTGACAGCCCCCACATCCTGATCTATCACAAAGGGGCTACTGTTTCTTTCTTCTTAGAAGTTCTGATTCTAAATGTCCTATCTTCTCATCACTTCCTCCCCCCTGTTCCATCTCCCCATCAGAGGCAGATGGAGGGGGCACAGGGGAGCACAGTGGTTAGTGGTGGTGTGACTACCCCACTCCCCCAGCATCTTGGACAAGCTGTCCTTACTTCTGAACTTATCACCCCTCCCCTGGAATATGAGGGGTTATACAATATATAGACTAAGCAGGCAGGATGTATTTTTTTAAAGGTTCCAAGTCAGATGTTTTAATATTTCACTGAGCCACTGCAGAAAGCCCTTCATTATGGGATGGAAATGCTTGGAAAATGGCCTTCTAATTAATGTGAAATGAGAGAGTGCCCCTTAGAGCAAGGGAGACTTGGCAGCTGTGAGGGTGATGTCAGCATGCCAACACTTCCTGGGCGGGGTGATTGGATGGGGCCCCATCCCAGGATATGTTTGCTTCATGGAGCCCATTCAGCATAAATCTTGCCACAGGGGCAGGCTGGAGACAGAATATTGAGAACCTTCCACAGCTTGCTGAGTTACCGCTTCCCAGAAATTGCTGAAGCCATTGATCTCGATCTTTTTCAATCATTAAATGATTTCAGCATTCAGGTAATCATTGGGTCTGTGCTTAGTGACCTGCAGGAAGTAGGAGCGGTTCAACAATGGATCCTAGACTGGGCTGTTGCTGGGCACAGGTTCAGTCACATGGTGGATTACAGTAACCTTTATACCAACATGTAAGACTGCTTCTAAATAGACACAAAATAGCTAATGCAGCTAGCCCTCTCACTCTCCTCTGAGTGTCTTAGCAGGGTGGTGTCTTTAGGAGAGACCTTGAAAGCAGCTGTAATCCTGCCATGAGAGGCCCCTGGGAGACAGTCACTGGGCTATGTAGCCCTGTCATCTTGGGTGTTTCTCTCACTGAATGGAGCAACTGGCAGAGGGAATTAAGAACCTTGCTTCAAGTTTGGGCCATTGGGTGGGAATAACAGCAACAATATTATCTGCTATTTATTGAGCACTTACTGTTTGCCAGCACTGTGCCATTTTTTTTTTTTTTACATTTGCACTGGACAAGAAACTTCTGAAGAAGGTATCACTGTTATTCCCCCTTTATAGACCAAAGATGATAAGTAACACCTCCCACTGGTAACTATTTTTAAACAAAAATTGCTGCCTTCCTGGCTGGATGGCTTAGTTCAGTACATCTTATGATGCTCAATTTAATCAATATTGATTGAGTGCCTGAATAATGCCACCACTGGAGGAAGACAGGGCCTAAAGGACAGAGATAGAATAGTGTCTGTGCTTGAGAGCTTAACTATCCAGGTAGGGAAGGAGAGGCAAACCATTTTCAGAACTGTTTTCAATAGTTACCTACACTAAAGGCAGCTTTTTCTGCATGTAACTATGTTGGAAACTAGAATAGAGTGAAAGATTGTGGTTACTGGTGTCCCTTCAGACCTGAGTTCCAGTTTCAACTTTGCTGTGTGGTTTTGGGCAACTTCATTAGCCCTCTGAAACTCAGTTTTTTCTTCTGTAAAATGAACATGACAATACCCACTTGGAAGTATCCTAAAGATTAAAAAGTCTAGTATAAAGTAGGCTCTCAGTCATGTTCTCAGCAAGTGTGACCTTAGGGGAAAAGCATGAAGGATGGCTGGTGTAAGGTAGGAAATGATTTGGGAAAGAACGGAGAGGGGATGAGGGCAAGTGGAATGTGTCCATTACAGTTGATTTTGTGCCAGGTTATACATATACATATTCACACACACACTCTCACATACGTACACTCTTTCACACACACTCATACATTCTCACATACATACTCATATGCAGACTCATGCTCACACACACTCACATACTCACACACACTCGCACACACAGTGTATTTGCACTGGACTGAAGAGCTGAAAGAGCAGTTAGAAATTGGGGAGGGTGATTTAGTGAGAAATGCCAGAGAAGCTGAGTGGTCACTTCAGTCCTTGACAGGCACTCTGTACCCCATACCTCAGGGTTCCAGACTTTAATTTACTCACCCTAAGGCACTGGCTTTCTGCTTAACTGGGTATAAAAGAATATTTAACCACCAGTAATGCCTGGGCACTTGCCCATCAAAATATGCCTGCCTTAGCTCTGGATCAGGGCTGTGGTATGTTCTGGAGTTAACCTTTTAGGTGGTAGATTGGAGAAAGGTTGGAAGTCTGGGTGGCAGGAAAAGGACCCCTCAAGGGGTTTGGGTCAGTGGTGATTAACTAATCTTTACATAGATTTCAATATTTTAACACTTGCTTTGACTTTACTAGTGTACCTAAACATTAATTCTGAGCCTAAAGGTTGCTTTCAATTTCTGCAGCATTGCCAAATGCCTATTGTGTATAGGCACTGGGGAGCTGAGGGTGGTGTTATAGAGAGAGTATCACTGTAACTGCTTTGTAGTTGGGGAAGCAAATTCCAGCCCCTGTTAGTGGAGTAAAATTCAATATTCAGGCCCATCCGTCTAGGTAATCAAAGTCCAGCTCTCCCAGGCCCCCTTTTCCTGGCCAGTACAAGTTGTTGGTCCTGCGTGTTCCTATCTTGTTGCACAGCCAGGAGTCTCTTTCATGCTGGAGGACTGGTAAGCTGGCCCTGAAGCTGCTTGCCCCGATGTGCTTCTGGGAGCAGCTTGGCCTAGGCAGTTACAGGACATCCCTATGTATACTGCCCAGGTCACTGGAACATGCTGCTGCAGGTGGGATCTGCGTGTCCAGCATTGGTGGCTAGCCTGCCACTAGCAATGCAGAGTCCTGCCCAGACCACAGGGCAAAGTGTGAAGGTGATAAATGCCTCCCAGGGCTTCTTTGGGTCACTGTTGGTTAGAGATCCTGGGGTTTCAGGTCTTCACATTTTCTCCCAGAGACAATTGATCAGGTGCATAATGGATTCAAGAGGACTTGGCTGGGACTGACTCTTGGAGCAGTGGGGAGACCTGCTTAGCTGTTCCATGAGGATGCAAATCAAACCAGCTGGAGCTAAAAGTAGAATTTATTGGTGCAGGAAATGGAAGTGTCCAGCAAATAGCTTCAGACATAGGGGATCAAACCATAGGGGATCAAACCATAATTTTAGGCCTCTGTCATTTCATTTCTTAGCTACCTTCCAGCCACACAATGGACAAGATGGCTATTGCCCTAGTGGAAACAGAATCCTTATCTCTGGGAGGAAAGTCCCAAAGAGGGACTTGATTGGCCAAGCCAGTGTCAAAAGCCCAATGACTGTGCCTGGTATTGTAGTATACCAATTGGTCAGCCAGGGCTGGGTCATAGAGTCTTGTGGATGGAGGCAGGGTAGGAGGGAAGGGTGGCAGGCTCAGATCCTTCAATGGTACTGGTTGCCCACAGAAAGAAAGGTTCCGTCTCTAGAAGATAGGGGTGCTGGGCAGACAAAAGCTGCTACCAGTTACCCATTGAGCTTTTTAAACTATTGATGTAACAATGTTACTAAGGCAGCTCCAAGAGCCTCTTCGGAAAGCATACAGGCCTTTCAGATTGCCCAGTGGAGGTGCCTGAGGTGGCTGCCAAGACTGCCTGGCTCCTCTCCCCCCTCCCCAACCCCCTGCTGCTCCCACTATGCCCAGCTGTATCCATTTAGCTGGGCCATTTGACCCAGGAACAAGGGCTCTCCTTTCATTATGTGGCATTCAGGACAGCCTCGTGCTCAGTCAAAGGGCTGCGCCTTGTCCAGATGTCCGGAGGGGCTGGTTTCATGTGTCTGACAAGGCTGCCTTTCTGGGCAGAGGAATCTGAAGGAGGGAGATGTCTGCAGCTTGGGCACAGAGTGATAAATGCCCACTCTGGAATGCAGAGATGAATTCTCAAAAAGAAAAAAAAAGGCTTTCATCATTATTGCAAAGACCCCAAACAAGGGGGTTTTCTCATTCCAAAGTGCAGGATGGGAATAGAGGATGGGTGCTGGGGAAACAGGGAGGGAGGGTGGCTGGGGCTGGTGACGCAGACACTGGACTGTGAAACCTCTGGGGACAGCCCCCCAGGGCAGCAACCTTTCTTCCTCTTGAGCAGCCCCAAGGCCACGGGTTCCAGCCTGAGCTCTGCTTCTTGCCTGCAACTTGTGTGTAGTTGCTGTCTGTTAACCAGCCTGGGAGAATGGGGTTGTATGTGCCTAGCTTCCTGCCCAACCCCCACTGCCCAGAGCTGTCCTGGCACAAATGGCTTTGTACAGCCAAGGACAAAACAGCCTTTCATTCTCCATCCATGCCTGGGGACAAAAAACTGAGTGTGGCCTAGTTTGCTCTGGTTTAGGAAAGATGGGGCTGGTGAGGACTGAGAAGGCTGAAAGCTCAGGGACAAGGCAGGGATGGCAAGAGGACAGAAATTGACTATGACCAAGTGAAGGGACTGTGTGACTCAGATCCATGCTGGGAGGAGGGCAGTCCCTTTGATACCCCTAGAGTTACTGTCACAAAAACAGATCACCCATGGTGGGAACCAATGGCTGTATCTGGGACAGTCTCCCTGTTGGGCCTGCTCCTCTTGAGAGAGCCCTCTGTCCTTTATATACCTCCAGAAGTTTTTGTTCACTCATAGATTTTTTGTGGAGTTAGCCAGTGCACTGTGATAGTTAAGCATGGGCTTGCAAATAAGACAGGCCTGCTTTCAAAATCTGTGTCATAGTTCCAGCTAGTCACTTGCCTTCTTAAGTCTTAGTTTCTCCATCTGTAAAATAGAAATAACAAAGCATCTATAGGATTATTGGGAGGATCAAATGACCCAATCCATGTAGTGCTGAGCATAGAGCCCAGTACATAGGGGGTGCTCAATAAGCATTGATAATTAATTAATAATATCACCTATGTTCACAAAGTTAGGCATTTTGTGTGAGGGGGGAAATGAGAATTCAGGAAGTCTCACTTTATGAATGTAATTTCCCAAAGTTAACTTATAAGTCTGTTCTTTGGACCTGAAAACAGTTCCCATAGAAACATTGCTAAGTGGAGTCTCGGGGTTCCTAGTTAACCCACAAAAGCATATTCAACTGTCAATGTACCAGAAATAGCTGAATGGTGGCTTTCAAACATGGCAGAAAATTCTTTCATGCTCTTCCCATTGAAAGATAGGGTTTTGTCTCTTTCCCCTTGAGTCTTGTGGTCTTGTGACTCCTTGGATCAACAGAGTGTGGCAGAGGTGACATAACATGGGCTTCAGAGGCTGGGTTACAAAAGACCATGCAGATTCTGCCTTGTTTGCTGGAATACTCATTCTTAGAAGCCTGCACCACCATGTAAGATACCTGGTTACCCTGAGGCTGCCATGCTGGAGAGAGATAAGAATGAGAGATGCCGGGAGCCTGAAGTCATTCAAGGCACTCCGAAACATTCAGATACTCCCAGGTGAGGCCCAATCATCATGGAGTAGAGACAAGTCACCTCTGTGCTGTATCCTGTTTGAATTCTTGATGTTCAACACCTGTGAGCTTAATGCAATGACTGCTATTTTTTTTGCCACTGTATTTTGGGGTAGTGTGTTACTCGGCAATAGCTGTCCAAAGCACCATGCCTTTATAATGAAGACTACAGCTACTACTAACTAGCTAATAGTTGTTGAGTGTTTACTGTGTGCCAGGCACTGTGCTAAGTAAATTCTGTGCCTTAACTCATTTGTTCTTTTAGTATAAACTAGTAGAAAGTAATCTTAGTCATAAAATACAAATACCACAAACAGTAAGTTTAAACGGAGAAACTTTCTTAAAGCACTGTATTGGGGCTTCAAGAATAGCAGTTATTTGTTAGCTGGGCCTGAGGAGGCACATGAAGACTTCAAAGTGATTATGGATGACACTTCCAGACAATTTCAAGGGTTGATGGAGATTGAAGACATTGACTCTTTATTTTATCTAATTTTACTTCAAAACTAATAGCCTTTGTTTTCCTCCATTCAGTCGTATTCGGTTGTATCTGTTGCAGAATTTCACATGGCCATCACATGGTTTTTAGCTCAGATATGGAATTAAAAGAAATAAAGATCCTCCCACCCCTGTGATTATTACATAATATTTGGGAAAGAGGAAGGTGGATGGATAGGGGTAAAAATGATAGAGAAGTACCCCAAGATTTATTAACTAAGCAGTCAAAGTTGAAGAAAGAGGGGTTGTAAGAGCCATGAACTCACCTTGGGCTGGTGGTGGAAATGGTGGGAGAGATACATCCAGATGGGGTGAGTTGTCCCCTTGTGGTAAATTGAATCATTTACCTTAATTCTTCACCCCTCCCTGCATCTACACTCTTGCTATGGCTTTGTCGAGTGTGGACAAAATCAAGCCCACCCTTGACTTTGAGCTTGGCCATATTACTTGCTTGGTCAATAAGGTGGGGTGTAAGGAGCAGTGTTCTATTCTGAGTCCAAGCCCCAAGGGGCCTCACAAATTTACACTTTGTGTTCTTGTGCCTCTACCATCACTGTGAGAAGAACGTGCTCCAGTTCATATCAATCCTGGGAGGAGAATGAGAGACATGTGGAACCAAGTCCCTCAGCCAACTTACGAACTTGTGAGTAATAAATAAATGTTTACTGTTAGATGCTGCTATGATTTTAAGATTGTTACACAACAGAATATACCAGTAACTGAGCTTATTTACTATTTGGTGCAAATGTGAGTGACTGGAGGGCATTGAGTAGATGGAGTGGGGGGTGGGGCAGGGACTAATTATCTAGTTCACGGCTTTGTGTTAAGTTAACTAGTCTGTATTATGTGTTCCAGAATTCACTTCCCTATATGTTTCTGGGTTAGGGTTGGCCACAAGAGAAATTTGTTGGAGATGTGCAAGTGCAGGAGCTGCCATTTCTATGGTTTGACAATCACAGTAGGGTGGGTGCTGTCACAGTTCACACATGTCACTCATGTACTGGCTCACCTTGTTTGCATGGGTGGCAGTTGGGCCTGCAGCATCTCCCACACCTGCCAGACCTCTTCCTTCAACTTCTCTGAATGCTGGGGCTGGCGTGTGTGCAGCTTTGTGCTAGAGGGCACCTGTCTGACCTGCAAGCCACCCTGTCTTTGAGGTTGGAGGTGGTAAACGATAGATGCATGTCCCAGTTTGTGCTTGGCTTCCTGCATTTCATGTCCATTTTCCCTTCCTGACCTCTGGCCATACTGACTTCAGAGCCCTCACCAAGCACATAGGTTGCCTAACTGGCTCCTTCTGCTGCATCAGGGTTGGTCTTGACAATAACTTCCCCCTTCTCTCAATTATTTGAAGTAGTTCTGCTTCCCTGATCAAGTCCAGCTGATACAACCAGTTAGGCAACTGTACACAGAAAACATTTGCAAGCCTGGTGTCCCTAACCACAAAGGTGCCACATCCCTGCATTTAAGGAACTTAAAGTCTCACCGAGGGGAAAAGGCATAACTTCATGAGCAGGTTAGAGACCCATGCATGGTGTTAGGCACTGTAGTGCTATGTTGAACAGTCCCCAAGTGGGCTACCATTGTCCTAGATCCTTTGGACCACTCAGAAAGAGGATAAGGCAGGTGGATGAAGATTACTACTTGAAGCAGGGAGACATTTAAGATGGGTTTTGCTTATAGCAACCTTAGGAGAACTGGTCTTTGTAGACTTCCAGGCAGGGCTGTTCGGAAGGCAAGAAAAGGCTTTTCTCGACCTAGGGACAGGAAAGCAAGAAGCAGAAAGAATTACTGATACCTTTCCCTCCTTACCTGTAACCTAGATACAAACTTATTTTTTCCTTCTTACCCTCCTGTGGCCTAAGAACCTTTTCCCCATAGCTTCTGTCAGGGCCAGGCTGTGAACCAGGCAGTCAACAGGCACCACTGGCCTTGGTCTTTCCTCTTATAGGGGTGTCACTTCTATTTTAATAGCATCAGCGTTCATGCTGCCTGCCTCTCAAATAGATGCACGTTCAGCTACAGCTAATTTGGAATTTGTTTTTCCAAAAGCATTTAGAATTGTTTTTGCCTAATGCATCAGATTGAAATCCTGGGGCTAATTAATACAGAAGCATGAGAAAGAAATGAGAAAAGTCGGTTAAAATGCCTTGTGCAAATGAACTGGAATAACCTTCTCTTCAGCATGGCATTCAGTGCAGTCCAGATGCGCTGACAAGATTAGAGCTCGTGCTTCAGATGTCACCTTCTGCCCAGGTGGGGAAGGGACTGAAAGAAATGAGGTGCGGGTGTATGTGCGCACACCTATAGTTATGTGTGAGTTGTTGTATGTGTATTCTGTGTTTGGTTTGTGGGCTTTTTGTATGTGTTATATTTGTGTGCATTATGTCGGTCACATGTGTTGTTTGTGTTGTATATACGTTGTGTTTGTGTGTTGTATGTATTATCTTCGCATTGCATGTGTTTTGTATTATATGTGTCTCTTGTGGTGTGTGTGTCTATGTGTGTGAATGAGAGATTTTTCTTAGTATCAATTTCCCTAAGCCCAGGGGGCTTGAAATGGGCCTTCAAATATAAGATTCATTGTTTTTGACTTAGCAGTTGGCATCTTTGGCTTAAAATCAATAGGCTGTTCCCACCTACTTCAGCCTGAAATTGAAAGGGGTGGGGGTGAGGGCTGGGGTAGGGTGTGAAGCTTTCTCCAAAGAAAGTCTCTTCCAGCTGGAATTGTCTGCTTTGGGAGGTTAAAGTTCAGGGCCCAAATGAGAGGAGGTGAGAAGTGATTTAGAAGTGACAGCAAAGGGCTAAGAAGCGAAGGAAAATAATGGAACCCTGGTCCTGGCATCTGAATCCCAGGCTTGGGCCCACTGCTCACTAAGGGTTAGTGCCTTCTTACTTGGTTCACACAGGGAGTGGTTTGCATGTCCTGGCCTGCAGCCTTGGGTACTGTGAAAGTCCCACATACAAGGCACTAGGATGCGCTGTAGGTAGGAAGTACAAGGAGACAGACATGTAGACAGAGCTTTGGCATTGAAGGAATGGGCATGAACAAAGACTTTAGCAATGTTCCTTGTCCTCTTTGGGCCTCAGTTTGTCTTAGCTTGGGTTCCTCCTGAAGAGACCCAGAAATAAAGATTCAAGTGCAAATAGTTAATTTGGGAGGTAATCTGCGAAAACACTGGTAAAGAAGTGGGAAAGTAAGTCTGGGAAGAGAAGGAAATAAATAAAGGGGAAATTGTCAGGTTAGTCACCACTGTGGACAGCTGGAGCTCAGTCTTGCTTTGGGATATAACATGCCCCAGTGACATCCACGCCAAGTCCTGTCAGTCATTGGTTGAAGGATGATCCTAAGCTGGTGGTAGGTATTCATTCCTGGCATTTCTGGCTTGCTGCAAGTATGGGCAGAGCAAGTGTCAGAGGTCAGAGGAAGTTCCCAGGCAGAGATGAGTTCCCTGCAGTGACAGCATAGGCTGGGCTGTACTGGAATAGGAAAGCTTAAGAACATGAGGGTGGGGCATTGATCACTGCTATACTTTCCTTTCTGCAAAATATGGAACTTGAACCATGCATACTTAACATTCTTTCCATTGTAACACTCAGTGAACTGTGAAAGAACAATTTTTATTCCTTTATCTCTTATTGATAGAGTAAATATGTGAGTATCTACTATGTGCCAGATGCTGGTCTTGATGCTGGGCCTAAGTAGGAGGGCAGGCAGACAGATGGGGAGAGCAGCTCAATACCAGTGGAGATTAGAAGCCAGGGGAGGGTCATTGCATATGGGACTATCACTGGAGAAGTCAAGGGAGGGGCAGAGACCCCTGAAGGAGGAGCAGGAATTTGTTAGGAGGACAAAGGAAGAAAGACACTTGAGGCAGTAAGAACAGTATTGAAGCTCAGGCACAGGGCAAAATTGGAGAGCTAAAAATAGTTTGGGGTGGCTGGAATATTGAAAGCAAGCTTGGAAGTGTCAGAAGACAAGGCTGCATACATACACAGAGTGTGTGGGGAGCCTCAGGGCCAATGTCAAGGCTATCTGTTAGACCCTGGAGGTTCTGGGGAACTCTCAAAACTGTTTGCATTGGGGACTGAGAGGACAAGATTTACCTTTCAGAAACATCATTTGAATCACAATGGGAGGGAAGGAGATGGGAGGTGGGGGTGCTCAGTAGGTACTCTAAGTCATCTCAAACTGCCTTAACAAAATACCATAGATGGGGTGGCTTAAATAGCAGATACTTGTTTTCTCACAGTTCTGGAAGCTGAAAGTCCAAGGTCAAGATGCTTGCAAGGTTGATTTCTCTTGAGGTCTATTTTCCTGGTTTACAGACAGCTACCTTCTTGCTTTCTTGCTGTATTCTCAAATAGGGGGAGAGAGAGAGAGAGCGCTCACTCTGGTGTCTCTTCCTCTTCTCATAAGGACACCTATCCTGTCATATCAGGGCCCCACCCTTATGAGCTCATTTAACCTTAATTACCTCCTTAAGGGCTCTAGCTCCAAATACAGACATATTGGGATTTGGGGAGGAAGTAAGAGTTCAGTGAAAAAGTAAGTTATTGTTTCCAAGAGAGAAATGATGCAGGCCTGAGCGTCAGTAGTGGCTGAGAATGGGAAGGAGGGATCAATTATAGCAGATGACCAGAGATTGAGAGCTTTACCCCATAACCCTCTGGCCCATCTCTGAGTTCATCTGCAGCCATGATGGATAGGTCCCCATGCACACTGATAGTGTCCCACCTCGGGTATTCTCCTTGGCACCCTGTCTGAGGCCTTCCTCTGGCATTGTGGGAGCTTATCAGCCCAGGCACTGGGCAGCCCAGAATTTCCAGAAATTTTACCATGCCCAGAGCAATTCTCAACCAGTAAATGGCATTGAAAAAAACCCCCCAGCTTCCCCAATCTTTGGCTGGCAAACTCTGAGGCATGTTCAATATACTTCTTTAGCAGACCCCCCACCCCAGCAGGAGGGAGCCCCAGTTGTTCACACTCTTTACTGGTTTTCCTGTCTTCCTGTCTCACCTGCTTACCTCCTCACCTGGAATCACCCAAGTCCTTGTCTCAGGGTCAGCTTTGGGAGGAACACAGTTTGTCCTAGGGCAAGGAGTACTTGGGATACTGGAAGACTGCAGAAGTACGAGGTTTGGGAGGGAAGGTGGTAAGTTCAGGCAGGGCCATGTACTGATTGACGGTGGGTCTGTGGAGCCCTCCAGCCGGCAGTTGTCAGAACCTGGAGTGAGATCTGGGCTGTCCTCTTCCCTGCTCCATGATGATGAAGAACAGGAACCTGGTTTCTTAAAAACCACTCTCACCAGACAACTGTGTACACAGCTGACTTTAGTGAGGTTCCAGGCTATGCCGGTGGGATAGGGAGTGACATGAGTGTCATGTTAGCAACTCAGCTTGTGAGAACCAAGCTCTCCCTTCATCACCCCTTGGTGGATTCCAATTTAGCTGCCTACCTCCCCCAATCCCAGCTTTCCCTCACTTCTCTTCCCTCCCCTCCCCTCCCCGACTTCCTGTTTATTCCTTATGTACAACACTTAAAAAACTTTTAAAAGATTTTATTTATTTACTTTTAGAGAGAGGGGGAGGGAAAGAGAAAGAGGAGAGAAATATCAATATGTGGTTGCCTCTCACGCACCCCCTACTGGGGACTTGGCCTGAAACCCAGGTGTGTGCCCTCACTGGGAATCGAACCAGTGACTCTTTGGTTCACAGGCTGGCACTCAACCCACTGAGCAACAGCAGTTAGGGCTTTTATGTACATTTTATTTACTTCATTTAGTGATTTCCCTCTAAAGAATATGCCTAGCACTCTTCTGTTCCATCTAGATCTTTTCCTAAACTGAGACTATTTCTTCCCTGCAAAACCTCCATTGCCAGTCGCTAAAATAATTATCTCATCCTGACACACCAACACTGAAGGGGAACACCGAGGAAAAGCAGTGCAGAAGGAAAGTTGCATGGGCTACTTGGCAGTTACAAAGTGTCATCACAATTACCATTTCACTTGATCTTTCCCTCAAGGCAGGGGAGAGAAGAAAAGAAAAGGGATAACATGGTTTCAGGTGGAGCTATCCAGGAAAAGAATCTGAAATGAAGATTTGGATGGTTTATTAAGGAGGAGTTCCAAGGGGAGACCAAGGAGGGCAAGACAGGGACAAATGGGAGGAAGCTGGGAAAGGTAGGATCTTCAGCTAAGACTTCAGCTCAGCCTGATCCCTCAGAGGGCTCTACAGTGTGAGTTTATCCCTACTCAGATGCAAAGGATTGGATATTTATGCCTCCAAACCAGTGGATCTTTGACTAAGTGTCTCCCTAGAGACCAGAAACTCAGACACTACCTACCACACCGGGAACTACTTCTCTAGGACTTGAGTGTCTTCAGTTTTGAGTCTAAAGGAAGGGGGAAAGAGAACACAATGAATGCAAGCATGCATACTTCTTAAATGCCTTAGTCTGGGAGTGAAACACATCATTTCCTTTCTCATTCAATAGCTGAGAGAACTAGTCATATAGCCATTCCAGAATACAAGGGTAGTTGAGAAATGTAGTCTCTGGCTGCACAACTGTGTATCAGTGACAACTGTATACCATGCAAGGGGAGTCAGAACACAAATTTTGGTGGAACACCTAGCTGTCTCTAGTATTTCCCAAGTTAGGACTGTTTTGAATTGATTGATTCTCATGGTGCAACAGACTCTAGTGGACAGTGTCAAGGCTCAAGGACAAGCCTATCTATTATGTCCCAAGGATCTCCATGGCACAGCTATTTCCATGGGACATGGTCTGACTATGAGCTGCCTGCCAGATCCAGCCCAATCCTATGGGGTCTTACATTTCCATGCCCAGTTTTGAAGGAATATTTTCCTTTACTTCAAAGGAAGATCCACCTCATTTCAGGACACAATCCCTAAAACAATGGCCAGACCAAATGGATCAGCCAGACCTTAAAGTTGCATCAGTGTTGGTGCTCATAAACACTGGCCCAGGTCACCAGGGCTACACTGGTCCTCCCATCTTCCTGCTGCCATGTTTGCTGACAGTAATGCCATTCCTGCAGTCTAGGACACATGCTTTTACTCACTGTCTGCCTCCAGTTCTTCTCAAGACTTTCCCAGAAGCTGACTGAGCTCTGGAGACCTATACACCTCTGTCTAGATGTACCACATTCCCAACTCATTGTTGATAACACACAACATTTGAATTTTCTGACGGAGATGATGAATCTTCACTGAGCCTCTCTTGTCACCTCCTGCCCCAGCCTGGCTCCTTGTTGCCAAATGGCATCTGTTACTCAGCTGGTTGGTCACTGTGAAGAGCACAGCCTAGAGGTGACCATTCTTCTTGGAAAGGTAGCTAACTTCCTGCATCTGAGAGGGATTAATCACCAAGGAATGAAAGAAAGGTGTTTTAAGTTCCCATGTGGGAAAAATATTAAAAATACATAAAAAATAACAATGTCAGGAGAACAACAAGGACCACTTCTAACATGAGTCCAGAATGTAAAAGTGTTAAATCCAGGCATAGAGTTCATGGCACATAATGTCAGATAGTGGCAAGAGAGTCCTTCGTTATTTCATTGAATGCACAGTTATTCAGCATCTACATAAACTGAGAATAAAGCACACTGGAAAGCTACAATTGATAGGTTTATAGGGCAGAGGAACAAGGTGGAAGGAAAAATATTAACCATTACAATTTGACTTGCTTCCAGATTGCCTACTGATCATTTCAGAAGATTAGTTGCAAATTTGTAGTTTGGTCAGTGAAAATGACTCCAGTTAGAGCTTTACTCCTAGCATCAGAAATCCTGGCTTTTGATCTCGTTGGTTGGGTGAAGTTGGGCAAGTCAGCTTTTACTTTCCCTTAGACTTATCTTGGGGATTTCTATGGTCCCTTTCAGCCCTGATATCCTATGGATCAGGTATATACCAACTAGAAATTTACAAATGACCTCACCTTTCTCCTTATATCATCCCAGCTAAGAACATGCAGATAAAGCCATGATTAATTTTATGGCTGCAACAAGACACATTTATTAGGTATTGAGGTTTAGTTAAAGCAATTAACATTAAAGTGACTGCTTCATAAA
Organism: Trachops cirrhosus; assembly: GCA_028533065.1. Taxonomy (NCBI): domain Eukaryota; kingdom Metazoa; phylum Chordata; class Mammalia; order Chiroptera; family Phyllostomidae; genus Trachops; species Trachops cirrhosus. Next base: position 48,609,800 of record CM052552.1, read on the forward strand.
TGACCAGAGGCATATAAAAGGGGAACTTTTGCTAAGAAAAAAAAAAGTATTTGGTGACTAGTAAGATAAAGGAACTCATAAGTGAAGGAACTTCCTTTTAGCCACTGTGGATGATGCCAAGGGGCATACATATTTAGTTAAAATAAAAGACCTTAAAGGTGTAATAATAATTCAGTAACCTATTTTGTGCTGCATGTTTATAAACATTATTTCCAATTCTAACCCGATCCCTGCAAACTAGCTATCATTATCCCCATTTTACAGATAGCAGAAACTGAGACTCAGGTAAAACTATATTCTGAAGGACACCTAGCTGGAAAGTAATAGAGCCATGTCTTGCTGATTACGGAACTCATATATATATTTTTCTCATACTCTCCACTATCTATCTCAATAATGACTTAGTAGTATTAATGAAGTATAAAAAGAAAGTATTTTTAGGTGAAGATCAACAGAAAATGTGCTAAAAATACAGATTCCTGATTATGAAGGAGCAATTCCAACCAGTAAGCCAATATTATGCCAGGAGTTTTAACCCACTCTATAGCACAACTTAGGGCAGTGGTAAGCCTTTATGATTGTAATATTAAAAATTATGTGCAAAAATGTAAAGCAGTATACTTATCCATCAGAGATACTTAAGGAAAGAATATCAGTATCACAACCAGGAATCTCAGCAAATGGTGGATTTAATATTTGCTTATATAAATAAATTTCAGCTTCTAGTTCAGGCAATACTATGATCAAGATAACCTGAAAATCCATTTCCCACAGTTATCTAGAAAGAAACAAATATTTATTTGAATGAATAGATGTGCACATGGGAAATTGACAGGAGCTGTGAATGAAAAGGGTACTGAAAACCAGGGCAGCAAACTTGTGATGACAGGGTGGTAGTGAATGATGAGAGGCATTGTCTCAGTACTCTGGGGCCTTGGACAATTTAATGCCCACTTAAGGAGGGAGTGGCTAATGTCTTTGGTCCTGTGAGGCAAGAGTTGGGCTTTAGATACATCAATAAAGTTGGAACATTCACTGTGAAGGTAGATTAGAAGAAAATTTGCCCACTGCCATGGGACTTGTCTGTCTTGTTCTAGGCTTTGAGTGGAGAAGAGTGTCTCCTGAGCAATTTTGACCTATATCTCACCAGGGTTGGGAATTAAATTTTATATTTATCATGTTTATAACAATTTCTTATTTTGGGGCTTCCTGGACCACACAAGTCTCTATAACTATAACTTGTGTGGTCCAGGAAGCCCCAAAATAAGAAATTGTTATAAACATGATAGTGAAACCCCTAGAGAGCTTGGTAGAAAAAAACCCAAAACTTTATAGAAAGATGTCCCATCAATCAGGCCTCATAGAATTCCCACAGATAAGGTTGAGCTTAAGATGAGCTCACAATTCAAAAAAAAAAACAACAAAAAACAGTTGAAGAAACAATCCTCTATGACCAAAAGACAGCAGGACTAGACACCCAAGAACTTTGGATAACATAACAATCTATTAGAGACTGTGATGGTTTATGTGTCATCTTGACTGGGCTAAGGGATGCCCAAATAGCTGGTAAAACTGTTTCTGGGTGTGTCTTTGAGGGTTTTTCTAATTAACATTTAAATCAGTTGACTAAGCAAATCACCCTCACCAATGTGGGGGGCATCATCCAATCAATTGAGGACCTAAGTAGGACAAAATGGCAGAGAAAGGGCAATTTTTCTATTTGATCTGGGATATCTATCTTCTCTTGTCCTCAGACATCCTTTCTTCTGGTTCTCAGGTCTTCAGATTCTGACTAGGATTTACACCACTAGCCTGCTTCATTCTTAGGCCTTTGGACTTGTACTAAATTATATCATTGAATTTCTTGGTTCTACAGCTTTCAGATGGCTGATTATGGGACTTATTGGTTCTATAATCATGCAAACAAATTTCTATAATAAATCTTCTTGTGTACATATAGTTGTATACCCTATTGGTTTGGTTTTTCTTGAGAATCCTATGCAGAGATCATAAACATTCTAGCATGTTTAGAATGATTAAAAACAGAAAATATACAAACCTAAGAAAAAACCCAGACAGGATTAAAAAGAACCTGCATATTTAAAAAAATAACTAAGTAGAACTTCTAGAAATAAAAAATATATAGTCATAGAAATAAACTTCCCTGTGTAGGAGTTAAATAAGAATTATTGAGGCAGAGAGTGATGTCAGAGAATTACCCAGGATTCAGCAGACAGAAATAAAAATAAGAAAGGGAGGTGAAAAGATATGGATAAGAGAGTTTTAAAAGGTCCATATACAACTGATAGTAGTTTTAGAAAGGTAGAACAGAGAGAATGTGAGAGAAGCAGTATTCAACGTTATAATAGGAATTTTTCAAAACTTATGAAAGGTGGGTTCATAATGCACAGTAAATCTTCAGTAGAATAAATAAAAGTACAATGTAGCCACATTATAGTAAAATTTCAAAGAGAAGAAGAGCATCTTAAAAGCAATCAGAGAGCAGAGACTGATTATGCACTCAGGAAGAACATTAAGGGTAGCAGCAGATTTCTCACCAGTAACAATAAAAACCTGAAGACAATGGAATAATCTCTTCAAAATGCTGAGTGAAAACAATTTATCTAAAAGTTTATATTCTGTTAAATTTTTTATCAAGAATGAAGTGAAACAAAGACATTTTCTGACAAGCAAAAACTATTTACCACTAACATTGTCACTGAAAAGACTACTAAAGAATATACCTCAGAAAAGAGGAAAGTGCTCTTAGAAGGTAAATGTGTAATGTAAGAAGCAATGTTTATAAGTTGGTGAGTGCAGATTTGTTAAATAACAGCAATGCTGTCTAATTTGAAGCACCAATTAAAATAGGACAGTAATACCATAAGAGATGGAAGGTTGACATTAAAGTACTCTAAGGTCCTCATATTGTTCAGGATGAGAGCAGAGCTATTGATTAACTAACTGGAAACCATGTTATGTCAAGTACCTACGTTAAAAATTTAAGAGTAATGTTAACAGTGTGGAAGTAGACTACATAATTTCCAAACCAGTGGGAGGAGTAAGGGAATAAAGAAAATTAGTGATCTAAAAAACAGAGGATAAAAAGAAATAAAATGACATGCACAAATTTAACAAATCACACATCAAAATAAGTGAACAAAATATTTCAGTTATGAGATAGATGGAAAGTGAGAATGATTTTACAACTTAGTAAGTATATTGGTCTAAAAAGGTAAGACATTCCTTCCTACCAGAGCAAAATTCTAGTGACACCAATATAGTGATTGCAGTGGGTAGGTAGAAACTATACTGATGTAAGAGCATACTATAGTAATTATTTTTTTCCAGGGGAAATGTATCCATTCCAGTTTTACAATCACAAAAAATCATTCTGAAACTTAGTTACTTAAAATAACCACAATCATTTTATTATCTCATGATTTCTGTGGGTCAGGAATTCTGAAAGGACTTGACTGAGTGGTTCTGGTTTGTAATCTCTCATGTGGTTACAGGCAGATTGTGGCTTGAGTTGGAACAGCAAAGGACTGGAGTAACTAGGGGCTGGTTGGGCAACTTTTTCTCATCATGTGGTCTCAGGGCCTCTCTATGAGCTCTCTCCATGTAGGGTGTTTGGGTTTATAGCATGACAGTCATGGGGTAGTTGAACTATTTAAATGGTGGTTCAGGGCTCCAGTGCAAGTCATCTGACAAGCAAGGTAGAAGTGGTATCACCTTTTTTTGGCCTACCCTGGAAAGTTACACAATGTCACTTCTGCTGCATTCAAGTTACGCTTCAATAACACGTCCATCCAGGTTCAATGGGAGAGGACAGAGACTACACACCCCCCACCACACACTCTTGATAGAAGAAATGAATATAAATAAGCTAGAGGTAATCACCAGGAAAATAAACTTATTATATATAGCAGAGAAACATTTAAAATTTTCAGTGAAAGTCAGGAATAAAAGAAAACAGACACAAAAAGAAATTATGGTTAAGAGAAAATGGGAAATGAGATGGCACAATAAATTCTGAAAGGTGATTACAATAAATATAAGTGGGCCAGACTCACACATCAGGTTCTAGCCTGCTATTGCCTGCGTTCAGCTATTTAGTATTTTAAAGCTTTAAGAATACCAAATAGCTGAAAGTAAATGAATGGAAAAATATATACCAGGAAAGTAAATGAAATAAAGCTGGGTACTAATTTTACTATCAGATAAACTAGAATTCAAAGCAACAGACAGGAAATTTCAAAAAGAAATGGAAAAGGAATGATGGTTCCAGAGTACGTAACAATGATGAACACACATTTATTCATGTAGCAAAATGTACTAAATGTCTGCAATATTTTGGCATTGTTCTAGGTTTGAAGGATATGCCAGAAACCAAAGTAGACAGAAATACTTATCTTTTTAAAGAGATTTTATTTATTTATTTATTTTTAGACAGAGGGGAAGGGAAAGAGAGAGAGGGAGAGAAACATCAATGTGTGGTTGCCTCTCGAGTGTCCACTACTGGAGACCTGCCCTGCAACCCAGGCATGTGCCTTGACTGGGAATCAAACCAGTGATCCTTTGGTTCGCAGGCCTGTGCTTAATTCACTGAGCCACACCAGCCAGTGCCACAGAAATATTTATCTTAATTAGCATTTACATTCCATACAATATAACCTCAAACATTTCAGCCACAGTGGGCAGAGCTGGAAAATAAAATAGATAAACCCGGAAGTGTAGCTGGAGATTTTAAGATTCTCTTTCTGAAAACTGATGAAAAAAGAAGACAAAAAAATAAATAAAGCTATTGAAGATTTGCATGACATGATTAATAAATTTTAACTAATGGGTATAAATAGAATTTGACACTCAACAAAAGGATTATACATTCTTTTTTTATTTCAAAGATTTTATTTATTTATTTATTTTTAGAGAGAGGGGAAGGGAGGGAGAAAGAAGAGAAGTGAAACATCAATGTGTGGTTGCCTCTAGCACGCCCTGGACATGGCTTGCCACCCAGGCATGTGCCCTGAGTGGGAATCGATCTGTCAACACTTTGGTTCACAGGCCTGCACTCAATCCACTGAGCCACACCAGCCAGGGCCAGATTATACATTCTTTTTGAATGCAAATGGTGTGTTTACAAAAAGAGAGAATGTGACATACCAAAAAAGCAACCTAAATAAATTGCAAAGCCACATAATACAGGGCAGAGAGTTCTTTGTGAGAACTTTTGGAAGGCAAAGCAAGGGCAAGTCAAATGACTTTTTGACTCTATTCTCTGCAATAGCCTACCTCCCCCAAACCAAAACCAAAACAGCAATAACCAGGGCCTATTGCAACAAACTGGACTGTCCCCTTTTTTCCAAATGGGAATTTCTTCTGTTGGCAATGTCTGTTCCTGGTTCTCTTTATCTTTGTGGTTGCCCTTGTTCTAAGTTTCTTCTCAGGAGAAACAAAATGGTACCCCATCAGTAAAGAGAGGCTTTGTTCCCCTGACCCCTGAGCAGGATTTCCACCCCCAGAGGACTCTCAGAGTGGCTAATTGGTGCGGCAGGTGTGATTGTGGTGGCAGTGAGGCTCTTCCTTTCCCCTTACCTGGACCCTCCCACTTGAGAGCAAGGTCATTGGGTTTGGGAATTGCCCCAGTCAGAGACAACCTCTCAACTGCCAGGCCATAGGAGGAAATTCTGCCATCAGCTACTAAAGACATCAGCAAAACTTCACCAACAGAAATCCCAAAGCTGCCAAGCTAATGCATGTCAATTTTTATTAGCAGGGAGGCTGTCTTCAGAAAGCGTTCCTGGGTTCGGCCCCTTCCTCAAAGCATTGACATCAAAGTTCATCCTTGTTCTCAAATATGTATTTTTTTTTCACCTAGGACAAAATTTTAGACCTAAAATGGATTCCCCACCCTTTTCTTTCTTCCTTAAAAAACCCACTTTATTGAGGTATGCTTGATATACCAAAAGCTGCAGATAATGTGCATAAATTGATGTGTTTGGAGATAAGTATACATGAAACCATCACCATGCCACCATCAGTGTCATAAACATATCCATCACCTGGAAAAGTTTTCTTCTACCAACTTTATTTTTTTTTTTGCCTTTTTGTGGTAAGAGCACTTAACATAAGATCTACTCCCTCAGCACATTTTAAAGTATACAACACAGTATTGCTAATCATAGGCCCTATATTGTACCCCTTTTCTTTAATTAAAAAGATTCTCTCCATCCCTATTCCCCAGACTTACCTGGGACAGATATTATTCAGGTCCAGATCTGAGCAGTTCTTTTGTTTCACCCAAATTTTTATTTTGAAAAAGTTTCACAGATATATACTGTGATATATAAAACTTCAAATAGTAGTCCCCCGCCCTTATTATTAAAAAAAAAATGAAACCAAAGCTGAGACAGACAAATAGAACTTCAGAAATCTACAGGATGATCTCTGTATTTATTCCTGGATAGTGGCCTTTCAGACATAATTCTTAACTCTCACCCACATATTTAAAAAATAAATGAGTCTTTTGATTGGCATTTGGAGTATTGGAACCTGAACCCCAGCTTTATTTTTAAAGCCTGTTCCCATTTGTATTCACAGGCAAGCTTTGCTCTCTGGCTCCATCCTGCCTTTTGACATTTAGGTGTTACCTGAGGTAATAAGTGGTCCAGATTTTAGTCTCTGAAGTGGAGATGGGATGCTTCCCACCTGCTTCCACCTTGTCCTGGGTTACTACCCAAGGGTTTTTGCATATATAGCTCTGTATTTAATGGTTATGTAGTAGTTAATTTGATGTCACATTTGAAAAACTCCTGTAAAAATGGTCTGTTTCTACAGAAACTTCTTGTGAGTGTTCTTGTAAGAATGGACTTAGGCTAATGTATCCATCCCCGCAGCTGCTATTGACTTACTGTAACCAAAATATCTGCATTTGTGCCACCCACTCTCCATCTCAGACCTTCCTGGTGTACATGGGTAACATTTTCAGGGACATTTCTTGTTAGGCAAGTTATTTAACCTCTTTGAGATCTAGCCTCCCCCTTTGTTAAGTGTGGATAATGGTGATAGGTATCTGAGAAACTGTTGGGTGGTTTAAGTGACATAATACATGGAAAAGCAGGTGGCTTACAGAATACCGAATAAATACTGGGCAGAATTATTTCCCCCAAACTTTCTGAAGGTCCCAGTTCATCTAATTAGAGATGCTCAAGCTGAGGGACCTTCCACAACGTCTCATCCACACCCTTCATTTCTGTAGGAGGCCACTGAGGTCAGCATCATCCCCTGAGTCAGCCAGGGTAGACCCTGGGGTTCATCCACCAGGCTCCTCTCTGCCTGAGAGCAGATGGCAAGGAAAGCAGACAAAGCAAGGCAAGAGATGCAGCAACTTGCTCTTGAACGGGCTGGCAGCCCCCCTCTCCCCTTTCAGCCTCACCCTGGGCTAGGAACGCGTGCTGGGAAAAGGATTAAATCAATGCCAATTCACATCTCTCCAGAAGCTGGCTCCCTGATCCGAACTAATAAGCAAATCATTAGTGAATTAGGGCTGGGGAGGGCTTGACGCAGCGCTCCTCAACTCCAGCAGTAAGACAAGTGGAAAAGCCTCAACCACCTTCCTTAGCGACCTCAAAATGTTCACACCAAGAATATTTTCTGTGTTAAAGCAGTGATAACACTTTTCCCATCCCCACCAGCCAAACCCCAGAATACTTGGGGACCACTGAGGGCAGTCATCACCTTTCTTTTCCTCTGAAAGGTCATGAGACTCTGTGCCACAAAACCTCCCCTTTCCCACCAGGCTGAAATCCCTGTGTTCTCTGCCGTGTGTGGGTCTAGAGGCTTTCAGAGCCTGACATGCCAAGATGTGTCCTCCACTTCCCCGCCCTGGCACAAACTTGGCCCCCTTGCTTATTTCCCCGAGAAAGCCCATTATCTCTCATTTACATCTAAACTAGCTTTTCATACCATTTTAAAGGCCTCTCCGCCCCTTCTGTAATCTGCCTGCGAATGAATTAAAAGTTGATTCTTGAAACGCACAAATCTTGGGGGCAGTTTCTTTTTCCTTCTTATTTAAATCATATGCTGTTTTGGACTAACCCTTTTATTTCCTCCCAATTATGATTTCTGGTGTGTTTTCCAGAGCTTTACAACATGGCATCTGATTATACACAAAGCTTCAGAATAAAGCCCTGTTTTTCCCTTCATTAACGACACAAAGGATGGCTGTGTGATCCACACAGCACTTTGTGATTTAATGCAGCTTTACAGTCTAAATCGCACCCGGCTTGGCCAAAGCAGATTTGGGAGTGAATCAACGCATTTTCTTGCTGCCAGGAGCTCCCTTGCAGATTCCAGCAAATTCTTTCACCACACGGAATTAGCATTTGATTAAGCTCTGCAGACACGTTCAAACTTTTACCACTGAGCGCAGGCACGGCTGCAGTAATCTCCCAAGAGGGGGAGGCACCAAGAGCAGCCACTGCTACTGCTTCCCCCTCCCACCCCTATCCCCAAAGGGTATATTGTAAAAAAAATTGTTGGAGTGGTGGGTCATGGGTAGTGTATGAGAGAAGAGGGGATGCCAGAAAATGTGAGGGCTCCAGAGAGAGCAGGATTGAGGGGCGGGGGCTGATGGGATGGAACATCAGATGCAAACTTGAGTCAGAACCACCCTTTCTGACCCAAACTCTCATTAGACACGTTCTCTCAGCCAATGGGTTCACCAGGAAGGCACTTCGATTTTATGATTGTCTGACGCGGGCTAATGTGACCTTCAACCAGAACTCGGCCTGTCCCGGGCCTGAGGGAGGGGGGACGGTCTTTTCCGGTGCCCCTGATCAGCCCTGAGGTCCTGTCCGCAGCATTTGCTGCCCCTCCCAGCCACCTCCACTCAGACAAGCTCGTGATTCACTTCCAGGAAGGAGAGAGGCGAGTTATGCCTCCCAACAGCCTGGGTTTAAAATCTCGTCCGTTTCCATTATGCAAATGCTAGCAGCGGAAGTTTATCAAACTGGGGCTTTGTACCTAGAAAGCGGGCGTGCCAGCGTGGGAGGGGACTATAAAGGCTTTATTGCCACAACTTTGGGGTGATTGCTTCCCTCGCAAATGCCAGGAGCACGATTGAATTATGCAGGTCTTCCCAAACAGGTGGCAATAAAAACTTTACAGCTTCCCACACCATCACATATTTTGTTTATGCCTCTTAGGTGTCTTATTTTGTTAGAGGTTTTTTTTTTTTTTTTTTGGCTTGGACCCTTATGTTACTATGGAAACGGGAGTAAGTGGAGGTGATTCTGGGATACCTGGTAAGGCAAATACAAGGTAAGTCAGTTATCGGGGTGCTCTGATGTTATCCGTGTTTGAGGAAATTACTGAGGCTGTGTGAGGAGGAGAACCGATTAGCTCTGGAATGTCAGAGCCATTTAAAGGAACATGTGCATTTCCCACATTTTGTCCATTTTACAGATGGTGAAACAGAGGTATAAAAAGTATCTTTTCAGCATTCAAATCGTAAGTCTGCTCCATAGGAAGAAAAAAGATCAGGAGTCTATCTCCTGGGTGCCTGTTTGTCCAGCGTCTTCCTAGAGCTTCAGAACCAAAATTAGGGGCTTATTTTTGGTAACCTGAGGTCAGGCTGCAGTGACATCTGCTGGCAAAAGCAGAACTGGCGAAAACAGGTTTTTCTGTTGCTGGCAGCTACCAAGCCAGGAGACTGGGGGCCACCTATATTGGTGACTTGTGGATGGTGTGATTGGGAAAGATGGTTGCACAGGCCTTTCTGAGTGTGATACAGAAGACAGGCCCAGCCATCAGGGAGTGGGAGTAAGGGTGCAGAGGGTCCAGACTCCAATGGCTCCAGATGCTCTTTCAGTTCTAGGAGGTACAATTCGCTAATGAGTGAGAGGAAATACCTGAAGTGGACCTCTTGGTTCTTGTCAACAAGAAGAGTTTCTCTGATTTAGGCATCCTGTTCTGCTGTCTCCTTTGGGAAGGGGGTGTTGAGACTCTTATTTCTTTTAGGAGAGGAGGTGAGGAAGGCAGGTAAGAGAGTTAGGAAGAATTTGAGAGATTCTCACTGAAGCCATCAACCACCACAGAAAGAAGGGGCCCTGCAGAGGAGATTTTCCTTGGGATGCCCCTGTGTAGACAATGGAGTCCCTCATCAGAATGAGTAAGTGGGTCGAAGAGGTTATTGGAGATGAGGAGGAAGACCTGGGCTTCACAAACTGTTTTGTGAACTCAAATGAAGTCCCACATTGCCCTGAGCCTTGGAAGACCAAATGTACTATGTGTCCTAGCTCCTTCCCTTGGGGATATGTCCTGAGTAAGAGTGTGATAAGCATCAGCATTTGTAGAATGTTACATTCAGTTGAGGTCTGTTGAGTTCCTGCTCTGCAAAACCCATTGCCTAGAGATCTCTTTTGCAAGGATGTCTGATATCATAGGAGGCTCTGCCTGACCATCTCAGAGTCGTCTGTGGCAATGCTATTCAAAGAGTGGTCGGCAGACCACTGCTATTCAAGAGGAATTTGTTACTTATTAGTGAGAAGATAGGTACAAAGACTGAGTATAAGCATTTAGAAATTCAGCAATTACAACAGAGTAGTTTTACACTGGTTGAATCCAAATATTTTGGTCTTTTTAAATTTCATTTTTTCCCTAGTGATTTATTTTTACTGCATTTCACCTAAGATTTGTCTATGAGAGATTGGGAAAACAAAACAATAAAAACCAACTGGTCCCTCACTACAGATACTTTGAGAAGCACTGCTTTGTGGGGTCCCATAGCCACCCTCCAACAGCATCCTCCTAACAGTAGATTGGAGGAAGATGTGTGTAGCTGGTTTCTTAGGAAATGGAATTATGAATTATGGACAGAGAGCCCTGCTCTACACAGGCAGCTGTGCGGGCAATGGCTTGCATAGGACACCCATTGGGTTGTAGGTGCTGACTCTCAGGCCTCCTAGCTCTCTCAGCCTTGATGAGCCACACCTGCCTCCCTAGGATGGGGGGGCACCCCCTGGGAGTTGTTTCCCCATTGATCTTCTCATACTTGGAAAGTGTGAAAAATGAGCCCTTTCTCAGCACCCCCTTGTCTTTTTTCCTAAGTGAACCTGAGTGCATGGCAGAAGCTATCTAACAGGCAAATGAGATTTCATGATCTAGTTCATTAGGCTGTGAATCCCTGGGCCCTGCCATCCACAGAGATGCTGCTGTGGCTCATATCTCCATGGGGACACATTCTTTGCACTATACTTATTAGTGCTGTCCATGCCGCCCAGGTGCCTCGCCCTGCACTGCATCCTTGGTGCAGCCCTCCTGCTTCTCTGGGCTGAAAAAAGGGCTTGGGGATAATCTGACAGGGGGTGAGGTAGGGTGGAGGATCTTAAGACTTTGGGCAAATTGTCTCTCTTAGCCTCACTCTTCTTATCTGCACAATGCATATAATAATAGCCATGTAATGCAAGTTAAGTTGTTAGGAATACTTTACTTTCTGAGATCATTTAAGGGCTCCAAAAATATTAGTTCTTGGTATCTGATTATCGCTGTTTTCTAATTATTGATTTTGTGATCTTGGGAAATTCAGCCTAGAGCTTATGTTTTCTTGTGTGTAATAAGGAGATTACAAGGATCTCCTTCATATGTTTGCCATGAGGAGTAAATGAAATGATGCATGGGGTCAGGAGAACACCCATGTGAAAGTTCCCTGCATTTTCCCTCCCCCCTACTCAAAAGGTTGATTACTTCAGGCTTTTTCTGTCCTGTTTTTCCAGATTTTCCTTTCTCTGGGAGGGGCACCATCCTCTGTGCACCCTGCTCCCACCCCAACCCAGTGGCTCACTTTAGTGGGCTGACCAGAGGGCATTTTGTCCAGGCAAGAGGGATGTATTCTTGTGGGGCAGGATGGCAAGGGAGTGTGTGCCTGTGGGTGACTGTACATGTATGGGACCCTGCCCCTTCCCCCATGTGACTTGAGCTAGGAAGGCCAAGAACACTGTTATTTCCTTGGGGGCATTGTCAGGCATTTTAGTAAAAGCAGGCCGGGTCAGGAGACACCAGCTACAAGTTTGTACTTAAGAACACACATCTGATCACTTATGTGATTCAATTTTGTTTTTTTTCTGTTTTTTTAAAAAACTGACCTTACCCCCAAGCTTGCCTAGAGCCAGCTTATTTTTAAAGTACATGGACAGTCACTTTTACTTGCTGTTGCTAATTTTATAAATTATATTCCCCCCAACCTTTTCTTCTGGTAGAACATTCCCCACAATCTTTAACCTAAACCATCATGCCTGGGTGATTCAAATACTTTAAAATAATGAAATAAATATGATCCTGAGACACACTAGCAGCAAATCAAGTCATTATATTAATTATTGTCATGATTGGAGTTCTCCAGAGCTGAAAGGCAATATAGATGACACATATTTTAACACCTGTTTACTGTCAAACTCAGGGCTTTTAAATCTGCTCTGCATTTTATTTGACTTGTTCCTCTACAAAGTTTTTGATGCCACTGATAATTCTAGAAAAGCTAATGGAGAACTGTCTACTAGCTGCTAGATGCTAGACTTACAGCCAGTTACCAGCTGGTATGTGATAGAGGCTGGTGGTGAGTGGCTATTGCTTAGGCCCCACTCCCATGTTCAAACAGGACTTGCAGCTTCTGCCATCCTTCCATAAAGCTTAGATGCTTTTGACCTCATTCTGGGTATTCCAGCTATTCGGGCTGCCAAACAAATTACCTTAAAACTTGGCCTAAAGCTGCCATTTGTTATGCTCACAGATTCTGTGGGTTGGGAATTCAGACAGAGCACAGTGGAAATGACTTATCTCTGCTTCATGACATCTGGAGTCTCTGTGGAAAGACTCAAAAGCTGGGGGCTGGAATCATCTGGAAGACTGTGTACTCACATGTCTGGTGGTTCATGCTGGGTGTTGGCTGAGACCTTAGCTGGCTGTAGCCTCTCTGTGTGGCTTGGATTTCCTTACAGTATGGTAACTGGGTTCTAAAGATGAGTGTCCTGAGAGAGAGCCAAGTAGAAGCTTTGTCCTTTTTATGACCTAGCCTTGGAAGATACATAGAAGCACTTATTTTATTATTTTTTTTATTTTAATTATTGTTCAAGTATAATTTTCTATCTTTTACTCCTATCCCAGCCCACAGAAGCACTTCTTTGGGACACTATTGGTGAGATCAGTCATGGGACATAGACTCCACCTTTGATGGGAAGTGCAAGGGACCAGAAGAACACATGGAACTATAATATGGGCGTTTTTAAAAAATACAGTCAGACACACTGGGGCTGTCTTTGGTGAAGTCTTGTCCTCTCCCCTTGTTGAGAGCTGTTGGTAGTGGTTTCCTGGCTGAAAGGAAGAGAGACTTGAGCTATCACTCTATCAACATTGTTGAGTGGTAGAAATATGAATCTTGATCACAGAGCCCACACAGAGTTCCCCTCAAGGGAACTACCAGAATGACTTTTTATAAACTCAATTTGGATTAAGACATTTTCCTGCTATCTTAGTTCCTTTGGGCTATTATAACAAAGTGTCATAGACTGGGTGGCTTATAAACAGGTATTAACTTCTCACAATTCTGGTGGCTGGAAGTATGAGATCAGGGTGTCGGCATACCAAAGGTCTAGTAAGCATCCTTTTCCAGGTTCCAGAGTGCTGACTTCTTGTTATAGCCTCACATGGTAGAAGGGACGAGAGAGCTGTCTACAGGGCACTAACCTCATTCATGAGGGCTCCACCCTCATGACTTATAAGCACGTCCCAAAGGCTTTGCCTCCTAATACCATCATATTGGAAATTAGCTTTCAACATGAATTCTGGGGGGACAAAACATCCAGTCTATAACATCTGCTTAAAATACTTTTTTAATGCTTTCCCTTTGGGCTTAGGAAAAAATGCAAGCTTTTCAGTCAGGCTTATGAGACATACATCTCTAGCCCTATCTCTTATCACTCACTTTCCTCCCACTCTGAGCTCCGCTTTACATCTCAAACCACCTGTGGATTTTGAACAAAACATTGCTTCCACAAAATGGCGCCTTATTTGTGACACTTCTTCACCAACTCCTTCCCTTGTCTAGATGTTCAATTTTCAGGCTCTGAAGGATCCTTGGAGATCTTAAAATCAGCCACTCTTCCCCAAGAATAGTTCTGTATGATAGAATGGCTTGGCCAAGAGAGGCTTACAGCCTCATCCACGGGCAAAGTCAGAACCCGCCCATCTTCCATGACTTTCTGGAACACTGCTGCCCAAAGAAATATAAGGTGAGTCACAAATGCAAGTCATGTAAGTAATTTAAAATTTCCTAGTAGCCACATTAAAAAGAATAAAAAGAAACAGGTCAAATTAATTAATTAATATATTTAGCCCAATATATCCAAAATATTTTCCATTCTTTATTCACACCAAGTCTTTGAAATCTAGTGTGTATTTTACACTTACAGTATGTGTCCATTAGAACTGGCCTCATTTCAAATGCTCAATAGCCATGCATACCTACTGACTATGGTATTGGGCAGTGCACATACAGGACATTTCATCACCACAGAAACTGCTATTGTACAGCTGTGGTCTAGAGTATATTTGCTATATATGAAAAGTATAAGAAGTATAATCTAAGATGTACTTGAGTTTCATGTACCAGAGTTGTCCTTGAAAAGTTGAGTTTAAATAGAATTTTGCAGAATTAAATGATGCTTAAATACTCTAGAAGATTTATTTAAAAGGAATTCTTTCCAATTAAAAAATTTAATTGGAAAGAATTTGAAACTTACCAGAAATTTTGCAAGAATGATCACAGTACAAAGAACAGCCATATATGATTTTTTTACACTTTTACCAATTTTACCACATTTGTTTTATCACTTGTATGCACATACACATATATGATTTTTCTATACTGTTTGTGGGTAGGCTGCATATATCATAGCCCTATGCTCTTAAATACATCAGTATTTCTTAAGACTATTGTCTAATATATCCACAGTACAATTATCAACAGTATGGTTATCAACTTCAGTAAATTTAACAATGCAATATTTTTAAATCTAATCTACCATTCATATTCCCATTTTGTCAATTGCCCCAATAATGTTTCTAATAACATTTTCCTCTTCTGGTATAGGATCTCATCTAAGGTCAAATATTGCATTAGATGATATGCCTCTTTCTTCTCCTATGTGGAACATTTCCAGTCCAATTATTTTATAGTGAAGATTTCTTTATAAAGTGAGTTTCTTCTCCCTTCCACCCCCATCTTATTTATTTTATAAATTTGTATTTTCCATGTTTTGGAGTTTCTTAAAGGCAGAGTGCTATTGTTATGGAAAAGTGGATAAGACACAAGAGGCTCCACTAAAGCCCTAAGATACCCTTTCCAGTTTGGAGTAAGGCCTCAAATTTTAGTTTTGAGATAGGAACTCATGAATTCAGCCTTTCCTGATCAAGGGACTGGTCCCCTGTCAACCTCAGTAGATCACTTGCTGGAGTGATCAAGCCACAATTCTGTGTGTTTCACCAGCCACTGGGGCCATGGGGCTACTGGATCCTCTCCTCTGTCCTTGCGTTCTTGGGGACTTTTGTGTGTGTGCCAATGAGCCCACCAGGAAGGCAGGCAGTGTCTGGCTGGGAAGCTGACTCTCCCACTTCTTGATTTAAGACCCTGCTACTCTACAAGTTCACATAACCTCTCTTGACTGTCTGGATTGAAAAACCAGGCTAGATTTCCCTAAACTCTCAGGAGATGCACACAAGCCCTCTTGTTTGCTCAATTACAGTGATAGGCAGATTACAATGGAAGGGAACACTAAATTAACTGTGATAGCCATTAATATGACGTGCTTGGTGGCTGAGGCTGCATTGGGGAGATCACAGATCTGATGGCTATAATGTATTGGTGATGGGGCCATCCCCATTGGCTCCTTAGTGGGCCTTGAACTTGCTGGAAAAGACCAGCCCTGCACACAAGGCCCTGTAGCCATGGCAACGGGCTCTCGCTCAGCAAAACACATAAAGATGATTCATTTTGTTTTCCTTTATTTTTTTCCACTCAAATTTTCATGTGGGGTTGGAATCTATTTTTATTTTTTTCCCTTGGAGGAGAGGTTATTTTTAATTTTGTTACCTTCCTCCTGGGTCCCTGCCAGACCTGGATTTGAATGACCGAGGGAGGCGGGCCGTGCACCAGGCCCAAAGTCTTGGAACTTTTCTGGGGTTTTCCGGAGTGGGGGCTGGGTAAGAAGGGGAAGTCTGGGGTGGAAATGGTGCAGGAGTGGTCTTGGTATTAAAGCTGGTACCTCACATCCTGGAATTGCCCTTAAACTCTTCCCCAAACTGGTGTCTCCAGCCTTCTACTGGAGAAAGAAGTGCCCTTATCATATTATTTTCCAGTTCTCTTGAGTTTGCCTTCAGAAAATCAAACTCTTATTTGGTTTGACAGGGTACTTTCACCTCCATTTTTTGTTTGATCTTTGAGGTAGCTAGGTGTCATAGAGACCTCACATGACTATCCATATCAGGAGACCCTCCTTCCTGGCACAGTGCCAGACACCATTTCTCAGCACCCCTGGCATCTAGGTGGGTGTGGGAGTAGTTCTGGTCAACGGAGTGAGTGCAGGAGTGACATGCACACTTTCACTTTGAAGCCTGGCTCCAAAAACATACCTTGACACCCTCCTCTCCCTGGATACAGCGAGGTGAGGAGATCCCTGGGAGGACAAGAGGTCTTCGAGGGACAGTGGAGCCGCTCCAGAAGAGGTTCCAAACCTGTCACGCTATAAACTTGTGGGAAAAGTTGCATCTTTATTTCCACTAACTTTATAATGAGATTTAGCATTTTCTTCTATTATGAACAGGGGCAACAAACCACGGTTGTAGTAATAGTACCTGAGACCTTATCTCCAATAGAAATTGCAGACATTTCATACTATATTACTGTTGTTATGCATATCTCAAAATATCATTTTTGCTTCTCACTTTTTTGAAGCTGCAGCAGTTATTAGACCTGCCAGTCTGTCTTATTAATTAGTGCATTAATAAAGAAGCATATATAATATCACAACTGTGTTTTTTATTTTTATAACTACATTTCAATGTAATTGGTTTTCTTTTTAATTTTATTTTATTTTATGCATTTACAAACCTTCTTCTGAGAAGCAGCTCATAAACTTCTCCAGATTGCCAAAGGAGTCCATGGCACAAATGGACAGAAATCCTGGCACCATGGCCCTGAAACACCACATGTAACTGTGATGTGAATGTGTGACAAACATTTTATTAGGCTATGCTAGGAACATTTAGAGAGTGTTTGTTAAAGCAGCTAGTATTCCTTACTCTGATTGATACACCAGGAGAAGGGACAGCATATCACTCCATTGTATAGATGGAGAAATGAAGCTCACATATGGCAGGTGGCTTGCCCACTGTCACACATTCATAAAAATGACACTGACATTCAAATCTTGTCTTCCTGACCTCAGTCCAGGTCTCTCTCAGACTCCCCACAGGGTCCTGTCTCTTTTGTAGCTAAGCCTCAGAATGCTTCTGTGTAGAAGTGGTGTGGTAAGACATCTTCCTCAGCCTGAGTGTTCACTGGATTTTTGTGTCCATGACAAAATCTTGCTGAACAAAGCTCTAGAACTTTCAGTGGTGATAGGAATGATCTATGTCAGCATTATCCAGTATGACAGCCACTAGGCACATGTACCTATTAAGCACTTGAAATTACCTAATAGGACGGAAAAACTGAATTTTAAATTTTGTTTCATTTTAATTAATTTAAATAATACATATTCATGACTACTGTACCGGACAGTGTAGCTCTAGTGCAGTGTTTCTCAACCTGTACCAGGTATCAGAATCATGTTCAAGGCTGGTTAAAGCAGTGCTGGTCTCCATGCCCAGAGTGCCTGATTCAGCAGGTCTGGGCCAGGCCACTGAATCTGCGTGGCTAAATAGGTTCCAGATAATGCTAATGTTGCTAGTGCATTCTTGATCTCAACACTGCTGCTCTTGGGGTTCTTATACATTTTTGCTTGGGGGAGTACTGTCCTAAGCATTGTAGGTTGTTTGGCAGCATCTTGGCCTTTATTTGATGCTGGTAGCATACTGACAAGGCCTGCCTCTAATTGTGACAACCACAGACGTCTCCAAATATGGCCAATGTTCACTGGGGAGCAAAATTCCCTGTCCCATTCTCAGTCCAGAACCACTGGTCTAGACATGCACAAAGACCTTTTTTTTTTGTTTGACATCAGAGATGAACATACTACATTAAACAAAAACAATCTAATTTAAATCTGAACTTAATTTCTTCTAACATCTGCTAGAAAAATGCCAAAAAACTTATATTTCAACTACATACCAGACTAGGTTGGATTTTTTTCCATCAAAAATAATCAATTTTGTCTATGGCTGGGTATTCATGGGCCACTAAATGATCATGCTTCCTTTTTTGTGCTGGCCAATGCCTCTCTCTGCCCCCCATATTTCCCTTCCTTCTATGTCCTGTTCTATTTTGTCCCTCATAGTCTTCCCCCTTTCTTCCCTTGTTTCCCTTTCTGTTTTCTAGACTCTTCCCTACTTTTGTGCCAGAATTCTGGTTCCCATCTTTCTCTCTCTTGTCCATTTCTCTCTCTTCTCCTCTCCAAACCCTGGCTCCTCAGTCTCCTTCCTTGCTTTCCTATCCCTCCTTTCCTTGCAGCACAAGCTCTTGCTTTTCTAGTCCTCTGTGCTGTTTATTCTCTATCATGGCTGTTTCTGCCGGCTCTGGCTGTGTTTCCCGCTTTCCTCTTTTTCTCTCCAGTCTATGTTTGTCTTGGGCTGGCCAAGTTTGGCCTCTGGCCTCAGACAGTCTTGGCTCTGGCTCCGACTCTGATTCTGACTCTGACTCTGCACCTGCTCCCTGCCCCTCCAACCCTTGACTTCCTCTCAGAGCAGCAGCCCCCCAGTATCCCTAAATGTGACACACATTTGAAAGGTTTGAGACATGTAGATAAGGAAAGTGAATGGGACAAGCTTTCTCAGCCAGAATTCAATCAGCAAAGTGCCAAGGATTTAGTTAGTGCTTCTTTTAAATTGACCATTTAGAAATTGTTGTCATCATCATGGTTACGAAGAGTAAGAAACAATCTATGTCAGTGGGACAACCGCACTTGGCTTGGCATTTGTCTTGTGGAGAAGTCAAACATGTCAGAGGCTGACATTCTCACATGGAGGTGACATTAAACAAACAAGGTGGTGGGAACTCTTTAAATCACCTGTAATATTGCAAGCAGTCAACCAATAGCTCTGACAAGTTAGGGCCACACACTTGCCTGTGACCATTGGGTTTTGCTTCTCACAGAAATACTCTTGACAGGAACCGTGCTGCTAATTTGGGGCACTAAGCCTGTCTCACTACCATGACTTTTTTCCACTGTTAGCCCATTTTTTTAAAAAGTGATTTTTGAAAAGACTCAGGCTGAAGACTATTTCTACCGACAACTAAGTAGGTGAGATTACTTGGAAATATCATGTTGTTGACTAATACGTTCTGTTTTCGGCTGTTTGGGCTGGTGTCAGGGGCACTATCTCACACATGGAATGATCCACTCTATTTAAATCCTTATTCCTCATCATAAAGGCAGGGGCTGGAGGAGCCCAAGTGAGGGTGGCTCCCAAAGAAAAATCAGAAGACTATTGTAAATTCCTTGAATAAGATGCAAGGTTGACCATACTTCATTCCACAGCAAAAGATGGCACTTCAAATCCAAGTGCTCCTGGGAGAGGGGGTAGGACTTGGGCTTCAATTCATGCTAAGTTGTTAAGAACTAATATTAGAAAGTCATTCTCAGTCAGGTTTTGACGAGTAAGGAAGACCTGTGTGAAGGCTTTGGCTGACCAAGGGGAATAATGTAGGAGAAGTAATGTTGGAGGAGAGAGCCTCATGCTGTTGAAAGTGGGAGAGGGGCTTGCACAGAACAAGGCTCCTTTCTGGAATCAATAAAAGCCCAGAAAAACCACGAGAGTTTCTCCCTGATGTGTTCCCAGGTATGGTGAGTAGTACCCTGCTTTCATCATTGAAACTGAGAACATAAACCTCATATGAAGCAGTGCCGAGGGGCATTGATAAGGAATTCAGATAGGCCAAAAGGAGGCTAGGGAGGGGTATTAGGTAGAAGAGGGACCAGCTGAAACAGTGACGGGGCATGAATAGTTCAGTTAGAACGGCAATGAGACAAAGGTTTTGTGGGCCAGATGGTGGCCTCAAAGTATTGCAAGATTAGAAGGGCCCTAAGAAGTCTCTCTCTTATTGAGTGTTCTCCACCATAAACCTGCCAGGGTGTCCTGTTGTCTTTACTTGAATATGTCCAGCAAAGAGGAACTCATGACTTCTGAAAACTCAATCTGATCCCAGACAGCTTTAATGGTGGGATCTACCTTTGTAATCTCTCTCAATAGGTCTTCGGTGTTATGAAGAGGAAATCCAGCTCCTCTTCCACATAACAGACTTTTACATATTTGGCAGCCATGGTTATGCTCCCCATGAGTCTCTTTTTTTTTTCAACATAAATGATATCAGTGTCATCAACTTGTCTTTATATAGTATGGCCTTGTAAACCTTCATGGTTCCTACTGCCCTCTTACAGATATATTCTAGTTTGTCAATGACCCTCATTAAGTATGACTCTCAGAACTGCACACAGTTCTTGTTTCAGTTAGCTAGTGCTGTGTAACAACCAACCACAAAGATCCAAGCAGTATGCAACAATATTTACTTAGCTCCCGAGTCTCTGGATTGGCTGGGGCGCAGCTCATCTAGGCTGGGCTTTGCTGGGCAGACTTGATGATCATAACTGGATTTGCTTATATATCTGGGGTCAGCTGATATAGGTTAAGCCTGGCTGGGGATATTCAGTCTGTGTCATATGTCTCTCAACCCCAAGTAGGACCAGTGGTCTAACTCAAGTACGTTCATCTCATGGAGATGGCAGATGCATAAGAGAGCAAACCCAGTTGTATAAGTGTTTTTGTCATGTTAGACCTGCTAACAAAACAAGCCATATGGCCAAACCTAAAGCCAAGGTAGGTGAGAAACTCTGGCTCTTTCACAGGAAGAACTTTAAGGTGACATGGCAAAGGGCATGGACACAAGGAGGGCCAAAGAATTGGAGCCATAAATATGGCCTACCGTAGATTTGATCAGTTCAAAACAGAGCTAGATTATTTTCTCCTTCTCTTTTTCTGAGCACCATGTTTCTACCAATTTAACCTAAGATTTAATGACTTTTTCAGATAACCATACTAATGAATTTGTTGTCAAGTAGAAACTGGAAGGTTTTTTTGTTTTGTTTTGTTTTTTGTTTTACAAATGCTTGCCAAGCTCTGGACCTGTGTCATTGACCTTTTAGATTTGAATGCAGGACAGTACATTTATTCCTATTAAATTTTTATCTTGATTGAATCAGGGCCCCAAAATATTTAAATATGATGGAATCCATACCTTCTCCTCTTTCAAGTCTCTTATTATCTCTAAGTTTCATATTGTCACTGGTGTTTTTGTTGGTGTCAGTGATAGTAGCAGTGTTGAAATCATTTGTTTAAGATAAACAGTGCCTTATATCTCACTGCCGGAGACTGTCTTCTGGATTGCCAGCAGTCCATTATTGGCAATCCAAATGAAATTATTTTGCATTTCTTCATTCTTATATTTTATTTATTTTTTAAAGATTTTATTTATTTATTTTTAGAGAGAGGGGAAGGGAGGGAGAAATAGAAGGAGAGAAACGTCAATGTGTAGTTGCCTCTCATGCACCCTTTACTAGGGACCTGGCCTGCCACCCAGGCATGTGCCCTGACTGGGAATTGAACGAGCAACCTTTTGATTTGTAGGCCTGAACTCAACTCAATTCACTGAGCCACACCAGCCAGGGCCTTGGTTCTGATATTTTAAATCTAGTGTTCATTTCTCCATCTTGTCCCAGGCATACAGAGAAACTTTGTGGAATTCCTGTTATAATTACATAAAGGACAGGTAGGAGAGAGAGAGGAGATGGGACAGTGCCATTCCAGTCTGAGGAAGCAGAATGAACAATGTCCCCAGATAAGGGTGAGTCGGTAGATAGGTGGGTACAGAGTCTTCATACAGGCTCAGTAGGTTCATGGGAGATGAAACCTAAAAGGGAAGTTGGCTTCATGTTATGAGAGATTTTAGATACCAGGATAAAGATTTTGGAATTGTTCTAATTGGTATTGGTTTTCAAAAAATTTTGCAGAGTACAATGGCTCCTTAGAGGGGATACCTTGCCTGGTGGACCGTGGCAAAAACTGTGTGTCCCCCATTATTTGTTCTCTTCTTCCTCAGTTACAGTGCTTCCTGATTTTTAGCAGGGCACATGGCTCCCCAGAATAAAAACTGCATTTGCCATCTTCCCTTCCACTTAGGTATAACCTTGTGACCATGTTTTAGCAAATAGGTTTTAAGTAGAAGCCGTTTGTATGTGTAACTTCTCGGGAATGTTCTTCAAGGCACGAGATGCACTTATTCCTTCTTTCCAACTGGCTATGATTCTGAAGTGACATTGGAAGCTATTCATGGCAGAGTAATATAATAGAAATAACCGGAGTCCCTGACCACATAGAGTGCCACCCCAGTCATGCAATCACTACTATAAGTTTATTTATTTTAGCAAGAAACCAAATTATATCTATGTATTATTTTGGATTTTTCCTACAGTCAACCCAATCCTAAGAGGACAGGAGACCAAATGAAGAGCTCCTCGTTTATCTGTTCAATATATTGGGGCTTTGTTGAGGAGAAAGGGCTACAATGCTGTGCAATGGAGATCCACAGAGGGTTCCTGAAGTGGTGAGGTATATTTTTGCATATCTTTTGTGATATGCAAAAGAGATCCAATACTGGTAGGAGACCAGTTGGCTCCTGACTGTCCTTGTGCATGCTGGGCAGGTAGCCATGATATGAGTGATTGGGAACCACATATGTCTCCTCTCCAACAACAAACCAGTTTCCACAGTTATAAGCATGTATAACTCTGCCACACCATTCCCCTCTCCCTGCCCCACTCTTTAGTCACATCTCTACTCTGGTGATTTGGTCTCCAGGGTCCTGTTGGGTGGGTCATTACCCCAAGTTAAAAGATGCTAGATTCTGTCTGGAGTACAAGGATGCTGCCTGCATGAGGGTCCTTGAAGCAATGGCTAAACATGCCAACATGTTAGTCACCAGAGTAACCTTTATTTCTATTTCTTGTAGTCTCAATTACCATGAGAAAATACCTGTTTACCAGCAATAAACAGCAAATGGCCCCTCTCCTACATCTAACAATGGATGGGGGTGGGGAGGAAATAAGGGGATTTTAGTACAAATTTCACAATCATCAAGTTAGGTGTATAACATTTTTTATTTTTATGAAATTGAATTAAAAGTGGCCTGGAGCTCCAGTCTACCAAACTGCAGAAAACTTGACCTAGGCCTCTATATAAATGGAGTCACTTAGACATTTAAAAAAAATCTCAGTCATTTTATGGTTCTGCCCCCAGCTTTTAAGCTCTGGTGGGCCGATCATTTTTCTGGCATGTGGGTGGAGCCTCTACTATGAAGCTGGTTTCTGTCCTGCCTTGGTCCTGTGCTACCAGGGTGAGCATTTCACATGTGTTTGGTTATTAGCCCTCACCTCACTGCCTGTGCATGGAAAATGCCCGTATCCTTTCTACACCCAGCTTGCATGGTACATGTGGTTAGTCAGCTGCTTCCTTGTCTGGCTGTAGAGCTTCTTGGTTTCCTCTCAGCCATTCTGGGCCAAGCTGAGCTGTGATCATTTCAAACCCTAAGATATGCTACAAACACACTCACTCTACCCCCTGGACATTATCTTGGCTTGACCTTCAGCTTCTCTGAAAGGCTCCTTTGGTCAGGGACTCACCCCAACTCATTTGTCCTTTCCCCAGGATTCCTCTTGTCCTTGTCCCGGGGACCAAGCAGCCTTAGCTGGGGATGAGCTAAGGGGGCATTTCTGATAGTGTACTTATAAGCATCTAAACTCCAATCACTTCCCTCTAATTCTCTCCTCTGGCCAACTGGTCTAACCTTGATCTACTTTGAGGCCAGAACATGCTTTTGTTCCTGCTCTGTTGTTTGCAGCTCCGTTGTATGTTCTGGGCCCCTTAAGTTCTTATTCTTGTGGCACTCTGAAACTTTTGCTCTCTCAAGAGCACTGTGCTTGTCATTGAAAGCTCTGCCTTTCCAACTTTGGACTCTACTTCAAGTTTTCTAAAATCTGTGCTGAAACTCAAATGGCTTCTTTGTTTTCAGCTATATTCTCGCCCTTCCCCCTACACCATGAATACCGCTGACATTTGTCATGCACCAAATGCTTGTGGAGGCAAGAGAAAAAATGTAGAAAAGTAAACCCTGTTATTTCAAGATATTATACCACTACAATGGGTTTCTTTTCTAATTATCAAACAAATGGCCAAACCTCAAAAGAAAGTGGATTGTGGATACTGTTTCTAGGTAGTCTCTGTGTTTATTGTATCCCTTTCTCTGTGGACATCAGAAAGAATATGCTAGAAGATTCCATTGCTTTGCTGCCTTTCCTATTTCTGATGTGGATATCATCCATGATTGCTAACATAAACTAGAGCATAGCTCAGAGACAGAACTCTGGTGCCACACTGGCTTAGCTCTGTATAACAGGCGGCATTCTTATTCCTATTTCTTGCATAACACTTGAAGAATTCAGAACATTTAGGATGAGGGTGGATTTTGGTTAATTTGGATTTCTGTTTAAATGAGGTCCTGCCTCTTCTTCTCCTTCTCCCAACATATATGATTGGTTGCAAAAATGGCCACAAATTTTTCCTTTCTCATCAAGACATAGAGATACATTCTCCACCCCTTGATCTTGACCTTGGCCATGTGATTTGCTTTGGCCAGTGAGATCTTAGCAAACATGACACAGCAGAGGCTTACAAGGTGCACTGGGACTCACCATCCATGTTCTTGAGCCTTGGGCTTCCCTGCTGGAGTATGGGAGATCTGTGGTCTAGTCACCTCTGTGACCTCAGCTGACCTAGCAGCTGACCACAGACTCGTGAGTGAACCTGCCTGAGACCCGAAGAACTACTCAGCCCAGCCAAGCTTAAAGTGCCATTTGTGAGCTACACAAATGGTTACTGTTTTAAGCAACTGAGTTATGGGGTAGTTTGTTACTCAGAAAAAGCTGACTGCTACAGTATACTAAACATATTGAATGTTTTGGTGAATTGGCATTTTATAATTCTTGGGGTTATAAACTGAACACCAATTATTTCCATGTAGAACTATAGATTTAAAAGACAGAGGCTGAATTTATACTGAGTCCAGCATATATCTCATTTCTTTTTTTAAAAAATGAATCTATATTATTATGTTTAAAATACAAATGCTATATTGGTGTGCTAATTATGATTCTATTAGATTAACTTTATGCTGTATGTATACTTGTATATATAAGAAAAATTCTAGAAGAATATTGGAGAAACTGTTATTCAAGTATATCTCTGGGCTTGGGACTAGAAGTGGAATAGGGGTAGGAAAATATTTTATCAAGTTTGAAATTTTTACCATGACCACCTGTTAATTCATAATTTAAAAAAATTAGTAAACTTCGAAAATAAAGTCCATCACCAAATGGTTCAATACTGCCAGCCTAGTTCACAGAAGTGTGCTATTTGTTTTACTTGTACTTTTTTCCTTTTTTCAAAAAAAGAAAAAAGAACAATTTTATTATTCAGTTCATTTTTCTTTCCATTGTATTCAGTACAATATAATTATAACACACATAGTATACAAAGCTTCTACACACACACACACACACACAATATGTATCAAAACACCTAGATTAAGTTGTGATAAAATCTTTTTTAAAAATTATTTTATTGTTGTTCAGTTACAGTTGTCCGCATTTACCCCCCCCACCACTCCCCTCCCCACCCAAGCCATCCCTACCTCTCTCCCCTGCTTCCACTCACCTTGGTTTTGTCCATGTGTCCTTTATAGTTGTTCCTGAAAACCCTTCTCCTTTCCCCCCGTTATTCCTTTCCATCCCCCCTCTGGTTACTGTCAGATTGTTCTTAATTTCAGTGTTTCTGGTTATATTTTGCTTGCTTGTTTGTTTTGTTGATTAGGGTTAGGGCTTAAAAGCTCAGTGTCCAAAATGCAACCCATTACTTCAGGATTTTTGGTAGTATAAGCACCAGTGAATTGACTTCTTAATCTGGTAAGCGTTTGCTGCACATCAAAAATACTGGCATTGAAGAAAGAAATTCTTATTTATTTAGTTTTGTATTAATTTCCCACGTACATCCAAGAAATATTTGAAACCCCTAAAGTAATGCATTAATTAAATGCTGCTAGGGCAGAATTTATGGCCAAATAAAAGAACTCCTATTATCATAGCACTACACTCGCAAACTGGAAAAATCAAACACCACAAAAATCTGACTTCATTGAGGGAACCTAGCTCAGATCCACTGAACAGAGGTTGACTCAAGCCTAGGACTGGGGTGTCTGAAGTGGGACATGAGGGTCTTTAACCAGAATGAAAAGACCTAGGCCCTGCACAGTTAGCATTCAGCTGCTATTCACAGACATGTGGCCACCAGGGCTTGAGAAGCCAGACCAGGGCCTGCAGAGTTGTGTCTTTCCTTTTGGGACTCAGGATCCATCAAACAAATGCAGTAAAGAACCCAAGGGAAATTATGTGACTCAGCTCTGATGGTTGTCTCCAATTCTCTTCTGGGATCTGGCTAATCACATGATCATATGGTATCTAAAGATCATGTCATCAGCTTGCCTGTAAAACACTCAGTGCAAAAAGGCAGTGGGGAACTGACCCTCATGGTGTGAACCATGGAAAAAGTCCAGGATCAGGGTTCATAGTGAACTTCTCACATGTGATGCATAACGTGGTGAGTATCTTGGCTTAAGGCTGGAGGTGTTAAGTCAATGTTTCTCATAAGGACAGAGAAGAATTATATCACAGTGGGTGTTGATTTGGGTCAAAGGGAAATGGAAGGAGTAAGGGTGAGGGAGAAATGCCTTGTATAATTAATTCAAGCAAATGATTGAAAAGGGTATTTGGAACAGTTCTGTTGCCTTAGAAATGCTTGTGCACAGAGCATTAGCACAAACAAAAACAAATTTGAGATGTTGACAGAAGACCTCAGAGGTGGTTTTAGTCAAGGCTTTTTGTTTGGGCAGAATACGAGTCTACTTACATTGGCTCAATTAGAGACACCTCTATTAAAATGACAATTAAAGAAGCCTTTATAAAAAGACACAAGGGCATTTTATGGGACAAGACACAGAAGTTTGGGGGTTGGCATTGCAAAAAAGCTTATAGTGTCCAAGGCTGCTGACCTCTCATCTCCTTCTTGGAGGTACACATTGTCTTATTTCTTCCTTTCCCCACTTATCTAGCTCCTTTGCAGATGGATTGCTCTATTTACTCATTAGCATGGATGTAGCTGAAAACGGCTGCTCCATCCCAGTTCTGTGGAGCTTCTCAAGCCAAGCAATCATAGGACTGTAGTTTCTGCATCTCTTCGTTCAAGTTTTGAGTGACTCTGATATAGCTGTGTGTTTCCTTTAGCCCGGAGACCCTTTCCTGTTTGAAGCAGATGCTGACAGTACCATACCCATAGCCTTTGCCATTTCAGTGCATGCTGGATGCATTTTCAAATGCCAGTTTCTCCATCTCTTTGTCTAGGGGCTTTTCTGGCCTGGGTGCCACTGTCCCTTGGCAAATGTGGCTGGCTAGAAGGGCTAGGTATGAAAGCCCAGCAACTGAGGAGAGTTAGCATATAAACACCCTGATTCCTTTGGTGAGATAACTCGAAGGTTTGTCTTCTAGGCTATTCTCCAGTGAGACAAGTTCCAGTTACCCCCAGTGGTTGAAAAGTCTCCCTGTATTGGATGCTTCTCTGTCTCCTTTCTCCACTCCATTTTTGGTGTATCTCGGAATCACCTCCTAAATAAACTACTTGCATGTGAATCCTTGCCTCAGAGTCTTCTTCTGGGGCAATGCAAACTAAAATATTAGTACAATCAGCCATGACTAAAGTCACTTGAGCAGGAGGGTCATCCTTTGAAGCAGGAAACAGAACTGTGGGTAAGGCAGACATAGGAAGGTTGACCTCAATAAAAAAGAAACCATTAGAAGGGGAGGTGAAGCACTAGCTCATAATAAAAAGGTTTACACCCACATGGAAATCTACAGTTCTGAGGGTGGGGCTGTGTTAGAAACCATGTATGTGGAGATCAAAGGCAAGAGCAACAGAAGACCTATTGTTGTAGGACCATATTACAAGGCTACCACTCCAGGTGGGGGAAACATGATGGGTTTCTGACCATGATCATACAACTGGCCTGGAGTAGAGACACCTACAGATGGGGAGGGGGCACCACCAGTTGGATAGCTGCTCAGAGTCCCTGTTAGCTGAAAGCAGAGCAACTGAACAAACTCTTCTCTTGCTTTGCCAATAGTTTCACCTTGATAAGACTGAGCAGTGAGAAGAAGGATTGCTACCCTTGAATTAATTCAAATCAGGAAGGAGGAACCATTTGGTGAAGGAGCAGGTAGGGACTTTGGGAAACAGTGAGTCTGTCTACTGAGAAGGAAGGTTTTGAGGAGTGGGTTGCTCAGGCTTCAAGACTTAAGTTCTCAGGCTTAAGGGCCGTGTAGCCATAGACATCAAGAGCTGATACAGTGTTCCCTCAGCCCCCTTCTTCCTGCCTGAACCCGAGCTCTGCCACCAAGATTCTGACTAGTTGGCTGGAAACAGTGTGGGGCAGAGAACTCAGGTGTTCTTGTGGCGAGGGGTCCCCAGAGGATACTTTGAAGAATAGCACTTAAGAAAAATATGTAGGAACTCTCACAGCATGAGACTTTATAGAGACCATAAGAAGGTTGGAAGAATGCAAAAAATGAAATTCCAATTTAACTACCAGAAAGGAGCCCTAGGGGGAAGAAACAATGAACCTGATGAAGAGCTCCTGCTATGCAGGGAGCCCTGATGACCACGGTCTTTAAAAATCATGCAGCAGAGCATAGCTGACATATTGCCAATGAGGAACAACAACAACAACAACAGCAACAACAAAACAGTTGCAAAGAAGAGTACGAGTGGTATCAGGAAGTCCAAAGCATGAGTTGTGGCTTAAAAATGCCAGGGCATCTACAAACTTTTTAGGTTAAATTCTGAGTTAGAAGGGTGAAGGAGAAAGGCAGTCACTTACTGGAGGTCCAATGAACTGATGTTCACAGTTGACAGAGGATGTGGCTTGCATCCATTTTGTTTTGGCTTTTTGGGAATGATGATGACTATTATTAGACACCTCTTTGTGCAGATATTACCTCATCTAATCCTCACAACAATACTGCAAGATAGGCATTCTGTGTATTCGCTTTCTTCTGTCTGTAAATGCAAGGCATCCAGTTTAAATCAGCTTAGACAAAAGGAGAATTTGTTTGCCCCTGTTCCTGAGAAGCAGAGCAGTGGGGTTTGTCACAGGCATGACTGGGCCTAAGGCCACAGATGATATGGGCCAATTTTTTTCTCATTCTTTCTCTCTCTTTTCTCCTTTTGGGTCCCCCTTTCCTCTAGAAGACAGACTTCATACATATGGTGGGGATAAGCCACAGCCAGTGTCTGCTTTGCATATTTCTAGCTCCAAGGCTGTCAGACAATGGGCCTTCTCTGCTAGTTCCAGTCCTGCTAGTTCCAGTTAGAATAATACAGGAGAAAGCTTCTGATTAGCCTACTTGGGTGAGTTTCATTTCTGAGTGGGCAGGTGAATGGGATACTCTGATTGGCTAGGCCTATGTCACATGCCTCATGGCTGAGTAAGAAGTGGGCAGAGCCTGCTACCAGATGAAGAGAGTCAGGTTTGAAGATTCCTGGTTAATCCCAAACAATAACTACCACATTCCCATTCCCATTTTACAAATATATGAACTGAGGCTGAGAGCAATACATCAAGTGGCCCAGATGATATATATCATCTATTATCTATATCTATCATATATATACAATATATATGGATATATGATATCCATATATTTAGGTATATGATATATATCACATATCTATACATTTAGATATCATATATCATATACCATAATTTAGATATACTCAGGATATATTTAAGAATCTACTCAGAACATATATCTACTTAGAATGTTATATTTACTCAGAAAAAAAATATATCATATATAGTTGTGGAGCCAGGATTTAACCCCCATACTGTGGCTCTCACCAAATAGAAGTGCCTCTTATTCATGTGGAAGGACTGGAGGAAAAAGCCAGAGATCAGAACTAGTTTTCTGGAAGGGAGTTATAGAAGAAGCTACTGATAACCCAGGATCCCTTCCCAGGCTGGTGCAGCAATCCCCTATTGCTGTGACACTTATACCTGCTTCTTTTCCTGACAACCGCACTCAGCTGTTTAGAAATACCAACAGAAATACCTGGAAGTTCCCCACACCTGCAGTGGCCAGCAGCCAATGACTGACTGATGTAGAAGCAGAAAACCCACCCCCTTGTCTGAAGGTGGGTAAGTCTGTTGTCCCCTCATGCTCCAGAGCTCCCTATAGGATCAAGCTGAGGTGAGACTTAACAGATCAACCCACAGCTCTATTCTCCCTTCTCCTGCTTCTCTTACTCCTCTACAGATTCCTCTTGAGAGGTCTCCTTTATTTGTTCACTTGCATAAACCCCTGTCTCAGCTTCTGCTTCAAGGAAACCAATCCAAGACAGGTATTAAAAGTCTAAGTTCAGATTGCAAACTTGGATATCAATCCATGGGTGCCAAGGAGGAAAAGGAACAACAATAATAATGCTGGCTGTCTTCAAGATACCAGAAAAGCAGGGGTTCTGAGAAAAGACAGTGGAGGTAAGAAGGGACAGGGGTGCTGGAGGCATTTATTTAGATTCTGGCAAAATAATATAAAATTGAATATTTTTAAGTGGTATTAAATGCATTCACATTGTTGTGCAACCATCATCACCATCCATCTCCAAAACCTTGTCATCTTTCCAAATTGAAACTCTGTATCCATCAAACAACTTTCCGATCCCTGCAGCCCCTGGCAACCACCATTCTACTTTCTGTATCTATGAATTTGACTACTGTAGGAACCTCATATAAGTGGAATCACACAGTATATGTCTTTTTGTGGCAGGTCCACTTCACTTTGCATAATGAACTCAAGGTTCATTCATGTTGTCCCAGGTGTCAATACTTCATTTATTTTTAAGACTGAATAATATTGTATTGGTATGGCTATACCACATTTTGTTTATCCATTCATCTGTCATTGGACATTTGGGGTGTTTCTATCTTTTGGATATTGTGAATAGTGCTGCTATGAACATAGGTGTACAAATACCTGTTTGAGCCCCTGTTTTCAATGCTTTTGGATAAATACCTAGAAGTCATAATTTGATGTTTAATTTTTGGAGGAACTGTCATACTGTTTTCCACAGAGGCTACACCATTTTATATTACTGCTAGCAGTGCACAAGAGTTCCAGTTTATCCACTTCTTTGCAATACTTGTTATTTTCTTTCTTTCTTTGATAATAGCCACTCTAATGGGTGTGAAGTGGAGGCAATTTTGGAGGCAAAAGCCTGAGAAGCTTCCCCATGTCTCTTTGCAATGGCTGCTGGGATGGAGGGCCAGACATCACATTGCCACTAAGAGCAGCCTGATAATGTCCAGGTCAAGGGCTCTGGGCCCATCTCTGCCTTCTCCACCTCCATCAACACTGCAGAGGTAAGATGCTTCACTGTCTCAGTTGTTTAGATTTTCCTTCTTATTTTTCTAAATCCATTTGCCCATGGGTGCAGACAGAACCCCATTGGGCTGGAGAGGAGGATGATTTTAGTGACAGATTGCTCTATGCTCACATGCAGTTCCATGCTCTGGCACAGGGCCAGGCAGCAGCTTGTCAGTCCTCTCATCCCTAAGGCTGATTCTCTCCAGGAAGCCCTCAGACACCTGGAGGGTGGGTTCTCCAACCTCTGGGGCTGCTCTAGGAGGGAAATCCCACTGTGAACCCAGCCAAGCTCAGTGTGATTTCCTTCCACTTGTCCTTGTTCTTAGTTTAGGTTCCCCTAAAAGTGGACCTGAGAGAAGGATGTCAGTGCAAATAATTTATGTGGGAGGTGAGCCCAAGAAGCACAGTGAGAGGAAGTGAGATAAGAAAGGGAAGCCAAGGAAGGGTGTGTCAGTGAGTAGGTTTCCACTGTGGACACCAAGGTTCAGTTCCACAGAGGCCCTTCTCACAGCCTGGAATATGGCTGAAAACAGTCTTGCTGAGAGAGGAGAAAGCTGGGCATTTTCCCACCACCTCCTGGTCCACATTGTTTGAGGGTTGTTCCAGAAAGTGCTAACTCCCTGGCACTTCCAGCCTGCCCAAACCTGCTGTGAGCATTGCAGCCAGAGAGTGCCCTCAGGCAGAAGGAGAGAAAAAGCAGCTGGTGTGTGACCCCCAGGGTAGGCTGAGAGGATACAAGTGAGGTGCTGACAGCATCTGTGACACTTTCCTTGACATTAAAGGGTGTTGAGGAAGGTGTTGACATCAACCTGGAGGAAGGTGTTAAGGTCAGGATGGAAGGTGTGGTCCTAAGCTTGGACCTGGTGAACAATTTTAGACTCTTATTTAGTTTTGACTAATATTTACTGAGTCTCTGCTTCAAAGCAGGCACTGAGCTAAGAATTTTCCTCTGCAATAACATATTTGACCCTCGTGACAAGTTTGTGAAAGAAAGTATTGTTAGTTGCAATTTTGCAGATGAGGAAAAGATTCAGAGAGGTTAAGAAGCTTCCAGAGGGTCATGCAGGCCCAGTTCTGGCTGTCTTGGTGAGTCAGGCATTCTAACACTACCCTAAGAAATGTACCTCTACTGGCTTTGAGGATGGCTCAGAACTGAGAGGGTTGGGAAGTTCTGCTGGATGACACACCCAAGCCCCCACATTGAAATTAGCCTGTGTAGATGGGTAGTGTCATCAAAAGGACATTGCCCTGGGGGGTAGTCAATTGGTGCAGTCACTATGGAAAATAGTATAGAAGCTCCTCAAAAAGTTAAAAATAGAACTAGTAGATGATCCAGCAATTCTACTTCTGAGTATATGCCCAAAGGAGATGAAATAACTATCTCAAAGACATATCTACAACCCCTATGTTCATTGCAGCATTATTAACAGTAGTCAAGATATGGAAACCACCTATGTGTGCATCAATGGATGAGTGGATAAAGAAAATGTGACACACACACACACATATACACATGTCACACTAAAGAATATTATTCAGCTATGAGAGAGAAGAAAATCCTTCCATTTTCAACAACATAGATGAATCTTGAGGGCATAATGCTATGTAAGATAAGTTAGATAAAAAATAAATGTTGCATGGTATCACTTATATGTGAAATCTAAAAAGAAAAGTCAAACTCATGGAAACAGAGTAGAAAAATGGTCACCAGAGGGTATGGATGAAGAAATAAGGAGAGACTGGTAAAGGGTACAAACTTTCAGCTATGAGATGATTAAGGTGTGAGGATCTGAGGATCTGATGTAAAGCATGGTGACTGTGGTTGATAACACTGTGTTGCATTTGCTGGGCATGTATGTCTGGTCAGCATGATATTGAGTTCTATCTGGAAAAAGTCCAGCCATTGTTAATATAAGGATAATGGTTTGTGAGACATTGATGCAACCTGGCAGCCAAAGAGAGTGGACTGGAATGTGCATGCGTGAACAATGACACCTTCACTGAACTAGTCAGTGGGGGTAGTAGATGCCATTGAGTGAACATGTGTACTGTGTGGCTACTGCATTCAACATGACTGAGGGAGTAGAGGAATGAATCTGCATCATATTTTGTGTTAAGCTTGAACATTCCTCTACGGAAACTATTCGGATGATACAGAAGGCTGCAGCTCTGGGCAACTGGTGATCCACAGCTTCATCACAACACGCCCATTTATGCACTATGTCTCATGCAGAGTTTTTTGGCAAAACATCAAGTCATTTAGGTGATTCAGTCCCCTATAGCCCAGATGTGGCACCCTGCAAATTCTGGCTTTTCCCAAAATGAAAATCACCTTTGAAATGTTTCCTAGGCCCACTCAAATAGTTGTACTATTTGAGGGTAGAATAGTGGAGGGTAGAATCCTTACTACTGATCTTATTCTTTTGTTTTCTTTTTTGCTGAGATAAAGCTACTTTACTGTTTGTAGCTAGAGCCCTGTATAGCCCCCTCTCCCTGCAATCACCACATTGTTGTCCATGTCCATAAGTCCTTTTTCCTTTTTTGCTGAACCCCTCCACCCCCTAACCACCACCCTTAGCTGTCATCCTGCTCTCTATCTATGAGTCTGTTTCTATTTTGCTGGTTAATTCAGTATCATTAGATTTCACATATAAGTGAAATAATATGGTTTTTATCTTTCTCTGACTGGCTTATTTCACTTAGCCTAATGTTCTCCAGGCTCATCCATACTGTTGCAAAGGGTAAAATTTCCTTCTTTTTTTGGCTGAGTAGTATTCCATTGTGCAAATGTCCCACAGTTGTTTTAGCCACTCATCTACTGATGGACATTTGGGCTGCTTCCACATCTTGTTGATTGTAAGTACTGCTGCAATGAACATAGGGGTGCTTATGTGCTTTTGAATTAGTCTTTTGGGTTTCTTCAGATTCCCCAGGCAAGGGAAATAAAAGAAAAAATAAACAAATGGGATTACATCAAACTAAAAAGTTTTTGCATAGAAAAGGAGACCATCAACACAATAAAAAGACAACCCATGGAATGGGAGAGCATATGCACCAATACATCTGATAAGGGGTTAATATCCAAAATTTATAAAACATTTACAAAACTCAACACCAAAAAAACAAATGATCCAATTAAAAAATGGGCAAAGGACCTGAATAAACACTTCTCCAAAGAGGACATACAGATGGGCAATAAACATATGAAAAGATACTCAATGTCACTAATCATCACAGAAATGCAAATTAAAACCACAATGAGATAATGTACACAAATCTTGTGTCAACTGATGAATATTTACCTATGTTGCATCCATGTAATCACCACCCAGTTCAAGATATTGACTATTGTTATCATCCTAGAAACTTCCCTTGGTTCCCTCTTTCCTGGTCAATAACCTCCCTTCTTCAGTTAACTGCTGTTCTGACATCTGTCACTATGGATTAGTTTTGCCTGTTCTTGAACTTCATATGAATGGACTTGTACAGTATATACTCTTTTGTATCAGGCTTCTTTTAGTCAACATCATAGCTATGATATTTATCCATACTGTTGTGAATACTTGGATCTTTTTCATTGCTGTATAGTTTTCCATTAATGAAATATACCAGATTTTGGTTTTTCATTCTCCGATTGATAGACACTTGGGTTTTCAG
Organism: Trachops cirrhosus; assembly: GCA_028533065.1. NCBI lineage: Eukaryota > Metazoa > Chordata > Mammalia > Chiroptera > Phyllostomidae > Trachops > Trachops cirrhosus. The sequence continues at coordinate 48,645,301 of CM052552.1, forward strand.
TTTGGGGTTATTACGACTAAAGCTTCAATAAACATTCTTATGCATGTATCTTGTTGGAAGAGGAACTCATTTCTCTTGTCGTTCCCAACTTTAATGTGAAAATAAATGTTACCAGTATGAGCACCCTTCCCTTTCTCACTGCCTACAGGGTCATCTTCTGTTTCTTGCTCTTTCCTCCTCACTTGAAGGTTAGTGAAGAGATAGCCCTCTTACATCAAGCCACCCCCACCCCAAGAGATGTACTTTACCAACTATCCTCTTACCTGTCCCTGTCCCTAGGATGGCTTTTCTCTCAACTTGCCTCCATCTAAAACAAAACAACAACAACAAAACCAAAACCAAAAGAGAACATTACATTACAAACTAAATAAGCTCTTGACTCTACATCATATTCTAGCTATGGTTCTGGATCTCTCATGTCCCTCTGAGTAAAGAGTCTTGAAAGCGTAGTATACACCTATGAACGCTACTTTTTTCTTTTACTTTTCATTTCACTGACATCTGGCCTCAGCCACCACCACACTTCTGAAATTGCCTGGCCCAAGGTCATTGTTGATTCCCTTTGCCAAAGCCAAGCTTCATTGTACTGTCCTCCTCTCATGTATTTTGACCTCTGTGCTGGTTCAGGCCTCGGAGTCTGGTCCTAGTTCAAGGATAGGCAAAAGTGATGACTGGGGCCTGGCTCAAGGTTGCTTTTTAGTTTGGCTTACCTCTGAAGCAACAACTAAACTATACAAAAGATTGAAATGAGACATTGATACCAGTGGTAGGTGTCTCCCCATTACCTTTCTGGAGTCTCCTGAGGCATGCCTATACCTTAAGTGGGTCTTGCTCTCCGTAGGGACTGAGAGAAGCTTCAGGGCAATAAATGGTGGGCTCACTGCCTTCCATATCTAGGGCCATGCCAACACTCTGAAACAGCTTAAACTACCTCCTGACGCAATGCTGCTCCCCACAGATCTGGTCAGATTGTCCCAACTCGACTCCAGGTCCTGTAGTTCTTGCTGTAGCTGCACTGAGCCATCTCCTTTTGTGGTCACCTGGACTGTGGGTTCCAGAAGGTTTTACAATGTCTACTGAAGGGCTTTCTGCGGGCAGGCCTGGCCATGGCCTTCTTCAGCCACTCTGCTCCATTTGTCCCCATTGTCTGAGTTTAGGTTCCCCTGAAGCTGACTGGGAGACAAGGACTCAGGGGCAGGTAGTTGACATGGAGATGATGCCAAAAAGCACAGGAGAGGTAGTAGGAAGGATAAGACAGGGAAGAGAGAGCCAAGCCAGTAAAGTGGGTCTCTGTATTGGGCAACTGGAGCTGAGTCCCCTTTGGGGGTCCTCTGAGAACCTGTGTGGGATCCAGCTTAGAACTGGGAAGGCTGGGACATTTATCCAATGGCTCCTGTTCTCTCCTCATCCACTGCTAGGCTCAGGGATGCTCCTGGGGGTTAAGTTCCTATCTTCCATGTTGTGCTTGCACTTGGCTGAGCACTCTCTCATGGGGCCAGAGAAAGCCCCATGACAGAGAGAGACACAAGTACTCAACACTGAAGCTGTCAGCATTCACAGGAAGGAACAACCCTCAACTGTGGGTGAGCTCAGAGGTGGGCTGCACAATTAAGGGGAAGGGGTGTCGACAGCATGGGCTATGCCTGTGTGTCTTCCTCCTTGAAAGTCTGTCTTCCTATAGCCTATGTGAACATTTCTCTCCTGGTTTCTTGTGTGTCTGTCTGGCTGTTCCTTCCTAACACACCTTTTAGACTTCTCTCTTCCTTTCAATATCATGTCTAAATGCTAAACTGATACCCTCTTCAAGCGCTTCTAGGCCTCTCAATCTGTACTTCCTGAGGGACCTCATCTACCCCCAGAGTTTCAATCCCCACTGAAGCACAGAACTCTCAGTTGCAATCCAAAGCCTCATATCTAATTTGTCCACTTAACTTCTCTACTTTTAGATACTTCACAGGCTTTTCAAGTGAACATGTCCAAGACTGAACTCATGAACTGCCACCCTGTGACCAGCAAACCTATTCCTCCTGTGTATTTCTTGTGCCCGGGATGGGTTTCAAGCCTGAAACTTGAAACCTACCTGTGGTAGACAGTGTTGGTTGGCTGACCCAAACACCATTCCTGATAATGTTATGGTCCTGAGACCGTGGGCTACAGTGCTGGTTGATAACTTTTAAGCTGATCTTGTACTCTCCAGATTTCTCTCTTCTGAATGTGTCCAGTTTGCCAACGACTTTTTCAAAGTATGACTTTTCAGAACTGAGCTGAAGTTCCAGGAGTGGTGTTGACAAGAATGGGACAAAGTAGTACCATCCCTTCCCTTTTTATAGACATCTGTGGATTATAGCCTAGGGCAGAATTCTTTTTTTTTCCAGTCACCATATTCCACTCTTTATTCATACCGAGCTTACTGTCCTTTACATTTTTAAAAAATCTGGGATGTTGCTAAACCACAATTCTCACACGCTATACCTGGGCTTCTGCTTTATAGCTTAGGACAGTACTTTATATATTTTTTCCTATTAAATGTCACCATCCTTTAATCCTAATTTATACTGGAACTGAACCTGATTTTTACATTTTTTATTTTAAAATTTAAATTCATTTACTACAATTCCAGTAAATCACCTGAAAACTTTTATGGAAGAAGATGAGGGGGCATAAAAATAAATAAGTGAATACTATTTGCACAGAGTCACTCTGTGTAACAGTCTATTGAAACATGATTGAATCCAAGTGGATTATCCAGTCTTTTAAATACCCTACCACCTTGGGGACAACCAGGAATTTGATAGGTGTATGTATTCCATTGGTCCACTTGCACGCAGAAAATTGTTGAAGAGACCTGGAGGGGAGTGTGAAAGTGTATCACCTACTTTGGATTTTATGAGATTTAATTTAAGTGTCCTCCCTTCACCACCACCTGGTTACAGCAGGGTTGAGAATTGGCGAGGGCAAGAGAGGGTCAGATGGGGGAGGGGGAAGGCTTGTGTGTATGTCTCTGCCCTTCCACCAAATCCAAATAATTTCTTTTTGGATTACCTCCTTTTTAACATGGTTGGTACTTCTTCTCCCCTCCACTAGTGCAGAAAATAGAGAGACAGAGTGGTTCTTGGGCAAAGACATGAGTTGCTGCTAGGCCAGTCAGAGGGTGGTGTGACCCTTGCCCCTGCGGGATCCACAGGAACTCCCTGCCAGGAGTTTTCTTGGTGACGATGCAGCGACGCAGGGCACACTTTTCTATGGCTCTGTGATTTCTCTGTCTTCCTGCATTAAAATTTGATTCACCACATGTCAGCCTGTTTATTAAGAAACTCTCAGGTTCTGTTACCTCGGCTCCACGCCTGCCGTCAGCTCCAGCCGCCGCTGTGTTCTCATCTACCCTTTGTATGTGCAAAAACACCTCATCTGGGTTTCGGAAAACATGCAGCGAGCAGAAAACACACAGCTGGGAGACGTAAAGGTTCCATCATGCAACACACCCAACTTGCCTGGGAGTGTGGGTGGCACCCACTTACCCCGTCTCCTCTCTTTCCACCCCTCCCCCCACAGGAATTGAGCGATCCCCCGAACTCATGTTTACTTCTAGCTTCCACGACCTTCCCCACTAACTCACTCCATATGTTAATTTCTCTGTCCTCCACTCCCGCAGGCAAACCTCAGGGTTAACACTTAACTCCCCCTTTCCAAATCGGGGACTGAACTTTCTCCCCTCCCTTCCTTTTCCTTGACAGAGAGCAGGAGCTCTTAACCTTTTCTGTGCCATGGACCCCTGTGTCTTAATTCTCAAACTTTAAAGTGAATAGAGAATGACCCCAGGATCTCATTAAAATGCAGATTGATTCAATAGGTCTGGGTGGGGCTCGAGATTTGCATTTCTAACTAGATCCCGGGTGATGCTGCTACTTCCCCGACCACATTCTGAGTAGCAAGGTCTCGGGGGCTTTCCAACTGGTAGGGGGGCGAGAAGCTGCACTCGTACCCTCCTCCCTCCTTCCTCTCTACACTCACCCCTCCTACCCTAGCGCCAAGGAAAATCTGTGGTCACATTTGATGCATAAACAGAATCCGGCAGGCGCATAGCATCACAGGTGCGCGTCCAGTCCGGCCCCAGCCCCGCCGCAATTCATCAGCTCCCAACAAATGCTTCTTTATAATCGGGAAATAGAAACCTTCTCTGCCGGAGCCGGGAGCGCTGCCTGCGCTCCTCCCACCTTTCCGGGCCGCTGCGCTTGGGTTGGACTTAAGGCGGGGTGGCTTCATAAACCAGGGGGGGAAAAAGAACGAGAGCGAGAGAGCGAGAGAGCAAGAGAGCGAGGGAGAGACAGAGACGAAACAATTAAACCCAGAGAACCAGGATGGCTCCAAGGAACAGGCTTTCAAAGGCAGCGGGGTCTGGCTTTTTTCCAGGCTGTGGGATCAGCCAAAGGGCGCGGGCCTCCTTTCTTCGGCAGGACAGGTGCGCCTGGGGCAGGTACTAGGCTTGCCCTTTGCCCATCGCCCCCGCGTGAGTGAAGAATGAGTCGCTGTTGGTAGGATAAGAACGGCATGTAATAGGAAAATACGGAGAAAAGCCATATTCCTTGTAGTCCAGCGTTGGAGGTATGCCCACTCCCAGATTCTTCAGATCACAGTTTTGAATCGCACCGTTCAGAGGTGATCGGGAAGCTGCCTTTTGGAACCTTTTCCTTCCTGCCTCCCTCCCTCCTTCCCTCCCTCCCTCCCTTCCTCCCCCTTCTCTCCCACTTTGAGATTCTTCCTTTTATCTAGTTAATTTGCTCATTTCATCTAGAGCTGAACACTGGACAATATTTATAAAATAAAAATAACTAAATTCCAACCTAATACAGACATAAACCACAACATTAAATTTGTAATTAAAAGTTTTATTTATTCATGTTTTAGAGAGAGAAGTAGTGGGGAGAAAGAGAGAGGGAAACATCGATAGGTTGCCTCTCCATCAGGCCCCATCCAGGACCAGCCCAGAACCCAGGCACCCAAATGGCTACCTTTCACTTTGCAGAACAACACTCCACCAAGTAGCTACATTGTCAGAGAAAATTTGTAATTTTTTCTTTTAAGAGAAAGAAAAGAATCGTCCTAGAGCAGTGTTCTCAAAGTGTGGTCCCAGGACCAGCAGCATCAGCATGATGGAGGGAGCATCAGCATAGAGTGAGTCTGGGTGGGGCCAGACCTACTGGGTGGAGGGCTGTACATGAACCCTCTTCCCCCCTCACCATCTTGCCAAATCAGACACTCTGGGGGTGGGGCCTGGCTGCCTCTGTCTTAACAAGTCCTCCAGGCTGAAGTTTCAGAAACACTCTCACCTAGAGAAAGAAATGCAGGCCCCATAGCCTAGGTCTACATAATGTATGGGTCATAGAGCAGGAGGGCAAAGGGGAATGAACATGCTATGTCTCCTGGGATGGTGAAAAAATGCATAAATGGTCTAAAAGATTCCATAAGGTTCTGACTTCATATGCAGACTAGGCCAGGTCACTGCAAGCCAGAAGCTGCAGGGAGGCCATTGCTTCATGGCTGTGGTTCCTTGTTCTCTGTTTTGTAACCCACCCTCCCACACTAACTGCCAGGAAACAGAATTGTCTACTTTGTGCTAATAAGCTGCCTCAGTTCTTCTAACATGTGGAACATGATAACAGCATGGAAGGATGAAATATCTGGAGTAGTTAAGTAATCAAGGCAGGAATAATTAGGTAGACTAAACCCCAACAGAAATAATCCATCTTTTGGAAAGAAATGACATTTTGAAAAATTTAGAAATCTTCATCAAGCTATTATGCTGCTGAAATATATAAGCACTTTGCATTATGTTTTCTTTCCCTGCAACATTCAACACATTCGAGAGTAATTACGGGATTTCACTCTGTCCTGAGCACTTCATCTCAATGATGGTGGCACTGGACACTGGAGATTAATATAAATAACTCATCAATTATCTTTCCTAAATAAATTGTGTCTGGGTTCAAAGACAATATTATTTTGTATCCAGGTATTGAAAACAGTTTTGCTAAATGTTTCCAACCTTTGGGATGTTTTTATTGTTATATGAGCAGGGGAAGCAAAACAGTCCCCATTTTGGAAGTTTCCAGGGACCATGAGGGTTCCTTCTCTTCTCTGCCTTTCTTCCCACCTCATTGCTTGATATTTGTGATTAACCTGCTCTGTGAAATATGGGAGCTCTTACCCTGGAATGCTGGAGAAGATTTTAGCAGATTATTTTCTCCTGTGAAAAATGGCCTTTGTCATCAGTGACTCAGAGAGGATACTGGTGTGTGCAGATATATGAATTAACAAGGGGCACTGTGGTACACTCAGGAGACCAGAGGCGTGCCCTTGAATACAGGGTATAAGCAATGTGAGCCTCCGTTTCCTCACCTGTACAGCGAGTGGGGTCAGCTCAAAGTCATCTTGGTGCCTTTCACTCTTGATTCTACAAGGATGGATTCTAGGCATTCCGAATATCTCCAAACTTGTCCTAGAGGAATAATCACAGGAATGTGGTCTCATGCTTCTACTGGAATGGCTGGCATCAGTATGTCAGGAGCAGGCATTTCTACGTCTGTCATGTGCCCCCCACCTCTGCACACATGCACACACACACAGCTTTTAAAAGTTTCACTGTGCATCTTCTTGGCTCAGGACTTGCTCTTCCTGTCATGAGTTTGAAATCGCTGTGCAAAGATACACTCCAGCTTTAGGGATTGTAGTGCATTTAGTCCCAGCCATCGCTTGGAGCAACTGGAGCACAGAGTTTAAATGACTTCTCCTAAACTGCTATAGGAATGTGGAGCGGAACAGGCAAGGGGACTGTGGACCTGCATTCTCCACTTTGGTAGGCCACCTGCTGACTCCAGTTTCCCCCTCTTACCCTTGCTGCTCTGTAGGTCATCCTGAGGTCAAAGACTCTCCTTCCCCAAGTACCTTTTCGTGGTAGGGCTCTCCCAGGTGACAGAGGCAGAGGTATCTTGCTAAATCCCACACCAGCCATCCACAAGTCTGGTAATTTTCGCAAGAGACCTAGTGGTCTCAGGCCACTTTTCAGCAAGATTTAATAGCACAAGACCATTGCGAGGCCTCAAGCTACCAGGAAGAGAAGTGTTTGCAAATCTGCGGTTTGGAGAAAGCTGCACTCAAAACAACAATTCAGATCTTAATTTATAGCCCGTGGATTTGCAGGGAAGAGGATTTCTGGTAAGATGGCAATTAATGGGGCTTTATTCCAAAGCCTAGTTCATTTCCTGCCTTTTAACTCCTTTGCTGCTGTCTCTTGGAGCCACTGCCTTAGCTGGCAAAATCATTTCATGAATGAATGAGGTTGGTCATTCATTCATTCAATAAGCAACTACAAAACAAAGACTAATAATTTACAAGTGTATTAGGTCCTGGGAATCATGGATGAAAAAGATTTGGTCCTTGAGGAACCTTTTAGGCCTTGAGGAAATGTGAGCCTAGTGGGTAGAGATGGGCATTATAAATGCAGATACACATTATATATCAATAGCATGATGAGTGCTCCAAAAAAGGTAGGTAGAGGAGTATTGGTTGCAACCTTGTAGTTCAAGGACCAAATTCCAGCCCTGAGACTGGTTTCCCTTGGCCTACAGAGCATTAAAAAAATGTACCCAACATTTAGACCCTGGACGATTTCACAAAATAAGTCATGATTTTTGGCTTCTCTTGAATCATTTGAAGATCAGGCAATGTTGGGCCTGCACTGGAGACAAAAACAGTGCGACAATGCTGAGTAGTGGCTGCCCCTTTTCGATGGCACTTGCCCCATCCAGCTGGACACAGTGCCCAGGATTCTCATGAAGTACATGTATGCCCTTTCTCACCCTATCTTCTCTGGCAGCTGTAAGCATTTGAGTTTGTCACTTTTGGAATTGAGGATAGTGGAGGGTCTGAGATGGGAGGAGTTATTTACTGGGGGAGTGTTTATGTGTCACTGTCAGGGTGAGTTACTCAGATAAGTCCATAAGCTCTTCCAGGAGCTGGCCTGTTCTTTCTTTCTTTCTTTCTTTCTTTCTTTCTTTCTTTCTTTCTTTCTTTCTTTCTTTCTTTCTTTCTTTCTTTCTCTCTTTCTCTCTTTCTCTCTTTCT
>CM052552.1:48653920-48707389 GCA_028533065.1 Trachops cirrhosus
TTTTCTTTTTTTAATTAAATTTTATTTATTTATTTTCAGACAGAGGAGAATGGAGGGAGAAAGAGAGGGAGATAAACATTAATGTGCCAGAGAAACATCAAATGGTTGCCTCTCGCTCACCCCCAACTGGGGGCCTGGTCCTCAAGCCAGGCATGTGCCCTGAGAGAGAATTGAACTGGTGACCTTTTGGTTCACAGGCCGGTGCTCAGTCCACTGAGCCACAAGAGCCAGGGCTCATCTTTTCATTTTCTTAATGGTGTCTTTTGAAGTGCAAAAGTTTAAAAAACTGATGTAGTTTAATTTATTATTTTATGGATTGTGTTTTTGTTGTCATAGCTAAGACCAATCCAAGGCCCTACAGATTTTATATTATCTTTTCTTCTAAAAGTTTTTCAGTTTTATCTCTAACATTTAGATCCACAATCCATTTTAAGATCATTTGAGTGCATGGTGAGAGATAAAGACCTAAGTTCATCTTTTTGAACATGTGTATCCAGTAGTCCCAGAATTATTTATTTTAAAAAAAACATCCTTTGAATAGTCTTGGCACCTTTCTTGAAAAGTGACCATACTTGTAAGGTTTTTTCTTTTTTTTGACTCTCAATTCTCTTCCATTAGTCTGTATGTCTATCCTGAATACAGTAACACACTCTCTTGATTACTGTAACTTTGTAGTGTGTTTTTAAATCATGAAGTATAAGTCCTTCAATTGTATTCTTCTTTTCAAAGTTATTTTGGTTATTCTGGTTCCTTTACATTTTTATACAAATATTAGGATCAACTCACTGGTTTCTGAGTGCAGAGGGTTTATTGGGAGTGTCTTGGGAAATATCCCTGCAACAGGGTAGGGGAGGCAGAATAGGGAAGCTGACCCTTAAAGCAGTTGCAACTCAGGTTATGGGGGGCACTGGAGCTGGGATGATCTTTCAGCATTATCCCAGACTGAGGTGAGGGAGCCAGGACTTTAGAGCTCTGTATCATCCAGGGATGGCTGAGGGTTGTCTCCTGGGAGGGGAGCATAAAGTTGGGCAGAGCAGCTTCTTGTGACCAAGGCAATGCCCATCGAAGGACACAGCTGTGAAAGGTTAGCAGCTAATGTTTCCAGCCACAGGGGAATGGATGAGATGGCCCTGACATGGGCCTCTGTGGTCCCATGTCCATATGTCCACTACATCTACCCTTGTGCTGCTCTGACCTACTTGCTTCTTAGGTAAGTTTGCACCACTTGGGAAGACCTGCTTCAGGATTCTGAATGGTCTTATTTCTTGGGGGATCTTACAAAAGAGGTGTTAGCTGATCTTGTGGCCATAACTGGTATTCATAATCCCCTCACTCTTATCCATTCATTAGGGATGCCTCTCACATTCAATTAGGACCTCTGCTAGCACAATCTAGAAAGCTTTTCTGGCAGGGTGAGCCACACTCTCATTTCATATGGGTCAGGGCCTCTGGTTATCATGTTCTTTTCAGCCTATGGCTGCCATATTTGTTTATATACCATTAAAACTCAATGTAGAATTGCTAAGGTTCTACAGGTGAGATTGCAGGAGAGGGACTTAAGCACTGGGTGGATAAAACTTTCATCAACCTCAACATTCTAGGACATGAGGATGTTGGTCTTTTTGTATGCTCAGACTCTCCACAGTCAGCACTGGCCCTGCTGGTGTGTTGGATCTTATTGATTTCTCCTGCCAGCTTCTGTTCTCACTGGTAAGAGATACTTGGACAGTGGGTTCTGAGGTATGGGGAGTTACAGCCTGCCATCTCCAATAGAAACTTGAAAGGAACCTATGCCAAATTTAGAACAATCTCCACCATACCCAGAAAGTCAGCTCTACTGAGGTCACTCAAGATGAAATCAAATTAAGCAGTAACCATAACCAAAACCTTACTTTTATTTTCAAATCAATCACCTGGACTTTAATGGGTTGCATAGTACATATAAAGTTGTGTCCTAGGCCTTAGGTGAAAAAGAAAGAACTCAATGACATGTTCCCCATTCTTGTGGGTTATAGTTTAGGGTAGTAGTTGGCAAAGTATGACCCACAAGACAAAACTGGCCGATACTAATGACAGAGAACATATAGTCTGAAGAGCTTAAAATATTTATAATCTGGTCCTCTACAGAACAAGTGCACCAACTTCTGGTTTAAGAAGCTAGGTGTGCAACTAGTTATATCCTAGCTGCTATAACAAACTCTAAATCTCAGTGACCTAACACAACAGCAAAAGATTTCCTCTTGTTCAGGTTACAATTGAATGTAGGTGGGGGGCTCTGCTCCAAGCAGTCATTCAGGGACCCACCGTAGTAGATACTAATAGGTCTCTTCTCAGTTTCCCTTTATCAGGCTGGTGTTCCCATCCTGCCACTGTTGTAAATGTTGGCTGCTAAGTGTTCACAGTTGCACCATTATCCAGCTATTTGCCCTGAGTTGACAAGCATCCATTCCACCCAGAAATGCCTGAGAGGACAAGTAGTCTCCAGGGTAGCTTATAGCCAATGACTGACTGACACAAGGGTACAGATGTCTGGCTCCTTGGCCTAAAGTGGACACAATTCTGTGGAGCCTTTCAAGTTCCAGAGCTCCTTGGTGGATCAGAGGCTAAATTTTATCTCAAAATACCCATTTACTTAGATTCTCCCTTGCCTTATCTTGTTTCTCTCACTCTTTTGCAGGTTTCATCTAGTAGCTTCCTGTCACTAAATCCCTTGTGCAGGAACCCCTGTGTCAATCTCTGTTTTAGGGAACCTGACCCATCTCCTAACATGTTGTCACTTTGTCTTCAAAGCTACTGTGACATCATTTAGCTAGTAGTTAGCAGACAAGAGAGAAAAGGGTGGGGACAGAGAGAGTCACCAGCACCCTCAACCAGGCACCCTCATTTGTAACTATTTCATTTGTTTTGCTCACACTTGATTGGTGAAAGGTAGTCTGCCATTTAGATCAAAGTGGGACCTAAAAATTAGTTTAACTGTGTGCCTTGGAAGAGGGAATAATTTTGGTGAGTACCTGGCTTGTCTCTGCCCCCAAGGTATATGTCTGAAACATTTCACGAGTGAAATCTCAGATCAAGATCAGAAGGCAGAATGTGATTACTTTCTCAGGGAATGGAATAGCCATTGGGGTGCACACTTCCTTGTGGCATTTCTTTCCATGTTGGCTTTCTCAGCTCTTCTTTCAGGGCAGCGACCATCACAGAGTCATCTCCTAGCACATAGCCCAATTCATGGGACATAGAAGGAACTTAATAAGTGTTCTGTGAATAAAACCATTCTTGACTGGGGCAGTCTAGCAGACAAGATAGAATGCATGTTGGCCTTGGAATGGTAGAGCAGATTTGCAGAGGTGTGAGGGGTGTGCAGGAGACACTATCCTAGGCAGAACTGATTTTCAAATGTTGGCTCCTTAAGTTAGTAAAGCATCAGGGAAACAAATATACTCTTTTATGGCCCACAGCCATATCGCCAAGATCTCCAAATAAATAACTCCCTCAGCTTCCGCCAACACAGCTGCACTGTATGTTAGCAACTGTAAATGCGCAGATAGAATTAAAGTTCATCTTCCCACTCTGTCTTACTCCTAAGGTTGTCTTGGTGGCCTCTCTCCCCAATGTTGCATTCCACAGTATTAGTCTGTTTTGGTCTCTCTGTCAGCTCATTAGTTTTTGAGTCTGGATATTTCTTGGCTTGATAATCAGCAGCCCCCTTGGCTGGGGGCCTGCCTGGCTCTCATTAGCAGCAGCAGTCCTTGTGGAGATCACAGGGAATCCCCACAGAAGTCATATTTGTAAGTATCTGCTAGAATGATAACGACAGGACCATACAGAAGTGAACAGGAACATCATAATTAAAAACATCACTTGATCATCAATGGTGGCTTGCCTTTAATGAATCATATTAAAACAAAATTCAAAGGAAACTGAGGTTTTCATTGAGAGCTAGCAAGGGCTTTGAATAGGTTCTTAATGCAAACCAGGCACTTTGGGGTTAAATCTGGCATTATCTTCTTCAGGATCTTGTGCTTAATTCTACTAAAACCTCTGTGAATGTTGTCATATTTGTCACAGGCAACTTGCCATAGCATTTCTGATGTTAGTTACCATTATTTGCATGTTGGGGACTGGCTCACATTTGCCTAATTATTAACAAAATGTTTTGAATGCCATTTTTGAAATTCCTGTTGAAATGGTTCCTACTGCTGTGGAGATGTCTCTTTTGTGTGTTCTTAGAAACAGGAAAATAAACAAGGACCGTTGGGAAAAAAAGGCAGCTTTTCCTGATTGCCAAGTGAGATACAACTTTGTTATTGAAGTCTCTTGTTCTGCCTTTGGAAAAAGTTGGGATTACATGTTATTTTCTTCAGTGTATTAGAAAAAAGTAAGATATAAGCTTCAAATTAATTCATAGAACTTTGAACTAAAATGATGTTCCTTTCTAGAATGCCACACTAGAAAACAACACAGCAGGCTGCCAGAAGCTGGAGCAGGAACAACCAGAGAGGCATGATTATGGCATGAGGAGCTTTGGATGGCCATGCTTTACCATTTTTCAAACCTGGGCTCCCCTGCTGGCCTCCAAATGACCCACCAGAAGTGACTCACTCTTCAGGATGCCTTGTGAAACCATCCCTGGTGCCTCATGGTCAATGCACCCCTAGTTGCTCCTGAAGAAAGTTTAGATTCAATGCTCTTGCTTGGCCCCATCCACATGCCGCCTTTGTCAGTGGAGCATTGATAAAGACTAAGGAGGCCTAGCTTGCTGTAACAAATGCATCTGCCTGAAGGGTGTTTTGAGGATAGAATGAGGGAGAAAGAGGTTCTGTAAACTTACACAGTCATAGTTTATAATGTAGTACTCACTCTACCTGCCCAAACTCAGAGCAGGTCATACCGACTTATTTGGGGGAAATTTGATCTGTGATTATCCTGTTGACTGGCCTACAGTGGTGTGCTTGCCCTAAAGAAAGTCCCTGAAAAACTACCATTTATGGGCCCAGTTTCCTTACCACCTGCCCTTCCAAAAAAGAATAAACTGGGTGGGCAAACCTCTGTCTCTTGCTTGTTGAAGTAGTGGGCTATGGGAATCCAGGGTGCAGGATGTGTGCATGTTGTGTCAGTTGGAATCCCTCTCTAGCCTTGTTTAGCTCTGTTTAGTTCTCTGTGAATCTCCTGCCAGCCTTCTTCTCCCCAGTGATGCCTGTACCCATCACTTCCCCAACAATGGAGTGGATGTGAAAAAGGACAGGGGTTGGTGAAGCTTCAGGAAGGCTGGGAGAAGGAGGGGAAGCTGTGCATCACACACTTTCAGTTCTAGCTTCCCACCTCCTACTCAGTGGCAGGGTGACAAGGTTCTTAATGATTATTTTTAAAAAGTGTCAGGCCTCTGCTCATTTGCAAATCATTGTGTCTAATTTGCATACCCGATCCTTGGGAGGCTCTAACTTCGAATATGGAAACTGGAACACAGTGTAAATAAGATAAATGGATTAGGTCAGCTGACTGCAACAGTAGCCACAGCCCACCAATGGGTCCTGTGCACAGGAACTACAGAGGAGGTTTGTCAAGCAGGCAATTTCTTTCAATACTGTGGAAGCAGGATCGAAAGTGTAGAAGCAGGATGTGTGTGCATGCACGCAGACTCCACTGAGAAGCCCTGCTGGGATATAGGCCATCACAAAGTCCCCACATGGTGCTGGTATGGCCTCTTAAGCGCCCCCCCGCCCCCCATGGAGGCAAGAGGAAGCTTGAGGAGACCACCTGCCCCCAGGGCCACTGTCAGAAAAGTTTGTGCTCACAGAGCCTGGATGGTCAATTGAAAGCCTGTCTCCTTGAATTTACTGACTTAGCAAGAGAATAGTTGCTGGGAAGAGGGGAATGGGGCCTTTCAGATCTTCTCACCTGTGCTTGTCCTCAGAGGCCCTGCCATCCTAGGGCAGTAGTCTATGCCAGCCAGGCCTGAGCAAAAGTATCTGGGGACACTGCTGTCCTGGCTCCTTTTCAGCCGGAGAGACAATTATCCTGGCATCTGGCCACTCGCTCCTGCCCACCTCTCAGCTTGCTACTTAGCCTGACACATGAGTCTCTGAGGCTGACCCACACCCTTTCCGGACACGGGTCATCCATCATGGCAGTGCAATCCACAGCAGTAGCAGGTGGCTTGTCTTTTTATCGGCACAACTCAGGAAGCAAGGAGTAGGTGATTGGCTGCCTCAGTGGGATTAATATGATGTGAAGCATGCACCTTTGGCAATTAGTTAATGGCTTGGCTATGAGAGGTAGGTTTCTTTAGCCTTCTGACTTGGGATTAATGACCTAAGATGACAGATGGAAACTTAAGACTCACAGGAAAAGAAAACAAGCCTGGGGTGGAGAGAGAGTGGGAAAAATGGCCCAACTCCTTGGGGGCTGGGGTGCCAGTGAGAAGAGGAAGAAGAGTATTGGGTCACGGAAGAGGGAAGGAGTTTGACCAAGGAGGCATCCTGTAGCTTGTTTTATGAACTGAGGTTTTACAAGGAGCTGTAGAAAGGAGCTGCACACACACACACATGCACAGCCTGGATACACAGAAGTCAGGCAGACTCTGGGTTCAACTCCAAGGCTACTCTCTGCTGCTTGCACCCTTGGTCCAGGACCCCTTTCTGAACACAGCATGCCGTCTATGGGCTGTCTCCCTGTCCCAGTCTCCTGGGGCTCAGCCTGCTGCCCTCTCTCTGTGATGGGGCACCCTCCTTCCCCTGCCCAGTCTGGGCTGCAGGATAAGTCCCAGTTTTTTCTTCTTTCTCCTCTCTGCTAGAAGTAACACCTGTAGAGCCTCCTGGTGTTAGAGTTTCAAGGCCAATCACTTTGGGGGAAAAGTTAAAGGGGTTGGGGGCAGGTTAACCATCCTGCAACAAAATATGGGGGCATTTATTATCAGGGGAAAGATTCTGAGGAGTGGCCCAGAAATAACACAAGTGCGCACTTCAGAAAAGGTCAAGGTTCCTCAATATTCTAACAGCAACTGGGCTGAGGCTAGGATTGAAGGAGGATGTCTTTGAGGAAGGGTTTAATATGCAGCCTCTCCTGTGTTGAGGCAGAGGCTGCCAGTAGCCCAGAGCACATCATTCTCTCCCAGGCAAAGACTCTGGAATGACCTCTCTTGGCTCTATAGATTAGGGAATTAGATGATAAAGGGGTCTCCTATGACTCCCTGGCACTGTTCCTCCTGAGAGGAGGATGTGCACAGCTAGCCTGGGCCAGCAGCACAGGCAGGATGGAGGCATTTGAAGGCCTCCTGGCTGGAGAAAGGCTGTGGAGGAGGAAAACTATTGTTCTCTCTACCCTTCTACATTCTTGGCTGACACCTCCCTGTAATGAAAAGACAGGTTAACAGGAGAAAAACCAACAAAAGTTTAGTAGCTTGTATACCCCCTGTATACATGGGAGAGTCCCAGGAAAACGGAGTAACTCCCCTAAATAACCCAAGCCAGCACCTTAAATATCATCATGTGCTGAAAACAAAAGAAAATAAGGAAGTTGGGGAAGACCAGTTATGAGAGGTGACCAGGAAAATCACAGTAAACAATTGAAAGGCTATTGCAGACTTAAAGCTGTGCCTTTTCCATTGATAAGAGTTTCAGAGGCATCCTCCTTTTCCTGGTACAGAGGGGGAGACACCTCCTTATACATGTAAATGTCTCTTATGAAAGGGTAACTTCTACTCAAGTTTTCAGAGCTTCACCTCTGTCTGCTATTTTTTAAGAATGATCAATATAGCTCTGGCTGGTGTGGTTCAGTGGATTGAGTGCCAGCCTTTGAAGCCAAGGGTCACCAGTTCGATTTCCAGTCAGGGCACATTGCCTGGGTTGTGGGCCACATCCCCAGTAGGGGGTGCATGAGAGGCAAGCACCCATTGATGTTTCTCTCCTTCTCTTCTCCTCTGTCTAAAAATAAGCAAATAAAATCTATAAAAATAATGTTAAACATAAAGAATTGATAAACAATAATTCTTATGCTAAAGAGGCATACTTTGGGGTGACGATTTCTGTTCCCTTTAAGGGTCCATTGTAAATGTCTGCATTTTGAGATTCACAATAATGAAGACCAGAAGAGTCCAACCTCAGCTTACTGATGATGATGATGATGGTGGTGGTGGGAAATTCTCTAAGCTGGTCACCCAACCTCTGGGGCACCTGGCCTGGAATCTCTCCCAGGATCCCCAGCTGAGCTGAAAGTGTGAGTCTAATGCTAAAGAGCCACACCCCAGATGCCCTGCATCTTGCTTGGCAGGGGCTGATCTGGTTCCATCTTCGTTCACCCCAGAACCATGAGAAGATTGGCTTCCTTTTGGACTGAGTAAGCATCCCCCTTTTTTTATGTGGCAAGTTTAGGAATCCTCAAGTGGAAAAAGATATTTTTTCCTAAGCCCCATTTCAGTCAGGGTTCTTCAGGTTGCTTGAAGGAAAACCCAATTCAAACTAGCTAATGCAAACAGGCAATTTTATATAACTGGGAAAGTTTGGGGTTCAGGTATGCCTGGATCCAGGAGTACATATCATATTGCCAACTCTCTTTCTTTTCCATTAGTCTTGATGTTGCTTCTCCCTGCATTGCCTTTATTCTCTGCTACTTCCCACAGCTCCTTCCCTGTAGCACAAGTGGCTGACTGACTTCACAACCTCCCAGTTTAGCCATCTGAGGGAAATAAAGCTGCCCTTTCCAGTGCTGTTGTGTGGTGGTAAAAGGTTTAACAATTGACTTTCCAAATAAAAAAATTCTCTGATTTGTAGCATTTGCTGATTTCTTGGTGGCACAAATATTCTCACTGTGGTCAATTTCAAGCTACCCAAGAGTTGCACATCTTTGGCTTTCAGAAGCTGGTGGAAGGACAGCTTCTCTGGTGTATGTACACCCATTCCAAGAAATCAGTCTGATTGCCCCTGCTTGGCACTCAGGCCAACGTAAAATAATCCTTATACAACGAGACATATTTTGGGGTGACAAAGCCCTGGGCTGAGCCCTGTGTCCAGGCAAATGGGCTGTGCTGATTGGTCAAGACTTTGTCTCTTTTGCCCTGTAGCTGGGGTTAGGGAGGAGGTATAGAATCATTGGACAAGAGCCAGACTAGAACTGAATGGAATGGGGGTGGAGACCCCCAGAAGAAGGGGCCCAAACAACATGTATTCCTGGGAGGTCTTTTCCACTGTTGACACTTGTGGAACATCTCATGTATTACTATAGCAGCTGCTTAGTAAAGATGGAAGAAAGGGGCTGCTGTTTAGAGTGACATCTCTACAGCAGGAAGCCAAGGAAAAGGATGGATCAGACAAGAAGCATGGCAAGAATAAGAAGAGGAAAGCAGCTCTCAGATAGGTCTCAGCCCATCCAGGGACTGAGGAGGGGCCATGATAGACCCAGTCTGGCAGGAACCCAGTAGCATTTTGTGTTCATTCCCCTAACACAAAGATGTCAGAGGAAGCTGCAGACTAGCAGGGCTGCCTGCAGAGAGGCAATGTTGCGTGACCAGGAGTGTGACCTCCTGGTCTGAGTGCGTGATGTCTCAGGGCTTCAAGGAATGGATGCCTCATCTTCCCCTAGGAAACAGGCCAAGCATCTAGGTGCAGCTAATCATAGTGTGTGTGTTCATGCACACGTGTGCATGTGTGCATATGTGTGGTGTCAACTGTAGGCAACTTGGGCAGGCAGGAAAGGAAGTCTTAACAAGGATCAGACGGAAGAACAGGTCTGGAGGAAGCAAGGACAGGATGGGTGAAGGCAAGGAAAGGGTAGCCCCTCTCAAGAGTCCATGGTTCTGGGGCTGTCAGTTGAGGAAGCCGCAGATGGCTACCCTCGATAGTTCTGAGCTGCTTGTGGTCCTGCTGGCCATGAAGCTGTGCTGGGGTGTAGTACACCGAGTTAAATGCTAAACACAGAAGAACAGAAGCTGCTCTCCTAAAATCTCATGTTATAAAGCAGTGGATATCAAAGTGTGGTCCTCGGATGAGCAGCATCAACATCATCTGAGAACTTGTTAGAAATGCAAATTCTTGGGCCCCACCTCAGACCTCAGGATCAGACACTGTGGGGATGGACCCAGTAATCTGTGTTTAACAAGCCTGCCAGGGGATCTGAAGTCAGGCTCTAGTATGAGAAACTTCCTATACTGTTGTATAGGAAGAACAGGTACTCAGATGTGTCTCAAGAGGGAACATTAGGTTATAGTTTTGTGCTATTTCTTCTTCATTTACTCTCCAAGATTCATTCTCAACTATTTTCTGCAATGTTGTATGTTTGGGAGACGCAGCTTTGTGGACTGACACACTGGGTTCCTTGCCAGATGGCTTTCAGTTGGACTCCACTAACTTCAAGCAACAGATCAGAAGTGGGAGGAGAGGATGGGGTATTTCTCATTTGTCCCCTCCCAGCTCACCTCCCTGCTAGGTACCCCCATCATTGAAATTTTTGCTGGAGGACCCCTTTCGAGGTTCCATCTCTCCCTGGGCTCCCACATAGCACTATTCCCTCCCCTGTCCCTAAGAGTGCTAACAGCTTCCAGCTGTTTCTAGTTTGGGGGTGCCTCAACATCCTCACATGGTTCCTGTCACCTGTCAGCACCTCTGCATATGCCCCTTACATCAAAGTCTGTTTATCTGACCCTCCTGTTGTGCAGGCTGCCTCTTGGCAGTGCCTGACAGCAGGTGAGGCATAAACAGGTGCCACATGTTGGTACAGGTGCTGATGCTGTCACCAGCTGGCCTTTTGGAGATGACAATTCATAACTCTGTTGCCCATAGGAGAAGAGTAGGACCTGTAATAGGCACAGTACCCATTGCATGCCGGGAATGTTTTTGGTGTTAGTCTATATATGATTTAATATAACCCTTTCTCCAGTCTGACACTGTAGTTACTATAATTTCCAATTTAACAACAATGAAATTAAAGTTCAAGGTCTAATGACTAGTAGAGGTGCAGCCAGGATTTGAGTTCATGTTTGTCTGGTTCTTAAGTCTCTGTGTTTCCTACAACATAGGGTGCGTCCCCATAGGTTACAAAGCCTAGAATCTTCTAATAGCAATATGATACTCTCAATATAGATAGAGACAAAAAAACACCAGGGATATTCTGAAATTCCACAAGGATGATGCTTCTTCTGAATGCTGGCCATGTGGGTTTTGTTGGCATCGGTAGGTTAAGGGAAGACTGAGGAGGGCACATCCCTTGAGACCCTCTTGGGCCCAGTCACTTTATCTACATCCCTACTGTAATTATCCAGGGACTCCAATGAGGTGGAGATTATGACCTATCTCACAGATGAGAAAATTAAGGCTCAGAAAGGTTGTCATTTGTCTGATAGCAGCCCCTATTCCTCTTTCCTGCTTTATTTTTCTTCATAACACTTAGCATCTGACATTATAACTTTTATTTATCATCTGTCTCTCCTCACTAGAATGTAACTCCAGAATTAGGATTTTTGTCTAATTTTTTTCCCCACAGCTGTATCCTTGGGGCTAGAAGGATGCTTGGTACATAGTAAATGCTCAATAGTTATTGGGATGTGCCAATGAAAGTATGCTATAGAGTCAGTATATTGCAAATTTGGAGTCAGAATCCAGGATTTGGAAGTCAAGTTTTCAGTATTATTACCACTCTGCCCCCCAAAATTAATATCTAAAAACATGTACTTATTGAGCACTGACCGTGTGTCTAGCTCTGTTGTTGGTACATTTGCAAGCACATCAATGATATGTTCTTTTGTTCTTCTGTAACTTAAATTTTTTTATCTAAAACACTTTTGTTTGATTTCTTTTTCTTAATTGATTTTGATGTGGTTATGCCTGCTGTACTTGTTGGGTGGTGTTTTCAGTTCTGTGCCCTCCATTAAGGGCCTGGAGTCATCAAGTCATCTGAATGAATGACTTCATTCATTATATTTAACATTCTCTGTCCTAAAACAATCACCATTTCTCTTCAAAGCGATGTCATATCAGTGGCACAGCTGTATCTAGTAGTGGACAAAAGCACAATGATGGTGAGAAATGGTCCTCCAACCCCAGCCTGTGCCCACCGTTGTCAGATCTCATGGAGCTCCTTGCTACCTCTCGTGTGGTGATGGTAGATTCTACCCTAACCTACTGCTTCAGGCATAGCTCAGAGATGCCCAGCTTATTTTCCTTAGATACCATGAGGGCAGGGACCATTTCTGTGTAGTAATGCTTGACATACAGTGGGCGCTGAATAAACACATCAAAAATGTATTACATAATCATATAATTGAATGATCGCAACAAGATTGTGCATTATTATCATCCCCATTTTACAGCTGAGGCAACTGAGGCTTAGTTCAGTGAACCAGAAGATTGCTGACCTCTTGCTTGGCCTTTCTGACCTCTAGCATAGAATCACTACACAGTTAGAATGTTGCAGTTTATGATTTGAACTAAGAATCCCAGCAGCTGCTTTCTATCATGGTGTGGTGTTGGAACCTCTTTCCAATATAACTAGCCAGGAAAGTTTGCTATAAGGTCTCTAAACTGGAGAAAAAAACCTAATTTGGCAACTCATTTCTAGAAATATGTGCTCCTTGCCCTCCCACCTTAGCCAAATGTGGGGGTGGGGGCAGGTCCAGAAGTGGGAAGTTGCTGCCTTCAGTTTAATAACTTTTGCCAAGACATGCTACAGGATGAAATGCCTGCCACGTGGCAGCTCCAGCCATGAAAGGTACAGCCTGCTTCTTATTCAGACGTAGGAGACTGAACCCAGTCTCCTTCTCAGACCTCCTGGACAGAATCCCAGTGAGCCGGAAATTCTTGGGCCGAAAGCTGAGTAGAGGGATAAATTCTTGTCTCTGTCACAAAAGCATGTGTCTCTATCACAACCTTGGTCATTTGAAGAAGAAAGAAACTTAAAACCACTGAACCTTTCTACTGAGGGTGTTAAGGAGGCCCAATAAATTAAAGTCAGAACCCACAAGTTGAGTGAATTAGGAAATAATTCCTCACATTCCATTATAGAGGGTCTAACCTCAGAGTCTCTTTAAAGGACAAATCCCCCCACCCCAGGCCATTAAAATATAATTGCTCTTTCATTCATTCATTCAATATTTACTGAGCCTTTATAATATGATAGACACTAGGCTAGGTGCTGGGGATTCAGAAATGAGATAAAGTGTAGTTTATACCATTAGAATATATCTGTGCTGATTAATTATAGGTATGAACTTGAATGGGTTGAAGGAAGCCCAGTTATGTGGTTAAATATTATTCTGGGTGTTTCTGTGAGGAAGTTTCTGGATGAATTAACATTAAATTCAATAAACTTTGTCTAAAGCAGATTGCCATCTCTAACTTGGGTGGGCCTCACACAAGCAGTTGAAGGCCTGAATAGAACAAAAGGATTGGCCTCTTTTAGCAAGACAGGATTCTACAGCAGATGGCCTTGGACTTCATCTGCAACATTGGCTATTGCCTTTCAAACTGGAATATTGGCTCTTTCTGGGTTTTCAGCCTGCTTGCCTACCTTGTAGATTTGACTTGCCAGCCTCCATAATCACATGAGTCAATTCTTTATTCTCTCCTCCCACCCCTCTCTCAGTTCTGTTTCCCTGGAGAACCTTGACTAATAGAACATCTCACTATTATTTTTGTCTTCCCTTAAGTTGGTCTGGAAATTATTTCAAGTGTCTAACATTAATCTGTACAATACACCAAGATGCAATAAAATGGTTAGGAAAGAGAGTGAGGTGGGCACCTGTGGGATTACACCCCTACCATCCATTTATGAGAATCACAGTCCCCCAAACTCAAGCCAATACCTTACTTCAGGGCAGCCATTTTGTACAAGATGACCCTACCCTTCCCACAGCTGATTGACCCAATTAGAGCTGTTCCTTGGGAGTTTTTAACCTTGACTAAGGAGCAAGCATCAGGTCATCTGACAGAGGCTTCAAAAGGTAAAGCTAAGGAGCCATGGGTAACCATATGTCCACATATGGGGAAAGCCAGGCTGTAGTGAGAGAGGGACAATGAAGACAAAGTGAGAGAGAAGCCAAGATTGTAGGCAGGAGGTTCAAGTGGCCCCTCAGTCCAGCTATTTTTGGGCCTGACCACATTCCTCTTTCATGGGGCACTTTTTGTATCCTTATCATAAATTTCTCTCTTTTTTTGCCTAATCATTTTTTTTGATCAAAGGGGAAACAAAGATGAAATTTTAAAAAATGAACCCAGGGTTAAGGTCAGTGCATAAACTTGAGGCTCTGTGGCCCCATAGACATGATAGAACTGAGCCACATGATTGGCTCTGGGCTTCCCAGAGGGTAGTTCAAAGAGGCAGACATGATTTGTACAATTCAGTGTTTACACAAATGAAAAGAAACCAATTGGTCAGAAGCAATAGTCATTGTGGTATAATACTGAGATCAGACAGATTTCTCTGGGAGTCCTTTTAGAGAGGGAACTAAGCAATTTGACAGTGGTTCTTGAAGTGTCGTTTGAACTAGCATCATCATCATTACCTGGGAATTTGTTAGAAGTTCACATTCTTGTATTTGTACTTTGGGGGTGGGACCCAGCAATTGGTGTTTAAATAAACCCTCCAGGTGATTCTGAGTGCAACAATGTTTGAGAAGCAAGATATTTTGATAAGAACTGTTCCTACAACATCCCATCTCAACAGGCAGCACAGCAATACAATTTATAGGGCTCTTTCTTGTAATAGCACTCTTTAATTACAGTGGATGTCTGCTGGTTTTGTCTGCACTATGCCATTCTTTCCAATGCAAAACTCCTCCCCATCATACTCTATGGTTTCAGTTAGATGGTCAGTTATGAAGTTCCACCTGTGCTTTCGAGACAGGATGGTTATGTAACCCAAGCATGGCCAATCACAGGGCTTTCTTCTCTGATCCAGAGTGATTGAAACAAGGGGATCATACGACCCAAGTAGGGCCAGTCAGGAGCCTTTTATAAGATTTGAAAAATAAATGCTGGTGGAGAGTAAGAGAGGGTTTTTCCTCTTTTCTGATTAGCAAGTTGAAAGGCAAGGAGGGGAGAGAGAGGAGAAGGAAAAGAACAAGAAGAAGAAGAAGAAGAAGGGGAAGAAGAAGAAAAGAGATCAGTTTGATAATCTATTACACTGGTCTTAGAATCCAATTGAATCCATTCCCTTAATTACCACACCCTACTGCCTCTCACTGCAGAAAAGCTCTAAGACTTTCGCAACTGGACTTAGGCCAGAAATGAATCGTTCTAAATCTGTGGCTGGTACCCTCTGGCTGGCTGTGGGAGAGGAATGATATGAGTGTGCGCTTCTGGGTATATCTTTGGAGTAGCTGGGATAAGGACACAATAGAGGGGCAGAGGCTTCTTCTTCAAGGAGAAGCCCCTTCTTGACTTGGAATCTAGCCAGGGGTGTATTTTGCCACAAGTTGTACTTGAAAAGGATGCCAGGAAATTCTGTGGTTCTAAGTTAAACAGTTTATGAGCTTGTTACAGAAATTTGCAAGGCTGAAATTGACATCTTCTTTAGAAATTGTAGAGTCTAAAATTATTGTAGCCAGACCCTATCATAGATAGGATGAATGGGAGAGTCCTTCACTTTCATCAATTCTCAAAGGGTCTGTGACCCAGAAAAGGTTACCATGCCATGGTAGGCAACTCTGGGATTGCTTTTTCTCTTCTGCACTAAAAAGGACCTAAACAATTTTCTGAGTTAAACCTTGGCTTGGCCTATGGTACTACCTTAGAACCCCTCACCAACAGCACCTTCTTTCTCCCCATGGAAGGGAGGGGTCCTTCACATCAGGCTACATCCTCACCAGGCTCTTCAGTTTCCCCAAATGTCAAAACCTGGTGTGGCTAATTGTTACAGTGTGTGGCTCCACATACAAATGGTAGCATTTAACTTCCAAACTGGATATTTAACTAGGAGTCTGACCTTGAATGCACTGTGACTTAATGCCTGACAAAGGCTGGAAGAAAAAAATGTTTACGGAAGATTTCCTGAAGGCAATGCAGTCCATATCCCCCATACTCTTAGATTTATCTTTGGATTAAGCTAGAGCTAAGAAGTGAAATGGTAAAGAAGTGTTGGTAAGAGCAGATGTAATGTCAAATTCTGAGTACACCAATTTCCAGCTGGGTTACTTTGGGCACATACTTTAAACTTTCTCTGTTCAGCATTCTTATTTGTAAAATAGGCTTAATGATAGTACCCACTTCTTTATGATAGATTACCATATCAGTTCCAAATTCTTTAGTCCTCCTTAAATTAATTCCATTTGCTTTGTAACTTATTAGTGCCCTCCAACTGTGGCAGAATGGTCTGGCCATCTTTTGATTCTGGGCTCAGCCATGTGACATACTTTGGCTAATGGGAAGTTACTAGATGTGGCACAAACGAACACTTTAAGTGGCTTGTGCATTGGGGCATGTTCTCTTGTGCCTCTGCCACTATCATTAGGACATGGCTGCTGAATAATTGGACATGTGAAATAGAGCTGAAGTGCCCCAGCTGAAGTGAGCCTAGATCAACTCACCTCTGCTGCCCTCTAGATACATGAGAAGTACAGGAAAGATCAGCAAAGCAAAGCTGCCCAGCCGAGCCCTAGCCTAGATCAGGGGAATCCTGTAGATACTTAAAGAATAAATGTTGATTGTTGTATATTACTTAGGGTTGTGATTATCTATTATGCAGCAAAAGCTAACTGATACAGCCATGTTGTTATGAAGGTTAAGTGAGTTCACACCTGCAAAATGCTCAGAACAGTGACTGGGATGTATACTTAAGAAGTGCTCGGCATGGCAGGCACCTATGCCTCGCATATCTGTGGTTTCTTTCCTAGGATACTGATGCTTGTGCCACTCTGCCTGCCATGTTTCCTCAAGCTCCCTCATAGCTGGAGGGAGAGCTGGGGGTTGTGAGTAGCTGAGACAGAACAGACTTCATACCACCTCCCCCAGCACTCAGAATTTGAATGCTTTTCAACTTCTCCTCTGGGATCCCTCCTGACTCCTGCTTCTACTGGCTTCTATCTCTTTGGACCAGACATTAGAATGGGAACTCCATAAGGGCAGAGACTTTGTCTGTCTTGCTCACTGATGTATCCCTAGTGTCTGAGGCAGTTACTGACACATAGCAGGTCCTCAACATGTCTGATTGGTTGACTGATTATAGACTTATCAGGTCCGGTTTAACTGCAGTCTTACTGCTTTCTTTAATTCCAATGACCTCCTGCTAGTTCTTTCTACCTCTTCCAAAGCATGCTTGAAGCCACTGGGATGGTGTAGTACAGGACCCCATGGGTGACTAATTAAGACCTGGAAAATGGGTCAACTCCAGCAGCTACCTCCTCTCTTTGGGAGCTGCAGACAGGGCATCCATACTTGTAAGTCTGAGTTGTAAGTTGTCTAGGTGCAATTTAAGGAACAAGGGAGACAGACTTTTTTCCAAAATATGAGGGGGGACCCAAAAAACCCAGAATTATCTTCTGGAGGGCAGGCCCCTTATAGCACAGGCTTTCCCTGTTAGGTGAGTGTTATAGGAACCCATCTGTATCAGTGTACCAGCTGGCATTGTTGTGAGAGGCAGCGTTTGGTTTCAATTAACTTTTTTTGAAGACTCTTTCAATGCATTTGCCCATTTCATGATGGGTGATTTATGAGTACACCTGCCTACACTGCACTGAGTGTTCAGCCATTTTTGAACAAAAATGGCATGACCCCCATGCTCACTTTCCCTATTCACCCGATCTCACCTCAAACGACTTTTTTTGTTTCCCTGGATAAAAAAAATCCCCAAAGGGAAAAGTTTTGCCAATGTGGAAGAGACGAAACAAACAAACAAACAAAAAATGGCAGAAGCAGTAAAAGACATCAACATCAATGAGTTAAAAAACTGTTTTGAGCAGTGGAAGAAACATCTCAATAAGTATATTGCATCAAGTAGAGAGTGCTTTGAAGGTGACTGAAGTTTAAACGTGTGAGAATAAGCACACAAATTTTTATAAATAAAATTCCATTTTTCCTTGGGGTCCCCCCTTGTAGTGACCCTTAGGTGATTCCTAAAATTCTATCGCAGAGCTTCTGTTTATGATAAACCATGTAAATTCTCTTGTGAGCCATGCCATATGGATTACTTTAACTCTTTAGTATGAACGTATTTCTAGAAGTAGTCCTTCTTATAAAAGTATGTAATTCTATTTATATAATTCATTCAGAAAGCATTTTTTTGAGCACCTACTATCTTGCTGGGTACAAAAAGTACAAAGACATGCTACCCTCAAGGAGTTCTAGGCCAGTGAGAGAGATGTCCCTTGTCTATAG
Source organism: Trachops cirrhosus (assembly GCA_028533065.1). Taxonomy (NCBI): domain Eukaryota; kingdom Metazoa; phylum Chordata; class Mammalia; order Chiroptera; family Phyllostomidae; genus Trachops; species Trachops cirrhosus. Next base: position 48,672,217 of record CM052552.1, read on the forward strand.
CTTTACGTGAGGTGGGACATACATGACAAACACCTTGAAAGAAATTGTAATGATAACAATGGCTGTTGGCAAAAGTGGCCACACATTCTTCCCTTCCTTGAATCTATGTCCTTTCAAGGTGTATTCATATATCATGAGGTGAAGCTTTTTTCCACTCCTTGAATCTAGGCTGTCCCTGTGTTACACTCTGGCCAATGGTGGACATTAGCAAGTATGCTACAAGCAGAAATGTGAATAATGTTTCCACATTGAGGCTTGCCTCCTTGCTACACTTGGATTCCAGCTGTTATGTCACAACCTTGAGCTAGTCTTCTAGGGGCTGAGAAACACATGGCCCTATCACTGCCATTGCCAACATCCAGCTAACCTCTAGACATGTAAGTGAGGCCACACAGGACTATTTAGCCTTCAGCTGACCCTTTAACTGACCACAAATGCCTATGTGAGCCTAGCCAAGATCAGAGGAGCCCAGCCCAGCCCAGCCAAAGAGAACCGACTAGCAGAATTGTTATTGTTTTAAGCCACTATGTTTTGGAGTGTCAGTTAGTTACCACAGTAACAGATAACTAAAATATTAGTAGTAGTAGTGGTAGTAGTACTAGTAGTAGTAATTGCTTCTGTTTACTGGTTGCTTTTGAAATACTGAGCATAGTATATGCATGTATTTGGTATACATTCATTTAATAATTACAACAGCTCTATGAGGAAGGTAAAATTTTACCACTATTCCACAAATAAGGAAACAGGTATACAGCAGTTAAGTCATATACCCAAGGCCACACAGCTAGTTGGTAGAAGAACCAAGACTCAGACCCAGGTGTTTTAGATCCCAAGCTAATGTTTGTAACATAGCACCAGGTCACTTACTGCAGGGACATACAAAAACACTTTCTTCTATAGGGCTAGGGTCACAGAGAGCAGAGAAAGTAGGGGTGCCTTCTCTGCTTGCTTCATAATTTTGACCAGGGCAGGCCCTTACTGCCAAGAGTAGCACTCATCCAGAAGAAAGGCAGGGCCTCTTGTCCTGCCTCTTTTCTCCCAGTGACAAATGTCCTCATCTTTGTCCTTGCTGTGCATAATCAGCTTCTTTCTGGAATTTCACCTGAGCATTCCTTGTTCCCTCGCTATTTCTCCGGGCCTGTTTTGGTCCAACATTTCTCAGCTGCCAATCCTCTGTGACAAGCTACTCACCCCAACCCCCAACAGCTGTTAGGGTGATTTGTCAATAATAAATTCTGAAGCAAATTGAAATATTTTGCGACAGCATAAAAACAAATGGGAGAAAACGGTTCCCATCCCAAAATGCTGATTGAATCAAATATTGCAATATCGATTGTATGATACATTTTCATATTTAATTCAATGAAACCATGGGGTTCGAATGCTTTCCATTACCCTACAGAATTTTTCAGTTTGCTGGAGGATTTATTATTGGTGTGGAACCCAAATCGGATTACTATTGAATCAAAACCCTGCCATGTTATTCAATCAAAGACCGTGATTCTAACCTCAAGAGTCGATCATTACCACTTTTCCTGAAGTGTATTTCCTTTTCTCTGTTTTACACAGAATGGCTAGTCCTCTTGCCTGTCTGTACATTGCCCACCTCTCTTACCCCTGCAATTAAAGTCTACCACTGACAAAAACCTAGCAGAAACAATAACTGGCTTTTCAATGTCAATCTAGACTTTTCTGGGAATTTATGCTCTCATCGTCCTGTTTTTGTCTCCCTTCCAGGTCCTGGTATGGACATGTGTCCACCATCTGTAGGGGGTAGCATATCAAAGAGGCAATTAGTCACCACTAGTAGAAATGGGACTTATGGTCTCACAGCAAATGCTATCAGCGCTCCCCACCTCCCCTTGAAATCCTTTCATTTTTGTGCACATCATCGTCCAGTGGCTTTCATTCCCAGCAGCTAGCACTCTTTTGATCTGTGCTTGAAAGTGGTTGGGGGTACCTGAGAATTGATGTCCTTCTAGGTGCTTCCTCCAACTGATACTCTAGCTCCCTTGTTTCCCAATTGGGCACCCCAAGGATGACCTCCTTCCTCTGTCCCCAGGAATGCCTTTAGAAGTTGAGCCCAAGTTCTCTTCTGTGAGATTTTACTTGACATTGCACCCTCACTTGCCTCCTTCTTTTCTTTGTATCACTTCCTCACTTCTGGTCAGGGATTGAATTGTACCTCCCCCTGCCAATTCAAGTGTTGAAGTTATAATCCCCAGTACCTCAGAATGTGACCTTACTGGGGATATGGCCTTTACAGAGGTAATCAAGTTAAAATTAGGTAATTAGGAAGGGTGGGTCCTAATTCAATATGACTGGTGTCCTCTTAAATAGGAGAAATTTGGACACAGACACACACACACACACACAGAGGGAGAACACCATGTGAACATGAAGACAGAGATGAGGGTCATGCTTCTACAAGGCAAGAAATACCAAAGATTGCCAGCAAAGTACCAAAAGCTAGCGGAAAGTCACAGCCTCCTATTGTCAGAAGAAATCGACCCTACTTACACCTTGATCTCAGATTTGTAGCCTGTAGAACAGTGAAGCAATACATTTCTGTTGTTCAAGCCACTCAGTATGTGGTACTTTGTTCTGGAAGCCCTAGCAAACATGCACTCCCCTACTCCTTTACTCCTGGCAGAATTTCTTAATGAAATCTCTTTCACATGTATCCTTATCAGGGTCTGCTATGGGAAACCCACAAAAGCAGGACTACAACAGGTCCTTGGAGCCCAGTGGCCAGAATTGTAGGTGGATGTTCACATGCCTGCTTGAGATGCTCTTTTCCAAATTGGATTAGAAAACCTCTACTTAAACAAAACCCTCATGCAAGCCAGCATCTCTGATGGTGGGCAGCATTTAGCCAGGACAGACCTGGCAGCACTGGGCTCCCTGGCTTCCTCCTCTCATACATCTTCCTTTTGTGCCCCTCACAGCTGTGGCCCTGGCTGCTTCACCAAAGTTGAATTGAATGTCCCTGAAAAATATAGCGTAGCATCCTTTCCCTGCCGCAAGACACTAAACCAATAAATTATAAATCAGCCAGCAGCCCCGTGACATGCGAATGTAATGAGAAATGCAAAATAAGAAAAGACACGGGGAAGAAAGCATGCAACTCTCTCCCTCAGCTCAGCTCCAGAGCACCGGGTCTGCTCCCTTTGGGGCTGAGAGAAAACCATTGTTTTCTTTTCTCTGTGCATCTCTGTTGCTACATGGGCACAACACGCACACACAGACCGCCCCCCCACACACACAATGTTGCTACTAATGAAGGAGCAAAGGCTGCTATCAGGAGCCTGGGAACAAAACCCAGGATGATAGAATTATTTGGTTCCTGGGGCTTATGAAACTACTGGACCAAAGGGCCAAATCTCTCCCCTCAGACACTTTTCTTTGGCAAGGGATTATCCATGCTCTGCTCCTTTCTGCCCCATAGCTGTCGGCCAGGTAGATGCTCACCTTGACCAGCACTTCCTGCCAGTTATCACCAGTGATCTTTCATGACACTTTCTGGAATTGCTGGTAGAAAGAGGTGTCTAGTTCATTTGCCTCTCTTAGGGTGCAGAGCTCAACCGCTCTCCTTTCTTCCCTCTGTTTGCTTATTTATTCATTGCCTTGCATCCATTTATTCAGCTATTCAGTGGCTGATAGAGGGGGTCTGGGAATGAATATTTTCTAGGCCCTTAAGGAGGAAAATGATGCTACTCAAAATTCAGGAACAGTCTGTCCTCCTCTCCCACTGCTCTCTGCCTGGTGGCCAGTTTCCCATTAGCTTTCATTCTCCGTCTCTCCCCAGAAGGGTGGTGGTCAAGCCCCAAACAGAAGAGGCTTCTGTGCAATACCACCCCCCCTTTCCACGCTTGTCCCTGTAAGACAGCCTCCTTCCTCTCACTTGCAGTCCGAATGCTTGTAATTTACTAAGATATTCATTTACTCACAGTACTGAAATCCCCAAACTCCCGAAAATGTTTGGCATAAACTCATTTGATGGCAAAACTTGGCCTGGACTGACATGAGGCTATTTAAGGCCTTATTTAATCACAGTGACTGAATATTCACACAATTTGCTGCAGAAATGTGAATGCATTTGACTGTGAGGTGTGGGGTTTCCGGTAGTGTATGGTGAATGCACTGTATGACCTTCTTAAAATGTAAAAAAAATCAGAATTCTGAAACCTATGTCCCTGTAGTTTGGGCAAGTGATTGTGGACCCGCAGTAGCTCCTATCTATTGAGTGAATGCCAAGTGCCAGGGGCAGGGCCAACCTCTTTCCAAAGTGCATTGCATTGGTTGTTAACAAATGCATATATGTGTATGTGTGGGTGTTATTATTCCCACTTTACAGATGAAAAAAACTGAGGCCCAAAGACTTGAATAACTTGCCATAAATCCCTAGCTAGTAAGTGGTCGAGCCAGGAATTGAACACACCTGTATTTGACCCCAAAACCTTTATCCACTATAACCTTTAATTACTGTGCTAGTTATCATACCCCTCGGCAGCTTCCTGACACACATTCCACCAAACTGTCTCAATAACAAAGGACTTCAAAACTCCTGATGCTCATCACAGGCCCTGGCACTCACTTGGACTCAGAGACTGTTTAAATGGAGGACTGGTAGGGAAGGGGTGTTCTGATGTGCATGAACTTGGAGCAGGCAGGTGGGAAAATGGAACAAACCTGATAGAGAAAGAGCAAGATGTCTTCTCTCCACCCCAGGTGAGGTCAGAGAGGACAGTGTTGAAGATAGAGTACCATTCTGCCTGCTCTCACTGGGTTGTCTATGTGTGAGCAGGGATGAGCATATTTATACTTCTGTCCATTTTCCTGACAACTCCCCACACCCTGCCCCAGCCACCTGTACTGCCTTCCTTTGTCTTCTCAAAGAATTCTGTCCTTGGAAAACCTCTTGTAGGGTTATTTCTCATTGGCTCATACTATAGTCACCAAAGTAGAAAAAAATGGTGCATTATTGAGCCCGTAAACCACAGGTGGCAAACACAAGGCCCGCGGGCCCAGTCCGGCCCTCCACCTTGTTTTATCCATCCTGGCACCTTGTTTCTACCTGGAAGCAACACCGAGCTCCTTGCCCCTAGTTAAGGAGTGGTTACATTTATACAGTCCTAAAATTATAGTCAGCCCTTTGAAGGCAACTGCGAGGCTGATGTGGCTCCTGGCGCATTTGACATCCCTGCCCTAAACTAATACCCCCTTAGACTAAAACAATACAAAAATCTATTAAAATGGATAAGATGCTCTGACTGGTATGGTTCAGTTGATATCTCAAAAAGAGAAAGGTCACTGGTTCGATTCCCAGTCAGGGCACATGTCTGGGTTGCGGGTTCAGTCCCTGGTTGTTGGGCGTATGAGAGGCAACCAACTGATGTTCCTCTCTCACATCAGTGTTTCTCTCCCTCTTTTTCTCCCTCCTTCTTCCTCTCTCTAAAAATAAATTAATAAAATCTTTAAAAATAGAATGGACAAGATAATCTCAATAGTTATCATTAGTTATTATAACACAACTTAATGAGGAATTTTCTCATCAGTAATTGCTCCCTAATGTGGCTCTTTAATTGATCTGCTTCATAAGTAATATACATTGTACACTTAACACTGCATTCCAGGAATAAAACATACGTATAATGCTCAATGCTTAGTTAATTTCAAATTTAATGCAAAAAAATAGCAAAGATGGGAGAAATTAATGAATAGGGTACACTTGATATGATATTTGCTGAACAAGTTACCATCCACAGGGGTCATTAGAGTTTGAGGGGATTGTTTTTTTTTAATATGTTTTATTGATTAAGCTATTACAGTTGCCCCATTTTCCCTCTTTTATTCCCCTCCACCCTGCACCCCCCTTGTACCTGCATTCCTCCCCTACCCCTTAGTTCATGTCCATGGGTTTTACATATAAATTCTTCGGCTTCTACATTTCCTATACTATTCTTAACCTTCCCCTGTCTATTTTCTATCTACTATTTATGCTTCTTATTCCCTGTACCTTTTTCCCCATTCTACCCCCTTCCCATCCCCACTGACAACCCTCCATGTGATCTCCATATCCTTGATTCTGTTCCTGTTCTAGTTGTTTGCTTAGTTTTTTTTTTTTTTAGGTTCAGTTATTGATAGTTGTAAGTTTGTTGTCATTTTTACTGTTCATAGTTTTTGATCTCCTTTTCCTTAGATAAGTACCTTTAACATTTCATATAGTAAGGGCTTGGTGATGATGAACTCCTTTAACTTGGCCTTATCTGGGAAGCACTTGATCTGCCCTTCCATTCTAAATGATAGCTTTGCTGGATAGAGTCATCTTGGATGTAAGTCCTTGCCTTTCATGACTTGGAATACTTCTTTCCAGCCCCTTCTTGCCTGTAAGGTTTCGTTTGAGAAATCAGCTGATAGTCTATGGGAACTACTTTGTAGGTAACTGTCTCCTTTTCACTTGCTGCTTTTAAGATTATCTCCTTATTTTTAATCTTGGGGTAATGTAACTATGACGTGCCTTGGTGTGTGCTTCCTTGAGTCTAACTTCTTTGGGACTCTCTGAGCTTCCTGGACTTCCTAGAAGTCTATTTCTTTTGAAAGATTAGGGAAGTTTTCTTTCATTATTTTATCAAATAAGTTTTTAATTTCTTGCTCTTCCTCTTCTCTTTCTGGCACCCCTATGATTTGGATGTTGGAACATTTAAAGTTGTCCTGGAGGTTCCTAAGCCTCTCCTCATTTTTTTGAATTCTTGTTTCTTCATTCTGTTCTGATTGAATATTTATTTCTTCCTTCTGCTCCAAACCATTGATTTGAGTCCCGGTTTCCTTCCCTTCACTGTTGGTTCCCTGTGCATTTTCCTTTAATTCACTTTTCATAGCCTTCACTCTTTCCTCTATTTTGTGACCATACTCAACCATTTCTGTGAGCATCCTGATTACCAGTGTTTTGAACTGTGCATCTGATAGGTTGGCTATGTCTTCATTGCTTCGTTGTATTTTTTCTGGAGCTTTGATCTGTTCTTTCATTTGAGCCATTTTTTTTTTGTCTCATCACACCTGTTACATAGTAAGGGGTGGAGCCTTAGGTATTCGCCAGGGCAGGAAAATCCAGATTGCTGCGTTGTGGCACTGTATGTGGGGGAGGGGTCCCAAAGGGAACAGTGCTACTCGCTGGGCCTTGGCTGGCTTTCAGTAACTTCCTCCACTACCTGCAAACAAATTGGACTCTTCTGGTGCTGACTTCTGGGTGGGTGGGTTTGTGTATGTTCTAAGACCCTGTAGGTCTCTCCAATGAACTCTCCTGTGAGGTTGAGAGTTTCTCCCGCTGCCTCAACCTCCACAGGTTTTTTCAGTCAGAGGTTTTCAGGCTTTATTTCCCCACACTGGAACCCTGGGTTGCATGGTCTGTCTTGCTCCCCAGTCGTTCCTCCTGGTTTATCCGCATGCAAATGTGGGACCACCCACTCTGCCAGCCACTGCCTTGCCTGGTCCACCAGCTGCAGCCTTGCCCACCTCAGTCTTCCAGCCACTACTTTGCCGTGAGTCCTCTCCACCTGGCTGCCTATCTCTGCCCCTCCTACTGGTCTGGATGAATGTTTCTTCTTTAACTCCTTGGTTGTTGGGCTTCCATACAATTTGATTTTTGGCATTTCTGGTTGTTTTTTGTTTTTAAATTTGTTGTCCTTCTTTTGGTTGTGTGAGGAGGCACAGTGTATGTAACCTACACCTCCATCTTGGCCGGAAGTTGAGGGAATCAGTGGCAATGCCTTGATTGAAGGCACTGCAATGGCAATGCCTTGCAGTGACCATATTGCCATACCTAATAATTTTATCTTTAACATTGTGTTTTGTAAGTAAAGTCTGACAAGACAATGGAGCATGCACTTATTGGGGTCCTACCTCCCATGCCTCTCCACCTCCCAGAATGTGTCCTTGGTTGCCTGCTCCATCCCCCTACCCAGTCACTGTTGCTGATATTGCCTCAGTTGGGCCTGTGCCAAGTGGTTGGGCAGGGTTCCCATGAGGACCTGCCCTTGTCCTGAGACTAACACCCTGTCAGAGGGAGTGCAACATTAAATAGTAGATAAAAATTGCTATAACAGGTTGATAGAAGAAGTGCAAAGAGGAAAAAGTGTGTGTTCTGCTTTTTGAAGAAGGGGTCTCACATTTTCATTATGCATTGCAACCCACAAATTATGTAGCCAACCCTGCCCCTGACTCTGAAGGAATCCCTGAGAAAAAAGAGCTGAGAAAGGCAGACACTTGAGGTGGAAAACTGTTAGGGTGAGTAACCCCATGGCTGCTGGGGGACTCAAGTATCTGGAAAGGATATAGGGCAGGATGTTAACAGGGGCTGCTGCAGGGGTCTTCTTCTCCTTGAGGAACTTTGCACACTTTTATGTTACCTTCTTGTGGTTTTATGGGTGTTGGTCTCCACCAACCTGATTCTGGTTTCCACCAGCACATCTGAGCAAGACTTGTAATTTCCTGTGAGCTCTCAGGATACCTGATCCATACCAGTTAGCTAATCACCTGCTTCTGGAAGGATAAATGAAATCTGCAAAAATATACAAAAAAATTGCTGTCAACCCTGGAAGAAATGTGCCCCCCAAATGCAGAAGAGCCAAAAGATGTTGTTTCTTCTCTCAGCTGGGAGCAGTGGTTAGGATTTCCCAGCACACAGGCCAGCATGTGTCTGTCTGCCAAGCTGTCACAGCAGTGCTAGGCATCAGGGCAGCAGGGCCAGTCAACTGTTACTTAGGGGAGGGAGGCTGTGCAGTGTCTAGGCTGAGGGGAGCTGCTCAGTGAAGCCTCCAGCTGGGACTCCAAAGTCAGCAGAGGACACCCAAATGCAGTGGGATGGACATGGGGACAAGAGAGGGCTGGTAAAGGAACAAGGGAGACTGACCAAAGAGAAATGAGGGTGGGAAAGGTGTGAAGGGAGATGGAAGTGAGATGAGGGAGGAGGGGTAGGGCTTGGCCTGACCAGAGCAGCAGGGAGGCTATTTGTCACTCCTGTTGGTGAAGCACAGTGGCTAACCCTTGTGCACTGGAGTCACACCTGCCTTGGCTCAAACCTCAGCCATGGCACTTCCTCAATGCAGACTTGTAAGATAAAGAGGATGCTGGGAACACTTACCTCGCAGGGTTTCAATGAGAACAAAATGAGCTTGGACCCACAGCTAACAGCTAGCAGTTACACCCCAAAGACTGTACTCACTCCAGTGCCCCTCGGCAGAAGGGGAGGCATGAGGCCACCAGAGAGGGATCTTGAAGGCTTGTGCCCTTGACCACACTCTTCCCACTCTGTCCACATCTTTTATCTTTGGCCTTTTCTTGTTAAGGGCAAAAGGTGCCAGCTGGGTGGCTTAGGTTTCATGGTAGATAAGGCACAAGGTGTACATGACCAGCATGAGGTCCAGTAGGGTGAAGACAATTAAGGTCTGGCCGGCCAGAGGCCACAGTTGCAAATACTGGTTTCATTTGAACTGTCTCTGCTTGGGCAGAGTTCCTTTCATTAAGCAGGCCTCAGTGCAGCCACCAGCCACATAGACAGGGAGATGATGTACCTGGTCATAGCATAAACTTCAAAGTCACACTGAGCAGGCACAAATCCCAGCTTCACTGTTTAGTAGCTGTGTGCTTTGGGCAAATTACTTAACCCTTCTGTGCTCTAGCTTCCTCATCTGTAAAGTGAAGGTAAGAATAATACCCACCTCATGGAAATGGTGTAGGGCCCTCATTAGTTAACATATATAATGTGTCTGGTGTCCACAATATAGTAAGTTCCATATCAGAGTATGAGGTATTATTGCATTGCACAAGAGATAGTGCTAATGAGGGCTCTCAGCCAAGACCTTCCAGGAAAGAGGCCTAGGAAAGAATTCTGTTCACTGTTTTTTGCCTGGGGCCATGAGGTTTAAGTGTCTCACAATGGCACTGCCCTTGGTAGCCCTGCAGTCCAGGAGTCTGAGGGAAAGGGCAGAGGACAGAAGGAGAAGGCATAGGGAAGTCTTCTCAGCATGAGGCAATGATCTGCTCCAAAAGTAGTAGGGGAGGCAGCCGCTACTAAGTGAGGCCAGGTGGGAACTACTGGCTTTGCAAATTCTATGAGTATGCAAATTCTAGGAAGGGTATGTGGAGGGCAGATATGGAATATTCTTGTCTAGCATGTGAAGGCGTAGAACTTTATCCTCAAGGTGATGACGGAGCATTGGTGTGATAACAAAGAAATGGTTAATTCGTTCATTCATTCATTCATTCATTCATTCACTGAGCAACAACCATGTGCCATGAACAGTTGTAGACCGTGAAGATAGAGTGGTGAACAAGGCTGGTGTGTCTTTTCCTTCAAGGGCATCTACTTGGAAAGCCAAGGGCTTGGTGAACCTTCAAGTGATAGCAAGCCCAACCCTGTTGGGACATAGGCTCTCATTCCAAAATCCCCTTCTTAGAGCTGAGCCTGTGGACTGAAGGGTTCTTTGTGTTTCTTCAGCAAGTTGCCAGATGCAAACCCTGCACTGACCATTACATAAACTCCTTCAAGAGTGGCCCAACTTCACACTCAGCTGCACCCCCAATCATTCAGGACAGCTGGCCTGGCACATTCCCTTGGTTGCTAAAAACCCCTAGTGTTCCTGGTACTCAGCAAATCACCTAATATATTTGCATTAACTAGTCACTGAAAGCAGCCAGAAGTCAAGCTCTAAGAAACCATCTTGTGGGAAAAAGATCTGTCTCAGGCTTGGGTTCTTCAGGAAGCAGCTGCAGAGATCCAGTTAGTGATTGTGAGAGCTGATTTCATCCTTCAGTGACTTCTGAGAAGAACTACATGTAATCGGGCACAAAATAATTACACAGGAATATAACACCTGTGAAAGGAGACGGGAGGAAGCAGTACTGGGCAAGGGGAGCCAGTAGGCAGCAATGCCGATCTGAAAAGTCTCTGCCTTGAAAAAATGGTGCCCATTAGAGCAGCCCCAAGTTGGGCAGAAATACTAGTGCCTTGCTCAGCCTTTGGCTGGGGGCCACCTGAGAAAGCTGTGACTTCAGATCAAAAGTGAAGGCTGACCCTGCTGATGCTAACAGCTGGAGGCTGCCAGTTAACCCCATTAGGGGCAGCTAGGCAGAGTTCTTTCCTGAAGGTGCTCTGAGTGAGTGACAAGAAGCAAAAGGAGAAATGGGGTCAGACCTGGGAAACACGTGCATAATTAAGGCAAGGTCTCTCTCTGCCTTCAAGGCTCTCACTATCCAGCAGAACTTAAAAGAATTCATAATATCCCTAGAAGGAATCAGGAGGCCACCCAGCTTGCCTGATACTCTTGGGATTTTCCCACCCGGACCAATGAAAATGATCCTTCTATCTGGAATGGAGACAACCTTTTCTATTTTCCCTTTTCCTAATTTGGTGGAAAAGATGCAAATGGAAATAGATTCCATCAAAATGCTCTCACCAATGATAGATATCCCCTATTTTGTTTCACTCCTGTTTGGGTTGTTAGCATGGCAGCAATTAAACTTGACAAAATAGTGATTAAAAAACAATGAGAGGCAAATGTACCAGCACACCAGCGCACATCTAGACCATTCTGAAAATGATCTCTTAAGTGTTTGAAATCTGCTTTATTTTCCTACCGCAGGAATGAGTTTTCAAAAAACAGCACTTAGGAAGGGCAATTTGCCACCAGCATTCCACGGCCCCAACAAACAGTATTTCTTTCTAATGGACTCTGCCCCTTCAAATTTAGCTGCAGTTCCAAAATCAGATTCATTATACAAAAGAATGAACAAATGCCACAAAAGGCCCAGAAATGGAGCCTTTCCCTGCCACTGTTAATAATGCAAAAGGCAGATGAACCTTCTCAATAGTAACTTTGCTTCCTGCATTTCCAGGGCACTAGCTGCTGGGATGTGCTGGTCTGAGGTCATGCCACCATGGAGCTGGGAGGGCTAGCTATGCTTGACCCTCAGAGTCAGCTTGTTGCTGCTGCCTTGTGAACAGGGTTTTTACATCTGGCTGCTCTGATAGGACTGAAGTGTGTGACTCACAGGGAACCTTTCAGAGAGAGAAATTAACAGCATAGGGCATTTTAAGCTGTTTTTTTGTTTGTTTTGTGCTATCCTGATGCATATCTGGCTTTAGCGAAACCACAGTCATGTCTTTCTTGCTCTCTTTCTGATGTGCAAGCAGCTTTCTGGGTCTAATTATAGATGTAGTCTGTGCATCCTTGATCAATAGTTCTGAATGTCCTCCTGCTTTAAGAGCTGTTTAGTTCTTGCTGATGGGCTGGCATTTCAACCTCTAGCTCTGAGCAGGCATTTTCAGACTCTGCAAGCCCATCAGTAAAGCCCTGGCTTCTTCCAGAGCCCCCTTTGAACTTTGTAGAGCTCCGATCCACCCCCACCTCAGAAGGTCCCATCTGTGGGGAGGCCTAAGGAGGCTGTGGGCCAGCCTGATAATGGCAAGAAGTTCTACAATGGCAGACTAGGGTTCAAAGGCAAAATAGCCAGAACCTGGAGCAACATCAAAGAACATTCCCCCGAGGTGGCTCCTCAAACAGGGACACAGGAGATCCGAAGGTTGTAGGAATCAGCCTTGGGAGCAAGGCAGCAATTCATGTGTTCATTCTCAATTATCTCTGGTACAGCCATCATCATGCTGGCTTTGGAGACCCAGAAAGGCCCTCTGTTTGCCGGCTTCTGTTGAATAATGAGAGATGCACAGCACAGGGTTGGCGGGGAAATGAAGAGACAGAGTACAGTTTGACCTGCAGGGCACAGGAAACCATGGAGCAGAGGGGCACTTAATAAGAGGGTTTTCCTGGATGATGGGGATGAGTAGCTGCCCCGTGTGGTTTGGTGCCTCCTCCGAGCATGGCCCTGATGTGCTCTCTGGATTAGCTCATCTCTCTGTGCTCTCTGCCAGACTGGTGGGCTCTGTGAGAAAGCTAAAGTGGGCATGCTGTTGAATATTGTCGAGTGGAGGAAGGTAGGGGACAGGAAGATGGGTAAGAAATGCTCAAAGCAAGGTTTTGTCTCAGACTCTTGGTGCCCCACAATTCAGGGAATCGGGGAAACCCTGCAGCTCCTTGATACTTGGGCATTTTCCCAGGTCCTTCCAGGATAGGCCTGGGCACAGGAAAGGAGGCAAGAGGAAGTACATGAAGGGACCACTTGAAAAGCAGCCAGCGTGGGTAACGCTCCCCGAGCCGCCAATCCCAGGCATGCCAGTTCCTATGGAAACAGGAGCCAAGAGAGGAGCCTGCTGCTGGGAGCCAGTCCTGAGTCCCAGGAGGCTGTCAGGCGCAGCTGCTGGCTGCCCGCTGGGACCTGGAAGTGCCCTTTCCCAAAACCATCCCTGCTGGCTCTGAGTCAGAGGGTCTCCTGGCATCTGCTGAGCTTGGAGCCGGGTTGGAAGAGGAGAAGGAGGGGAGTGAATAAAAATATTTACACTTAACAAACATTTTGATGTTTAAAGACTGTGTGTACAAATGAGGGCTGGGAACATCTTTGGTGAGAGGTTGGCGTTTCCAAGCAAATCTCCACATACACACACACACACATGCACACGCACACACACACATGCACGCACACATACACACTCATGCCCTCTTGATGTGTTTATGTTGTCACGGTAGCAGAATACAGAGCTGGCCTTGGGAAGAGTGGTGGACAAACACCCAGGGACCATACCCATGTGCCTGGTGGGGTTCCTCTGCAGACAGAGGTGGCCTGGGGCAACTGGTTGGAAGGTGCAGAAGGCAGCTGGAGCTGCCTGGCCAGATGAGGCATGCTGGGAAGGCTGCCTATTGCAGCTGCTGTGAAGTTGGGGTCACAGAGACTGGGAGTCCTGTGAGCTAAGCCTGGCGCTTGTGAAGGGAAAGACATCAGTCCTGGCATTCTGGTCCGATGAACACAAAGCCCTCTTCAGGGAAAGTGGGCAGTAAGGATTTGGGTTGGGGGAATGACTTTTATTTTCACGGATTCTGAAAATTGGAAAGGGGGGTATGGTGACATAGATACTTGAGATGTGCTCAGGGAGAGGCAGTAGGAGTGAGAAGCCACACAGCCATGGTTTCTATTTTCATACTGCCACTTCCTGGTTATGTGGCCTTGGGAACATCACTGAACCTTCCTGTTCCTCAATTACTTATGTTGCAGGTAATAATCATAACTACATCATGGTGTTATTGTGTGGATTAAATACTTTAAAACATATAGAATTAATTGTATTGGCTCAGTAAATGTCCATGAATATTACTGTGTTCACCCAAGAAATGATGATGGGGCATGTCTGATGTACACAGACCTGTGTTAAGTCTGTGGAGGACTTGGCTGTTACTCAGGCATGTAATTTGTCCCCAGGGACTTTATAGTTTAGTGAAGAAACGAAGATATGAACATTAATAATTATGAATATAGGTATAAAATACAAAATATATGGTCAACAGTGTCCATTCTGCTCTCCATCAAGTAGTTCTTTTGAAGTGAAATAAGATAATGTAAGTGTGTATTAGCCAGGGAAGGTTATCTGCTGTAACAAATAACCCTCAAATATTGGTGGCTAAAAACCTGCAGGTGTTTGGAATGTAGTTTTCCATGAGCTGACTTAGGAACCCAGGCTCCTGTCATCTTTTGTTTTTATTCATCTTCTAGAACTTTGGAGTTCTCCATTGGAGCCTTTCCATCCAGTTGCAGAGGAAGGACCAGAGACCTGCCTGTGTGTAAAGTTTTATAGACACCAGGTTTCAGTCTGTCTACATTTTAATGCCCAGAACCCAGTCATTGGTCCCACCTAACTGAAAAGATTTCTGTGAAATGTGGTCCTCCTGCCTACCCAACTGGTAAATAAATAGAGTTTGGTGAACATATAGCATTGTCTCCTGCCACAGTTGGAAAGGGCTTTGAGAACTCAACAACCACACAGTTTTCAGGGATGGGAATGGTATTCTGGTTACTTATGCTGTGTTATAAACTACACCGAAACCTAGTGGCTTTAAGCAAAAACATTTACTTAGCTCATAAATCTGCAATTTGGGCAGGGCTCATTCGAGACAGCTCTTCTCTGCTCCATCCAGTGTCAGCTGGGTTGACTTGAAGTCAAGGGACTGGATTATCTGAAGACCTGCTCATATACATTTCAGGTGGTTGATGCTAGCTGTTGGCTCAGACAGCTGGGGCTAGAACAACTGGGACTCCTTGGACATCTTTCTCTACTTCCATATGGTCTTTTCTCATCGTATCTCCAGCATGGAAACTCACAGGGAAGCAGGGCTCCCACGGCAAATGTCCTAAGATGAAATAGCATAAGCTGTATGACCTTTTCCAATGTGTTCTTGGAAGTCAATCCCACCAGTGAAAATAAGCAATAAATTCATATAAGTGTCTGCTTCACAAAAGCAAGAAATTTTATCTTTCATTGGGCCCTGCTTCTGAGGACCAGTCACTTCTGGGAGACTCCATTCATTCTCTAGAGCCTTATTAGTCCCAAGGACTTGTGTAGCTTAGAAATAAGGGGAAGAGCCATGGTGATGACCACTGAGCTGGTCATTGTCAAAGGCCCCTGATTACACTGTCCACTGTATCAGGGCTCACCATGAACCCCCAAGACATTCAGAGAGGCTCTCAGAGTCATGGAGTTTAGGGTCCAGGCTTCAGATTCCAAAAAACACTACCAGCAGAGGCTCTGAAATCCCCAGGGGCCTATGTAGGAGCTTGGGACTGTCATAGCACCTACCACCATCAGTGCCATTCCTGTTAATCTTGGGATCCTGCCTGTTTACCACCCCTGCCTACTCTTCTTCTAATCAGACTCTTGCATGTTCCCCACTTGTGACCCCAAGGCTGCTGAAAATGAAGCTTCTTGGGGCAGGTCTCACCTTTGGCCAATTAGCAAGGCAGGCCATAGGGCAATGGGTGACAGAGTGACTTTCCCTCTCTTAGGAGGGATCATGTGCACAGAAGAGGTTCTGAGTCTGGGTCCACCCACAATTAATAGTACATTTATTTTTAGTTAAGCTCTGACCTCCAGGATTTAAAGCTCTTCTCTGTTTATTTCTTTATTATTTATTAGGTTTTATCCTGCCATACTTACAAAAATTTTCAAGAAAGGATCTGTCCCTAGTCTTCCAGAGCCCAGAAAACATGCTCCAGAGGTTCAGAGAAGGAAGACAGCACTTTCAAGTAGGGGAAGAAGGGATGCTTTCACGGTGATGGTTACCTGTTGTCTTAGATTGGCTTTCCCTCAAAGAGACCCTGAGACTAGGATTTGTATGTAAGGACTTTATTTGGAAGGAGGTCTCAGGCAACACCAGTGGGGAGGTGCGGTGTCAGAGAGGAAAGAGGAGAAAGCCAATACAGGGTGTGCTAATGACCGATTAGGACTCAGTTCTACTCAGCCCTGCTGGATGATGGTATGCAACACCCTTGGAATTATCACACTGAGGGCGAGGAAGTCATAGTGTTTATCCACTTACTCCATGCACTCATGGTGAAAAGCTGCTTTGGGGAGTCTTAATTTCCTGGCACCCCTAATCTGCCCTGCACAGTTGCTGAGCACACTCCAACATTAGAGAATGCTCTTCAACAGAGAGGGGTGGGTGGTTGCCGTGAGAAGCCATATGAGGACATATGGGCAGGACACCATCAATGTCAATCACACATATAAGCTGATTTTGTTATTTTTAGCTTTTTATTATAAAAAATGTTAGACATAAAAAAGTTAACAGACCAGTATAATAACCCCCTGTACCTATGCTTGGCTACAACAATTATTAACATTCTTCCCTACTTGTTTTATATCTACTTATGAACTGATTTTTATAGGTTTCAGGAAACATGGTAAGAGAAGGAAGGCAAACCTCTAGGTAAAACAGATAGTTTATCAAAGGCACAGTGAAAGCAGGAAATATGTGGACAGCACTCTTTCACTTGTGTATCATGGGCGTGATGGAGAAATGGAGCTTGAGTGGACTGGGACCAGCCTTGAAGAGCTTTGGCTAGCATGCTAAGAAGGGAATAGAGAGAGATTTTTTTCTGGCAGGTTGTTTTGTTGATGAGTAACCCAGTAATGTAGCTTAGGTTCCCCAGTAGCATATGGTTGTTATTTGGAAGGTGGTTGTAGGAAACATCAGCAGTGGAGTAGAAAAGTGAGACAGGGAAGGGAAGGCAGAAATAAATGGTATTATCAAGCATATTCCCACTGTGGGCAACTGATAATCCTATGGGGGCCTATGAGAGATGGCATGAGACACACAGCTCAGACTTATCTCAACTGAGGGACAAGGAGCTGGGGGCACTTATCCAACTGCTTCCCTTCCATTGTTGCTTGAGGGTTATTTTCCGGGGGTACTGATTCCTTGGCTTTTCATCTTGTGGTTCTGGAAAAAACCCTCAGAAGTCCGCAGAAACACACCAAATTGGAAAGTCTATAGTCATACAGATGAGGTGCCAACAGCCTCTACTTCACTGAAGTCAGCTGGAGTTAATAGTAGATGGGGAGTCAGATAGATTGGGACAAGGAGGCTCAGGAAACAGGGACACACAAGGGGCCTTTGGCTGTGGTCCAGGTAGGAAGCAATGGCGATCTGAACTGGGAGAAAGTGAGGGGAGGAAGGAGAAGCAACAGATGGGGGATAGAGAGATTGGGGAGGCATCATCAACAGTATTTGGCAACTGATCTTGCATGTATGCACGTAGGAGGCAAATTAACAGAGACAGATTCTAAACAATGCTCAACCATTTAAAAACTTTTTGGTAAAGCAATCAGATGTGATCAACAGTCCTGCTGGGTCTCTTTCAATTCGACAGCTCAGCCAGGCACTCAAAGGCTCAGACATAGAAGATGATGTAACTGAGAAGTCAGCATTTTCTTAGGTGTGGCCACAGGCCTGGCTCATTCCAGATTGTTCCAAGCCATGCTGCAGTGGATGGAGCAGTGACAGCAGCACTGGGTAATGAGTGAGCAGATGCAAGAGCAGATCCTTGTTCCTCTACTGTGTGACCTGCAGCAAGTCACTGGACTTCAGTTTCTTTAGCTATAAAATGGGGAAAATTGTACCTGCCTTTCACCACTAATTATTTGTTGTGAGGACCCAAGATGTATATGTGTCAGTTTGGCTCTTTTGATTGTTCTGGCAACTTCATTTCTCTTCAACACCTTCAGACCAAGGAATTTTGAGACCATCATAGCCTCAAAACTCCTACCTCTGCCAGCCCAGTGACTTTTCCTGTACATCTTTGCTTTTCTGCTACTGCTAAAAAGAACTGAGTTTCTCAGTGTCAGGACCTTGTTCATATCCCTCCAATCTTTCAGAATACCTGCATGTCTGTATCTGAGAGCTTCTCCTCCACCTCAGAAGGCAGCTCTGCTTGTGTGGAACATCCAGAAAGGCCTGTACTCTCCTGGGGCCTGAAGGAAGAGGTCAGTCAGTACAGACCTGCCTGATTGCAGAGAGTAGGCTTTCTTGTTCACCATCATATCCCAGGGCCTGGCACTGTACCCATCCCACAGCATGGCCTCAGTGAATATCTGCTGGTTGTTTGAATGGACATTGGACCTCTGGCCACATGGCAGAACCATACAAAACTTGGGTGTATGGACAGGATACAAGATTAGAGCCATAGGGGACTGAGTATGAGGGGAGAGTTATGCTGAGAGGGGAGCTGAGCCCTGGAAAAGCTGAAGGACCAAATCCATGTGGGGCAATGTTGATTAAGGGCTAGTCACATCAGCACTGAATTGGGACATGTCTATGGAGTTGGTGGGGCAGTTTAGCAGCAGGGAACTCTACGCTTCTGTTGATATGCTTAAGCAAATAAGGGCCAGGGATCCCTCCAGTAGGAAGGGAAAGGAGAAAATTGGGGCTAGGGGTAGACAGCCCCAGTTGGTCTTTTATTAGTTTTTCAGGGTGTTGCAATAAAGTACTATATAAATTGATGGCTTAAAAACAACAGAAATTGATTTTCTCACAGTTCTAGAGGCTAGAAGTCTGAAATACAGGTGTTGGCAGGGTTGTTTTTTTCCTGGAGACTCTGAAGTAGATTTTATTCTATGCTTCTGGTGACTGTTGACAGTCTTTGGTATCCCTTGGCTTATAGATACATAATTCCAATCTCTGCCTCTGTCTTCCTGTCACCTCCCTTCTTTTTGTCTTCTCCCCTTCCCTTCTCTTATAAGAACACTTGTCATTGGATTTAGGGCCCATTCCAATCCAGGATTATCTCATCTCGAGATTCTTAACTTGATTAGATCTACAAAGACCCTTTTCCCAAATAGGTTGCATCCACAGGTTCTGAGTGAACATATCTTTTGTGGGGAGGACCATTCAATCTACTATAGTCTTTGATGTTGGCCTCTTTGAACTTAACACTGAGACTTATGGAGACTTGCAGGTTGATGGCAGAAAGCTGGTTTCCTGACCGTTTTGCTTGTGCCAAGCAGAACACCAATGGGTTGCTCTGATACCTGGTCAGAAGTAGGCCTGGGGTGAGGAGGAAGAGACCACATTCCTTCCCTCTTCACAGAGCCCAGTGTGAATTGTGGGATGGTGAGGAGCAGGCAGGCTCTGCCTTCTCCAGAGTTGAACCCCCAGGTTAGGATGTTAAGCTACACATTTCCCCTGGGGTGCCAAAGACAACAGCTAAGAAATTCCAACATGAAACCCAAATGCAGATTTTTCAAAGGAAATATAAAAAAAATCAGTTAAAAGATTTTAAACCCAGAGGAGTATATAAAAGAAGAAAGGTGGCACTGGGTTTTCTGTGAGCATGTTTTTTTTTTTTTTTTTTAAGAAAACTGCTGTCTTGCTGGGAGCCTCAGTGCCCCACCAAAGAAAGAAGGTTAAGGTGTGTGTGGGGTCATAGGGGGAGGGTGCTAACTGAGGGCTTAGAAAGAAAGACATAGGTGCCCCATTTGGAGAGCCCAATGATACTTGACCTTACAAGTGATCTGGACACTGTGGACTGGAATCTGACAGTAAGGAGAGATTTATTTGCCTGAGAGAAACAGGGAGAGAGGGAGAGGGAAAGGGAGGGATGGAGAGAAAAAGGGACAGGAGAGAGAGAGAGCAAGAGAGAGGAGAGGAGGGAAAGGAAAGGAAGGGAAGAGGAGAGGAGAAGAGAAGGGAAGGGAAGGGAAGGGAAGAGAAGGGAAGGGAAGAGAAGGGAAGAGAAGGGAAGAGACGGGAAGAGAAGGGAGGAGAAGGGAAGAGAAGGGAAGAGAAGGGAGGAGAAGGGAGGAGAAGGGAAGAGAAGGGAAGAGAAGGGAAGAGAAGGGAAGAGAAGGGAAGAGAAGGGAAGAGAAGGGAAGAGAAGGGAAGAGAAGAGAAGGGAAGAGAAGAGAGGCTACTTCTGAATAGAAAATAACTTCCTTTAGTGTGGATGGCATATCAGTGGTGCATGAATCACAAGCCGTGGTACCCAACCAGGGTAGGAATGTTAGCCTAGTTTGGGTTTACCTTTAAAAGAGATTTAGTTAAGAGGGCTACAGCACATATCCTTGGTTATTCCGCAGAGCCACTTAACCATTATCCCTTGTAAGTCTAGAGATTTCTGCCCAAGGGCACTCTGTCAACTTAGAAATGTGCTTGGGTCCTGGCTGGACCATTCCAAAGTGCCAGGGAGCTAATGCCCCTTGGGCATAGCCCCCAGCCAGTACCAAGTGAGAAATGATGGGTAACTGGTTTCCTTCCCTTGGGTGGGACACTCTGGTCTGTGTTTCACATAGTTTCTTAGGTCCTTAGTGAGATGAATCCAGTAGCCTGCAACAGTGACCCACTCAGAGAACAACCTAGATTTGCTGCCTTCCCTTCCTCCCCTGCAACCCTTCCCTCTCCTACTATTGTTTTCCTGAGGTCTCCCCCTAATAAATGACTTCTACTGAAATCTTTGTCTCTGAAGCTGTTTGGGGAACCCAAACTAAGGCAAGGGCTTTTGTCAGAGGTTAAGGGGACTAGTAACAAATGTCTGCATGGGATGGGTCCCACTGATGGGAGCAGGAGTGCCTACCCAAAGAGAAGCACCAGATCACATCACAGGAGATGCTCTTGGAACCTCTGGAGAGTCCATAAAGGCTCCCATGGAAGAGCAAGTAGTCTTAAACACTGGACAGGTTCAGGATGTCATCTTATAGCAGTGCCACTAAGTAAGAACTTTCTGTACCCATTTCTCCTCCTCCCTCCCTACTGTCTAACACTGGAGAAGGTAAAAGCCATAGTTAGTCAGGAAGAAAGAAGAAGCCATTCACCCTAAAGCACCACCCCCAAATTTAGTAGTTGCTTGCAGCCATGCTATGGCTAGGAGAGGAATGTGGATGCGATACCAAGAAATGCTAGCAGTTTTGGTTATGGAATGAATCTGTCATTTCAGGGACCAAATGGAAACTCTGTGTGTATACAGTGATTACAGTAACTTTGTGGAAGAGGAATCATAAAAGTCATGAGGCCTCATAACAGGGGGATATCTTGTCCTGCAGAAATCACTTTAAGGGGACTGTGAGAGTATATTAGCTTCTTGTGGATGCTATAAAAATTAACTACAAAGTGGGTGGCTTGCAACAACAAACATGTATTGTCTTACAGTCCTGGAGGCCAGAAGTCCAAAATTAAGGTGTTGCCAGGGCTGGTTCTTTCTGTATACTCTGAGAAAGAATCTGTTCCAGGCCATTTTCCTAGCTTCTGGAAGCTGCTTACACTCCTTGGCATTCCTTGTCTTGTAGATGCATCACTTCAGTTCTGCCTCTGTAGTCACATGGTATTCCTTTGCATGTCTCTGAGTCCAAATCTCCCTCTTCCTACAAGGACACCAGTCATTGGATTAGGGTCCACCCTTATCTAGTATAACTTCATTTTAAATTGATTATAGTTGCAAAGACCCTATTGCCAAATAAACTAACATTCATAGGCACTGGAGATTAGCACAGCAATATATACTTTTGGGGGACACAATTCAATCCAAAACAGAAAGAAAAGAACTGTATTTTAATGCTGACTCCTAAGAGGCACTTGTTTGATGTGCTGGCCACATTTGAGAGTGTCCAGAGGTTATACCCTTGGCCCAGACAACAGTGACTGGCTGAGGCATTGGGTGCAGAGGCTGGGTTGAGACTTTGCCTTTGATTGTGGGCCACTGTCATCATAGTGGGAGAAAAGTCATTGCAGAGCCCAAAAGGAGGAACAAAAGAGGCCTGCCATGGGCTCATGAGACATACTCTGAGGTGCCAATGTGTTCTCAGGGAGTGGTTGGTGGATTAACACTCATGAGCTGGTAAGGCTGAGAGAAACATGGGTTATACAGCACTCTGAAGAAAATGATGATCAAATGCCTAGGTATCTCGGAGGACTGTAGCCCTGGTAGCCAGATGCTATATGTCATGCCTGGTAGAGATGCCTGCTGCTTGACCATCAACAGGCTACAGGGCTTTGTGTTTGGCAAGGTTTCTCTCAGTATACTTGACAACATTGGGCAGCTGCCCCTGAAATGAAGAGAACTCCCAGACCCTTAGCAGTCCCCTCACTGGAACTTGTTCCCACCCAGGTGGCTCTTCCCTGGGGCACACTC
Organism: Trachops cirrhosus; assembly: GCA_028533065.1. Taxonomy (NCBI): domain Eukaryota; kingdom Metazoa; phylum Chordata; class Mammalia; order Chiroptera; family Phyllostomidae; genus Trachops; species Trachops cirrhosus. The sequence goes on from CM052552.1 coordinate 48,694,777, forward strand.
TGTGTTTCTGGGTTAGCAGAGAGCTTGCCAGAAGCTGGGCTATGGCCGAGACAGCTTTGTCTGCTATCAGGAAAGGCAGCTTCCAGCTCTCCCCTGAGCTGACTGTGAGATCTTGGTACCCTGCTCCATTTGTCTAGGACTCTTGTTCATTCAGAAGACTAAACCCATGACTTCCTAACCTGTGCTCCACAGCTCTTGGGGTCCTTGAACCTCCCAAAGTTGTATCCAAATGTTTACAACTAGCCACAAGTGAATATTTTTCTGGGGTAACAAACCATAGCTGTAATTAATTCTTAATGAAGCTTGGGGTCCCCCAAGAGCTGCAACTGGATGAGACATTCTGTGGGGCTGGCTTAGCCCAAAAGCGCAAGGATCCAAGGACCTTGTGACTTTGCGAATGGTAAAGAACCTGAGGGGTCTGTAGCAGATCAAGATGGACCTATTTATATCCAGGGTCCACTTGACAAGTGGTGTGTTGCGGATTAAATTGTGTCCTTTCAAAATTTGTGTTGAAGTCCTAACTTCAGTACCTATAAATGTGACTTTATTTGGAAGTAGGATCTTTGCAGATGTACTTAACTTAAGGTTCATTAATACTGGACTATGGTGGCCTCTAAATCCAACAACTGGTGTCCTTATAAAGAGGCTACTATTTAGAGAGACATAGAAGGAGTCCATGTGGAGATGGAGGCAGAGATTGGAGTAATGCACCTATAAGCCAAGGAACCCCAAGGAATGTTGGCAAATGACCAGGACCTGGAAGAGGCAAAGAAGGATTCTTTCCTGGAGTCCTCAGAGAAAGCAGGGCTCTGCTAACATGTTGATTTCAGATTTCTAGCCTCCAGAATCATGAGAGAACACATTTGTTTTTAAGACATCCAGTGTGTGGTAATCTGTTACAGCAGTCACAGGAAACTATGTCTTCCCACATTTTTGCTTTTCTTTCTTTTTTTCTCCCTAAGACTGACTACATTTCTTTACTTGGCTTTTTGACTTGCCTCCCAATTTAGAAATTACCCAGATTGACTGGGACACCTCCAAGAGGACTCCTTTATCAACTGTTCAAGAGGTACTTGTACTGTGTGTGCCCCTTGCCTGCTTCTACCCTCCTCCTCTGGCCTGCAAGTAGGCACTCAGCTTACTGGACTGTATTCAACCCAAGGGTCAAAGGTGCTCCCTATAAGGCCCAAGGGGGTGAGTTTTAGGTCCCAAGGCCCCATGCTCTCTCGCCCTGCCTCCTGCAGCCTCACCATGAAACTTTCTCTTCTGTGAAAGCCCAGGCATGCTGGCCCCAGGCACACTGGAGTGTGCGGGCTTTTTTCCTGCTTTGGGAGCCTTTGTTTATGCTGTAAACTTCTCACGGGATGCCTCTAAAGCAATTTCTAATTCTGAAATTTCAAGCTTATACAAAAAGTAGAAGAGAATAGTATAATGAGTCTCTCTGCACTGAACACCCAGCTGTAACTATTACCAACTCGTGGTTAATCTGTTTTATTGATACACTTATCCACTCTTGTTCTCCCTCCACCATGTTATTTTGAAGCAAAATGTAGTATTACATCATTTTACCCGTAAATATTTTGGTATCTGTCACTAAAAGATAGGGACTTAAGTAAATATAACAGAACATCATTATGACATCTAAACACTGTAACAGTTTCTTACAGTATTAAACATCCAGTAAGTGTTGCAATTTCCAATTGCTTCGTGTCATTTTTTAAGAATGGTTTGTTTCAATTAGGATCCAAAGAAGGGCCACACAGAGCAAATAACTATCTTTAAGTTCATGCACTCTCTCTTTCCTCTTACGATTTATTTGTTGAAGAAAACTAGTTGTTTCTCTTGTGCAGTTTCTCAGTCTGTTTTTCTTGATGACATTCTTGTGATGTCATACCATGTTCCTCTGTCAACTGTATTACCTGTAGAATGGGTAGTCAGAGTTAGAGGATTGATCAGATCCAAGTGCACTCAGGTGGGGGTGGAGAGGAGGGTATGTCATCATTGGTGTGCCACAAACTTGATCCAGAGGGCTGTGGTATCTGCATGGCTTTCCTCCTTCCATGATGGCTCTCCTTTGGTGTTGATGATCATTGCCCACATTCATTACATCAGCAGTCCCAAAGCTCCTGAATGCTCCATACCTCTTGTACCTCAGATCTGAACAAAGAAATGACTTGCTTGGGGGCAGATTTCCTCACCCCCTAGCTAAGTCACATTCCCTTCTTAGGGCTCATAACACCTCTTAATTTTCCAGCATAATCTGTGTATTTATTCAGGAGTCTTTGCACAGCTCCTTCACTCAATGGTAAACCCCTTGTGGGCAGAGGCTGTGTGTTTTCCTCTTTGCTAGATTTCCAATATTTGGCACTGAGTAGCTTGCTCAGTAAGTATTTTTTTAATGAATGAATGAGTGAATAAATGAGTTCTTTTGCTTCTGGCCCCCTGGAAGAGCTTGGAGAGGGTTTGGAAAAGAGGTAGCTGCAGTGGCCCTATGGAAAAGACCTGAATATCCAAGACAGGGCTTCCTGCCTTAGGCTCCTTTGACCTAGTTGTTGAATTTCAGAATGTGACTTGCCTCTTTCTGCACTAGATGACATTTAAAAAAATAAATAAATTCTCTCCTTCCTCTTCCCCAATCATGGGAGACACAGATCCCATCTTTAATCACTACCAAAAATGCAGGATTTTTCTTTCCTGGGTAATAACATGTCTCCCTTTCACAGAGTTCTGATGTGCCTATTGGGGAGCCCTTCTCCTCTGCTTTTGATCTCCTTGGAGTGCTCCACCGTTAACCAGCTTCTGAAGAATTAAACAAAAGGAAGGAAACTCAGGATCCTGCAAGAAGAAAGTTAAATGGTCCAAATCATGCAGAGAGGCATCCCCCATGCTGCTGGGAAGAAGCCAGGAGATTTCAGGCCTGCCCCTTGCAGCTTCTTTCTGGGGACCAACTCAAATGACAGGACACTGGAAGTTCACTTGCTTGGAGTCCTGGGAAACTCTTTGGAGGATGTGGCTGCAGGTGGAGAAGCAGGACATCCTTTTCTCTTGGGGAAAAGAAGAAAGGGAGAATTGAGTACTCCTCCCCCTTGGGGTAATTGCATTTAGTCTAGGGAAGGTTAAATGGAACAGCCCAGAACAAACCTTCCCTGGAACTAACTTCAAGGTTTCCACTAAAGTTGCTCTGCCCCAAAACAAGGGGCTCAGAGAGTTCCCAACTCTCTGTGTTGGCAGTGCCAGGAAACCTGGGTGCCAGCAGCGGGATCCTGCTGTTCTTCAGAGGCCTAGGCTGGTGGACTAATGTCTGGCCTTGGTCAGGTTTGGTTTTCTGTATGGTCAGCCCAGAACAACCTCTTACCTTGTAGAAGGTATCATCTGGGGCCTGGAGCAGAAGGAGCCTACCACAGTTTGTTTATTGGCTTGGCTTTTTCTGGGCCAAGGTAACATGGATGACTTATTCTCTATTTTTGTTTGTCTGTCTGTTTGATTTAACAGCAGTAATGATATAATTTTAAGCTAAAGAGACCTTGTATGAAAACCCAGAGCTCCAGAGCTGCCTTTTGCTCCCAAGTGTGGTCTCTGAGGGTGACACCTGGGGAGGCATTTGTCTTATTGCCAGGTGGCTACCATCACTCAAAAATGCTTAAGGAACACATCTCATGGATGAGCCTTTGGGGCCTGTGCCATGTGCTTCCACATGACTTCAGTAGTAGCAGATCTTGGTCCTGTGGACCACACTTCGGTGATCAGATAAGAGGGTGACTCCAATGTGGAGTCCAGGTTGGCCTGGATTGTGGCACTGTTCCCTGTATCCAGCAACAAGCTCAGGAGGTATCTGTGGGATAAAAGAAGATCAAACCCTTTCTAGGATCAAAATGATGTTTGATGAATCACAACAGCTGGATCAGCTTGACTTTCTTGCTTGGCTTGTCAATGGCCCTGGAAGGTGTTTTCAGAAAATGCCATAGTGATATGTCACCCCTCTGGCACATCCCCAGAGTTCATGGAGCTGATACACACTGCCAAAGGGAGTACCACATTTCAGAGGGAGCTGATATTCCAGTTTCCTCAATTGTTGGGACTGTCATTCTGTGACTCGGGGCACCTGGCCATGGCTTACTCTGCTCTGAATCTCCAACTCCTAAATAGCACATTAAACATGGAGAGTGTCCTGGTTTGTGTTCTCTCAGAGAAGACCCTGAGACAGATATGTGGGTTCAAGTCATTTATTTGGGAGGAGATGCCAGGGAGCACAGCGAGGGCACACAAGCTAATAAAGGCTGTGCTGAGAAGTAGGTAGGTGACTGGGGCTCAATCCTGCTGGGCACCATTTGGAAGATTGTGAGGAACTTACCATGGAATTTCCCTAGCTGAGGTCCTTCTGTCTCAACTCCTACTCCCTCCCTTGCCACAATTGAGGGTCATCCCTTGGCTGTTACCTCCCAGTACTTCCAGGCTGCCTGCAGTGAGGGCTGAGCACACTTTGGCCACCAGAGAAAGCCTGAAGGCAGAGAGATGAATGCCTGAGATAGAAAGTCCTTGCCCTGTTTGGAGCTATCCACCAAGCTGCAGGTGACTTCACAGGGGCCAAGGGGATAAGGGCAGGTCAGTATGTTCTACAATAAGTGATCAAATCTTGTTGAAGGAATGTTTGTGGAGTGATTGAATGCCTCTATATTTTACCTCCTTATAACATGAGGATAATGGTTTTGGCAAATATCATACTCAATAAGAACAAGCCTCCTCAATTCTAATTTTACACATACGTACACACCTTACAATATTGAGCATTAAACACATATTAAAGGATTTATAATTAGCTCTGCTCAGCTCACAATGTTAGCTCTCATGTTCTTGGCAACTTCCTAGCATAGTGTGTTGTATGTATGTGTATTGGAAAGGTGTAGGATTTGGAGTCAGATAGGGCTGAGTTTGAATTTTACCCCCACCTCCTTGTGACTTCCGGCAATTTATTTATTCTCTTTAAGCCTCCTTCTCTGGGAAGAGAAGCAATAATGTCATCTCCCAGAGGTGTTGTGAGGATCAAAAGAGAGAACATTGGTAAAAGCAGTCAGCTATGGATAAAGCACTGTAGAATGTGAATTATTATTTCTCTTCATGTTCTTACTGCACTCAGATCATTCACTTATTTACTAAATATTTATCAAATGCCTACTATGAGTGGGACACTGTTTTAAGTGTCGTGAAAACAACTGTGAAAACAATCGTCAAAAAATCCTTGCCTTTGTGGAGCTTAGATATTGGTAGAGAAGAGACTACAGATCATAAACAAAATAAATAAGCTCAATTTATAGTATGTTAGAAGGTGATAAATGCTATGGAAAAAATAAAACCAAGAAGGGAAATGGATAATGCAGAGGGGCTATGTAGGGTAGTGTATTAGTGTATTTACACGGACAGGTTCAATGAGACTTTCCTAAGGAAATGATGTTTGAGCTCAGCTGAAGGGGTTGAGGGAGTGAGCCATGCTGATGTCTGGCAGAACATTCTAGGCAGAGGGAGCAGCAGTACTTGATGCAGTGCTTCTGTTCATTCTATTTCTTTTCATGAGTATCCCCAGCCATTTTTCCCCTCAGCAGCCTGGTTCCTTGAAGTAGGGTGGGACCCTGGGTGAAACTGAAGAAAACTAGGGTTTATCTGTGGGATACCTTTTCCTTCTTTATTCTTTTCTTGAGCCTCTCTGCCTATCTGTGCCATTAATCGCTTCACCCTTTTTAGCGCCCTCATGTTCTCTTTCTCCCTCCTCCCCATACAATTAAAAAAAATTTGTTACTGTTGTTCAAGTAAGTTTTCTGCCTTTTCCCCCCACCCATCCCCATCCTCCCAGCCCTCCCCACCTCCCTCCCCTGTTTCCATTCAGGATAGTTTGTAATACATTTATTTATATTAAAGTGTAAATGACTGATAAGAAACCAATGTATTAATGTACATCAGGGAAAGGCATAATTATAACCTAAAAAAGGACAAGGCCCTTGTTTGACTTGATTCATAAGATTCAATCCAATGTAGAATTGAAGTACGGATTGAGCTGAATAGTTCATTGGTCTTCCCTAGTCTCATGAAACTGCACACAGACTGTGGCTTTCTGCCTCCTGGCAGAAGGGATAGGACTTGTTTCCCTGCCAGGCTGATGTTGACGTGATGTCAGTGCTGGTTCCTGCCTGCTGGGGCTAGAAACAATTTTCGCTGAACTTCCTGCCCCAGTCCTCACTGGAGGAAGGAATCGCAGAGTGAGACAAAAAGCTAGACTATGTTCTTCAGTTTTCCGTATATCCTGTGGACTCTCTCCCCTTTTCACCTATGTAAGCTTGTGACTGGGGTGCTCTCTGTATTCCAGAGGTGAAGCATGGTATCTTGAGGCAGCCTGGAGACCGGAAGAGCCTGGGTTCGGACAAGCCTTCTTGTGCTTCCCCTTATTCCAGCTCAATCCTGCTTCGATGCTGAGGAGTGATTGGCCATGACAGCTGCCTTGGTTTAGGCAAGACTTTTTCTAATGAAAAAGAAGAGAAAAATTTAAAAGAGGTGAAGACTCTGCCTTGAGTTTGAAATTATCCCCAAAGTCACCTTTTCTCAGTGCTCACAGACACACAACACGCTCTGCCTCCGCTCTCAGCAAACCATATGCTGCGGCTGCTGCTGGCCACGTCCTGGGGGATGGCTCTTTTCCCCTTCAGCAAGCCTCCAGAAATGTCATAGAAATTTATATGCTTATTCACAGAGCCGATAAAGCAGAAAACCGGTGTTTCAGCTATTTTTGTTTTGCTTTGCAGATGGAGAATAAGAGGCATAAATCTCTTTCTCATTGGACTCTGTGGCCCTGCCACTCTGCATTTTGCATCAGACGCTGCTCAGCCCATGGGGGTGATTCTCTGGAATTTGGGAGCCACCCCTCCCATGCCACCACCCCTCCCATGCCACCACTCATATTGAAGACCTGACTGAAAAAAGGATCAAATCCTAAGCAATGCTTACTCCCCCTTGGGGTGCATCACCCTGGGTGATCAACAAGGATTATCCTGGAGGGGAAATACCCACAATGGTATGCTGCTTCCTTTGTGATATCTACCCCTCTGCCTGTGTGTGAGTGACATTGTGTGACCAGTTCTACTCTACCTATAGATCCTTGGCAGTGGGGCTCAAAATGGATGGTGTTTTGATTACTATTGCTCTGTGACTTAAATTTAAGGATCTCTGCCTTCCTGTTTGGCCCAAACCAGCTCTGGACCCCACAGGAACTTTGCTGTGAGCAAACAGGGAGGGGACAACAGGGAGAACATCTGCCACCTTCACTAACCACTGAAATCCTTTTTAGTGAGGACAGACCCTTCCCTCTCAGCAGTGATGCTTACATAGATAATTTCTGACAGGGTAAGCTTCCAGGGTCACTAAATTCCTACCATGCCAGGCATCCAGAAAATGGCTTTAGGGTACAATATCCCTATTTGAGGAAAAGCAGGGGAAAGGGCAAAAGTGGATAATTCTACCCCAAGCCTTATTCTTGGAACAAGCATCTTTCCTATTGGCTCTACACTCAAAACATTCAAAATTCAACCTCTTTTTCCCATCTCCACTTCTACCTCCCTAATCTGAGCTGCTGCTGTCATCTCTTGCCTGGATTGTTACTAGCCTCCCTGCTGCTCCAAGATCTCCTTAGTCTGTTTCCCATATAGTAGAAAGAAGGATCCTTAAACCTAATATCTGTCCCTCCTCTGCTCAGAGCCTTCCAGCGATATCGCATTTAACCAGACTCCCTGCAATGTCCTGCAAGGCCCTCTGGGATCTGAACACTGTATTGTCCAACCTGACTTCCTCCTTCTCTCCTTCTCACCCCTTCTACTGCAGCCACACTGGCCTCCTTATGTGTCCCTAACAAATCAGCTGTGTTTCTGTCTCAGGAACTTTTCGCACTGGCTGTTTCTATTGCCTGGAATGCTTTTACCTCAGATATCTGTGTGGCTTGCTCTTGCTCTCTTCAGGTCTCTGTTCCAATGCTACCCCATTAGAAGAGCCCTGTTCAACCACTTGACTTAAAATCTCAGGCCCATCCACCTCATGTCCTTCTCTGTCAATGCTCTGCTTTAATTTCCTCCATAGCACTTATTGCCCCTTGACATATATTTATTAGCTTGTTTGTTTACTGTCTATCTCTTCCACTATAATGTAGGCTTTGTGACAGCAGGGGCTACACCTGGTTTGTTCACTACTGCAGTGCCTACAGTGGGGCCTTGCACCTAGTAAGTGGTAAGTTAATATTGAACAGATTCCAGTCTTAACTCATGAGGCAAGAAATACAATAGCACCATAATGTGTTTAAACCAGGGATTAGCAAATATTTTCTGCAAAGCAACAGATAGTAAATTTTAGGCTTTGTGGACCATACAGTATCTGTCAGAATTACTCAACTCTGCTGTTGCAGTGCAAAAGCAGCTATAGTTAATATTGAAACAGATGGACACAGTTGTGTTCCAATAAAACTTTGTTTATAAAAATAAGCACAGGCTAGATTTGTCCCACAAGCCATACTTTGCCAACCCCTGGTTTAGTGACAAAAATGTCCTTTAAAGTAAAAATTGTGGTTTTTGCTTTCTGGTTCAAGCATGTGAAGCACAAAGAAGTTGAGTGGCTGGTCTGGGGTCACACAGCACACTGGAGACAAAGGCAGGCAGGGTACCCATATTTCCTGATTTTCATGCAGGGATCAGTTTACCCAAGTTGTCTTCCTGTGAGCCACTTGGAGAAGGCCAGTGGGACTCTAATTTAGAGCTCAGTTGAGAGGCTTCCATTAGCATCACAGGAAGCTTATATTAAGTGTAAATCACATTAGGTGTCAATTGCACACGGTGTTATATGTTTGTGTCACTGGCCCTAAATTGCTATTAAGAGAGGGAGGGGTAAAGGAGAGGCTGAATGATTGGGACAGAGTCCATGGGCCAAAAAATCAAGGTTGTCGCCAGTTGGGTCCAGAAAATCTGGGAAGCAGACTCTGAGTTAAAAGCGCATGATAATAAAACTAAGGAGGGCCCTTGAGATTGACCCCTGTGGAAGGGAGGTGAAGGAAATGCGAGCAGGCAGAATGAGAAATTGACCTGCAATGCAAGCCCCAAAACAGCCTCAGCCAATGCCAGGGGAGTTCTGGAGCTGGGGCATGGCCCCACTGAGGGATCTTCAGTAGGATCAAGATGGCCAGGCCTCCCTATCCCCTTATTGATCAGTCATTGATAGGAAGAAGCATTGCCTTAGGTGAGATGCCTGCCCTCAAAGAGCTGGCAGCAAAAGGCTATTTGCTGACCTTACTCCAGACAGCTGGGGCAGTGCATCCTTCCTCCCTGGGAAGGGCTCTGGTCAGTATACCCTGGCAACCACCACAGGGGTTAAGAGAGAGAAAAAGCAGAAGGGCTAATGAGAAATTGGATGGAGTAAGAAAAATTACCCACACAAACCAAAGCCAGAGACAAGATAATCCAGGGCCTGTGCATCTGCAATGGAATTGCTCTACCCTCACTTCTTTACCTGTTAGGATTAGGTTTGGCAGTGAGTTATTGAAAACACAAAGTAACAGTGGCTTAAACACAATGGAAGTATATAGCTCAGTAAATGAAGCTGGAGTTACACAACCCAAAGCTGTTCGAACAGTTTCACAAAGCTGTCAGAAACCCAGGCTTCTTCCATCTTGTTGCCTTTCCCTCTTCGGTGCTTAAGTGCATGTAGTGGTTCAGGATGGCTGCATAAGCTCCAGCCATTACTTCTGTAGTTCAGCAATAAACAGGGAGGAGGGAGTGATAAAGAAAGGCAGGGCCCTTCCATTTAAGGATATTTCCTGGAAGTTACATAGCAAACTTTGTCACATGACCATGTCTACCTGCAAAGGAGTCTGGGAAATGCAGTTTTATTCTAGATGTCTTATTTTCAACCCTGAATCAGAAAAAAGTGAAGAACAGATGTTGGGGAACTACCAGCACTGTTTGTTTCAACTGGACAAACTCTTTATCTTTACTTTTTATTGTTTAAAAATCCTCACTAAGGGTATGTTTATTGATTTGAGAGAGAGCGAGAAAATGGGGAAAAGAGAGAGAGAGTGAGAGAAACATTGATGTGAGAGAGAAACATTGATTAGTTGCCTCCCAAATTCATGCTGACAGGGGATCTATCTACAACCCAGGTATGTATCCTGACTGGGGATTGAACCTGCAAACTTTTAGTGTATAGGATGACACTCCAACCAACTGAGCCACCTGGCCATGGCCAACCTCTTCATCTTTAAAAATCAACTCTTGGGGAAACCTTCAATATTCCCTACTCCCAACACCCTGTCCCAGGTGTATCTCTTCCCTCTCACTAAGAAATTCCTTAGCATTTTTATTGGGATTTATCTGTTTCTTATCTGACTTCCCCACTAAACCAGGAACTCCCTGAGGGTAGGGACCTTGTGCTACTCATCCTCTACCTCCAGCACACAGAACTGAGTCTGCTGGTGCATAATACTCAATAAATGCTTGTTGAGCAAATTTCAAAAGAAACCTAGTATGAGCCTTAGCAAATGTTGCATTTCACACATGTATGCACTTTTAAAGGAGCTAATAACTTTATTAAAATTGATACATAACTAAGGAGTCCTAAGGAACCCCTGCAGTCTGAAAAAAATGACAGTTGATAGGCTGTTACTGATGAGTGAACATTTTGTCATTTTTCTCAAAAAGCTCAGTTAAATGCAGAACGTGCTTTGGAGTGTTATTCTGCTCCATGTTTTTAACAGAACCATGAGTTTAAGCTGGAGACCTCTGCATACTTGCATGAAAGAGATTTTGGTGAAAGCCTTGAATAATGCCACTAGTGCTTGTGGGAGGCAAGGACTGGGGCAACTTATCTGCAAGCATGCCCTGCTACTGAAGCTCCCAGGACACACACTTCTCAGTCAATAAGAGTTGGAGACACTTTTCTGCCTCTCAAGGGAAAGGAGGGTGTAGCTTGTGAGCTCAGGGGGTTATGGGAAGAGGTTGTTCTTCAGAGGCTACATTCTTCCCAGATCCCCTTTACCTGGGAGGTACACCTGTTCATTTGTCGGAGTTGGCCTTGGCTATCATCAGCTCATAGCTGCCTCCTCTCAGGGGTACTTCTCTTGGTCAGTGGGACCCACTTTACCCAGAGGTATCTGGGAAGTTACACCCTACCTGGGGGCAAAGGAGAGGCATACCCAACTGCGTCTGATAGGGGTACAAATGAATGGATTATTTGGGAAGGGACAACTCTGTGGTGATTGCCTGTTGCAGAGCACCCTGTGGGATCATGCTGAAGTATGGTGTCTAATATGTCCCAGTTTTCTTGGGACTGTCCATTTTAGCACTGGAAGACTTGTGTTCTGTGCAAACTGGGACAGTTGGTTGGCTCCACCTTTTGCTGAACCCACATCTTTGTTTTGTTGTTTGCCCTTGCTACTCTGCTTCCTGCCCTCCCCTGCAAGTTCCTCTGGAGGGCGCACCCTCAATAAATCACATACACAAGCATCTCATTCCAGCCTCTGCTTCCAGGGAAGTGGCCTTTTCCAGTGTTCCTTCCACTCTGAGTATGAGCCAGAACCAAGGCTCTTGGTTGGGGTTGAGGGGCTCCTGTTGTAACACATAGAGCTGACAGTTAAACTTAGCTTTCAGGGGTTCTGGTGACTAAGCACGGGTGGAAGTCATTGCTCTGCTGCTCTTTTCAGTGGCTACTTGTGGTTGCCCCCATGTTTCAGCGTGTGGGTTCCTGTTGACATTCTTTACCCTTGGCAGGCACTGCACTTTTGGCTCATCTCTCCTGTCTTTGCCCTTTGATCTGAAACCAAGGTTGTTCCTTTCAGGCCACTGCTGGTTTCTACAGGATCAGACCCTTTTCTTTCTGAGAGGTGGCATAATGTAGAGTAGAGAGCAAGCTGGCTTCTAGCCCTGGCCTGGGGCAAATCTGTGAATCTCTCTTTGCCGGGTCTCATGATCCCAGAAAAATGGCTCATTGGGTTATTGGAGAGATCATAAACTATTTAGCATAGTGGCTGGCCTGACATGGCACTCAATAGAGGCATTTCCTCTGGGCCTCTGGTTTTGGGTTCTTCCCTGTGAGAAGATGTGGCTGGCTGTTTGGATGCTTATTCTCTAAGGTCACATCACTTCTATGCATCTATGTTCCATTCCCTATGGGTTTTAAGAGGAGGCTGTTGCCTTGGCTTCTTTGTTTACTCAGCCTTGTGGCTTGCCCCTGCATCTTGGAGCTTTCTGTAGGCCAGGTTCTCCTCTCCTCTCTCCTGTGCTATTGAAGAACTCCTAACTGGTTCTCTATCCCCAGGCTTTTTTCTTGCATATTTTCCCCCGAATATCATTCTACTTATATACTCCTCTCTTCAAGAACTTTTAATAGCTTCCAAATAGGAACATATTAAAGCCCATATATATTGGTTTGCTGTTAGAGGCTCTCCATCCAGGAGCTAGCTCCAAGTATGGCCCCCTTGCACAGGTCATGCCATGACATCACCTATCACATCTTTGGATTTGGGCCCTTCCTGGTGAGAGGCCGAATGGGACATTAAGAAGGATGCTCAGTTCTCTGAAGTTTGATCTTGTCCCAATGG
>CM052552.1:48707889-48725949 GCA_028533065.1 Trachops cirrhosus
ATCTCGCCTTTAACAGGAACCTAAACAACAAAACAAAGAACCAAGTAAAATATAACAAAAGACACTGAAATGGAGGACAAGTTGTCAGTGACCAGAGGGGAGAGGGTAGGGAATTTCAGGGGAGAAGGGAAGGGTTTACAGGAACAAATATAGAGGACACATGGACAAAACTAGGGGGGTTGGAAAGGGGAGGGAGGTGGGGAGGAATGGGTGGGTGGGCTGGAATGGGAATAAAGGATAGAAACTGTAATGAATAAACTAAAATAAAAAAATTTAAATAAATAAATAATTAATTAAAAAATAAAACCCATTAATAGCAAAAAAAAAAAAAGTTAATAAAAAAACAGATACATGGTGAGCGCTCACGTCTGTGTGTGCCACTGGGAGTTACTAAAGTTGCCTGGAGGTTACTCAGGGGGCTGGGGCAAGGACATGAGCCAGCATGTACAAGCCTGCTATGGACTGGAAGGCCAGTGTGGATCTTCTGTTCCCCCACCTGGAGGCCTTGATCTAAAGCAGCAGATTCTATAGAGACATCCCAGACAGTTTCTTTAAAGCACCTCCCAGATCTCCCCTTCCCAGCTGTGGATTGCATGCCCCCAGCTACCAGGGTGTCAGCTGCTGAACCCTTAGCCAGGTTTCCTGATGAAATTGCCCAGGCCAACAAAGTCTGTTTCATCCAAGGTCACATCCCCTCCTTGTGGGCAGCTGGCTACCAATGACTGGTCAAGGCTGATGTATAAAGGCCCACCTCCTTGATTCAATTTCAGGACAGCTCTGTAGGGCTATCCCAGTCCCAGAGATCCTTATGGGATCAACAGAGCCTCTGATGCAATTACATCCCACTTCAACTTCCCCTCTGCCCAGTTCTGCCTCCTGTATTACCTTAATGATGTTGTTACTAGGAGTACTCCTCCCTATACCCCCAACACCTCCAACAAGAGCCTGCTTCCTGCAGATCCTGACTTAGATAGAGCCCAGGGAAGAATAGTCACCAGATTCTCCTGAGACCACAGACAGGGTGTCTTTATCTATGTCAGAAATCTTGGAAGCCCTGAGGCCATCCCTTGACCACAGACCACAGGTCACTGGTCTGTGTGGTATAGCAGTGTACTGTGTGACATCAGACTTGTTTGGGAAAAGCACAGTTCTCATCAACAAGATGATTGCAGCTATAGCTGAAGGTAGAGCCCCCAGGATGCCCCCTCCCTGCTGTTTGTGCTATGAGTGTGCATGTGCATGTGTATTTGTGTGGTTGGAGTGAATAAATGTTTAAATCACTGTGTCAGTTATAATTAGAGTGACTCTCCCTTCTTCATCACCAAACAATTCCTTCATGCCTAATGCCTGGAATGTCATTTTCCACTGTGAAATCCTTATTCTTCAAGGCCTAGTGCCAAAGTTGGCTTCGTGATGTACTTCCCCCACTCACTCACACCTCCCCATTCCTCAGACAGGATCTGTCTCTCTCTCAGCTGTGACCCTGGGCACTTGACACCCAGTCTTGTGTGTCTTACCATCCTTAGCATCTACTCCCCCATCTCAATCTCCTGGAGGGCAAGGCCATGCCCCATTCATCTGCTCAGTGCTGGTTATACAGGGATGATCAAAACAAGATGAATTAATGAAAAACATGGCTGGGAGAGAAGCACTTTATTCTGGCCATACCACCAGAGACAGCATCCAAACAGGGTCTCTGCCTGGTAGAACACTCCTGGTACTGTAAGATTCCCAGCATTCAGAAAGACAACAGACTTACCTGCCCCAGTCTACCCTGACACCCTGAAAGGGGTTGGCAATCCTCCAGGCAAGGTGTCTGACTTTCTCAGCACCTGGGGAAAGACTGGAGCACAGCTGTACCTCCTGCCCTGCCCAGAGTGGAGGAGGGGCATCCAGGACCTCCCTCTAGACGCGCCTCACCCTTCTTGGTAGGTCTTGCTTGTATGGCTAGCTTCAGAGTGTTCAGGTCTTGGCTGCCTTGTACAGACTTAGTGTTGTGTGATTTCAGCTGATCAACTTATCAACACACAGTCCGATGTGTTTGGGGCAGGTGTTAACCCAGGGGAAAAGCCATAGATTTTCTCTTGAAATAAATCCAAGTAGAAAGGCTCTCCTTGCTAAAGGCACCTTTCCTTCCCCCATGTCAGCACCCTTTCCACCCACCTCCATCCTTTGCAGAGGGTCTAAATAGGTGGAGGGATGAGACAGGGCCAGATCCTTCCTAATCCTCTCTCTCAAAACCACAGCTAAAGCAGTTAACACACCTGTGCTTTTAAAGGACCTTTCAGAACAGCAGCATGCGTTTGGGGGACCTTATTTTTTAAAATGCCCTTCCCAATTACTTCCCCCAGATAGTGAAAGAAGCATGGATGCCTAGCCTAGGCTCAGCATGCACAGGACTAGGGAAATCCTATGAGGAGACGGGTTCCTGCCTGAGAAATATTCCTCCCGCACAAAACTCAGCAGCAGACCCCAGGCAGGGGCTCAGGCCCCATTCTTCTGGGGACTGTATTCCTCAGGGGAGAAATAATTGGCCTGTCTATAGAGCATCAGGATTCAAATAAAGCTTAAAAATGCACACAGCCCCATGGATTCTATAAATGTAGAATTATAAATGATGGCCCGCCACCACATACACGCACGTGCGCACACACCGCTGAAGGCTGCCTCTGCTTTTTCCTCTGATTGTTTCCCAGATCCACCTGATTCAAATAAGCCCACTCGTTTGAACTAGAGGCAATCAGGGTGGAAAATACCCTGTTTCATTGGTTCAGGTCCAAACTGTCACCATTTGGCATCCTGACATGCCGTTGAGATGTCCCCATCAGCTGTTCCACGTCAGCCAAAGGGGGCCTCCCCCAGCCAACAAATCAGAGATTTCATTAACCAGCAAAGCCTCCCGGAAGGATGAGCGACCTCACGTGGGCCTCCCCCATCCCATCCCCCTCACCTCCCTCCTCTCTTCTGCTACACAAACAGGCTCACAGCAACTAGATTGGATTCAGGTCTTGTAGATGAAGAAATTCAGATACAGCGGCGCCTCACCAGACCCCGGGTGAGGGCCAAGCCCTGCACGGCAGCTAGGCTGCCTTGGTAATAACCACTCGTAATATCTGTCAGAAAGAACCCACGCTGGTCACAGATGATCCTGCCACATGAAAAGAAGCATTACACCGTCCTCTAGGGTGCCGGGGCTAGGGGAGACGCTCTGCACAAATCAGAAACGTTTTTCACGAAGCTGCTATTCAAGGGCTGGAAAATCAACAGGGGCTGTTTTCCTGACATCCTGGGAGCTGCTATTATTCTCCAGGCAGTGCAGCTCGCTGAACACAGCAGCAAGGCCAGCTTAACCTGAATTTGCTGAGCGTCTGGCATTTCTGAACTCAGAGACCTTGGATGGGTGGGAGCAAAAAAAAACCCATGCTGATTGTGGGAGTGAGCTGTGGGGCTCCACAGGGGTGACATTCAAAATATTTAACAGCTGGGATAGCCTGGGTATTTGCCATGCAGAATGCATGCTAGCCTCAGCCATAGGGTGGGGACCTGTGTCTTGAGCTGTGTCAGGGCAGTCAGGGTAGAGTGGGTGCTTGGAACAACTGACACAGAAACATTTCAATACTCTGGCAACTAGTAGGACTGTTGGTACAGGCCCTGGTTCAAAAGTCCCTCCTAAACCAGGTTTGGTGATGCCATAGCACCTCATCCTTTTGTGCCCAGGATAGCACTGAGCCATCCTCCTGAGCCAAAAGCTCCCAGACTCGAGGACAAGACAGAATTGGATGATTGGGTCTTCCAAGGCCCATGCTCACCTGAAGGAGAAGCTTACACTTATACAGGAGCCTCTAAACAGTTCCAGCCACCTGTGACAGATATCCAAGGGATGGCTCTGCCAATGCTCCCTCTTGTACCCGCAACCATATTCTTATCCCTCTCATGTTTTAATTGTCATAAACATTGTCCTACCAGGAAAAAAGGGTTACATTCTAGATAAATCTAGGTAGAGATATATCTCTACAACCCCATGCTGCCAGCCCCACCCTCCACTTGACTTAGCCTCAGACACCAATGGAGGTCTTAGGGGCCACAGTCACTTGGGGACATTGGGTCCCTAAGTCCTTGCCCTTTTTTTGTATAAAGCAGCTTTCTGTGGGGAACCTTGTGACATCTCTGTGAGGCGAGGTGACCTCCACCAGCAGTCACCTTGGTTTTAAAACAACAGATGTTGAGTTTGTAAATATCTGTCTAAAAGGACACAAGTAGTGTATCCTGAAATCTTGTGGGCTGGAATGGAAATAAATAAATGAGGCATGTGCAATTTACTTCATGTTGGTCTTACTCAATTTTCCCACCAGTAAAATCAGGTCAGTGTGGCTTGTCTGTGCCTTAGTTTACTGATCCAGGAAATAGGAATGGGGTAACCCTATATCACAGGCTTATTGTGAGGACCAAAGATTCTGTGTGTGAAAAGGAGCCATGCAAGCTGTAAAAACAGACACCCCATATGAGATCCCAAGTAGTCCCAGCCCCTGCACAGCTAAAAGGCTCTCTCCGCCAAGTCTCCTAGCAGAGTGTGCCTGAGTTTCCTCGGCTAGCATTGCTGGAGTGCAATTTTCTGAGGACAAAACAGGCCCAGTGCTCAGGCAAGGACCTGCCACAAGACAGCCTCAGCATTTCTATAAAAAGATTGCTTGGGCTCTGGAGCCTAGCTGACAGGCAGGGCCAAGAGGGTGTGTGCATGTGTGCATGTGCACACGATGAAATGCTCTCAGAACAGCTGGCCTTGGCCAAGAATCCATGCTCAACCTAAAGCCCCCAGCCCCACTGGCAGGAGGGGGATGGATGCAAGAAAAAGAAGAGAGGGAGAGAAGGTGGCTGGGGTGGGGGGTGCAGTGTGCATTGAAGAATGGGGCTGAGCAAAGAGCCGTCTGTGGTGCTGATCTGTTGCTCTGTGCAGCCAACACAATGGACCTCTGGGTGGGCTCAGAGAGCCTCCCCCACCCCACCCCCTCCACCCCACCCCCGGCCTCCTGCCCGCGACACAGATAAGGACCTGGAGGACTGCTCCTAGCTGCTGCATGTGCCCTCGGCCAGCCGGCAGCAAGGCCAGCCTGGTGTGAGTGGCAGCAAAGATAAACGGCGACCGCGCAGGGCATTGACTGCCCCCGACACAAAGGCCGCCTCTCCCTGAGTCCCTCCGAGGCCCAGATGGTCAGGGAAGCCCTTTCCCGCCTCACAAAGAGGATCACTGCATGTCTTTTTCTTTTAAAATGGAATAAAAAAAAGCCATTGCTCACAAAGGACCTAGATGAAAAATAAACCCTGAAAAAAACCCAGCCTCTTCTCGCTCAGCAGCCCGGCATTTCTTCCGACTGTCAGACTTAGCAGATTGCTTTCTGGAAAGGATCCAATTGGCAAGACCTGCTGCTGTGCAAATGAAATTTTAAAACCCCGCTCCTTGTTGCACTCAAAGAGCTTTTCTCTCTCTGCTTGTTCTACACGGCCTCGTAGAATTATTCTCTTGTCTCTCGTTGTATCGGAAACTAATATTCCCCAGCTTTCCCAACCCACGTGAGGGGTCCTCACCCCAGCTAGGGATTTGGATAATCAGGGGCGGCTGGAGCACCACTCCAGACCCCCATCTTGACTCCCCACCTGGGCTTCATCTCACAGAATCACCTACTAATTAGGAGAGAGACTCACTCCTGAAGAGAATAAACACTTCCAGGCTGCCTCCCTCTCTCTGTCGCCCTCTCTGTAATGAGATAAGTGTTTGGAGGATGAGGGAGAGAGGATAACACGGACGTTCTTCACACACAAGGTTTGACACCCGTCAGGCCCGTGACACCAGCTCTGTTTGGCTGGCGTCACCCTGGTGAAAAGTCAGCGGAAAAAATAGCCACAGGACTTGTCTGGGTTTGACAAGCTGCCTCAGCATGTGAGGAACTTGTAGAGAGGAGGCAGCATGATGTGTCAGGAGAGTCCCATGCCTGGGAGTTGAACGACCTGAGTTCAAATTCCAAGTCTGTCCCACAAAGCAGCAGTCCCAGACACTGTGCTAGCTAGCCTCCAAACATGTGTTCTGTTCTGCTGCCCTGTGTACTGGCTCTGAAATAGGCAATAGTTTGTCAAAACCTTGCTTCATGGCATGGGGTAGATTGCATTATTGGCTCCTATTGTTCAATTCTCACCATGAGAATTTGAAGCTCTTCTCATTACAGGAGCAAAATATATTTCCCCACCCTTTGACTGTGCTCAACCCTCTCACCTGCTTTGGCCCATTTAATAAGGCAGAAGGGACAATGTCCCCCATGCTCAGCTCCCATCCCCATCCCAAGCCTAGGTCTCAAGAGGCAAGGCTATGTTCTGTTTGCCCTACCTGTGAAAATAATTTCCTTTGGTGGCTGCTGCCCCTTCAGCCTGGGCCCCCTCGGTGAGCACACATGAAGCAGACCTAACCCATAAATGCCCTTCTGGGTGATGACAATGCCTTCCACCATACAGGCTGTCTGTATTTGACATGTTGAAGAGAAGGTACCCATTGCAGAAAACCTGAAGGATGTCTATTAAATTCCACCCTTGCACTATCTGAGGCAGGGGCATTAATACCTAATTATTCATTTATTCATCACTCACATATTTACTGAGCACCTATTGTGTGCTAGGAGCTGGGCCTAACACCCCCAGAAAGAAATATGGACTTTCAGGTAATGACAATGCCATCCTCCAGTAAGGCAAGTCCATGACTAGTCAATCCATCAATATGTAAGTCCTGGCTTCCTCAGTCATAAGATATTAAGAAAAGAAAGGAGGGAAAAAACAGAAGGCAAGGCAGATAGTATGTCGGGGGGGTGTAGCTGGTGTATTAAATTAAGAATATGCAGATTATCACCTGCTGAACGAGAGGGCACAAGCCACTCACACAGGGTCAACAAGTGTCTTCCTCAGCATCTGAACTCCCACGGATTTCAGAAATGGGGGTTTTCCCCCGCAATGAGCTGAGGGAAGGCAGTCCTCCACCCCAAGTCACAACCAAACAGGAAATAGAGAGCAGGGTAGCAAGCACCTATTCCATATAAGGTGGCTAGGGAGGAGATCACCAACTTTTCAAAGGCTCAGCTCTAGTTGGCTACTTTAAAAGGTACCCTGGGAAAACCAAAGTGGGAACTTGGAGCAGGACTCCTGAACGGAAGTCCTTACCTAACTGTCCAGAGACTCTGGGTGCAACCAGGGTTGTTATACTGTAAAATGCCTAGGCAGTAACTCCAATAGCTATTTTCTCATCACAGGCCACCATGTTAAAGGAATACATCAAATGTGAATGATGGTATCCTGATTTCAGAAATGGTAAAATTTGAAAAGTGTGTGGCACAGGAGCAGGGAAGTCCACTCTCCATTGTGCTGCAGTGTCCAGGGCACTATGCACTAATACAAAGATGTTGAACCCAAGTTTAGGGTTCAAAGCACAGATATTGGAAAGAGCCCCTAGACTCTTTTTGTTTTCAATTATTCACAAGGCCTTGCTCAATTCTCCATGTGACATGCTCCATGTGAGTCATCAATAGGTCCTCCCAAGGTGTCCTTCACCCAAGAGTCATCCCACAAGCAGGGGCTGTGCCAGTCATTTGGGAGTTGGGGCCATCTGCTTGAACCATCCTGAAGCCAGGGCTTCAAAACCCATCAACCTGATAGTTCAAATGGTTTGTGGAAGGCATGCCTGGCCACAGAGTTCCCTGCAAGCCAAGGGTCCCTGGAAAAGGAGAGACAAGGCTGGGGAAGTGTCACACCCAGAGCAGCAGCTCCCACCCTAGAAAGTTCTGGTGAGATACAGCAGAGTACAGGTGATGGCAAAATGCCAGGTGATTCTAAACAGGCATCAGTCTTCAAAAGTGACCAGATCTGAGGGGCAGGAGCAGGATAGCCAAGGGCAGGGATGGCAACCTGGTCAATTTGTCCTGGGAAAAGGCAGGACAAAGCTGTCCCACCAAGCAAAAGCTGGGGAGGGGCCCAGCCCAGGCCAGGCCCCAGAAACCCTGGAAGGTGGGACACACCAGGAACTCCAAGACTTGGGCAGAAAGCCAGCGGCAACTTGGGGCCAGGGTAGGGAAGGGGCAGCAAGGCTTTACTTGCCGGGCTCTTTAACGTCCAGGTGGAAACTCAAAGAGAATTTTCCACAAACTCTGCTAGCAGGTGGGGAAATAGCTGCAACTATTTTGGCAGCTGGGCTCCTCCCAACTCCTGGCTGAGCCTAGAAGTAGAGCCCCCCACTCATCCCAGCTGGGGCAAGGCTAACCCTCACTACACATCCAAGTCTCAGTGTTCCAGCAAGCCTTCCTCAGCAATGGCCTTGAAACAGCAACAGCTCAGTGATATTCTGGACTCTCAGTCATCTAGTACTCTTAGGTACAGATGATCCAGTTATTTGACTCTTGACATATTCAAGACTGGTTAGCAGATAACTTCAGCTTGAGCTCCCACCCTGAACTCTTCGCACCAACTCAGCCCTCCCCAGACACGCTCCCAGGACCTATGGACCTCTGCACAAACCAGCAAGTAAACAGTTAACATGCACAGCATAGGTGCTAGTGTCCATCCTGATTGGTCAGGGACAGTGTATACCAGTCATTATGAACATGCCACCTGGATATATGGACAATGCCAAGTGTGGTACCTTGTCTAGTTAATCATGGCCTGGCATGTGCAGCAGCTGTTCTCCACAAAGGGACAAGCCCTGCCTCAACCACCTAAATTCAAGTAGGATGGTGTCTCCTCCACACCAGGCCTTCTAAAAGAACCCAGCACACCCACTCAACCAGCCCCACTCTCACCCCTTCCAGGTCTCAGCCAGGTCACTAGATCCTTGGATCTGTGACCCAGTTGGGTAAATCCCAAATTGAACCTTGACATTCCCATAAAGCACTGATAAGCATCATGCAGCTTGCCTAGCTTTTGACATGGCCCCTAATCTAATTCCCAAGTAAGACACTAAAACTATTCAAGCAACAGATATCAACCTCCTTTATTCACTTGCATGAGTCGTTAGGCCTTGCCCAAGATGAGCAATTCCACCCCATACACCTGTCATCACCTCACACAGCCCTGCCTGCTGCCCTCCTCCCTGGGGGTTTACAGGAGAATGAGTTCTGTGTAGGAAGGAAGGACCCTTTACTCATGGCAGTTGGAGCACTTCCCCCATCTTTTGCCCAAAGTCATCTGTTTGATGATCCTGGCCATTTGGGCATAGCAGATGGTGAAGAGAATGTGCCCAGGGAAAGTGGCTCACTCAAGGCCAGCCCAGCATCTGGGCCGCCTTGGATAGGTCACAGCTGGAACAAATCAACTGTCAGGGGCAAAGCTTCTCAAGTTAGTGCCTTCTCACCTCCTCAAAGGCAGTTGCCTGTCTCACCCTCACCTGACCAGCACTGGCTTCCTGAAGAGGGAGGCCCTGCAGCAGAGGTTGGCAAGGGGACTGGCATCCTCTTGCAGCAGGATGGCCCCACTGCAACTCTGAAGGCTCAGATCCAGGTGCTGTCTGACCAGGCCCCTCTTGAGAGAGGTAGGTAAGATCTTCGGCCACTCAAAGCCCCAGGTGAAGGACAGCTACCAGACACACCACATTCTCTTCCGGATGAAGTCAGCTACTGAGACAATTAGGAGGGAGAAGAGGGAACGATGCTGTACCTGGCAAACCCAGGAATCACACCCTGGATGTCACGGACAGAGCCAGGGGCTTCCCCCTCTGGAACAGCTGACACTATTCACTTATGGGCTCTTAAGCATCTCTCAAGGTTAAAGACAGATGCTTCTACATCTGATTCAGGGCTGCAGAGACCAGGGATCCCTACTAATTCAACCTGAGGAAGTAAATCGAGACACCATCCAGGTAAATACTGACAACCCTGTCAAGAGATCATTCACGGTTAGTGGAAAGCAGAGGAGCTAAAGGGTTCAAGGGCTTTCTGATGGACCTGAACTCTCCGAAGCACATCTAGAGGACAGTCTTCAGATTGTAGGGTAAATAGTTTTTATTCTTTCAATCATTTACTTGTGTGTTTCATCACATTGAGCACCAACTATGTACTAACTGCTATCTTAGATCAGGGAGATGAAGTAAGTGTAGGGGGTCTGTGAGCAGCTGCAGAGAATAGAATCCACTTTTGCTGATTTGAGCAGAAAAGTCAAATTGCAGAACATGGCAGGGCTGTAAGAGAAAATTCTAGGTTAAACCTTCAGAAACAACAAATTTCCTAAATCACTGTGGGAGAAGGCTGCCGAGGCTCTGCCATGATGAGGACCCCTCCATGGTCAGAAAGCCCCTGCCTAGAAGGTTGGACCACACTGTGTGTGCCATGACCGACCCAACAAAACAGATGTCCAGTGGGCTGCCTGTCGTCGCACACGAGAGTCAGTGCCTGAGTCCAAGATTTGCTGAGTGCTCTAATTAATGAAATCAAAAACATCTCTGGAGCCCTACCTACATGCGGCACAAGCCAATCCATTATGTTTGCCACACATGGTGAACAAGACAGACCCAGTCTCCCCTCCAAGGTGTTTACATCCTAGCTGAAGAAATGGATATTAAACATCCAGTTACGTAGTGAGTGAGGTGGGCTGGGGAATTGCCAAGAAGAGGAAATGTAGGGTGCTACGACAGGGAATGTTGTTCCAGAGGGGAGTAAGGAGCAGGCAGGCAGGGAAGGTTTACCTGAGGATATGGCTCAAGGTTGAGAAGAAATTAGTCTGGCAAAGAGGGTCGGGGAGAACCTTCCAGACAGAAAGAATAGCATGTACATAGGCACAGAGCCAGGGAAGAGAGTGGCATGTCCGTCCTTAAGGCCAAATCCTTGAAGGATAGATAGAAGGTTGAGTGTAATGCAGAGAAGCCATTCTTACCATGTGTGGAGACAGAACAGCCTACATGGGCATCATTGGGAGACAGGCTAACCCGAAAATAATATTAATACCTACCACTTACCTCGTACCTGCTGTTTCAGGAACCTGTTGAAACACATTTCATCAATCCATGCATTTCATCCTCACAATACCATGTTCCTACTGTTCCCATTTTCAGATGAGGAAACTGAGGCATGGCAAGATTAAGTAAATGACTTGTCCACAGCCATACAGCTAGTAAGTGTTTAAGCCACAATTCAAACCCAGAGAGTTCACACTTCAGAGTCTGCAATCTCAAACACTGTGTTACACTATCCCTGCAACAAAGGAGAGGTTTGGGCCACATGACAGAGGGCTTTGAATGTCAGAGGGGAGAGGAGCTTCTGAAAGCAGTAGTGAATGTTAAAATAGAATTAACTATATAAAACAGAGTTCAGTGAGGAGCAAATGAGTGGAACCATAGAAATATGGTAAATGTGTTTGTAGCACATGCTATGGGCACCCTGCCTCTGTCCTCTCCCTCTTACCATGTCACCGCACGTGGTCCTAACTTTCAGCAGCGAGCACCTGCATCTCTTTGCCTGAGGGCTTCTCTGGCCACCAAAACCTGTTCTGCCTACCCATTCAGCTAGCCAGAAATGCCAGGGAATTCCCACCATTCGGGAGCAGCTTCAGCTCATGATTAATGGGAATTGGAGAACAAGTAACCCAGTTCCTTTGCCCCTAGGACAGGATAACTACAAGGTGCATGCTCCACAAGTATTCCTAGTTTCCCCATAGGATTCAGCCTCAGTCATCCATAGTGGTAACTGGCTCAAGAGCACACCCTGAATTACTTGTCTTCCCTTCGTTCCCCATTTCCCTACCTCTTACCAGTGCTTCCTGGGTTCACCCCCCACATAAATTGTTTCCACTCAAAGGAGGTGGGATTAAGGATAGACACAATTCCAATGTTAGGGTCAATGTGGGATGCAGGTATCATTTTGGGTGAGGGGACCAGCTGGTACCCACCTGAGGCATACGGTTTGAAGTAACTTGGTCATGGTTCATGCAGGCCTCAGTATTGTTCTTACACACCAGGGAAGTTCCTGTGCTGTCCTTGGTCCCCCTGCTCCTGTCAGAATCCTTCACTTACCCTGAACACCAAGCTTCAGCCCACCCTGAGGGCCAAGTGTTCCCTGTTGGCCAGGCCGCCTCTGTGAAGGTCACACTCAGATTCCTTTTCAAGGCTCTGTTTGAAGTTGAGACTTTACCCTACTCTCTCCAGCAAAGGTCACTGGGAAAATGACACATAAGCTTCCTGGCCCTCCTATTACTGCCCTCATAGCTAAGCAGGGTAGGAGGGGGGCTTACCTCAACTCTCCCCTGAAGAGCCCTCTAGGGGGACATATGGGACTCATAGTGTGGCAGGTTGAATTCCCAAAGGTAGACAAAAAATGTATGTGTGTCCATCTCCCACACTGTTGAGCCCTGTGACTGACACTCTTCCCACAAAAAGGTGGGGTGTATGTTCTCTTCTCTTGAATCTGAGTGGGGCTGGTGACTGTTCTGACCAAGAGATTATAGGGATGATAATGCCATGTGACTCCCTAGGCCAGGTCATGAAAAGTATCCACTTACTTCTCTCTTTATCTGAAGTTCACTCTGGGCACTCAAACACCTCACTGTGAGGAAGCCCAAATCAGTTCATGGAGCGAATTCACCCAGAGGCCTCAGAGCAGAAGAGCTGAGGTCCCCAGCCACCAGCCAGCATCAACTGCCAGACATGTGCCTGCACAGGACTTCAGATGGCCCCAGCTCTCAGACTTATGGGCTTCCAGCTGAGGCCCCAAACCCCATGGAGCAGAGACACATCCCCATGTGCCCTGTCCAAACTGCTGAGCCACAGAATCTATGAGTGCAAGAAATTATTATTCTTTTAATCCACTGAATTGTGGTGTGGGTGTGATTTGTTATACAATCATAGTAACTAAAACAACAAGCTTCCAAGCCATTTGTGACAACACACTTGAACCTGGAGGACATTATGCAAAGTGAAATAAGCCGGACAGAGAAAGACAAATACTGTATGATCTCATTTATATGTGGAATCTAAAAAAAAATGGAATACATAGAAGCAGAGAGTAAAACAGTGGTTACCAGGGGCAGGGAGGTGGGGGAATGGGGAGATGTTGGTGTAGGAGTAGAAAGCTGTAGTTATGTAGAGTGAATAAGTTATAGAGAGTTAATGTACAACATGATAACTATAGTTAATAATACTGTACTGAGTACTAGAAATGGGCTAAGAAAGTAGAGTTCAGGTGCTCTCATTATGAGGAATAATGGTAACTGAGCAGATGGATATGTGAGTTAGCTTGAGTGTAGTAATCATTTCACTGTGTATAGGTATATCAAAATACCATGTTGTATACTTTAAAAGATGCAATTTTTATTTACAATTTTAATTCAATTAATTTAAAAATAAACCAAACAAAACACCAAGCTTCCCAAATTCCCAGGGGTGGGTTGGGTTTTGTTTATTTGTGTTTGACATTGGTCTGTCCTTATGAGCACAGCATGACTGCAAGAGGACCTCCTCTGTGTCAAGGTTCCAGGCCCTGCACACCTTTGCTAATGCCATCCTGTAACTCACAGGTCTGAGGGAATATGCCTAGTGTTCCTACAGGGACATCCTTCCAAAGAACTGGGAACAGCAGGTTGATGATAACAGGACCGAGCAGGGTGACATTGCTATTCTCCAACCACACTTACAATCCCATCTTGTGTCTTGTTCAGTGCTGACAATAACCTCAGGACAATACCGTCCAGGGAGGCAGTCTCCATTCTGCTGCTGGAGCCATAATACTCCATAGCCAACTGGGTGAATTCAGAGAAACTTCCACTTCTACAGAGGCAAAGAAGAGTGGTCAGGGGGAGTGAGTATCTGTGGAATTTATTTATTCAGTTGCTTAAATTTGTAAGTTGGGCCTCTCTAGGGCATTATCAGATGTTTTTAATCTCCCTTTTGGTTGTCCCCATCTGTGTGGCCCACTCATGCTAGAAACATTCTCAAAGCAAGCAGCAATGCTTAGCTCAGGGTCCAGCCCAAACCTGTGGACAGATGGTGCTTTAATAATGACACTGACAGTGACACCAAAGTTGAGCAGCCTAACCCATTACCCCTGCCTATATACCCCTGGCTCTGGAATGCCCATATATACCTGCTCCCATAGGCTTCTTCCAACAACAAATGCCAAGAGCAAAAAGTTTCACAATCATGCACTAGTATGCAAAATTTCTAACTTCTTTTGAAATTGCTTTTTGCTTAGAACCTGGGATGCCACTAACTAGCTGTGTGACTTTGGGCTAATTATGTAAACTTTCAAAGTCTCGTGCTCCTTATATGTAAAATACGGCTGACACCTACCTCAAAGTATTTGTGAATGAATTAAATGAGATAATAGCATGCTTACTGAGTGCTCAGTGTGTTCCAGAAATGACACCATAGCCTTTGCATATAGTATTAGTTACTTCAGTCCAGAAACCTGTAATAAAGTTCTGCTACCATAAGCCTAGTTGAGTTCCAAGAAACTATACCAATTATTTGCTTGTGATCAATATTAACTACATTAAAATGACTTAAAACAAATGGATAATCAATGGGGACAGGAAAGTATCTTGAAAACAAATTTGTCTTCTTTGTAATATGAATTGCATATGACATCAGAAACTCAACCTTGGTTTTGTCTCCCAAGGTGGCAACAAGGAAAGAGCACTGTCTGAGGAGTGTGACAAACTGGGCTCTCCTTCCATGTGTCCCACAGCAGCCACTGGACTGGGATTCTCCAGTGACTGCCCATTACTTAAGAGACACAATCCAAAGTCCTCACCATAGATGCAAAGCTCTTTGGGAACTAGCCGCAGCTATGTATACAACCTTGAGGCCCACCGCTCTCCCCTCCATCATTAGGCCTCTGCACCCCCCAGCCTTTTTGCTCTTCCTTGAACAGGCCAAGCCTACACTTACTTCAGGGCCTTTGAACTCATGTTTCCTCTGCCTGGAATGCTCTCCCTCCATAGTCTTTGGCTCAGTCTCTCACTTATTCAGACCTCTGTTCAAATGTCTTCCTCTACATCTCTCCCCTTAACATGCTTTATTATTATTTTTGTTTAAGATGGTTGTCCTGACATTATATAACATATCTGTCTATATGTTTATTTATTATCTGTCTCTCCTCACTAGAATATAAGCTTCCTAAGGGCAGGGATTTTGTTCTTATTCACTATTTCATCCCCAGAATCTGAAATAGTATCAGTATAACACAGTAGGTGCTAAATCAATATTTATAGATAAGCAAATGGCATTTGTAAATTATAACCTGACCCTTCATTCAGTTCATTGTTCTACGGATAAAATGTCTTCCAGAGTCCATCCGTATCTGGCCTCTACATATCTCTTGTCACCTCCAAAGACTATATACCCCCACAACTCACACATATGCACACACATATACATAGACACAGAAACACAAATACACAATCATAGAACATACAAACATATGCATGGACATAACAAAGAAACACAATGCATGATATAAATATACATGGCCACATGCAAATATACAATATATGTATATAGAGACATATCTATAGACACATATAGGCATACTAGGATGAATACACATATACACACTGACACACACAGATATACACATGCTCATGGATAGACTAACACAGACATATAGATAAACATATACACAAAGACAGACACACGGAGATATTGTGTATGTGTACATATACACACATACTTTCTAGCCCCTAATTCCACAAACATAGCACACTCATGTTTACCTCCAGAATTTATGATTTTTCACATACCCTTCCTTATGCCCAAATTTCCTCTCCTGGGCATCTCATTCCTCAGGTCACATTCCTCAGGTCACACCTCTGATGTCATCCTCCCCAAATAGCCAGCATAACATGGTGGTAAAAAGTACAGACTCTGAAGTCAGACCACCCAAATTTAAATTTGGCTTTGCTGCTTGCTAATGATGTGCCTTCAGGCAAGTTACTTAACCTCCCTGTGCCTCAGTTTCCTCTCCAGTAAACAGAAATGATGATGATAATAGTACCTACCTCACAGGGTCAGTTGAGTTAATACATGTAAAGCACTTAGAACAGTGCCTGTTCTGCAGTGAAGATCAGTTAACTATTATCATTACTTCCTGACTACCCCCAGGACTGGATTAGGTGCTGCTCCCAAGTTCTCCCTAGCATCAATACAGCCACCTGTATGTAGCATGGACACATCTACATTGTTAACAGGTGTTTATTGTCTTTCTCCACAACAGGTGTCCTGTTCACTCAGAGCCCCAGTGCCAAGTCCAGGGCCTCCACACCAAGGTGCCTTTCTTTAGGTAAGTTACTGAGCTGCCTTGAGATGTTGCTTTCTCATCTATATAGTGGTATCACTGGACTAGAAGTTTTCTAAGGGTCTTCCAGGCCAAATGGTCTGTGATTCTTCAATTCCATGCCTGTCCCTCTATGTAGAAAAAAAGGTCTTCCCTTGTTATACTAACATCATCATTGGTATCTTCATGAAAGCTCTTTTCAGCCCTTCCAGATCTTTTCCAAAAGGAATGTGCAAAATTATGGCCATCAAGGGCCCTTAGTTCAAACTGACCTTTCTCTGAGGAGAGGACTGAGGGCCAGAGATTGGAGCAAGCTTGCTCAAAGTCACTCAATGAGCGAATAGAAGAGCCAGGGTGACAATTCAGGGATTGTGGTTCGCTGTGTTATTTTTTTCCTGCACACAAAAAAAGAAAAACATGATTTGGAGAGATTTCCTTAGCAAAGGCAGGATAGAGAAAGGTAGCAAAATTTCAATGGAAAATTAGGGAAAGGATGAGTCACATCTCTTCAAATTATCACTCAGTGCTTTTGCTGTGACACTAGCTAACCCATTTACTGAATCTTGCCACCATCCAGGCACTGAGTTAAGCACTTGATGAACTTTTTCCCATGTAAATCTCCAAACAGTGCTATGAGAAAGATACCCATTTTGCAGATGAGGAATTTGAGGCTTAGTAAGGAAAAGTAACTTGTCCAAAGGTACCCAGGTAGGAAGTGGTAAATCTAGGGTCTGAACCAGCTCCAGGTACCTAATTTTCGCACTATCTTATGTACCAGTCCCATCTGTCAGAATGTTATCAACATATCCTCTCAAATTAAATTAACATTCTTACACAGACTGATGCAAAAACCAGTTCACACAGCAAGGTATGGGCTGAGCATTTCCATGCTGTGAATTTTCCTCTTATTTTTTTCTTATTTTTAATGATGACTTGCTATGTTGTGTTGCAGACACAACCTCAAAAGAATAGAAGTGGGAAGTGGATTATAGAAGATATGGGTTATATCAGTGAAGTATTGCTAAGTAACAAACCACCTCAACTTGCAACAGCATATGATAATAAGCATTTATTCTCATACCCAGAGTTCTGAGGGTCAAGTGCAGTGGTTTTGCTTTGGCTACACATCTGCAGGTTGCCTGCTGGTCTAGATTAGACTACACCTCAAGCTATGGAGCCAAGTCAGGCCCACAGCTCCCCTGACTCTTCGGAAACCAGCCGGCTCTCTGGGGTATGTTATCTCATGATGACAGAAATGCAATAGGGCAAGTGAAAACACATACCATTTAAGGCTTAGACTTGAACCTGGCATGCCATCATTTCTGTCTATACACCAATGGCCATAGCAACTTACACAGCTAAGTCCAGCACCAATAGGATGGGAAATAGACCCCATCTCTAACAGGAAGAATGGCAATGGGGATGAATAGAAGGAGGGGTAAGAAATTTGAATCAGTTATGAAATCTACTACAGGAATCATTCAAAATTTAGCCATATCTAAGCTTCAGCATGTTTTGATTTTGTGAAGATGGGGGAGACAGGGAGGAGGAAGGGCAGGGACTGGTGTTACTTGTATTTCAAATGCTAGGACAAGATTTCCCACTTCATCTTGAATTCAGACCAAGGTTTCCAGAGGCTGCTGAGGGAGACAAGGAGGCTTCTGGACTAGACAGGAGACATGAAGACAAGCAACCTACTCAGCTGTGATCCCAGACCATGATCAGTATGACAATTACCTGTTAAATTAGAAACTTGTTCAGTATATAGACTGTGTGTCAT
>CM052552.1:48726449-48773050 GCA_028533065.1 Trachops cirrhosus
GAAAGACAAATACTGTATCATTTCACTTAGGGGTGGAATCTAAAAAACTAAACAAACAGGACAAACTGTCCCAGAGATACAGAAAAACTGGTAATTGTCAGAGGGTTGGGGGGTGGGGGTATGGGCAGAAAGGCTAAGGGGATTAGGAGGTAGAAACTTGTACATAAGTCATGGGGATATAAAGTGCAACGTAAGGAATAATAATATCTATCACAATAACTTCATGTGGTGACGGATAGTGGACTTTTTGTGGTGATCACTTTGTAAGGTATATAAATGTTAAATCTCACAATGTTCTACATCTGAAACTAATACAATATTGTATGTCATCTGTAATTTAGAAGAGCTTTACATTTCAGAATAAAAATTAGACATAAAAAAATATTTAGCTTATAACTGACACACTTTCATCCACATTCCATTGGCTAAGGCAATTCACATGGCCAAGCTCAAAGTCAGAGGATAGGGACATGTACTTTGTCCACAGTAAACAGTGTCACAGACAAGGAGTAGAGAAAAAATGATGGACAAGTAAAATTATCTATCACAGCCTGTTAGATGTCAGGGTCCACATGAAGTGTGGGAGGGACCCAGTAAGATAAAACAGGGTGTCAGCCTCTGAGAAGCACAGATTAGCAAGACAGACAGACAATGATAGAAGAGAGTGCTATACATGAGTTGTAGGACAAATGAGCAGCAGGAACATGGAAGTGAGAATGGCTTTCATAACTGGGGTATCTACCCTCCCACACTGTGCAACCAAGGTCCTTGGAGCTGTGCCCAGGCTTCAGTTCTGGGAGCCAGGACTATGTATGGGAGCAGCTGAGCTGGACCACAGCTGCAGGGTAAATGGAATTGGGTCCATGCCTGAGCTGGGGCAAGTGTGTTCCAGAAAGTCCAAATTACCTAGTCCAAAGCAGAGAACAACTAAGAAGGAGAACTATCTTGTTTTCTGGCACAGAAAACAAGAAGCATGAGTGAGCCATTGAGGAAGTGAAGCCCATGGTGGAGGCAAGAGATTTGAAGGTAAGGGCTGTTTGATAGGCTGCCTATTGTTCTAAATTGAGGGGCATTATGAAAATCATCAAGTGGGAGGACAGGAAAAGGGAAGCAGATTGTGCAGCTTTCCTAGAGGAGAGGGCATTCTAACTGTGGGGCATAGCTGGTGAGTAGAAGTTTGTTAGGAGACGGAGGTTAGACGGTAGGAAGGGGAGTGTCAGGGATTTGCTATAATTCCAGGAGCACAGAGACCCCTTCCCTTGCCACAAAGTTCCTGCAATTGTTGTTATCTTTGACCCCGTCTTCCAGCAAGCCAGCATTCTGCTTGGTGCTCCAGGTTGCCTTGTTTCCCACAGCTGTCTCTGTATTTCATAGGTCACTGCAGTTTTGCCTCTGAGGTTCAAGTGTTTTTTTTCTCTGCAAATATTGTAATCACCATTTTATAATCTTTGATTATAGAATATGGAAAATCCCAATAGTATAACTTAAAGTTTTCTGGGGACTGGCGCCTAGAACCAATGTCCCCAGTCTGGGGCTCATACATAAGATCTGCCAGGATTGTTGCTCTTCAACTGCCCTTGCTGTGTGGGTGGGGGAGAGCCCTGTCTTCTGGGAGTCTTTGTGTGGCTCCCAGAGGCAGGGTCAAGTTTTAGCAGGCTTCTATTTTTAGAGAAGCACAGTAAATCCCCCAGGGTGGCATGATTAAACATTCAAAGTTCTTGGAGTCAACATTCAAGGAATCTAGAAGCCCCATGGAAATGAGACTTCTGGGGAGTCTGCCATGACATCCCTAAACTAATGAGTTGATGATGCCAGTAGGACCTCAACTCCATAAAGAAAGGCATTTGAGATGGAAAAAAAAGCTTGCTCAAAGGCAAAAGGGTAATGTAATCATGGCGGTGGTGCTGGGAGAACATGCTCAGTGAGACTGGATTGGCGGAAGTGGGGGTGGCTGCAGAGTGATGCTGCATGGTCGGGTAGGGGGAGGATGGTGGCTAAGATGGTTGGACTTTGTCTTGTAGGTGGTGGTAATCTTAAAAGTCATTAAAAAGAGGAAGTGGTATCTCCCAAACTTTATTAAATTTCTGTTGAAAGTCCCATGGAAGATTGAAGTGCCTGGAGAAATAGAGGAAATCCCAGTTATGGCTATGTTGTTGGAAGCTGGGGAAGAGAAGATGCTGGAACAACTTTAATCTTTTCAGGAGGAATTTTGAGGTCAGCCTGCTACAAGGATGGAGCAGGTGATGTAAGGGAAGGAGCAGGCTGGATATTTTCCCCCATAATGGTGTCTTAGGCTTTGTGTGTTAGGTGCAGAAACACTTGCAAAGTAATCACATGAGACAAATTTCTACTTCCACCATGATATATGTTCACTCCCACTTTCCTTTAAAGACACAGCCCTCTCTTTTTGGCACTTTTGATAGAGACATAGCTGTAAGAAATATTTCATGCTCCTCTTAATAACACCATACCAGACCCACAAAATGAAAAGAAATGATATATGGCAACCGATTCCTGACCTCAATGTCACAGAGTAGTAGGGGATGCTGGGGATTGTGGAAATCTGGATAGCTATGTCCAGATCTAAAAGGAGTCATTGCTTTCTCTGCTTTAGCTGCTGGGCCAGATTTTTTACTTTTGCAAAAAAAAAATGGGAAAATACTTTAATATAAAATCTTTCAATTTTGAAACATTGGCTATTAATCCACATTTTCTTGGCAATGCTGTACAGAACAGATGTGGAGCGTGGATCCCTGATATACACCTGTTCCTCCACATCTTCAGTGGGGATGGTGCCCTTCGATACGGCATTGTACACTTTACCCATGAGTGACAACTTCAAGACAGATAACTATGGCCCAGATATCATGGCTGTATCAAAAGGCCACAGGATTAGGGTAGGCATTGGGGTTCAGATGGTGGCCCTCTGAGAACTGAAGGGAGAAGAGGACATTTGCTTCTGGTTTGGTTCATTCTATGTCCCCGGGACTGCTCCCATAAGGTGATGGGGCCAGCTCCCCTTGCAGTAATGCCTAATACACAGAAATCTGTATCAATCAAGAGTCCACAGGGAGGAGGAGGGCAGGCACATAGAGGCCCAGATGCCTGACCAGAATCCACTGGAGCTGGGGGCAGCCAGACTGGCTGTATTAGTTTACTATAGCTACTGAATTAAAATATGATCAAATAGATGGCTTAAAACAATGGAGATTGATTCTCTCAAAGTTCTGGAAGCCAGAAGCCTGAAATCAAGGTGCTGGCAGGGTCACACTGCCTCTGTAGGCTCTAGGGGAGGATCCTTCCTCACCTCTGCCAGTTCCTAGGATTGTTGAAACTCCTTGGTGTCCTTGGTTTGTAGATGCATCACTTCAATCTCTGCCTTCTTCTCATGTGGCTGTCTTTCCTCTGTGTATGTATGTGTATCTCCAAATTTCCCTCTCCTTATAAGGAATGTCTGTAATTGAATTTGGACTCCACCCTAATCCAGTGTGACCACATCTTAACTTGATTTCACATGCCAAGACTCTGCTTCTAAACAAGGTCACATTCTAAGGTTCTGGGTGGATATGAATTTTGAGGAGACATTATTCAACCCAGGACATAGGCCAAGTTGAAGTCCTTACTTGTTAATCAGGTGAGCATCCAGAATAGATAGTCTGAAGTCCTATCAGGTCATGCTGAGGCCCAGCTCCATGTTTTAGGCAGACATGTGCCCCTGATAGCCTGAAAGGGCAGGTTGGATCCCAGGTCCCCCAGAGGACAGTAGAGCTGTGGGCAGTCTCTCAGAAGGGGTTTGGGGTAGAGGGCAGGCCTGAGCTTACCTGTAAAGGCTGACGGGGGGCGGGGCAGTGGGCACTGTGCTCAGAGCTGGGCAGGGCATACCATCACCTGTCCCCACAGCTCGAGCAGTCTAGGTCTGACTCCAGGCTGTTGCTGGTTTTTGAGATCTGTACTGACAAGGTAAAAACAACTGCCACATGGCAAGGGCTCCTGCAGACAGCCTTCCAGTGGCATGAGGATGAATCTTGGGGAGGAGGAGAAGGAGCAGACATATAATTTGCATGATGAGGTTTACTTTTGAGGCAACCCTAAGGGACTGAGAGAGCCTGTGCTTCAGATATCATATGTGTATATATATCCAGGACTTCCACATTTCCGTGTCCTCAGAATCTTCTATTCTCCCTCATGTAGACTTTGTGGCCTCCCCCCTGCTTTTGTGCCCTTCTACTGGCTCTAACAGGAGGATCTCTGGTCTCATAGGCATAGGGAGCTGGGTACATATAGGAAAGGTGGCAGAGAGCCCAAGGAGCACACACATCTCATTTGGCAGTTTGGACCACTGAGGCAGAGGCTGTGGGGTTCCTGAGTTGGAGAATACATTAACTGTCACCAAATCTAACCTTCCTCAGAGCTTTAATTTCTCTCTTTGTGGCCACTTCTCAGGGTCACTCCATGCTTGAAAAAAACCCCATAGAGACAGGGCACTTGCTACCCCGCAGGCAGCCCAATTCATTTTAGACAACTCTAACCTTTATCAAATTAGTCCTGATGTGGTGTCAGAACCTGCTTCCCTGGTACTTCACCCCTTTATCCTGGTTTATCCACCAGGGCCCAATGTACAAGTATCATTCATCAAATCATCCACTATTAGAGCTGGACCCCACCAAGGCCAATTCCTCATTTTAAGTTCCCTCTTCTTCTTCTGATACCGCTTCCAGATGCACCAGACTTGGCCAGAGTCATCTGCTGCTTAGGCATTTGTCTGCTTTGAATAGTGTTTTATTCTTATTTTCCTGCCCGGCTTGGGTGCCTTTTCTGAAAAATTATGTGGGCCTTGTCATCCCAGGAAGGAAAGGATGGTGGCAAAGGTGTTCTGTACAGATATGATGAATGGAGGACTCATAGCCACACTCACGAGCTCAGGACTGGAGTGTGCAGGAGATGCATCACCACAGATAGGGTGAGGGTGGAGGGTCTGTCTCCCCACAAACCTGAGGCCCGCATGTGACCCATGGTACAGACAGCTGCTGTTCTTCCTGTGCACACCCCTAGTCTGATATAAAAGCATACCCATCAATGTATTTATAGAACTAGTAAATAAAGAATAAATAGCAAGTTAAAGTAGGTTTTGATTGCCTACGTGTTGGTAAAACCCAGCTGGAATAATTTGATTCATGCATGGAAAAATGCCTCGGAAGCAGGACCTTTTTTTAGTGTGCCTAAACTGAATCCCTCTCGCTGCAGATAGAATTTTCTGCTCCTATAGTGTGGGTGCAAGAATAAGAATTAAAATCTAAAATGAGATTCCAACAGAAGTAATTATTTGCTCCCTTGAAATATACCAACTAGCCTTTTCCCAATCTTGCAGACAAAGCTGCTGAATGAAGGAAGGGGTGAAATTGTCCTTTTTAGCAGCTGGCCTCTTTCTGGAGGGTCATCCCCACCCCCATGTAAGGGAACAAAGACTCTGTCATCTGTCAGACCTCTGGACATAGCCCCACAGCACAGAGAGCTCTGTTTTTAAGCAAAATTAGCTGCCATCTGAATTTGATTTCTGTTCCCAGTATCAAGGGGCTGTGACTAATTTTATATTCTGCAAGTGGTTTTTGAGGAATAAAAAAATATATACTTCCCATCCCCTACCACGCACTCCTTCAAATAAGGGTTTCCCTTTCCCAAGACTCCAGATTGCTTTGCAGACATTGCCACTCACTTGTTATGGGAGATTCTGTGTGAAGTTGGCATGGAGAAGGCATCATTACTCCTGTTCTGGGCTGTCCTCTGGTTTAACAAACCTGGATTTATCTCTGACCCATGGCTACTGATAGCTGTTGCTTTTCCTGCCTGTGATGCTCCTCAGTTACACATACATACAAATGTGTGTGCACACACATCCACACACATACACATGCATACACACGGCCTCAATATGGTGACTGTAAGAGTTAGTTCGAAAAATACTTTTGGGTTAGATACTGAGAGGGCTGGTGAAAAGATGGAAAGGAGCTCTACCAATTTAGAGCTATGCTTAGGGGCTTTGACCCCAGAAGACAGACTCCCAGAAAACATTACTTCACTGCTCTTGCCAATTTTTCTTTTACTTTGATACATGGTCTACCAATTAGTCATTCAGTTGAATTCTTAAGATTTGTTTTTTAAAAATAGGAACACTTCTGAGAGGATGAAAGGGCTGTCAGTCCCTTACATTTTAGTAAGAATTAGTCCAACAAATTGCTTTCCTTTAAACAACATTTTTTGGGTTCAGCTACAGTAAGACAATGAGATTTGGAGTGAGAAAAAGGGGTGATTTTAGTAATAGTGCCTTGGGGATGGAAAGAAGGTTACAGGGACCAAGGATCCAAATGATGGGACAGTGGGAGGAAGATAAAAGGTGGAGAATGGATAAGAGAATCTTCCTCCACCCCCAAACAGATTTCTGTTCTCCTAGCACATTGCACACACTCTGACATTTGGCTTCTAACACTTTCTAGTATTCAGATGCATGCAGAAGCTTTGGTGATTTGTCTAAGGAGACTAACCACCCTTTAAAACACTGTTTTTTTACAGGGATATTTGTTCCTAGTTCTCAACAACTGGCTTGTAAATGATTTTTTTCAGTCAGTAATTTAGGCTGTGCAAATGACAAAACCAACATTCAAGAAGGCAAAAAGGGATCATGTGTCATAGTGAAAAAAAAAAAGAAGTCATTCTTCCAGATGTAGGGTGCATCATTTCACAGTTCAAGGAATGTTCTCAGTATAAAGACATCCATGAGGAGGAGCCTGCAAGGTCATGGTCAAGTACTTTGTCACTGTAACTGACCATCCCCTTGTCCTCTCTGCCACCCTTTATTTTCAGTTCCATCCTGATAGAAATTTTCCAACTTGTGGCCTAGAGGGCACAAATCTTTGTCTGCTGCTAAGGACATCCCTGTAGACAGATGTTCTTTCCCACTAGAGGGAACTTCCAAGGAAACCTAATTACCCATATTCCAATGATTGCCAAGGCTCCAGCAATTGAAATGATGCATAGCCTGTTGTCATTAGGATGCTACTGGAATGGTCAGGGGTCTGCACCTGTGATGGTTTCAGGACTGCAGGCAGAGGCAAGGATGAGGAGGAAAGAAGCCTTCACCAGACTGGGCACCTTGGAGTGAAGATGCCCAGAAGAAGCAGTAATGATTAAGCATCAGTCTCAAGACTAGAGAGGATGTTTGTCCTCTGGAGCAAGTGAATACCTGCAATGGTATGCAAAATGTCATGCGTACATTTTTTTGAGGGGGGAAGAAGAGAGCTCATTGTTCTATCAGGTTCTCAAAGAGATCCTGACTTCTCCCCCAGAGATTAAAAAACTATTGACATAGATAATAATTTTAGCATCACAGGAAAAGTAAATGGTTTCTTATTAGAGGAGATACTCAGATGAGAAAGATACATAGTGAAATTATTGCATCAATCAGAATATGTAAACTATGCTGCAGTAACCAATTCAGTGGCTTAATATAAAAAAGTTTATCCCTTACTCACACTTTGTGCCTGACATGGGCTGACTGGGAGAATATGCCCAGTGCATTCACATAGACACCCAGGCTGAAAAGGTTGAACCCCCTCATAAGTTTCTCCCATCACCACAGCAGCAAGAAAACAAGGTGGCCTCAAAGCTCGCCATTAAGCTGCTGCCCAGGAGTGCTCATGTTTAATTGCCAAAACAACTCACACAAACAAACCAGGAGGGGACGTGCTATCCAGCCATGTGCCCAAAAGGAGAAACAGAATATTTGTGAACAGCCCTAATGACTACCTCTGCGATATAAAATTTTTGAAAGAAAACCATAAAGTGTTGAGCTCATCCACTTTAAAGATTAAGAGCAAGAAACATAAAGCTGTATTCAATAAATATAGTAGATAATAAAAAGCATTTCACTTCCATGTTATGGCCAATTAAGATAGAAAAAATTAAGAGGAAAGAGATTGAAAGAGAGTGAGGGAAAGAAAGTGGAAGAAGAGGAGAGAGGAAGGAAGAAAATGGAAGGGGCTTTGTGACGATAAAGAGGAGGTCAAGATCAAAGGTCACAGCAAAGTTGGTCTTTTCTACCACCTGAATCCCACATCTCATATCATTTCACCCTGGCCTGTGGCCCCAGGAGGTCACCTCCTCAGGATCCAGGAAGTCTTCAAATTTTCTCAGCGCCCCATCTTTCTGGAGGCTGCCTTCAGTGCTCTGCATAGGGCTCCTTGCAAGAAATACCCTCACATGTGTGTTTCATGAGGGCAACATATGGGGGGCATCAAAGTGAAGCTAAAAGCCAGGCATGACCTGTGGGCCAGTTTTCCACCCCAGGTCATTGCTGCACCAGTCACCATGGTTCTTTTTGTGTTTGAAGACCACCTGCACAAAGGCTGCAGAACTGCCAAAGTGTGTCAAAGAAGCAAGGAAACCCTCCTTCCCTAATGCAGGAACTTGATTCAGTGCACGCGATGAAACTATTACATAAATATGCTAAGCACATACTTTATAATAGAAAAGACTCGTTTGTTCTCTCTATATGGCTGCATGTTTTAAAGGCATAAACTAGCCCCAAGGGCTGCATCTTTCCCACCCCAGTCCTTTCCTGGGCTTCCAGAACCGAGCCTTCCTCCTGCCCTAGGACAGCACAGGCTGTCCTCCTGTGGCCACCTGCTATTCCTGCTCACTGCCCACTGCTAAGAAATGAACAGGTCAGCCAGGGCTTCTCTCTGTGCTCCTGGAGGAGGTATATACCTAACTGAGGGACGGGAAATGCCAAGGGCAAGGGGAGGAATCTTGGGAGTGACATGGGGCTTGCTTGGGTATTTTATATTTTCCAGATCAGTTTTGGTTCCTTTTTCACTGCCATCACTGAGGATAAAGTGGTAAGAACTTTGCCATTCAAGGGCTGTGTCCCCTATATCAGTCAGCTGTTGCTGTTTAACAAGCTACTCCAAGATTTGGTGGTGTGAAACAATAACTATTATTTCTCACTAGTCTGTGGCTTAGCCAGGTGCTTTTTCTGGTCTGGGCTGAGGTCATATATCTGTTCACAGCCAGCTGGTGTGGGGCTGGGCTAGCTGAGGCTTCTCTCCCCATGGTCTCTTCTCCTTTGCCAGGCTAGCCTGGGCTTTTTCACTTGGCCATCGGAGAGTTTCAAGAACAACAAGAGGGCAAACCCCCTTGCTCAGGTGCTTTTCAGATCTCTGCCTAGGTCATTTTTGTTACTATCTCATTGGCCTAAGTCACGTGGACAATCCATATTAAGGGGTAGAGAAATAGACTCTATTCCTTGATGAGAGGAGTTATAAGGTTATATTACAAGGATGAGTATATTGGGAGGGGAATAGTTTGTAGTCACGTGTGTAATCTACCACTCCTGGTTCTCAGCCTTTCCATTCCACTTCCCTGGTGTATGATCTTCTTGATGTACTCCTCCTTCACCCTATGGTCTAGGGCATACAGTCAGTATGGGGTTAATGTGTACTATACTGTGAGAGATTTGGAGTACCAAAGCACACAGGCACAGGGACTACCTCTGAGTGTATATGACAGCAAAAACTAATCCAAAGTAAAAAGGAAGTTCTCTCTCTTAGGTTTAATAAGCAGTCTAGAAGCCCTGATGGAATTATCAGAGACCAAGGCTTCTTCTAGCTCACTGATTTACCGCCGCAGGAAAAAAAGAACATACTCTTCTCTTATAGAACTTCCAGTAGTTTCAGTCACTCCTGCTTACATCTCATTGGTCTAAAATTAGCCATATGCCTGGGTATAGGACACACCTTCCGGTGAGAGAGGCTCAGAAAAAGCTGGCACATCAATTCATCTAATGAATTTTCTATGACTAAGGAGGAGAAGCAGAAGAGATGCTGGGATCTTTGCAAATGAGGTCTTTCACAAATATGTTATGTGAGTGTGAAATCATGAGACATCTTTGCATAAGTCTCATTTGTTTAATCATCACACCTGCGGTGGATTCATGTTTTCTAGTTAGTTCAGTTCAGGAGAAGGCACATAGTCATCCATCATAACCCCCAGGCAACTTGTCATTCCCTGTGGTCCAGAAGCTTCTTGGGTAATACTTGGAGAGGGCCCAGGACCTGCTCACTTACTTCATCCTAGGGTTGAGATTCATTTTCATTTTATTACAATTTTAATTGAGATATGACAATCACACAGTAAAGTTTGCAAATCTGAAGTGTTCAGCTCAATGACATTTTACATATGTATGCACCCATAACTACTACCCACATCAAGTTATAGAACATTTTTAGGCCCCCTACCCCCACCTAGAAGATTTCTTCCTATCTCTATTCCATCAATGCCAGCTCCCAGAGGTAACCATGATTCTGACTTTGGTTAACATCAAAGTAATAAGTTATTTTCAGGCTGTCCAGATTCTTTCACATGGGACCTGTGCTGTAGGCCTCTGCTCTCTGCCTGTTTTTTTTTTTTTTGCAACACTCCTTTCTCCCTCTCTCCTGTAGCCAGGGAGGAGGAAAATTAGGAAACAAAATTGCAGCATCCAGAGTGGGATGGAGGAATGACTAGACATAAACTCTTTCTGCTGCAGTTGACCAGAACCACAACTATACAACACAATACCCTGTCTATCCGAGCTCTGGTTTCAATTGCACAATCACCTGTATGGCCAGGACCTCGGGACAGTAAGTTGTAAAACAGCATTAAACAGTCATGTCCAGGTATGTATGTGTTCGTCCCCTTTCCTCTCATGCAGACTTTATTTGCTCTCTGATCCTGGTCTCAGTATCTCTCAAGGCATCTTCATGCTTCCCAAGGAATATGTTTTTTCCTATTTGGGTTCCCCTCCCAATACCACCACCCAGATGGATATAGGCTGGGATACGCCCAGGGATACAGCCTGTTCCCCCTGCTGGCACCTGATTAAAAAAAAACGGATGATTTATAGGACAATTTCACATATTCTTTGTGGCTGCCATGAGTGATGGGTGGAGGTATATGGAGACCCATTTTGGTTGGTTCCATCGAATTGTCTGTATGGTGTTGCTAGACAGAGCACAGTCTCTGGACCAGCGGCATGGGCCCCATCTGGGAATGTGTTAGAAATTCAGATTCTGGGGTCTCAACCCAGACTCACTGCATAGGAATATGAATTTGCATAAGACCCCCAGGGGGTTAATGTGTTCATAATGTTTAGATTGTGACACCAAGAGATGCCCTAAGGTGGCATGTGTATGCTCAGGAAGCAGAGTTCCCCAGAAGCACCTGGTTCCGGCTGGCTCCTTTCCAGTTGCTGTACCTCATGTGGGATGCAAGATGGGCCCCACTGCTGTATTACTCTGTGGAGGCTTCATTACTTGGCCTTTTTGA
Source organism: Trachops cirrhosus (assembly GCA_028533065.1). Classification (NCBI taxonomy): domain Eukaryota; kingdom Metazoa; phylum Chordata; class Mammalia; order Chiroptera; family Phyllostomidae; genus Trachops; species Trachops cirrhosus. Next base: position 48,737,808 of record CM052552.1, read on the forward strand.
CCCTGTCACCCCAGCTCTAGTTTTAGAAAATTTTCTTTCCTTACTATGGATCCACAATCCCTTATTTGCAACAGAAACCCACAGGTTTTATGTAAGTTTGGCAGCAAAATCTGGTTAGAACTGACTTGAGGGTTTTTATAGTCATTATTTATCCCACTCTGTGTGACTATTCATATGTTTCAGCACAACAATATTAATGAGTTTGATTACTGCCTGGGGATGTTTCATAAGACATGGTTTCTACAGGTCTTCCCTTTCTCATATATGAAAACTTTTCAAATCTGAAACTTATCTGGCCGGAAGGGTTTCAGATAGAACTTTATGTGCTTTCCCCACATAGAGGAGGCATTCTACTTCTTTAAACCCCTCCCCCATTTTAAATAACAACATTGACAATATTGTCATTAATTACAAAATAATACTTGTTTGGAAAAAAATCAGACTATGGAACTAGAGGACACTGCTCTGCTCCTGATCACTGCTTAGTGTCTGTATTTATCTTTTCTTTTCTTTTTTTATTTTAGTCATTATTCAATACAGTTTCTATCCTTTATTCCCATTCCAGCCCACCCACCACCCATCCCTCCCCTCCACCCTCCCATTTCCAACCCCCTTAGTTTTTGTCCATGTGTCCTCTATATTTGTTCCCTTCTCCCCTGAAATTCCCCTGAAATTCCCTCCCCTGTCCCCTCTGGTCACTGTCAGCCTGTCCTCTATTTCAGTGTCTTTTGTTATATTTTACTTGTTTCTTTTCTCTTCTTTTCTTTTCTTTTCCTTTCTTTTCTACATGTGTATAAGTGCAGCCTGAGACACACACATGTACACACATTTTAATAATAAGCAGTCACACTTTGCATAGCCTTCTGTACCTTCCCCCCAAAAAACCCTCCCATACTTAAACAATGATTCAGGGGAAACCCCATGACAACACATATTTGGCAGAAGCTGTGGGTGCCAGGTCATATCCCTGGAGTCTTCCCATTTCCCATTGTGACTTCTAACTACCAGGGTTCACATTTTGGGGCTTGAGGGCTTTCTCCAATGCTCTGCCAAAAGCAAGGAAGGCTGGAAATACCGGAGAATTAACAGTCGAGGGAGCAGCCCTCAACCAAGGAATCTCAGGAGTTGGTGTGGATTGCTGACAGCTCCTTGGTAGTGATAACTTAGAAGCATTTCCTGTAGCTCCCCTGCAGGAATGAGCTCCAATTGCCCACAGTAGTAACTGGCTTGGAAATATACTTTTTATTGGCTGTCTTCCCTCCCCTATCTCCCTTCCCCATTTCCCTCCACCTCCCACCCACACCTCTCCTGTGTTTTTTTTTCCCATCTCCTGAATAAATAATTTGTACTCTAATGCTTGTCTCTGGGTGAGTTTCTACGGAAACCCAAACTATGACAATCTAGAAATACCTTTTGCTCTTTGTTAACTGCTGAGTGTGCCATAGTATGGATATACCATGATTTCTTTAACCATTCCCCTATTACAGTCTTATTATTGGATAATTACAGTGCTGTTAATTGTTCAATGTGACAGATGAGGCTGTGGTAGACCTCCTTGTGCATATATGTGGTGTGATCATGAGAATTTCTGAAAGAAAGACTCCTAGTGGTAGAGTTTCTGGGTCAAAAGGCATGGGCACTTAAAATTTTGATATATGCAGGCATTTCTCTTAAAATATTTTGGATGTTGCATCATTTTGTCTTTTAGTTCATCTGCTCCATCTAGGTGGGCTCTGTCCTGCTCCTCTACTCAGAACCTGTATTCTCCTGGGAGTTTGTTCCAGAGTACTCCAGCTAGGGGGCTCCATTTGAAAGCAAGGGAGCCAGGGTGCTTATCTATCTACTCCCTGACCATCATTGCTCAGGGCTGCTTCTGAGGGCATTAATCCCTAGCACTTCTGTCTGGATCCATTCATGAGCCAAAGGGATTCTTGTGGACAGAAGAAAAACCCTGATGTGTTCACTGGCCACCTTTTTGTGCAGAGGGGAATGCACGTCGGTAGGGCACTGACACCCATATCAGCACTGCTTTCCTCATTGGACCCGCACCACTAAATTTGCTTTGTTGTCACTCTTCAAGCTCTGTTTCTGTTGGTGGGAACCATAAAAATATCGACTAGCGCACCTTCGCTGGCTGTCCCCAGCTCCTAGGCACTTGCTCCCTATATAAGCACCTGTATACTTGTTTGTGCCTTGCTTTTGGTGCCGATTGCATTTGCCCTTGTGGGATTACTTGGTTTTTCACATGTAGGCCCCCTTTCCCTAAGCAGTCTGAGGACCTAACTCACTGTGTGCTCACTACATGTCAGGCCATAGCAAATCTGTGAGGTGAATATTTAAAGTGTGTTTGATTGATGAGGTTCAGAGAAATTAAGCAACTTGCCCAAGGTCACAGAGCTAGGACAGGAAGCAGCAAAAGTCAGACTGAGGTCTGGGTGACCTGAATGAATACTTGTTTTTTTCCCCCTGCCTTTCTCACTGTAGGTTGGTGCCTACTACCGAAGCTTGGCAGCTATCATTTTTAACTCATCAGTATCTTCTCCCATTAAGTGCCACACTATCAGGTCCCACCCTTGCCAAATAAAAACATTTTACATTACTTGGTTTTCCTTTTCCTGTGCTTGCTGGTTCCTCTCCAGATTCCTGGCTCAGTTATTTCCCTGCATTTCTCCCATTTGCATAGAAGGTCTTTCCCACTTTGACATTATGGCTTCTTAGTATACACAGAAAGAAAGAAGCCCTATTGGTTTTGAACAAGGTCTAGGTTATTATCACCATCCTATGCCACAGAAAGGAAAGCAGAGGTCCAGAGAGGCATTGTGAGATGGTGAGGCCACATACCTGGTGGGTGGCAGAGCCTGGCTTGGAGTCCAAATTTTTCTCTAAACCTCGATGTGTCTCCTTAAAAACATGGTGTTTACAGAATGCTTGGTGGTCCATCCTGCTGTCTAGACTCCTATGGGCAGAGAGCCACATGTGACCTCACTTAGGGGCGGAGTCATGGTTCTTGTCTTTATCAGCATTTGGCAAAATGAATTCCAGTCTCCACAGATGTGTCTGTGAAAGGGACTAACAGTACAGTTCCCTGGGGAGGTGGGAGCATGAGAAAGTCCTGGCTCCAACTTCCAGTTATCCTCAGCCCATCTGGTCAAAGCCAGTCTTTCTCCAGGAGCCAGGCCCGTGTTCCCCTGTGCTGTGGTTCACACAACTTTGATGCATAAGGCCTGCAAAACCCTGGGAGGGGAAGCTCCTCCAGGGGCCCAGGGGCCAGGAAAATGCAGGCCCTGTTCAACTGTCTCCCAGCAACGACACACACAAACATTTGCTGACAGGAAGAGGTGAGCAGCATTAAAGCTGCCTGACAGGGAGGTGATAGGGCAGTGGGGGGAGGCGGAGGTAGACAGTGTGTAATTGCAAAGCTGGAAGGCTGGCCTGTGGCCAGCACATTGAGTTTAACCGCCTGTGTCACTGCCCTTCACATCCAAGGAAGATGGTGCCTGCGGCCATGTTTCTAGGTTGAGTGTCCTGCTGTGGTCTGGCCTGGGCTGACCCTGGGAGTACACATGTGGGGTCAGCTTTTGAAGTGTGTTCCTATCCCTCCATCATAGCCTGGGTGGCTATACCCAGACCCCGGAAGGAAGGGTCAGCTCTGGTTCTGGGGTACCACCTCCAGCAGAGTGCCCCTGCCTTTGTCTGAACACCTGGTGGGGCCTAGAGTTCTTGAGCCTCCTCCTTCTGCCCTTTCCCTACTGCTGCAAGCTTGCTCTTCTAGAAACAGCCCACAGAGGGTCATTTTGGTGACCGAAGTCCCTTTTCCCTAATACTCTCCCACTAGTAGACCTGGAGCTCAGCCTAAGGCCGGCACAGAGGACACTGAGGCTTCTAGGTGGGGTTTGGTGATATTAGAAGCATCTGCCCTTGGAAGGCTGAAGATCCTTTCCCCTTTCCAGCTGGTCCTCCTTCTCTGGCCCACTTTCATTCAATGAAGCTACAGCTCAGCTCTAAATTAGCCACAAAGTCCTTCAAACATGCCCACAGTGACTGCACAGTGAGGACCCAGGGAAGAGACAGACGAGAGGAAAAGCAGAAGCAAAACTCCCCCAAAAGGCAGCCAGCCCCTTGGCTTATACAAGGTCAACCCGACAGTCGGCTGTGAAATTGGATAGCAGTCCTGTAGCTTCCAAGAAATAATTATTCCCAGGAAAGTGTTTTCAATTTTTAGATAAACTGCTGTTTAAGAAGCAGAAAGGACAGAACTCGAACAGTGGCAACCGTCTGCGGCTTCCCCCAGCGGGCTCATCATTAACCATTGCTCCCAGAGCTAAAGGCTGCGGCTCTATCCCCAATTAACAGCCACATTCCAGCAAGCTCCCTGTTTATCAAGGCATTAGCGCTGACATCTGGAGAGGATTGAGCTCCCATCCACCCACACTGAGACCCATGGCTCCTCCAGCCTTTGCCTGGACAAAGGGTGGCTGCAGGGGGAGTCTCTGAGGCTCCATTTGAGGCTGGTTTCTTCCTACTCCCTTGCCACCACCACTGTGTCATTCTACAGCCAGTGGAGTGTGAGCCAAACAGCCGTGTCCCTGCAGTGACACATATGCCTCTGTGTAACTGTGTGTGTGTGCACACACACACACCTGTTTGTGAGAACCTTATGTTTCAAGAGATGGCGTGTGGGGAGGATTCTCCAAGGAATTCTCTGAGAACAGAAACAACTTCTCTCCCATTGTCAAGCCCATGTGTGTGTATCAGGGTCGGTGGGGGGGGGGTGGGGAGTGCTACAACCACTCCTCTCCTCCTATTTCTCCCCTTTGTTATGTCCCCTCTCTTTTTTCTTCTTCTCTAGGCACTATCATGAAAGCATTGATTAAACCCCCTTCTGCCCCCTTCTCTAGGCCAGTATGAATTCTGTTGACCCTATATGTGCTTGGGTGATATGAGTCATGTTCCCCCAGCCCTTGTTAGAACAGGAAGCTAGCCAGCTGCCTCATTCCAAGGACCCAGGACCCCTGGGCTTGGGAAACTCTTCACTCTCCAACACCAGCTGTTCCCACACGTGTCCCTGCCCCCAGCCCTGCCAAGCACCCTCTCCTTTTCCCTCTGCCTTTCATTTCTTCTGATGAGCTTTCACTATCTTTGTGGCTATGTTCCTTGGCTGGTCCCCTAAATGTGGACATGTCCTAAGGCCCAGTTCTTAGCCATCCCACTTCTCTCTCTGCTGTAACTTCTCTTAGGAGCCAAGCCAAGCTATTTTCGTGGGTTCAGTGGTGGTGACTTGAGGGCCTTGAAATCCACAGCTCTGGCCTCAGCCTGTGGTCACTTTCACCTGAATGCCCTTGTGGAAATTTTGATTCAAAAGAATCTAATCAAAATCTCCCCCATCCCTTTCCCCTAACAGATTTCCCCATTTCTATCAGAGATTTCTGTTACTCAGCCCACACTGGGGAATCATGTTTGACTTCACTGACCTTCCTTCAAAGCTGGATTCCAAACCAGAGCTGGTTGTCACTCTATTCCTATACCCCTTCCATCTCCTTGTCCCTCCTGCCATGCCACCCTTGGACTTTCATGATGAACTAGAAAAAGTCAGGGGTGGGACCCTTTCCCTCAGATTGGAAAGAAAAGCACCCCTAGGTCCATGAGGCTCTTGACCTTTGATCCCTCCTCCATATAGCTGCTAGATTAATCTTCCTCTGCTGTGGGCCTGCCCCCACTCTGGGCCTCTGCTGGCCAGTTTTCTCCTGCCTAGAACTGATTTAAATAAGTTAAGAGATTAAATGATATAGGTGCAAGCCCTTTGCAATTTGTGGCTTTGAACAAATGCTGGTTACTATTTAAACAAGAGTGGAAAAGGGTGGGGTGGGCTCGAGACTTACCTCCTTAGCAGAAAACTTCTGAAGGGGAGATATGTTATTTTGCCTGAACAGTCAGTATATATTCCCCGTTTTCTCCCAAGTCATTAGTTCAAGTCAAGCCAGCCATGCTCCCAGGGTCATGGGGTGAGACATGGCCCAAGGTGGCCAATTCTAGGCAGGCAGTGACAGCTTTGGAGATTTTTCTGGAACAGTTGGGAAAGGACAACTTTTCTATCACAGTTGCTTTACTAATAAAATATAAGTAACACAACCTGAGGTGATAATGATGACTGTCCCCTTTTTTCCAGTGGGGAAACTGAGGCATGGAATAGTTCTATAACTCAACTATGTTATTACAATAAATTAGTTGCAGAGGCAAGATTTGACTCCAGGTTGGCTTACTCCAGAGTGCTTGCTCCTAACCACTTACCTGCTGCTTCTTAAATGTGTTGCTGATATATCACTTGCTTTCCAGGCCCTCTAGTTTGCTTTGAGTTCTATGTCCCTGGAGCTTCAACTTGGCATCCGAATTTCTTCTCCTGCCAAGTGGTATAGGTGAATCATGACCACCCTAGATTTCTTGGACCCCTCACCTGAGCATGCTTTGGAACAGCTAGAGAGCCTAGAATATTTATTGCCACTCACATCTGTCTTCTGAAGGAGCCTAGCCTGTCCTTGAGTCTTGTATGCATTATGCATGCCCCACCCCATCCCATTGTGGATGGGGTATGAGTGGCTCCTATCTTACACCTAACTGCTCTGTCTTAGCTGTCCCTTGGCGTCTTTACTTTCAGGGCTGAGGCCCTCTGGAGAGCCTTTTCCTGGTGGCCTGTGTGGCCAAACAGTTTGCATTTCCAGGCAAGAGAAGTTGGCATTAGAGCTACCCTTGGGATGTAGCCAATTGTCCCCAGCCCTACACTTCACTGGTTGCCTAATTTTGCAGAACTATGTAGCTATAGCATATGTGCTGAAAACAATCCCCCAGAGTCACAGATTTAGACTCAATTGGTGAAAACCTTTCTCTCACCATTTCCAACTATGTAACATCTGCACCATGTTACACAGTTTTTAAATTCACATATCATTTTATCACAAGAACCTTATTTGTTGTTATCATTCCCATTGCACGGAGGAGAAAATTGAGGCTCAGGGATGCTATAAGAGATGGTAAGATGGAGACTCAAAGCAATGTGTCTTGGTTTAGGGGAATAGTTTTGGTTTTTTGACTTCACAGGGATTTGGTCCCTCAGTGAAGCTCCTTGATTTAACAACTATACATTGGGCATTTTTTTGCCTGCCTGGCACTGAACTGGGAGTAGGAAATACAGAGGTGATCATAGAACTTAGAGCCCTAGGAAACAGCCACATTCAATGTGATAAGATCCAGGATGGTGGTAAGAATATAGTAGTGTGAGAACACAAAGGAGGAAATTGTGAATTCTACCAGCTGGGGAAGGTGTCAGTATTAGAGAAGTTTCTAGAGAAGTGACAGTCACCTGCTATTCTTCTATGATGCACAGACAGGCCAATTAGTGGAAATATAGACATGGGCCCCCAGAGGACAGGGACAGAATTCTCACATTTTACCCAGTCTGGCTTTTATGGTTGCTCACCTGTGAGCTGGGCCCTGCACGCACATTTTTAAAATCTTCATTACAAATGCAAGATCAGCAACACACCCATTTGACAGAGGAGCAAACCAAAGCCCAGAGGGCTCCAAAGGCTCAGCCCTCTTGCCATCTTCACTCTGGAGGTCCCTGTGAGATCACCAAGGCCACTGTTGTAACCACATTGCCATTCAGCTTCTCTTTTGCCCAAACTTCTTTCTATAGTTGACTCAAGTATTGGCCTTGAGTCTACATGCTTAGTAAACCTCCTCCATCAAAGTCTGCATCCTGGAGAACTTGATCTAAGACATGATGTTATGTATTGTTATTAGTTTAATTTTGGTCATCTATGAATAACAAATGTCTAAAATATGCCAGAAATTGATTTTGGTCCAGATCTGGGAATTCCCAGGCTGGAAAGATGGTTGGCATAAAGTCTGTAAGATGCAAATGGACAAATGACTCAGATGTTTTTGATATTGTTGCTCCGCCCAACAGAGCTTCCAGTCCCAAAGTCACATCATAGTTAAAGATGCTGCTCAAGCTTTCTGTCACATCCTTGTTATAGTGGGCAAGAAGGAGGAGCAGTCAAAGAAGTATGCACTCACTTCTCTTCCAGAACAAATTTCAGAAGTTGCTTCTGCTTATATCCAATTGGCCAGCAAGCTGAGGCTCAGACATGTAGTCTTTACTGGGGGAGAGGAGTACACATTTCGCTAAAAATTGGGGATTTTATCTCTAAGGGAGAAGAGGAAGATATTTTCAACAACTAGCAGGCTCCAGATATGTGCCCCCACAAAGTTACCAAAGCCTGTGCTGACCTCCAGGGAGGGCAGAGCTATGCGTGGACTCCCTGGCATTTGGGGTACTCCCGATGATTTTGGAAGATCATCCTACATCTCCATACCTTGGTTTGGATTCCCAAGGACAGTCTGTTCCTTGTGATAAGAGTCTTTTGGCCTTGCTTGTGTCTGCTTGAGGGCCAAATCAGGTCATCCCTCCTCCCCAGAAGCTCCCAGGGGAAGAATGACAGTTCCTTTTGCTTTGGCCCTCCCCTTCTCTTTGATCTTGCGGTTCTTTAATGGGAGTCTTTCAGTCTCTCTTGGGGCAAAGAGGCATCCCTTGTTTACCCACAAATAATTAACAGCTATAGTCATTTAACGTATACACAGACGGCATCACCATAATTACAGAAAATATATTACACATCAGGCACATGGAGTGGGGGTAATTCACTACCCAGCAGGGCCTGGAATTAGAGGTGAATGGATATATCAAATGGCCCTGGGTTTTATCCCTGACTGTGCCCCTTTGTGGATTTCCAGCCTTCTCTCCACCCCTGTAGGCCATGAAGCTGTGATGAGTGGCGCCCTCTGAGTGTACATAGATTGCCAATTCTCCTCCTGCACTTGCTTTTTGCTGAGACAGTAGAAATGATGAGTTTGGGGAGTGCTGACTGTGTAATTGACCAAAGGAGAGGAAGCAATGGAATAGGGTAGACAGAACAGCACAGCCCTGAAGGGGCTGGGGGAGAGGAAGAGGAGGAAGGGAAATGAGAAAGATGAAGAATAACTGGGAGGAGCAGGAGAAATGGCAAAGGCAGAGGGATTGGCTCAGAAATTCTTCCCTGGGGTGTTTCTCAGGGAGGGAGAATAATGCTGAATGACTGCAACTCAGAGAGCAAGGTTTGCCAAGCCTCAGTGTGCACACATATCACCTGGGAGGAAAGGGGTGCTGTGAGCCTAGGGGCTCTGATTCAGTGGGTCTGAGTGGGACCTGAGAGCCTGTATTGCTAACATACTTCAGGATGTGGCTGCTAGTCTGAAGATCACACTTTGAAGAGGAAGGATTTACAATAATTTTCAAATTCAGCCTCTCCTTTAATCCTCAAAATGACCCTGGTTTACAGACAAGGGAATTGAGGCTCACAGATGCCAAGTACCTTGTGTGAGGTCCCAGGGCTTGCCAGCCATCCCATGGCTTTCTGTTTAGTATATCGAGCTGTGTCTCAAAGTAAACTGAAGAATACTTCTGAATGTGGGTCTGGGGAAAATGGGTCAAACTCAGAGGGTCAGAGGACACCTGGGATATGTCCTGGATATAAACCCAGAGGCCTTGTTTTTCAAGTACCAAGAAGGCAAAATACAGAAAGAAGAAATGGCTGGGGGCTGGGGGTGGAGGTAAAACAGGATAGGATTAGAAAGAGGGGTTGACTATATCACCTATTAGCCTTGGCCAGGCTGGACTTTGTTACTAAGCTGTGTGCCTAGAATTTTTCAACCTGGGTATTGGTTGTCTGCTGTAAAATGCTCACACTTTACAAGATGAAATCTTTGTGTTCTGCCTGCAAATATCTTGATTTGGATTCACAGAGGAGAAGGGGCTGCTGAGTGAATATAAGCCACAGAGCTGTCATTTGAAGAAGGGCATCCCCTTGGGTGGGTGGGTGGGGGAGTATGCCAAGAGAGTTAGGCATTAAATGAGAGAATGTATGTAAAAAACTTAGCAGGCTGTGGGCTCATTGTGCAATAGTTATTTTGAATTATATTCTGAATTCATACAGGCATCTTGAAATATGATGTAAGAGCTTGGTGGCAAGGACATTCCTGCCATGGGTCAGCAACACCTCTGGTAACCATGAATGTGAGTAGCCTTAAAGATATTCTAAGTTCTTAAAGCACTTAGAGTCTACTAAGGAGACACCAAACTATAAAAAGATTCATGAGAAATAAGCCAATTGAGCTATCTGAAAGAAGTCTACATTGACTAGAAGACTAGAGGTGGGTTGGTCAGTATGGAAAGGCGATGTGAAGGAAGAAGAAGGAGGACATGGTAGTGCTTTGGGGGTAGTCTGGGCTCTCCAAGAAGCAGACACCAGGAGAGGGTTAAATGTGCAAGAATTTTATTAGGGGAGATGAGAGAGATAAGGAGGAAGCTGGGCAAGGCTGGGAGAGCCAAGAGACTTTGATGCAAGTCTGACCCAAGTAAAGGCAATAAGGCAGTGAGGTGTTTGGGGGCATTCTAGAGTGTTGTGCAGTCTTCAGAAGGTTCAGCAAGATCTGCAGGCGGTCCTCTAACCAAAGTCAGCTGTGAGAGAACCCCTGTTTTTCATAAGAATAGGCCTGTTAGCACCCCACCTTGTTCAGGTATTGGCTGGGGCAGCCAGTTGAGAAGCACAGTTTTGGCTGGAATGCTGGCATTGGATTTCAGAGCTTGGCAGCTGGGACTCTTCTGCAGTTATGTTCCCCGAGGTTGGAGGGGTGTGAGGCATAGCTTACAGTACAGTCACTTTCCAGTAAGTTGCCTACCAGAAGGGGAAAGGCCTTGAACTCTAATTGGGATAGGGGCCCCAAGCCAATTCCAATACCTCACATGTAGTTATCACTCCATAAATGTTTGTTAAATGACTGCAAAACTGGAAAGCTAATCCATCCTGAAGTGTTTTTTTTCCTTTTGGTAAATGTACCCCTAAAATGGGATTGATTCCTTTATTTCCAAAAATTTCCCCTTTTGTGTCATTAATCTGTATTTGCAAAAATTGCTAAGACCTGGTGCAGTCCACTGAGAAAGTCCTACAGGGTGAGGAGCCCTAGAGCCTTTTCCAATGTTGGTGGAAAACATGTCTCTGATGGATTATTTCACTCTGGGAGAGCCTTAGTCCAGCAGAGCCACCTTGGGGTCAGATCTGCCATGGAACAGCAATCTGAGAGAGGCTCCCTTGCTTCTACGGGGAAAACCCCTGTACATCTTTCATCTCCATGACTCACTGTCATCCCTGCCCCTCAGCACCATAGGCAGAGCTTTGTCCCCTTGGAGAATGTGTCCACAGCAGAAAGCCTGCAGCAGACACAACAGCCAGATGAAGAGGGGGCTTTGGAACTGGGCATGTACCAGGAGACTGGGCTTGCCGTCAGGAGAAAAGTGGCAGCGACTCATGGGACCCAGCCTCTAAGGCCCCTCAGGATTCCTGGAGTCTGACCCCCAGGGTCAGCCTTTGCTGTGCTTCCCCAGGGGCTGTGGAGCCAGCCCAGATGTGTTTTCCTCTGTCGATGCAGACAGATGCTGTGCATCCATCTTCTATACATGTGCTTCTGCCTGGAGAGGAAGATAAAGCAGCTTGTTTCTCCTGCACTAATACATTACTGTGGTGTGGCCTGTGGCCAGCAAGCACTGATTATTGAGTGTGGGCATGTGTGTGTGTGCGTGCATGCACGTGTGTGTATGCATGTGCACTGGGAGAGGAGTTGAAGAGGGGCTAATATAAGAAATAGTAGATTTCTCACTTTACAGGTTTGTTGCTGAGAATAAGTTGAACATGATCTCTTAGTGCCAATAACCTAGAATCCCTGAAACAACAACAGAAATAATAATAACAGGTAGCATTTATATAGCACTCGCTCTGTGCATGCCCTGTTCTAAGCTTTTTATATATATGAGCTCATTTAACCCTGACAATGCCTGATGAGGAAAGTCCTATCATCTTTCCCATTTTACAGATGGCAAAACAGGGCACAGGGGGAAATCCACTCATGTTAAAAACAAGAAGATACTTCATGTCCCAGATTACCAGTTATCAAAACCCCTTAAGTTGGTAAAGGATACAGTTTCTGGTGCCAGAAATAATATTTGGAAATGTTGGACTGAGTGTGTGTGTGTGGACTATAAGCATCACTTTTGGGAACAATTCCTGCCTGTATATCATTTGCTTATTCATTACTTCCCAGGAGTTAAGAAGCCAAACAATTCTGGTTACACATTATAGTTTGCTGGAATATACATAAACTGAGGTAGGGTCTGGGAGTCATGGGGGCTTAGACACTTGTCTCCAATACCCGGGCATTGTGCGATGAGAAGAGATACTCAACATGCTGTGCTCTGCAATCCTTCCCACTCCGAGTGCCTTTTGGCAATCAAAGAAAGAATGGATTGTTGTGTTTTGGGAAGTACTGTATGTCTTCTATTTTTACTGTATTTAGACTTGTTGACCTTTGAAAACTGGCTTTCTGAAAATAGCTTAGTGGGTTACAACAAAAAACAGCCATTTTTTGATCTCCCATGGTTTTCTATACATCAGGAATTTGAGATGGGCTCAGCTGGGCAGCTCTGTTTGGGGTCTCTGATGCTGCTGCAGTCAGAAGGGGGCTGGAATAGCAGGGGCTGGCCAGGCCTTTCTCCCTTAACCTTTGCTCTCAGGGCCTCTCCATGCTTCTAGCATGGATTGGTTTGGGCTTCTTCACAGCATAGTGGCCTCAAGATAGTGATACATGGTGGACCAGGGTTCCAGGCTTGAATGTTCCACTGACTTAGGCAGAAGCTGGAAGCTGAATCATCTATTATGATCTAGGTTCAGGAGCCACACAGGGCCACATCCACCATAGGTAGGTTTAAGGGAAGGGAACATAGACCTCACCTCTCCATGGAAGGAGCGTCCAAGTCACCAAGAAGAGCCATTTTTGTAAAATCCAACTTACCACGGATGGGGTATGGCAGGGGCTCCAGGACAGTGTGAAGAGCACCACAATGGTCTCTTGACCCAGATCTAGCTGCTTGAGGGGATTTCTCAGTGGGGTGCTCAATGGAGTCTTGCCTGGAGCCAGAGCTCTGAGAAGTCAAGGTTGAAGGAGTCAAGCAGTGAGGAGAGGGGTCCCAAGGGTGGGAGGAGCTGAGTGATATCCATGCAGGAGGGACAGCAAAACCAGTATGATTCAGGCATCCCAGATCAGAAAGGTAAAGTAGTGGATCATGGGGCACAAGGGGCTGAACTCCTACAGCCCTGTGAATACCACAGACTCAGCTTTCAGACTAAGAGTGGGAGCCAGGCCCAGAATGTGGGTTAGCAATGAAGATGGCTGACACCATTGCAAGGGGCCCTGGGGACAGGACTTTGAGAAAGAGAGGCAGGCCCTGGAATTTTTCAATTTGTCTGATTTGTCTTGGTATTACTCCTATTCTATCTCCTGCCACCAGCATCCAGGCAGACAGGAATAAGTCCTACTCTGAGGGGTGGACAGGCTCTCTGGGTGGGAGGTGTGGGTATAGGGGCTGCTTCCGAAATCCCTGCCTGGGAGCACGTGGCCAATAGCCAGGCCTACATGAGAAATTGATTACGTGGCCAACTTGACCGCTTAAGGCTTCAGCAAGCAGAGAGCTGGATCCATAAAGTGCCGCCCCCCACGCTGGGCGCCTCAGCGGCCTCTGTTTGAAGGTAAATCCATCCATAAGCCTGCCGTCACTCTGGGCTTAATGTACATGATTTCTGGCATTTACAGCAGCGCAGCTCCAAATGCTGGAAGAAACTCCAGCAGAATAATTTGCCAGGGAAAGGCGTGAGGACTGGCAATTGCTCATGGCACATCTGAACAGCATCAGCTCCTGGGAAAACAAGCTCCCTGACAACGCACGACCCACTGGCCTTTCTCTGCTGCTACCTCTGCCACTAAGGAGGGTTTTTCTGATGATGGAGATTGTGTGCTGTGTGGGATTTTATTCCATGTGTAGGTGCTGATGTTGGGTGTCTTTGAGACCCTGAGTCAGTGCTGTAAGCTGCGGGAGAGGGTAGGCCTGGTGTGCTTCTCAGCTTGATGTCAGCACAGCAGAGGGTTGGAGGGTCATTCCTCAGGGCCCTGAGGATTGTCTGGGATGGTGGGACCCTCTGCTTTGATTCAAGGTGAGCCATGCTGGTGAAGCCTGTCCCTTGGCTGGAGGGGTTGGGGGGCACTCACCAACCTCACCTCTGTGGCTGCCTGCTCACACCTTAGCCCCTGACAGCATACTCTGGCATCTTTCTGTGGCCTTCTACCTCTATTCTCAGCAGTCCTCTCTACATTTCTCCCCCTTCTCTTCTATTTCTCTGAATCTGTTTCCTTTTTCTGTTTCTGTCTCTCTCAGTTTCACCCTGTCTTTGGGTCTCTCTTCTTTATCTCTCTCTTCCTGATTTTCTCGCTCTCTATTCTTCCCTTTGTCTGTGTGTGCTTTGGCTGTGATCTGTGTGTGTCCCCAAATTTCTTGGCCTCTGTGTGTCTGTCTCTCTCTGTGTCTCTTACTTCCCGTCTCTCCCCACTTCTCCCTGTTTGTGTTTCTCTCTCTCTTTTACTATCTCTTTCCTTCTCCCTGTCTCTGTCCCTGCCTCTATCTTTCCCTGTGTCTCTCACCATTTCTTGTTGTCTTTCTGCCTCTCTGCGAGTCTCTTTGTATCCTTTTCTCTGTTTCCCTCAATTTCTCTGTCTCTATCTTTCTCCTGGACCCTGTAGCAGTGTATAACCTGAGAGTGGGTCCCTGGTAAATTATGGAGCCAGTGAACTCTACTCAATACACTATTTTCTTTTCCTCACCCAGCAGCAACCTCAGCCCTGCCTGTTTCCTGTCCTGCCTAGTCCTCCCAGCCTGGTAGTGAGCAAGGGCTGCAGTCAGATTCAGTTGCTTCACATACCAGGCATACCGTACATTTTTTTTTTTGCCACGTTTTGCTCCTGATCTGCTGGCTTGGGGCTTTAGCTCTCTAAGCAGGTTGAAAGCATGTACACACATGAGTATATCCCAAAAGCAAGGTCTGTGGGCTGCCATGGCCATTTCTCTGCTTCAGGGACTGTGTTCTTTCCTCTTGCCTCCTTTAATTACTTGACTTGAAGGTACTGGTGTCCACCCATATAATGCAGATATGGCCCCCTTGACCTGGGTTGGGTGGTACAAAAGTCTCATACTGGTTTCCCCTTCTGAATAACTGATTTGGGTGAGGTTACACACACACACACACAAAAAAAAAAACCCAAAGAAGTCCTGAGATGAGTATTCACATGTAAGACATTTATAAAGGAAGTACTCTAGGGAACTGATAAGGGGGTGAGTATAGGACCAGGAAGGCAGGGAGACAGGCAAAGGCAGGGAGGGGGATCTCAGGCAATGTCCTTAGAGGGTGGCCTCAGGCTGGTTGTGCAGGGGAACCCTGGAAGGCAAATCATGCCTCTCAATTGTCTCATCCCAAGTCAGGGACCAGGGGATAGTCATCTGTCAACAGTTGTAGGGGGAGGAGTCCCAGGCATTTCCAGTTCCCCATACTTGTAAGCAGAGGTCCATTAGCCTGAGGGCAGTTCTGGGATGACAGGCTGCATGTGCAGGCCACTGAAATCACCCTCGAGACTGGGGACGCAGAAGCAGTGAAAAGGCATCCCCGGGGCTCTGGGTGGAGCATGACATGCTGGCTATGCTAGCCAGGACAGATTCATTGGCTCCTTTGTAACCTTCCCCATCCCTCTCACATTTTTTTCTTAAAGCTTTCAGTTTCACTCCCACTGTTCTCAAAAGACAAATACAAAGCAATGCAAAATAGGTATGACATGTGGGACCTCAGTCTGCCTGGTCCACCTATTCGCCCCAAATTTCTATGAATGCACCTGATAATGATGGTGATGATATATTTATTGAACATTTATATATCCCAGGCAAAAAATCTATATACATTATGTTTATTAACTCATCAAATCCTCACAACATCCTTTTGAAGTAGTTAGTATTATTATCCCTATTCTACAGATGGAAAAAACTGAGGCATAGACAAATTGCTTCCTCAGGAGACACTACGAATAAGTAGCAGAGCTGGGATTTGAATCTGGAAAGACTGGCTCCCAGGGCTCCCATTCATAATCATCATGCTAAACCCAGTCTCCTCTAACATGTGGTCTGAAACACATGGAAGTGATCCCCATCCCCCACCGTTAGAAACACTGACTTTCATCTCTCCCCAAACACTCCATTTTTAGAAATAAACTCTGAATGTCAACTTGCACTGATTCTTGCAGTGGTTTTGATGTTTTCAGAAACCTACATTGCACAGCTTATGGTCTTAAATTTGCTACCTTTGGGGACAAATGCCAAATTGCACAGCAGAAAAAAGGACCCCCGAAAAAGAGAGGCCATCCATGACTTTTCTGTAAGCCTAGGCCCTGAGAAAACCTTCTCCTTGTAGCCAACAACAGCAACAAAAGCTTCTGTCTCAACAGGTAAAGGGTAGGGATGTGGAACCTAGTCAAATTGTTGGGTGGCAGCAACTAGGCAGTGGACAAAATCTCCTCAGGGCATTTGTAAGCCTGGGGCTGCCTAACTAGCCTCCTGGTGTCTATTCACAGCCCTTCTTTTCAAAGTAGCCAGAGCCAGGCACATGTGGTTACATCAGTTAACTGCTTTTAAGCCTCCAATGGCTTCCCATCACTCCTGGGCTAAAATCAAAGTTGGAGCAGTTGCACTGCACAATGTGGCCCCTGTGGACATCTTCAGACTCATCCTTCACCTCTTGTATTCTCCTCAACCCACTGGGTTCCAGCCATGCTGGCCTCACAGAGCCTCAGAATCTCCTTTCTGCCCCCAGGGCCATTGCACATGCTGTTCTTTCAGTTCAGAACACTCTCCTCCAACCTGCTTTGAGCTAGTTCAATGGTTCTCACAGTGGGGTCTTGGGAATAGCAGCATCAGCATCACTTGGGACCTTATTAGAAATGCAAATGTGAGGGCCCCATCCCAGACCTGCTGAATCAGATTCTCTGGGGATGGTTTGGGGGCCATACTCTGAGTTATAACCAGTCATCCAGGGGATTCTGATGCCTGCTAAAATTTGGGAAATTCTGGCTCAGTCAACCCTTCCCTATTTCAGCTCACACACCATTTATTATGCTCTTAGGGATGACCTCATGACAACTTCCACTCAAGTGTAGGTTGGGGTCTTTTCTGGCAGAGAGACTGTTTCTGTTTGCAATTGCACAAAAGTGGGATTAATTGGTTATAGCTTGTCTCCCTGGTTAAACTGTAAACTCTGTGAGGGCAGGGATCATGTCCATTTTGCTCAGAACATGGATCTTCAGAACTTTGTACAATGTCTGGCACAAAAATTGCATGACATTAACTAAATGAACAAATGAAGGTTGAATCCTAGCTTTGACATTACTGACTCCCCCAAATCCTAGTTTCTTTTCTGTGGTGCCAATACTTTCCCCTGTCCTCCTGGCCACTCTGTGAGAGAACAATGTCACCAGTAGCAGCACAAGCACTGTTAACAGCACTCACTATGGGCCAGGTGCTGTTCTGAGCACTTTGCAGGTGTTAAATACAAGAGAGAGTCCATTATCAATTCTGTGCAGGTATGGGGATTTCCACTCTGACCACACTGGGGAAAAGAGGTGGGAAGTGAAGTTTAGGTGTGGCCTGAAGCAGCTTGTGGGTTATCATGTGACCTCAGTACATGGCACCTTAAAAATAACAAGCTCCTGAAAGCAGGAGGCATTCTTCCCACTTTATACATTGTCTTAGTCAGCTAGCAACAAAATACCACAGACTGGGTGGCTTAAACAACAGATATTTATTTCTCAAGGTTCTGGAGGCTGGAAGTCCAAGATAAAGGTGCTGCCATATTCAGTACCAGGTGAGAGCTCTCTTCCTGGCTTGCAGACAGCTGCCTTCTTACTGAATCCTCACATGGCAGAGAGGGGGGCGGTACATAGAGAGATACCACGTACTCCTGTCTCTTTTTATTCTTATTAGTATGCTAATCCCATTACAAGGTCTCCACTCTCATGACCTCATGACCTCATTACCTCTCAAAGGCCCCACCTCCAAATACCATACCATTGGGGGTTAGGGCTTCAACATATAGATTTGGGATAGACACAAAAATTCAGTCCATAATAACATCCCTCAGGGCCCCTGGGACTGTGCTGGGGGCAGCTCCAAAGTCTGGATTGAAAATGCCCAGGATGTAGGTCACCAGGACCCTATATTTGACATATCTTTTCTTCCCCTGCCACCTTTTCAGGGTAAGGAGTTCCAGAGCAAAAGTTGTGCAGCCTCTTAAAACCAGAAAGTTAGCTATGCCATGAAGAAGTTTAGGTCAGTGTCCTGTGAGACCCTGATTGCCTCCAGGATCATAAAAACTGGCACAGGGACCAGAGGAATGTGCCATATGAAGACAGAGAAGGGGTGTTGGGATTGGATCCACAAAGGTATCATCTCCTCACAAACTTCAGATGAGGGAAAAAAATGGCTTCAGAAGAATCAGCTGAGGGTGTGTTGCTCCATGCTTGCCCAATTTGCTCTTAGTGGCTTCTGCAGGCCCCTGGGGTTCTTAGGGCCACCACTGGCAGGTCCTATTTGCTAACAGCCCAAGATAGTCTTGAAGGATAAACATACTCCAAAGAGACTGGGATGAGCATGGTAGAGGAGGAGGAGATGTTTCCTTGGGGAACATGGCTCCTCTCTAGCTTCCATGCTTTCTTGATTACAGGAGTCTGGGGGTCGCAGTCTGGAAGTAGGTAAATGGGGTTTCCCTGGCAACCTTGGCCTTCAGCCACCCCTTTCTGTAATTGTGTAGCAGATCATCCTCTCACCACCTCCAAGCCTACCAGCTTTTGGAATCCTGCAGCTGCTTCACCTGGCAGCAAAGAGAGCAAAGATGCCTGGTAATTTATGTTCCCCTGGAGTAGTCCTTGACCAATAACCAATGAGTGTGTCTGTGTAGGGGAATGGTAAAAACTTCTGCTCCATGCTCCTGGGGAGGGTTCTGAGGTTTGACTTCCACTGTTGCCAAAGTTACCTTTTCAGTGACTTTACCTGATATCTCACCTTTGTTCAGCTCCTACTCTCTCCAGTCCCACTTCTTTACCCTCTGCTGGATTTTACTGAGAACATTGACTAAGAGGTCACTTTGATGTGAATCCTTGTCTCAGGGTTTGCTTCTGGGGATCCAACTTAAGACAATTTCATGAGCCTGAATCATTCAAATACCAGTGATAACAACAATGGCCATTTTTAGAAAACTTGCTATGTTCTGACTTCCTGACAGATAGGCTAGCCCCTTGGAGTCTTCAAAGAAGTCTGAGAGACAGTGAGAAAACTGAGGTTAAGAAAGAATCTACAATTTTGGACCTTCACACTAGAAGGAATACTTCCCAATACCACCCACTTCATATCTTCCCTTTTCCACATTGCTGCAGGGGATCATCTGGCTCCTGTAGGAGCACTTCATTCATTGAACATACTCTCTCAGCACCTGCCAGGAGCCAAGAATTTGGTGTTGGGATGCAGTGGTGAAAAATTATATGTCCTCAGTTAGTAGGAAAAACTGACAAGCAAAAGAACAGTTTGTGTGGGAAAAATCTGTGAAAACTCAGTTTGCTGTGGGAGTTCACATAAGTAGTGTCATACAGTCTCAGGGCATTGAGGGGTTGGAGGGCGTGTCCAAAAAGGGAGTCCTCCTGTCTTCCCTTCAATTACTTGGAGAAAATTATAGTTTTTCCCCCTAAGGCATCTTCTCTCTAGCAGAAATATTGTTCCCCGTCTTCCTCAGCCTTTCCTCATTAGACTTGGTTCTCAGATTCCTCAATGTGCCAATTGCCTCTCTGAGTACAGGTTTGTAAATGTCCTTTCTAAAGCATGAGACCCAGCCTAACTTAGAAACCCAGGTCATTTGATCAGGGCAGAAAGTGGTGGGTACATAAACCTTAACCTCCTCTGAATGAGGCCCCTTGCTCCTATTAATGTGTCCGCACCCAGTTGCTTCCCTCAGAATCTAGAGCTAGTCACACTTCTCAAAAGTTTTTCAAACGAAATATGTCTCATTTCATGTTGAAATGCCTCTTATCTCATTTTTATGCAACTGACTTTTTAAGCTGAATGTGACATTTTACATGTATTTCTGTTCATCATTGTGCTAGTTAGTCTCTTTTCTCCCTCCATATCCATTCTGTGATCTTTGTTCTCTTCTGTGTCTCAGGAGGCTGACCTCTGCAGATGATATTGCTGGGCTCTCTGGTCCTCTGGCGTCCTGTTGTGTGTGGTCAATGAGAGGTACCCACAGGAGTTTGGAGTGAAGGAAGAGAGTAATGTTGGGTATTTATCGTCCCCTCAAATCTCTTTTCCAGGCCACAGTATTAACAGTTGCTGCACTTCTCTACCTATAGCCACAGCTCCTGTCTGGTGGCCCTTCTTCCATGGTTGCCATGCTGAATTGTGGCAAATCCATTCATTCCTATTGCCTTTTCAGGCTGTCTTAAACCTGTTTGAACTGGTTAAACAACAGGTATGTATTTCTTACAGTTTTGGAGGCTGGGAAGTCTAAGATCAAGGTGCCATCAGATCTGGTATCTGGTGAGGGCCTGCTTCCTGATCTGTGGATGGCTGTCTTCTTGTATCCTCACATGGTGGACAGAAGAGAAAGAGAAAAGAAACTGTTTTGTGTCTTTTTATAAGGGCACTAACCCAATTCAAGAAGGCTCTACCCTTATGACGTATGATGAAGGCTCTACCCTTATGATGATCTCCTGAAGGCCCCATCTACTAATACTATCTTCTTGGGGATGAAAATTTCAACATATACATTTTGGGGAGACACAAACATGCAGCCCACGCACAGGCCTAAGAATGGTCACAGAAATCTGTTGTTGGTAGCTCCTGGATGAATCACCATTCATTGTGAGTTTCCATAACTCTACCTCCACCTCTGTAAATAGCCCCTTCATTGCACTCTTTTCAATTAAACCCTTCTGAGCATGTGACTTGTTCCCATTGGGTCCCTAACAGATATAATTTAATTATCTTGACTTCAGCTCGTCACTCCAGTCCAGTGAAATCTTTTCAAGGCTTAGTTGTTCATCCATCATAATAGCTTTTTATTTCCAGCTTTGCTTTACCTGGAAACTTGCTAAACAAGCCTAATTTTCTGTCCAAAGTCAGCCAAGTCCTACACTGCTCAAATTTGCCTGCAAGGAGATCTGGTGTGAAAAGCTCACCTTAAGCAGGGGTCATCACTAGTTTCTGAAAATATCAGATGTACTCTCTCCCTCCCACTCAGCAACTGCCATTGAGAAGCATGCTAGATGGTTGGTTGGTGGGTGGAGAGGAAGTAAAAGGACACACAGAGAGGTGAGTCCTTGTGAGTGGCTGAGTCACATGTAAGACAGGGCATCAAGTGGAGATCAGTGAGCTCCTGCTGCCTGTGGGAGGGGAGATGGGCTATGTGATAATTCAGCCCCTACAGATGTGGTGAGTTCTTCACCGTTTCTGCACTAATCCTGTCAGTGTGAGATCTGGCCATATGGCTCTCTCTTACTGGACACTCCCAGTAAGCTGCCTTTATGTAAGGTTGCCTGAATGAATTACACACAAAAGGGGTAATAACGTATATTCTAACTCTTCATCCAAGTCACCGACAAATATAATGTTGGTGAGGGCAAGGCAAGTGATGGCGTTTGGCTTGCCCCTGAGTCCTCGCCGAAGACTGACATCAATGCACATCAATGCTCATGGAAGACACTGCTAGTGCTCACTGCTATGTATATTGTCCTCTTCTTTCTGACTGCATAGTTAAATCTCATCTCCCAGCCCCTTGTTGTCAGATGGTCCCTGTATTACTGAATTCTGGTCAGTAGAATGTGGGCGGGGATGATGTACACCATTTCTAGTCCTGGCTGGTAAAAACTTCCCACACAAGATTCTCATGCCCCCTCTCCAGAAACCTTGGAGGTCAGAAATTAAAGATGACAGCATTATAAGATGGAAGGACCCATATATATAAATTGACTATACAGGGGCAAAGCCACTCTTGCTGATTACATTGTGCTGTGATGTAAGCAAGCAATTTTATTGCTTGAGCCACTGAGATTTTGGGGATGTTTGTTTTACCAGTTAGTGTACCCTAATACCAGAATGGGTACCAGAAATGTGGTTCAAACCCACATAGATGTGCAGTTATTCAATCAGCTATAATTTAACAAACTATATTATCAGCTAGCCCAATTTTGTTCATATTTTCTATAAGAATAAGCTGTGATTTGTAAAATTCTTTTCATAAATCAAGAATTATTATGTGTGTTACTTCCCCCTGATCTACTGGGTGACTTACTCTGATTTATCTATAAAAAGATACAGAGTAAGTTTGGCTTGACTTGTGTATAATGAATCCATGCTGGTTCTCAATGATCTTTCCTCCCTCCCTTCTTCTACCACCTTTTTTCTCTTTTGCTGGGAATTCAAAAACCATCTTTTTAAGAGTTGACTTACATTGTTTTTCTAGAAATCATCCTCAATTTTATATTGCTACAGTTCTTTAAAATCTACATTTCTCTCCTTTTTAATAAGGCAAGACATTTGTTCTTTTTCAGTAGATTTAGCTTCCATGAACATAGAAAAAATATGTATTTGACCACTTCACAGAAACCCCCAGAACATTATAACAGCTTAACTCCACTTCCTCCCTCTTGCCACAATAACTCACATTTACTGAGCACATGCTATGTGTCAGTCTTCTAAGTACTGCATTCATATTGACTCATTTAATCCTCACTGCCATGCTATGAGGCTGGTGATTATTATTTCCATCCTACATTTGAGAACACTGAGACCCATAGAAGTGAAGCAATCTTCCTGGGAGGTTCTCAGCTTACCAATGGCAGAGCTGGTATTCAAATCTCATCAGTCTGCCCTCAGAGACCACACGCTCAACCAGCACACTCTACGGCGCTCTCTGGCAACTTCTAGGCTGGGGTTGGTTTGTTCTGATTGTTTTTCTTCCTTTGCCAAACATATCATTTCTTCTTTTCCCTCCCTAGCATGTCCTGGTGAATAGAAAAAGGTACCCTAGCCCAGGGCAGTTCCACTCTCAGGCTGGAAAGAGTTTCCCCTCTCCAAACCCAGCAGAGAAGAGGAAGGCATCTTTGACCTTCCCACCTAGCTTCCACATCAGTGGAGCCCACCAAAGCTACTTACTGTCTTGGACACTCACACAGTTGCTACCTAGTAACTTCCTTTGGAGCACTTGGGGGGCAAAAGAGAGGGAACATGCCTGCAATGTAATTAACACTATAACAACTTGTTTCCCCCTTGGAGAATTACACCATTAGCTGCTTCAATTGTGCATGAAATATAAATTACATTACTCGGAGGCATCATGTCGGAGCAGACAAGATGCTAAGTGACGAGGCTCTCCATGGTGCATCCCACTCCCAGCCAGCGGGTCAGATGGAACACAAGCCCTGAGGCCTCAAACCAGCAGATCTGCCCTGTGATCTCCCTGGCTGTTCCAGGCTTAGAGGACCCACAGCAAAGAATCTTTCCTGGGTGGTCCAGAAAGCCAGATCCCAGGAACATTGTCCCTAGCACTTTTTTGCTTTCTGAAAGGGTTTGAATCTGGGGACCAAGCCCCTTCTCATCCTCAGCTCCCACGCACGAGCAGACAAAAGGAGCTGCTTTCCTTCTTGCATCGTGTGTGTGTGTGTGTGTGTGTGTGTGTGTGTGTGTGTACTGGAGAAACTAGTCCAGAGTGCTAACCTGTCAGGTTGAGTGGGAAGCAGGTGGACAAATCCACTTGAGAAGGGAGGGAGGTAATCCTTCACAAGACAGATCCAAACTTGTCCTTGACGTTCATCCATCCTGCCATCCATTAATTCATTAATTCATCTTGCTGAAAGTGCATCGATTCCCCACGTGGGCCAGGCCCACACAACTACCTACTTCCTTTCAATGCCAGCTGTCTGGGTACTAACCTAAGCCAGCTTGAGATCTTTACTTTGTGTATAATTAGAGCTGAGTTGATAAGCTGCTGAGAAATAAGATGCAGGATTTTTGTCTGTCATCCTTCTTTGAGGACACTGAAGGAACTTTTTAAATCTTGGTGTCATAAGAAGGTGTCTTTGCTTTTTCAGAAGAGACACAGGTTCATTTATATCTGAAGCCACCAGACTTCCTATCCAGGGGTCCCATTCTGCCCTGGCCCTAGTGCCCTTGTGCCTGGTCCCATGGGGATAGTTGGGAGGCCTATCCCTGGGTACCACCAGCAGCTGCTGGACAGGCACAGTGCCAGCTCCCTCTCACCAGAACCCCTGTCAGGGCAGGAAGTTTGGAAACTCAGCCTAAAGCTCCGGGAGAAATTTGGGAAAATATCTTGCAATTTCCCTAATGACAGCTGTACAAATCACACAACCACCCCTCAAATCCCCTGTTGCTGAGCAGAGCCAAAAACAGGAAGAGCCAAAACCCACATATGGGTTCAGGGAGACCTTTGGAAGCTGTCCCTGTGGAAGGCCTAGGGGATAGGGGTGCAAAAACACTGCAGGGGCTCTGGTTCTGCCTGGGCAGGAAGAGACCACTTCAGGGTACCCCCCTCTGGCACAAACCCATTCTGAGGAGCCCCAGCCCACAGAGGTCTTACCATCTGCCCTCTCTTTGTCCAGCTTCCCACCTCATAC
Source organism: Trachops cirrhosus (assembly GCA_028533065.1). Taxonomy (NCBI): domain Eukaryota; kingdom Metazoa; phylum Chordata; class Mammalia; order Chiroptera; family Phyllostomidae; genus Trachops; species Trachops cirrhosus. Next base: position 48,762,495 of record CM052552.1, read on the forward strand.
TCCCTCCCAGAGCACAGTAATCCAGGAGACTCTGAACAGGGCCTACAGGAGACAGGGTGACAGCTGTCAGCTCCTGGTATTTTTCTAGCTTGGGAAACCTCCTCCATTCTGTAGATCCAAATATTTTCTTGGACTTTGATCAAGACCCAGATCAAGCTTTTCCTCCCCCTTTTCTCACAGAGCTGTCCTGGGCTCCCTCCCACACCCTGGTCAGAATGCCTAAAAACACTCAGTTGTGCTATGCAGTCTGCCTCTTGATTCCTGGTTCCCTTAGAACCATCTGCTGTGAAAAATCACAAAACTGCCAGATGGGGGACAGGAAGGTTTCTGTTTCAAATTTCTCTCTCTTTCTCTCTCTCTCTCTCTGGCTGTACCATTGTTCTAGGGACACAGTAGGTGTTTAATCATCGATCCTCAGTGCAGTGGGAAACAATTGTCCTTTAATTGTCTGATTTTGTGAGATAGAATTCTAGGTAAATATTAATGGCTCCATTTCACAGATTGGGAAACTGACACATGAGAGGCACAGAGGTAGCTGGCAGGTGTTCTGTTTTTTTTTTTTTTTAGCACTTCTGCCCTGCTCTGGATTAGGTACTGGGGAAATACACACACACACACACACACACACACACACACACACACACACACACACACACACAGAAGTCATCCTTGGCTCCAGGGAGGGTAAGGGGCTTACTGTTGAATGAAAGGGTGGGAGACTGAGCTTCCTTGCTTTGCATATTGTAGACAAAAGTCAGAGTTGCAGAGAAGCCTGTCACTGGGACCCAGCTCCTGGAGAGTCCCACACAGCTTACTGAAAAGCAAAGACAAGGAAAGAAAAACTCTGCATAGAGCTCTTGGCTGGAAGGGCTGGTCCTTGCTCATAGATTAGATGAGAGCTGAAACTATATTAGAGTCTGTGTGGTCTAGTGAGAAATCTGAAAAGATGACTGATTTTTTCATGGACAAGATGGCTTCTAATGTAATTCATGACAACAGTAGCTACTATTTTTGAAAGGTCACCTTGTGGTAGGCCTGGTGCTGATTCTGCAGTAGAAAGGGGTGCTGGTTACCACTGTGGCCTGTTGCCAGGCTGCCCTAGGTTCCAATCCCAGCTCTATCACCATATCTCAACTATGTGACTTGGGTGTCACTGAACCTCCTTTGTTCTCTGGTTCTGTCTGTAGAATGGGGATACAATAGTTCTTTCCTCATGGGGTGTTGTGGGGATTAAATGGATTAACATAAGTAGAGAATTTAGAATCCTATACTCAAAGTGTGGTCTGTGAACCAGCAGCTTCTGCCTTCTACTGGAGCTCATTAGAAATGCAGGGTCTCAGGCCCTCTCTCACACTTGCTGAATCTGCATCTGTGTGTTGACAAGGACCGCTGGAGGTTCACATGAATGCTAGAAGCACTGGCCAGAACAGAGCCTGCAGCACAGTAAGTGCTCTGTATCTGTTGGCTGCGATTAGTGTTATTATTTATTATCCTATCTAATCCCGCAGCACACTCACAGGGCAGGAAACCACGACTCAGACAAGGTATGTATGCTACTTCAGGTCCCACACAGGAGGAAGCAGGATTTCAGTGCAAAGAGAGGCAGCAACCAGCCTCCTGCCCCCAGAACTGAGGGGCTTTCAGTGTTAAAATGAAGATGGTCCCAGGAAAACCAGTGCGGTTTTGGTTGGTCACCATAAGTGCAGATAACTCCAGTGTCTGGAGTTCCTAGCTACTAAGGGGCACAGCATCATGACAACATACTTTTTGTTTTTTTACTGTGATTAAATACAAATGTCAGAGAATTGACTGTTTGACGTGTACAATTAAGTGCCATTAAGTACACTTATAATATTCTGTAACCACTCACCACACTCTAGTTCCAGAAATTTTTCATATGTCCCTGAATGGCAACCCAGTACCCATTAACAGTTACTCCCTATTTCCCTCTCCCACCAGCCCTTGGCAACCACTAATCTACTTTCTGTCTCCATAAATTCATCTATTCTTGACATTTCATGTAAATGGAATGAGACAATATGTGTGGTCTTTTGTGTCTGGCTTCTTTCAGTTAATCAAGTGTTTTTGAGGTTCATGCACATTGCAGCATGTGTCAGAATTTCATTCCTTTAATGGCTGAATAATATTCTATTGTATGACTATACCACATTTTGCTTATCCATTCATACATCGATGGGTATTTTGGCTGTTTCCATCTTTGACTATTGTGAATAATGCTGCTGTGAACATTCATGTACAAGTATCTGTTGGAAACCCTGCTTTCAGTTCTTTTGGGTGTATACCCAGGAGTGAAATTGCTGGGTCATGTAGTAGTTCTAGGTTTAACTTGTTGAGAAACAACATGAGTTTTTAAGTCCCTGTATGTGTTGGGCACTGAAAAGACCCTTAAGATCCAGACAAAAACACTGCTTGGATCCTGCCCTTGTGAGCTGCCGTTCCAGGGTGAGTCATTGGACCTTCCCAGGGCGCCCCCAATTCCCTTGGTTGCCAGCCCAGGCTGGGGAGCCTCCAGGTGGCTTCCCGCTACTCTGCATCCTCCTTCAGGGAACTGGAGGAACATTTACTTTAGGACAAGCCAGCCCTAGAGATTTCTGTTACACAGTTACACTGAAGAAAACCAATGGAGGCTAAAGAAACCCAGTGGGGTGCACCCAAGTGTGTTGTAGTCCTTCAGTGTAGGACCATCAGTGTCAATGACTTAAGAGATGTTGGAGGGAAGAGGTAGGGAGGAGAGAGTCAATTTCTGGATCTGTCGTTGGGGAAGGAGGAGTAACCTCAAAGCAAAGGGTGAACATTTCTTTTTGCTTTCCGTATGAAGTGCTGGCTCATACTTGCCTTAGTGAGTTTGGCTTTGAAATGCTAGGCATGAGAGGGCACACAATAGGGTGTTCAGTGCCTGGGTGGTCACCATTCAGGGGCTTCCTGTGTATTCTGAACTAATTAATGGTCTTTGGTGATTCCCCAGATTCTTTCCCAGTGACCTCCGGCCCTCTGAGGAACAATGTCAGGTGAAGGCTGTTATGGGAGACCAGAGGGTGGGCCAGAAGTTTCCTGTAGCTGGAACCTGGGCTCTCTCCCTCTCCCAAGGCCAGGTGAGATAGGAATTGGGCTTTGTTGATTCTTTCAGGTTAGAAGCCAACACAGAGCTGAGAAAGGAAGGAGGAGGAGGAGAGCTTTTCCTAGAGGAAATAATGACCAGAAGGGCCAGAAGTCAGAAAGAGGGGTGGTGGGCACACAAATGCTGCTGCTGAGGTTGTGGGATAATGAACTAGGGGAGAGGAAGGGTGAGAGGCCAGCAAAGGCCAACCTCCAAACTATAAGGCATAATGTTTTCTCTTCCTCACCCAGCTAAATAGGCTGTTTTTCCTCTCTCTCTCCACTGTAAACACTCAGGCCTTCACCTCCACGGTGTACTGAACCCCAAAATAGGGCCCTTATCTGTGTGCCCCTCCCACCAACCTGTCCCTGTTGCTATGGAAACTATCTGGGGTAAGGTGATCTCTCTCTACTTGCAACCTCCCTGCTTTCAGCACCAATCAATCAACCCCCCCAACCCCATCTCTCAGGGGGACATCCTAGGGGAGAGTAAGAAAGAAGAGAAATTAAACACAGGAAAAAGAACAACAACAGTAATGAGAAATGAACAAAGAGAGGGAATGATGTAATTCCAGCTGTTGATCAATTCCTTTTGTCCCTCCAGCCACCACACCCTTCCTGTGCTTAACTTCTAAAGGAGGAAGGGACTCTCTGGTGGGGGTTTTCCAGAGCTGCCAGGCTGGACCCAGGGAAGTTTTTCTGGCCATGGAGGCCTTTGGAGAATTTGCCTTGCAACTGTCCATTCTCTTCCTCTGAAGGAAGGTCAGTGGAATGACGACGAATCAGCCTGGTCATGGGTAATTAGAGACAGGCTTACCTGCCAGAGTGAGCAATGTTATAAGGGGGTTGACCACTGGGATTTATTTCCTGTGGAAGACTGTATTTTGTACAAATGACTAAAACAATAGTTTCTGCCCTACATGCTATTCTGGAACCTTATCTTGCTCCCATACAGAGGTGGAGCCTGTGTCCTCTCTCCTTGAGACTGGGTGAACCTTATGATTGCCTCTACAAATAGCAGGGCAGGAGTGATATTATGAGACTTTTGAGGCTAGGTTAGAAAAGGCAGTATAGCTTCTGCCTGTCTCTCTTGGGACATGATCCTTGGAACCCAGCCATCACGTTGTGAGAAAGCCTAGACTATACAGAGAGGTCACATTGAGATGTTCTTGAAAACAGCCCCCACTGAGGTCCCAGTTAACAGCCAATGTTAACAACCAGACTTGAAATGAGCAAGTTTTTGAGATGACTCCAGCATTAGCCACTTTGTAACTGAAACCACAGCTAGAATCGCCTAGCTGAGCCCAGCCAATCCTCAGAACCCATGGAGATAATAACAGTTTTTGCAGTTTTATGCCAGTAAAATTGGGGCAGCTTGTTTTACAACAATGCAAAACTAGAATGAAGTTGGACATTAGAAATTACAAGTGTGGCCCTGGCCACTGTGGCTTAGTGAGCTGGAGCATTGTCCCATAACCTAAAGGTTGCCAGTTCGATTCCCAATCAGGGTACATGCCTAGGTTGTGGTTTCGATCCCCAGTTGAGATGCGTGTGAAAAGCAAGCCATCAATGCTTCTCACATTGATATTTCTCTCTCTCTCCCCCACCCTCAAATGAGAATAAAATAAAAAAGAAATTAAAAATCTGGTTTCTATGGCAAGATTTGCCACAAGCTCACTTCAGCATCTCAACTGTCTCTGAAAGCATAGAAGTTTAACTGTTTCACATAAATAACCTGGTTGATGGTTGGTTTTGCTCTTGGTACACATAGCCATTATTAGTCACTGCTTTGATTATAAATGCTGTGAGGGGTCTAGGTGAAAATTATGATCTAGATGATGATTTTGTGCTCCAAAAGAAACAGCTGTCCCATTTCCGCTGGGCACTTGTCTAAGCAGTTTGCCCATGGATGTCAGTCTTAACCACACCAGCTAATAGCCTGTTGTCTATTTTTTGTCAGTTACAAAACCAATGGACTATCTGCATGTTTTCTCACTACATCATTTTATTTGTGAAGTACTGTCCAATTTTTAATCCTAACTGGGCACCAGCTCTCTAGCTGATAGTCATCACCTTTCTTTCTGCTCACAATCAAAATTCTTGAAAGTTGTATACACCAGTGGTTCTCAAAGTTTAGCTTATATTACAATCACCTGGAGGGCTTGTGAAAAACCAGATTCCCAGAGTGCACCTTAAGAATTTCAGATTTGGTAGGTCTTGGGCAAGGTTCAAGAATTTTAGTTTCTAACAAGCTCCCAGATGCTGCTGATGCTGCTGGTCTCTGAACCATGCTTTTAGTAGCACTAGTATATGTTACCTCTATTTCTCCTTCTGTTTCCCCTTCAGCCTAGTACAAGATGATTTTTCCCCTTCACCATGGATGTGTAATGGTCAAATCTAATCGCTTCTTCTCATTCCTTACCCTCCTTTGACATCTAGACTTCATTAAGTGTCACTGACCACTTTTTCCTTCCTGCAACTCCTTCCTCCCTTGCTTCCTGCTACACATCTCTTCTAGTTCTAAACCTATCCTATTGCTCTTTCTTCATCTCTTTCTCACCTCTCAAGGATTGACATGCTCTAGTGTTCTCTTCTTGATCTGTTTTTAGTCTCTACTCTTTCTACCTGGCTCCTACTGCCATCTTCCATCTGCACAGCAGTACCTTCCAAATGTATAACTCCAGCTGTAGCCTCTTTCCTGGGCATCTCCAGTTGGGGATCCTGTTGACATTCAAGTGTCCCAAACCATCCTCCCACCTTTTCCAGTAAACCTGCTTTATATCCTTAACCCCCTGAAAGCCAAATGGTCATCAGATCCTAGCCATAAATGTTTCTTTAATTCCCTCTCTCCTTTGTTCTCCCCTTCCCCACCCTCCACTTTTTCAGGTCCCCAGTAGCTCCTGTCTGGACCATTATCATGGTTTTCTAAGTGCTTTCCTTGCTGCTAACCTGTTTCCAAGCCATTCCATTTGTTTCCACCATTACTAGTTAGATTTCTGACATAGAGATCAGATCACTCAATTCCCTGAATAGAACAGTGGAATGACTTTCCATAAGCATGGCAGACATGATAGTTCTCCACCTTCTAATCTTTTGGCCATTCGTGTGGACATTGCCTTCCAACATGCCTTCACTCTCGATAGTCAATGGCTCTTTATTGAGAGACTGCCTCCCAGGATGCCAGAGCCATTTCATTGTACTATGTGGACAGCCCAAAGTGCATGGAGGCAGGTCTGAACCAGTGACTGATGGGTGGGCACTGTAAGTTCTTTAGCTCTTTTGCTCCAATCTGGACATTTCTGTCTATGGAGTTCTCCTACAGGATGAGGCTAAAAATGCACTTTGAGGGACTTAGCTTAGTATGGCCCTTGGTTTTGCTTCTCATCTTTCCCTACTCCCTTTCTAGCTGTTCCTGGTCACATCTCATAAATCATTTTAACTAGAATCCTTGTCTCTGAGTCTGCTTCTGGGAACCTGGACGTAGACAAGTACTTGGAGAATAAAATGAAAACTCCTAAATCTGGAAATCAAGGCCCTTCAAAATATGGTTCTAACAGTGTTTCTGGATTCATGTTTTCCAAGTTCCATCTGACATTACAGCCACATCAAGGACTTGCATTCCCAGAAAAAAAAAAAAAAAAAAAACGTGCTTCCAGACTCCTGTGGTTCTGATTGTGTGTTACCCCTTTTAGGCATGAAAATCCAGCTAATCCTTGAAGGCCCAGTACACATATGAAGCCTTTTGAAATCCTTCTTTGGGTGCTACCACCCCTGTTCCTTTTGTCTTTGTATTTTGTATATTTTCTTGGTACAATATTAACTGAGTTAATGGATATAAGTCTGCTTCCCACATGCAAATGTGAACTAAGGCATAACCATTTAATTTTGGTATTCTTGGCAACTTGCAGAGTATTTGATTCTTGGTATGTGCTTGGTATAGGATGAATTGTATCCCCCAGAAAATATATTAATATGTTGAAGTCCTAACTCCAAGTACCCCATAATATGATTATATGTGGAGGTAGAGTCTTTGCATGTGTTGTCAAGTTAAGATGAGGTCATTAGGGTGGACCCTAATCCAATATGACTGGTATTCTTATAAAAAGGGGAAATTTAGACACAGAGACATGCACACAAGGAGAATGCCATGTGAACATGAAGGCAAAGATTCAGGTGATGCCTCCACAAACCAAGGGATGCCAAAGATTGCCAGCAAACCACCAGAAGCTAGGGGAGAGACCTGGAACAGATTCCTCCTCACAGTCTTAGAAAGAACACTTTCATCTTGGAGTTGTAGTCTCCAGAACTGTGGGAAAGTACATTTCTGTTGTTGTAAGTCCCCACTCAATTCATGTCAGTTTGTTATGGTAGCCCTAGGAAATTAATAGTGCTTAATGCATGTTCATTGATTGAATGAATTTGATATAACACTTACTTAGCATTATAAAATACCAGGCACTGTTCTAAGTCTTATACAAGCATTAACTCCTTTAATTCTCATAACACCAGTATGAGGCAAGTATTGTTATTTTTCTTAATTTACAAGAGAAGGAAATTTAGGCAGAGAGGTTATGTAACTTACCCAAGTTTGCAAAGCAAGTGATAGAGTCAGAATTTGAAAGGCAGTCTGGCTTCAGAGCCTAAGGAGTTTGCCACTATGCTATGGTGAATTAAGATAATTTTTATAACAACAGTTGCAAATGAAGTTGTCAGGGCAGATAGGCAGAAGAGGAAACTTGGAGGGTAAATGGTTGAGTTTCACTTGGGTGGTAAGTGGCGGAGGTGGAAATCTACCTCTTCTCTTTGATTCCTAATCTAGTCCCCTTTCTACAAAGTAGAAAACATGGGCCTTGAGAGTACCTCATGATAAATACTCACATTTGAGAGTTATTGCCACTAGTCTGAGTATGAACCAGTAAAAATGGGGCAGATTGTTGTCAGGGAGACCTGGCTCACAGGAGAGAGGATGTGCTGTTGCTAGTTATGGGCTAACAGTGGTCGTGTAAATTTTCATTCTCAGTGAGTATAACTTCCATGACTGATGGTCATAGATAGAATTGCTTGGACTTTAGATTTGTGGACCTGATGCCCATAAACCACATTTTCATATAGAATACATGTCTGAGGAGAAGCGGGCATGTTTTAATCTCATGAATTACGGCGCTGCCTCCCTCTAAAACCTGAGCCAGCCTCCGATGAGTGAAGAGGTTGCTGTGACAAGGGAAAAACCCACCCAATGCCTCCTAGCTTCCCTTCCTCACTCCCTCCTCAGAGACCAGCATTTATTTACTCTGTAGGAGGGAAGGATGTTCTAATCGTTTTTTAAGGGCTCTTGCTGCTTTGGAGTGGCAAGAAGAGAAGAGATGTGCACATACAATTTTGGGCTCTTCAGTCATGATTCTAAATAGTTGTTGAGAGCTGAGTGGTTTAGCAATGGACTTGCTTACAAGGGGTGGTGGTGGTGGTGGTACTGGTGGTGGTGTGTACGTGTGTGTGTGCACATGGGCACATCTCTGCTTCTTCATTACAACTTGGCTTTGCTTATCAGGTCTTTTTAATGCTGGGTAACTTTGGGGTTGAAGAAGTGGGAGGAAAGAACATGTGCTTGCTGAAGAGCTTCCAGAAGGATGGGGTCTGCCATAGATGGACAAAACCTGTTCGCCAACAAAGAGCACAAGTCATAAACAAGCCTTGTGCCAGGAGTGGGTGCTGTGGAGGTGCTGCCAGGTGCCACTGGTGTGGGTGCAAACCCTGTCAGGTACTGATATGAGAGGGTGGGTAGTGGGTCCAGAACGAGGTGGGACCAGAGTGGAGTTGGGACCAACACACTCAGATGGGCTCATGGGTGCTTAGCTGAAGACTGGGCCAAATGCCAGGAGATACAATGCAAGAGGGCAAGACAGAAGCCAGGCCGGGACATGGGCAGGTGATCAAACAATGGGATGCTGAAAGAAAGACGGAACAGACACCTGGGGGCCTGTGTATGATTTGTCTGCGAGGGGAGGCCAGGAAAGCACTGAGTCAGGTAGAAAGATCACCAGTAATTCCTTCTCCCTGGAAGGATTTTTTAATGTTGGGAGAACTTGTGTGGTGGTGTTAACCCAATATCCCACAATGCCTTAATCCTAAGATCACCCTGAACTTCACTTGGCTCCCAGGCCATCATCCTCTCCTTGGTTTGTTCATCTCTCTGCTTACTCCTTAGCCCCCTTTGCTGGTTACTTCTCGCCTCTCTGACCTCTCACCTTTGCAGTGCCTCAGGGCTCCCTTGGCAACTTTTCTCTTCTATGTCTTCACCCTTTCCCTAGGTAGCTTCACGCAGTCTCATGGTGCTGAATCTCTACCCAGAAGACTGCCTGATTGCTGTCTGCAGTGCAGACATCTTCACTGGGACACTGAACAGTATGTCAGACTCAGCCAGGCTCTTCATTTGTCCCTGACCTGAGCCTTTGAGCCCATGGTCTTCTGTCTCCATTTTGGTAGTTCTCCAGCTGCTTGGGTCCAAAACCTTGGATTCATTCCTAACTTCTTTCTCTCACCCATTCTTGCACTAAATTCTGTTGTTGATAATAACTTAAAATATAGACCTAGAATCTGGCCACTTCCCATCCTTTTTGCCACTACCATCCTGGTCTTGTCACTATCTGCTCTCTCCTGTATTACAGCAGTAGCTTCTCAAATGACTTCCCATAGACTGTTCTTAACACCACCATTAAAGTGCACCTTTAGAAGATGTTTGACCATGTCACTTTGCTGTTCACTATCTTCCAAAGGCCCCCCTATCTCACCCCAAATAAATCCAAAACCATCATCGTGGCTTTCATGGCCCTATAAGATCTCCCTGTCCCCTCCCCTACCTGGACTCTACTTCCTAACACCCTTCCAAATGCTCTCTCTCCCCCAGCCAAGATGGCCTTCTTGCCCTGTCTACAACAGGCCAGGCACACATCAAAGGGCCTTTGCCCTAGCTCTTCCTTTGTTTCGAATGCTCTCCTTCCTCTCCTTCAGGACTTGACCCAAAAGTCACCTTCTTAGTGACACCTTCTTAGACTACCCTACTAAACACTGGAAGCTTATTTTTCCCTACTGTTCCTAGCTCCCTTCCTGATTTATTTTTCTCTATAGCACTTTACCAACTTGCTATAGATTTTACTACCCTACTAGAATGTAGGCTCCACAAAGGCAAAAATGTGGACTGTTTGGTTCACAATTGAATCCTTAGTACCTGAAATAGGGACTGAAACAAATTAAGGTGCTCGATAAAAACTTGTTGAATACATAAAATGAATTTATCTCCCTGGGTCTTATTCTATGTTGTTAGCAACAAGTATATTTTTCCTCCTTTCCTTTCCTCCCTTCCCTTCCCTTTCCTTCCTTCCTTCCTTCCTTCCTTCCTTCCTTCCTTCCTTCCTTCCTCCCTCCCTCCCTCCCTCCCTCCC
>CM052552.1:48782038-48800610 GCA_028533065.1 Trachops cirrhosus
ATGGGCAGAGGGGAGAGAGGAGGTAGATAACGGGGAAAGAAGGGAAAGGGTCATCAAGGAACATGTATAAAGGACTCATGGACAAAGCCAAAGGAGTGAAGGATGGAGGGTGGGAGGGGTAGGGGAAAGTGGTGGTGGGAAAATGGAGACAACTATATTCAAACAACAATAAAAAATAAAATAAAGTAAAAATAAACCAATAAAAATTTTCTCAAGGACAGTTCTGGCAGCCTGCATCTCCAGCCTTAATTCAGACATACAACATCTCTCACAACTGATTCAGCTTTGTGTTCTCATACCTCCACTTAGTCTAAGAGGACATCAAGAGATCAGATGGCAGACCACATCCTCTCTTTCTCGTTTCTCCTCTCAAACTCTTCCTTTTGCAGTTACAACTCAAATTCTCTCATGCATGGCAATGGCTCTGATAGTGAGTGTGTGCTTATGGAAGGATATTTACATTAGCAGGGCCTAGGCTCCAGGGAAAACCCTCCCCAAAGATTTATTAGATATGTATAATGCTAAGCTTATTTGTTAGTTACCCTTTTTTGCACAACCAAATATCAGAAAATTTAGTGACTTAAGACAACAATCAGTTAATTATTTGCTTACAATTCTGTAAGTTGAGCAAATGTTGGCCAGAACAGCTTATTTCTGCTCCACTTTGCATCAGCAGGAGCTGCTCAAGCATCTGACATCCTCCAAGAATGTCTTGATTTGGTTCAGGTATCTAGGGCTTCAGTTTTCACCACTGGCTTGGTTCCTCAATTTTCCTACAGGTGGCCTCTTCAAGTGGTTAGCTGGAGCTTCTACATAGCATGCTGCTCTTCAAGCTAGTTGGGTTTTCTAAATGGCAGCGGACTTCTCCCAAAGCACAAAAGTTGAAGTTGCTAGGCATTCTCCTTGGGAGTGTTTCCCTGTAGCTCTTGATTTTTTTTTTCTGAGTCACCTTTCTTTTTTCATAATAAATATTCATGTTTGCATCTGAGTAGCTTTATCAGTCTGATACAGGGTGCAGCCAAGGAGCCCCCAAATAGGGATTTGTAATGGGGTTCAGAGCTTAGGGTGTCCAGGAAATACTAGGAAAAAATATAGGATGTCCTCACTCCCAGAAGTCTGAACTGAGGGATGGGACACATGGAGCAGGGACATTGAGAGCTGTTTTGCATATCAAGAGTTTTGCAGCTAGCCTCTAGCATGGTCATTTAACATATCTATAACTTTTAACTGGTTTCATGGGTATGTTAAATAGCTGTGGCCATGCTTTGAGCCAGGGAGATGGGAGTGACTTCCACCCAGGATGTAACTGGGAGGCAACTCCCTCTGGTTACAGCATCTGCGTGAGAGCTTGGAGATGATTGGTTCCATGCCATGGGGCCATGCCTGCCTGAACTTACTATGGCAGCCCAGTAAAGCTGGAAGGATACAGGAATGCTGGCAGGTGTAACTGACTGTGGGAGGACTCAGAAATGATGAGGAAGATTGGCGCTGGGATTTAAACCCAGGCTCGACAGCCATGGAAGGTTGGGACCACCCAGCTCTGGTGAGAGTCAGGACAACACGGCCCTGGGGTGCTCCCTTTCATCACATGGCTTAGGAAGCAGGAGAGACCTTGCTGGGAAGAAGAGGGGTGAACGTACTCTTACTGGTGGGCCATGAGAAAGTGCCACATGGCTTTGGATTAACTGGAGATCACAGTGGCAACACAGCTGATGGTGCCGGGAACTGAGGGGTTACTGGAGCCATGGACTTCTACTTCTTTTCCTAAGATATGGTACCCCAGATTGGGCAAAGGGGAGAAGGAAGGACTGTGTGCATTTGTGGGTATTCTAAAGGACTTTAGTGTTTTAATGAAGACATTAAGTGATTACACTAAGTCTGTATAACTTTTTGAATAAATAATTCATTTCCTTTTCACCAATCTCAGGCATTGAAAGACATCTTTCCCTGGTGGTGGGCAAGGCAAACCTAGTATGGGGGGGTACCCTGAAGCACAAAAGGGGTCCATTCGGTAATAATATATCATTCACTCTCCCCAGTTTGTTCTGTAACAAGTCTGTTCCCTTTCTTTAATAAGTTAAGACCAAGATGACTATTTTTGGAATTCTGTCCTTGCTGTTCAGGCCAATGTAATTCCTTTCAAAACTTAGTGGGTTTCCTGTGTATCAAGTTAGAATGTACTCCATTAGACAAAAAGCACATCTTGAAATTTCTTTGAGACAGGTCTTTCTCTATTTTATGATGCAAGTCAAGTTGTGGGAGAACATCTTTAAGATTCCTAGACCATGTTTTGTCTACATGAGATGGTCTACAATTCACTGTACTAGATCTTTTGAGAGCTCAACAAAGGGTCTTATGGCTATTCCCTTGACCTAATCTTACTCTGTGGTCATGTTTTACTGGCAGCCTGGATGTCAATTACTATAATACTTTGAGACTTTTTTTTTTTGCCAAAAAGACTAAGGATGAAAAACAGTTTTATATTTGAAGCTTTCAAGTCCTGGTTCCTTTACATTTTGTCTAAATTATTATAAAAAACTGAATAAATCTTTTTTTAGCTCTTTTTCATTCTCCTGCATTTTATTGTTATTTATGTGTTCTTTAAATTGTTAGTGGCTGGGATAGTAGAGATTTTAAATAAAGTGTAAAGGAGAATAACACTGCAGCAAAAGGGAGTAACCATGCTTAGTTAGGACCTATTAAATAAACACATAGTAAATTGCTCCTTGTTAAAATCCACACTTCTAGGCCTTCAGTCAGATCCGATGAGTCAGAAGGGGCTGTGAGAGAGTAGTGTACATTTCATAGGCCTTCTTATGCCCACTATGTATGAAAACACTGCCTTATATCAGCCTCTGTAGGCTTCCATTTTTCCCCTACTTGTGTCTAGATTCTAGTCCTAGACCTGATCTCTTTCCTTCTTCTTTTATTCACTTGTAGGTCTGGGTTGCAAACAGATGGCACACTCAAATAGGGTAAGAATTTAATAAGGAGACTGTTTATAGTGATGTGGACAGGGTTTAAAGGCACTGACCAAGCTCAGTGCTGTATCTACAGCTAAGTAATAGTGGGTTGCTGTCATAACCACTAAGAACGGCAGCTAGAAGTTATCTGAACTTGGAGGACCTCAGTTTCATTTGACCAGTTCCCTAAAGAGTTCCTTCTGGGTCATTTAGTGGGAAGACCCTGTGCAAAGGCTCTCAGGCTGTGGAGTGGGACCCTTACTTAGTGTGGCCAGATAAAGAAGAGGTATCTGCCTCTCTAACAGGTGGCCCCAGGGGACTTTGAGGAGAAAGCCTGGCTCCAAATTGTCATCAGTCCCTTGCCATTGCATTTTCAGGATTTTCCTGTCTTTGGCAGCCAGAGGCCCTCCTATCTAGGCAGGAAGAAGCCAATAAATAAATTCACACTAAGGTGCTAGAGAGTGATAATAGCTAATCCCTTCCAAGAGCAATTGCTCTTGAAAAAGGGGATGGTTTAGTTAAAAAGAAAGAGTGTCTCCTAGAAGAATACCACTCTTTGGCTGCTGGAATGGGAGTAATGTATGGGCAGGGCCCCCTTAAACTCTTCAAGTCAGCCCCCTCTTTTGCTTTTCTGTGAATCCTGATGTTAAGCATGTTCCCCAAGAGGCTTTCGAATCCTTCTACCTATGGAAGCTCCATGAAGTAATGGCTATCTTTTTTTTTTTTATTGCTGTATTCCCAGAGCCTAACACAGCTCACTATGTATTTGATGAATGAATGAATGAATGAATGAATGAAACCTCTCTTCAGGAACCTGGCTTCTGTTGAAAGTGAAACACACTCGGCGCCTCACCCCTCCCCTTCAGGCTTCCCTGTAGCTTGCCTAGGATTCAGCTGAAAAATGATTTTTCATACACGTCGCCCTCATTATAACATCATTCCTCAGAGCGAAGCTCTCTGACCACCCTGAAGACCTGTATTTAATGTGATGAAAGGTGATTTAATGGAGCTGAGGAGAACGAAGCAGAAAGCAGACAGCCGTTTCAGAAAAGCAGAGCAGGCTGTGCCTCCAAAGGGAAGAAAAAAAAAAAAAAGAAAAAAGACAAAGGGGTAAAAAATTCAATACCTTCCCCCAGAAGACACTGGAACAAGAGGACGTTTTGGTCAGCTCCATAGGAAGGCAAAAATGAAAGCCAGATAAACCAGAGCTCTGCCCTCCCTGGCAGCAGATAACTAACTTACCATTTATTTACCTTGGAGCTGATTATGTACTGGGTTGAGGCAGGCAGGGAGATTTTATTGACATTTGGTCTCCCTTCACACATTTTTGCGACAGCCAGACATCAGGGACTGAGCTGCAGGATATTAAAGGATTTGGGAAAGTTATCAAGGAATGGGACATATTTATCAAAGCCACAGTGATATTAGAAAGCTGGGCTGTTGCTACACCTGGGTATGTTACTTGATTAAAAAAATAATAATGATTCATCCTCTGGCTGCCTTTTGCACCTGGGTGAATGCTGAGAAGTTCTTCGGGACCACCCTTGGCTAGGGATTTGCCCATAAAGACCCTCTTTGGGTCTGACAGAAAATTGTGGGTGATAGATCACACCAGTTGCTGGGGGTATGCTTCCCCCATCCATGTGCATGCAGGTGTGATACTACAGTTGATCTTAGCCAAAAGGCTGAGAAGCAATGCATGCAGGTGTGATAAAGTCATGAATTAGCAGGACGCTCCTATCAATGTGCTGCCTGACTTGCCCTGGGCCAGGCCAGTGTCCTCTGATCATCTTTGATTTCCAATAGAGAGTTGTTAAGAGTTGGTTGAGTGATGGAAGGACTGGTGCAAAAGGGGCTGCGTGAAGTGTCCCTAGCTGCTTCAACCACTGTATTTCTGGTGAATGGCAATTATGTAATACAGGAATTCTCCATCTTCCAACAACCAGCAAGTAAGACTATACCATGAGTCACCTCTATTTAGCTCTCCCCCAAATTTTTCCACATGAATTATTCAGTGTATGACTGTTTCAATATGTCTGTCTTAAAAAAATGCTGGATGAACTTAAGGCAGCAAGAGGAAATGCCCGCATTGCACAAATGATATCCACCTGTATATTTATCTTAAAAAGCAAGTCTTTAATGCATTCACTCAGGTGAAAATATCATTAAAGCAAGGACTGACCAACTGCCACCAGGATCCATGGGGTTAATCTGGGTTTTGCCATCTGATTCCAATCCATGAGGCCTGACTATAAATTGCTTATATGTCTGGGTAATAAAAAGCAAATATAAATTTTCAAAAAATTTAACCTTGCATGGTATATAAAGAGAATACATAATATTCTCAGGTATAAATATGTCTCAAGACAAACTCATTGCATATACCCAGAATACATAATGGATCATACCGAGACATATTTCCCCCCTGGAAATAAAAATCCAGAAATTCTAGAGTACATTGTGTGGTTTGGGCAACTCTGAGATGAGAGGTGTGTCTCTGAATTGGGTATGTCCACGTATGGGAGTGGGTCTCTATGAGGACTCTTAGTGACCTTCTAGAATGACACAAAGACCAGTTGGAGGAGAGGGAGTCTGGCTGAAGGGAAACTTAGGACTTCAGCATGCTTCTGAGAGACCTTGGCCAAATCATTTTACATAATTCTGTTCCAATTTCTACCTCAGAAATGGCAGAGACTGATCCAGAAACTAGTAATTTCAAAGGTAGTGTTTCTCCAACTTTAGTGGGCATGCAAATTCCCTGGGGTCTTGTTAAGATGCAGATTCTGACTGAGTAGGTCTGGGGTGGGGTCCGCAATTCTGTATTTCTAACAGTCTGGTAGGTGATGCTGATGCTACTTATCTGAGGACCACACTGTGAATAGCCAGAGTCTAGTTCTTTCTGAATCTGATAGTCTAAGGCAGTGACTCTCATCCTTGGTTGCACACTCCAATCACCTGGGGAGTTTTTAAAAAAATGTCATTGCCCAGACCACATCCAAAACCAATTAAATCTCAATTTTTGGGGGTGTGACCCAGGCAACAATATTTTTTAAAGTTCCCCAGGTGATTCCAAGGTGCAGCCAAGATTGAGTGAAACTGGTGGAAGGCTCCATATGGCTCCACACATGGAGCCAGCTATTTAGGGCTTTGTCACCCATATAGGCTCTGTTATGACACTTCACTAAATAGAGCAAATGTAATTCACTGACATGGTGGTCTGCACTGTGCAACTGTCTCAGAGACTCACGGCCCCCTCTCTGGGCAGGTGTGGAGACCAAGGCTGATGGGATCCATAGACTTTTATAGAGAAAGGGCTGACACCGGTGGGACTTTTTTCTTTGTAATGCTTCTTTATTAAAGGCCAGATTCATGGTTGCAAATGCAGGTGCCTACATGTGCCCAGTTGGGCAGCACAAATTGTAAATCAGAGCTATATATTTCCATATTTAAATACATAGGTATATATTTTCCTTTCTTAAAACATTATGCTCTTTCACATTTTTCTTAAAACTTGTAGTCACCTTTTCCTTTTTAATAGAGACATGGTATAACTGAAATATTTATCTATCCTTTGAAATTCAACAGGACAAATCTAGGGCCTGAGGTTTGTACATATACACAATACTTTTACTTTTGCAAATGTACAAACACATATAACTGTGAGAATATATAGCTATCTATGCCTGAGGACAGGAGAAGGGGCCTGTGCACTCAGGGGTCCTGAAATTTAAGCTTCATTAGCTTCATGGGAAATCTACCTGTTTCACAAGCCAGGGACAAGAGATAGAGCAGGTGGAATCTTCATACACTGCACTATGTACCTCAGACTGAAACTGTGAAGTAGAAACCAACCAAACAACCAACAACCAACAAACACTGACGAAATAGCTGGGGAAGTTTATTCCAAAAAATTCCATGGAAAAGATGAGGCCTTCTTCTTTTGTGACTTTGAATTGTGACAACAGCCATGAGTTAAGACTTGGGTGGCCTAGACCCTCACTACTCATTCTTTCATTTGTTCATTCCTTTATGCATTGATTTAACAAATATTCTTGGAGTGCCTTCTCTGGGCCATAAGCTGTGACCTGCTAGCTAAATGTAATTAGTAAAGAAACCTGCAGTGGTGATTACCCATCTGACCCCTGCCTCCAAGTTTTTTCTTCTCACCTTCCCCTCCCCCAGAATACACATCACACATGCAGCGGGATGGCTAGTACCTGACATTTGTTTGGGACAGGAACTTACTTGTTGGACTGCAAATGGCTAGGTATGTGTGTGTGCTGAATTATTGAGAGAGCCTGGCACAGTGTGTGGGGTTGAGGCGATGGGGCTGGGACATCCCCTGAAGTTCATTAACATTAGGCAACAATGGTTCTCCCCTTTGGAGAGGATGGGTTTATTGAAACGCACAGGAAAGGACTGTTCTGCAACTGCAGCCCTTGGTCTCTCAGCTTCTACAGAACTACTCACTACTTACTGGTAGTCCTTCTAGCTTGAAATGCAGAGGACTCAGGCTTTTAGTTTGGGATCTAGGACCTGACTGCTTACATCTGGGCCTGTGACCAAGTTAAGGTAATCCTCCATCCCCTTTTTTGTAATGTGGGTGTGGCAATGATGCTTGTTAGGGGCGAGAATGCATAGAACACACACAATGCATGGAGAAATCAAGCTCCCTGTCCCCCCAATGTGAGCTGCTGATTCTGGGGCTGCAGAGGCCATATCAATCGTTTACAAGTTAGTATGAGTTAGATCTAGTAGCAAGGCTTTGGAGTGAGGGGAGAAGCTATTGAGGAGGGGTGTGGAGAAAGATGAAAGGGCCAATTTTTTTGCAGTCAGAGCTTTGAAAGGGTCTGGTCCAAAGAACAGGGTATGAGGTGCCCTTTGTGAATGTGAGGAAGAAATTGCAATACACATAATTTCAAGGACTAAAAGCTGTGCTGGTTACCTCCTGGCAAGGCCAGCCCCTGGCGCCTTTGCTCCTAGCTGACTCTGTTTATCCAATGAAACATCAAACTTGTGTCCTCTCATTAACCCTTTGTTTCTTCTTTGTTCCTGATTTAGAACCCCCACACTCTGATTATTTTTAGAGCTGTGAGAAGTCAGAAGTCACTTGTGTTTACAGAGAGGCCGGCAGCCTTCAAAGGCAGAAGGGGAGTGTTAACAGCACCCTGCTCTCTCCTCAGGCCCCAGGCCCCGCCTTTTCCAATACATTCTGAGGGCGCTTGTCTCAACAGAAGGAAAAACACAAAGGAGCGAAATCTTTTCTTTCTCTTAGATGTTTGCTTTCTCAGTTTCCCCTGTGAGCTGCTTGAGTTAAGAAAAGGTACACACACACACACACACTTTTATGTTTTTTTCCCTGCAAAGTGGGGAGAACCAGGCAGCTGCCTATACAAGTCAGAGTCTGTGAAAGCTAAGCATTCCTTCCATCCCTCCCTCTCCACCTTCTTTCTCCTTTTCCTTCTGATTTCTTCCCAGTACATCAACCTGAAAACTTCAAACCCAGCCAGGGATGAGGCCTTGAGATGCTTTCAGAATTATGGGTGTCTCTCAGGGGACAATTCTGACCAGATCCCAGTCTTCCTCATGACTTGAACAGCCACAGCCATGGTATTTTCTCATCTCTGTGACTAATAGTTTCTGCTTTGATGCTGTGCAATGAGGGGGGCTTAGTAGTTCTGTACCCACCATCCCTTTCCCCAAATGATGGTGCTAAGGTCCAGAGGGTAGAAGGGCATTTCCAAGGACACCAAACACAATGGTGTCACTGGTGGTCCTTCTCACCCTCATAGGGCCCTTCCTGTAGAACTGAGCTCTGTGTCACCCTTCCAAGTACAGTGTTATTAAATGAAGCCACTTAAGCAAGTAGAGGACAAGGGAAAGCAACTGAACCAATCACAGTATGTTAATTAGCACAACTCAGAGTCAAAATGTAGGGTCACATTTCTGTTGTGGTTTATGGTGAATTTCCCTAGACACCAATGTCTGGACTCTTCTACCTGGCTTTTTCCTCTGAAAAAGTAGTAATGCAGGCTCTGCCTAAATTATCGCCATGCTGGGAATACATCTGGGTTGCTGGATGTACCCAGAAGGCTCCATACATTTTCTTCATTGTGATGTGTCTACATTGTACCAGGGCAGGACGATAGAAATAATAGTCCTGTAGCTCTGAGACTATCTATGTGAAAAGACCTACACACAGAGGCACACACATGCACATACACAGTCCTTTATGAACAAGGGTGTTCATGCTAATGTCTTCCCATACCAAGAGACAGCTTGTGTGGACTATGACACCACAGCCACCACATTGGTGTGTGTTATCCTCTCACACACGCATACAGGTATAATTTGTGTGAGAAAGGCTGTCTACTCCAGATTTGAGGGTGTAGGTCACAAAACATCAGTCTCTGAAGTAGAATCTAATAAAAACCTATTTAGTATGCATGTCTTTAGTTATTTGCCGAAATTTTCTCAGGGCTGATCACATGTCAACCACCCTGTAAATGCTTTCCATGTTGGAACCTTTAAGCTGGGCTGTGTTTTTGTTGTTGTTTTGTTTTGTTTTGCTACACAGTAGTCTTGTGATCTTGGGAACGTAGCTTAAATCACTGTGCCTCAGTTTCCCTATTTGTAAAATGACAGTAATAATACCCTCTTCTTGGTATTGTGTGTGTTTGGTGGGAGATTCACATATAGTAATGTGTTAGCTATAAACACACCCAAACTGTGCTTGGCTTAGGAAAGGAGCAGAGCAAATGTGAATTATCTCCACTCTTCTTGATGAATGAAGAATGTTTATAGGCATGATGCTGGGGCAATATGGTGGATTTTCCCATCTTATCTTCTCAGTAAATAGCTGTGTGACTTTGGGCAGGTCATTCTGGTATGTGTTTCAGTTTCATCATTCATTCATTCATTCATTCAGGCAGTCAGCCAATATTTATGAAGTGCCTACAAGGGTCCAGTCATTGTTTTAGTGCTGAAGATACTGCAGCAAACTAAACAGACAAAACTTTGGCCCTTGTGGAGTTTATAAAGTTACCTAATTAATTATAACACAATCTAAATGATATGACTCATACAGAAGGAAGCAGTCTTTATTGAGTCTAAAAGAAGAGGTAAAAATGTGTCAGCCTCAATACATCTGGAAAGGTGCTAAAGTCTGTTCAATTCTCTATGCTATGATTCTTGTTTCCATGGCATATCTGTTAGGAACCTTTTGGTTTTAAGTGACAGAAAACTCAACTCAAACTAACTTAAGCTGAAATGAAATTTATTGGCTCATGTAACTGAAAAAAGAAAGTGAAACTGAAATGTGGGCTTCAGTCAAAGTTTGATCCAGCAACTCAAATCATGCTGCCAAGAACCTGGTTTCTTTTAATCTCTCTTCTCTGAGTTATGTCATGTTGGTTCCAATACTACATGGTTGACTCTACTTGCTCCAGGACTCCCCCTACCTTATGATAACACAGTGCTAGCCAGCTCCAGATCTTAAGCATCTTTACATCACACTACCCAAAGAGCTTTCACAGAAGTCCTACCAAATTTCTTCTCAATCTCATTGACCCTGAAGAAGGAACATAGTGATTGTTAAAAGAAGCAATTTAATTTTTAAACAGATTTTATTATTTATTTTTAGAGAGAGGGGAAGGGAGAAAGAGAGGGAGAGAAACATCAATGTGTGGTTGTCTCTCTTGTGGCCCCCACTGGGGACCTGACCCATAACCCAGGCATGTGCCCTGAGTGGGAATCAAACTGGAGACGCTTTGGTTCACAGGCCCATGCTCAATCCACTGAGCTATACCAGCCAGGGCTGATTTTTTATATATATATATATATATATATATATATATATATATATTTATTTATTTATTTAAAACATTGACATCATCATGATGGAAAAATTTAGAGTATTATTTGCATTGCAATTTCATGGTTTTATAGTTGAGCATTACTTTTATTTTGAATAATGCATGACATAGTGTAGGGCACCATAATCTTTTCAGTGCTTGGAGGTCCCCAAAATCTTAATTCAGCCCTGTGAGCAATCAACAAATCCTACCTCCTCCAGGTGAAGCCGTGATTTCCAGTGTAGTGTACATTGATGGCAGGTTAACTGGAAAGGGGAACAATGAAAAGTTGAAACAGTTGGGTGTGTGATGGGCTCCTGTGAGGGCTCTACCCTGTTCATGCTTCTGCCCCTTTGCCTGTCAGTGCTGTAGAAATGTCCAGTGAGCACCTCCACAGAGATTGGTCTGCCTTCCCCTTGCCAGGTTGATCCTATATTCCTACATCTCTGCTGAGGGTGACCAGCTAGAGCTGTGCTGTCCTATATAGGGGTCACTAAGCACATGTGACCTTTGTAATTGAAATGTAAATTATGAGTAAATAGAATTAAAAGTTAAGTTCCTTAGTCTTATGAGCCATGCGGGACATGTGGCTGAGGGTCACCATGTTGGACAGGACTGCTCTAGAACATTTTTATTATTGTTGAAAGTTCTGTTGGACGGCACTGAATTAGAGGATGGGACAGGCTGACATTCTCTTGCTGATGTTCACAGTCAACTGGCCACCCAGCAAAAAGGCTTATGGGGTGAGGCAGTGTACTACAAGGAAATTCTACTTGTTCCTGGTTCATTCCTCCCCATTCTCCCTGGACCAAGTTAAATGTCACCTTCTCTGTGATGAATCACTCCAGCCCTGGGCTTTTTCACCACATGCCATATACAAATAATATTTCATATTTGGAATTAAATATAATCATGTACGTTGTAGACTTCCCCTGTGATTGCCAGTCTTCTGAGGGCAGGGGCTGAGTCTACTTCAGCTAGGTGTCCCTAAAACTTAGCACAAACCTGGCAGGTCATGGATGCTCAAAAAATGTCTGTGGCATTCTAAGTTACAGTTCTTTCTCTCTCCTCAACTACATGGCTGGGTGTCTTTGCACAGATTATTTAACATCTCTGGGCTCCAGCTGTATGATCATTAAAATGTTGGTTCCTAGGCCTGGCAATATTATTGGGGCACAAAATCAAAACCATGCAAAAGATTTATAGAAACTTCTTTGGGTGTGATGTTGTAATAAAAATAAATAGACAGATCTTGGTAGCAGGTGTTTTTCTGTCACACACAAGCTGTGTGACCTTGAGCAGCATACCCAACAGCTCTGAACCTCTCAATTCTTACCTGTAACCAGGAAATAAAGGGAATTATTGGGATCATAGGCCTGGGCACAAAGCCTGGCAAATCACAGGAGCCAATACCTGATAAAAAACAAAAACAAAACCAACCTAATTGCAAACAGATCTGCAGTGTCTTTGGAAACTGAGGATGGCGGTCCTGGAATAGCCCAGGGCAGAGCTTGGAACTGGAATTTCCTCCCAGTGCATGGCAAGCTGCCTCCACAAGTTGCTCTTCCCAGTGCACCTGGTGATGGTGATGAGCATAATTCATCCTTGCTTCACAGTTAATGGCTGGTGACATTTTGAAGACGGCTGCTGACTTTGGCTTTGCAGGCAGCAGGGGGATTTTAAAGTGCCCAATTGATGTCGGGCTTCACAGAAATACAAACCAGAATTGCATGCTGTACCAGAGAGCGCATGCAAAGTCACGTGAGTGAGATGTGGAGCTCTCAGATGCCTCCCGAAGTCACTGCGAATGGCAGTGGCAGGAGAGACTGTTCAGACATGCTGAAATTGTGGGCCAATTCGCCATGAACAGGAGCATTTCATGGGAACTTGAGGATTAAAATTCCACATGCCTGGAATCAATATTCTATGCTCTTGTTATAATTCACTTTGCAAGGGAGAGAATGCAGGTCTCTGAATTCTTGGGTGAAGTAAACCACATATCTCAGGGATTAATGGGATTTCTGTGCTTATAAATCACGACCAGTGGAGGGTGGGGTGAGTGTGGAGGAGGATGAGGGATCTAGGTAGGAGGGGGCAGGGAAGGCTGGGAGGAAGGCTCTGTGTCCTGCCAGCAATGATAAAAATGTATCATGGGAGGCCAACACGCCACACTGAGCATCGGCCCGGTGTGATTTTGCTGATGGGAATGACACAAAAAGGTGGTCTGGAGTACTTGGTTTGACTAAAGCAGTCCTTATAAGAAATAGCAAAAGTCAGGCAGATTTGGTAAGTACCACAAATAGCTGGAACCCCTCCTGACACCAATGTCATCTCCTGCATCTGAAAAGAAAAAATGGAGATATTTGCGGAATATCTTCCCCTTCACACTTGCTACTGAGTGGACGTCTCCACTTGTTTTATTCTGCTGCAGGGAGAGCAATGCAGATAAAATACCTAGAATGTACCAAGAAGCACTTTCATGCCAGGCAGAAGCAGTTTGGGCTGACTTTAGTCCAGACCCCCAGCCTTTCCCCTTCCTCCACACCCTCCCAGACATGACTTTCCCTTGGGGAGAGAAATCCTGGCAGAAGCTTCAGAGCTGGTAGGTGACATACATTGTGTCCCTGGCAGGATGGGTCAAGCTGCCCTGCCACAGCTCCTGCTGGGTAATTTGTGCCTCTCACCTCTAGGACTGTGAGTTAAATGTGAGCTGAGACTAAGGGAAATGCCTTACTTGGTGTCAGCCTGTTCCCTAATGGGTAACAGTTGATGTCACAGAATCAGCCTGATGATTGGGCCTGATTAGAAGACGCCGCTTCTTAGGCGGGCCTGAGGATCATGGCCCGAGTACAGAATTAGTTCTCAATCCCCCCGGGGGGGGGGCCCAAACCCCTGCAGAAGAGAAACCCCCACTCCTACTAAGGAAGCAGAGGTAATAACTAATAACCTTCTCTCCGCCCCGCCTTCCCCTAACCTTGTCGTGAACCGTGGTTGTTTTGTTCAAAGAAGTGCTCGTGCAACCAGGCTCACTTTAATGAAAAGCAGGCCCTCACTCACCATTGCCCCTCCTCAGGCAATGGAGATAAAAACCTAATGGCATGTCAGATCCTTGATGGCAAACCCGCCAGGAAAACAAAATTATCAGGGTAGAGCGGAGGCAGCGGACCATATCTGCTTTTGTACCATAAAATAACATAACCCAATGACCCCCTCATTTGCTGAAGGGGCACCCAGCTGGAAACACGGAGGCCTCTTGCAAAACTTCCCGCTGCCTGCCAGGGCCACAGCACTGCTCCCAAACAATCTTGCTGTCTGGGGTCTTGTTTTCTCTCTCCCCTCAGGCATTTCAGTCCTCATTTCAATATCCAAGGCACAAGGCCTTGATGACAACACGTTTATTACCACACAAATTGTGAGATTCTGACAGGAAAAGGTCCAAAGGTTTCCTGTGTGTGCACACAGACACACACGCATACATTCTACTCTACACTGAAAGACAAAATTTTAAAACCATCTCCATCAGAGAACAAAGTTAAAATGTCCCTTACCTATCGGGCCAGAGAAGGACTTTCTTGAAAATTCATATAGTGACATTTAATTGCATCCAAGAGATGTTTTGAAACAACTTCAGACATCGAAGCATTGTCAAAGCCTTTTAAAAAAACCCCTCTTGTCAGAGGAGCATAATGATCCCACAGAACATTCTCACATCATGAGGCTGGTTGCCGTGGTTATTTTTCTCTTCCTTCATCTCTCCCTCTTTTCCTCCTTCCTTTTACTGTTCACATGTCCCAAGACAGGTTCTGGAGAATCTTCTCTGAGCAAGACAGAAATGGTCCTTGCTTGATTTTTGGTCACCTGTCTTGGCAGAGGCTGCTTTTGACCTCCAACATCCGTCATGGTCTGCTTTCTCAACAATAAAACCCCCAGTTTTCAGCTGGATGAATGGATCTCCATAATAAAAATTACATGTCCCAGCCCCCCTTGCAGCTATCTGTGACCATATAACTAAGTTCTAACTAATGGTATATATGAACAACTTTTGTGTGATGCTTCCAGAAAATGTTATTAAAATGAGGGAAGCATACTATTTCCTCCATCTTCTTTCTTGTGGGTTGGAATGTGGATACGATGGCTGAAGTTCAGTCAGCCATATGATACCATGAAGTAGAAGTCATATACAGGGAATGGTAGGGGAGCAAGACAGAAAGAATCTGAGATGGTAGAGCCACTTTGGAAAACTGGCAGTTTTTAATGCAATTACACATATACCTATACTACACTCAGTAATCTCATTCATAAGTATTTACCCAGGAGAAATGAAAACCTATGTCCACACAAAGACTTGCAGACAGATGTTCATAACAGGTTTGTTTTTTTTTAAATGACAGGCCCAAACTACAAACAATCTAAATTTCCATCAATAGATGATTAAACAAATTGTGTATATACAATGAAATACTACTTAGCAATAAAAATAAACTATTGATACATACAACAACTTGAGTGAATCTCCCCAAATATTATGCTGAGTGAAAGAAATGGGACACAAAGGAATATATACTGTATAACTCCATTTATATAGAATTCTACAAGATGCAAAACAACTCTGTCTGTGGTGACAGATGTCAGAACAGTGGTCGCCAATGAGGGGTGAAGGTCAACAAGAAAGGGTAATGAAGACACTTTCTGAGATGATGGAAATGCTCTACATCTTGGTTGGATTGTTCTCAAAACTCATCAACTCTATGTCATTATGATCTGTGTATTTCACCACACACAAAATATACAATAATATTAATAATAGCCTGGATCCTGTTAACTTTGCGAAGTCATCCTTTTAGCCCTGAACCTTATTCACATGAGAAAGTAACTTCAACCAGTCTTAATTGGCATTTTCTATGCCGACAGCATGGCATCTTTGCAAACCAGTCACTGATCATGTGGCTGACTCTCTCAGCTCTGGATGATGAAGTCAATGAGGGAGCTGGTCATAGGACCCAGGGCACAGGTTGATAGGTGGGATCTAACAGCAGGGTCAATCTGAGGGCCACAATTTAGAAGATTCTCTCACTGATTCTGGTTCCAGGGTTTCTCTGCCCTGAACCCACAGCAAAGTCTCCTCATGGACTCTGAGCCCACTCAGCGGACCTCTTTTGCTTCCCTCACACCTGGCTGCCATCACTGTCAACCCATTTGGCAAGCAGGATACCATTTTGTGTGGTTCAGTTTGGTCAGTTGATTGTTCTCGAATGCTGGTACTAGGACTATTCTTAGCACACCCCAGGGGGCTCTGAAGATGCATGTGGCTAAGTAGTAGCTGCATCGTGACTATTACTAATGCTATTTATCATCATCATTATTGAGGGCATGTGGCTTTCGTGATATGCCAATTGGAGGATGTTTGAGGGCCTTTTCCATAATTGGAAGAACCAGTCCAGGGCATGTGTGGGTTTCCATTTGGAGTGAGAGTCACCTCAGAGGAAGCATATTTCCTCATACACTAGGGGCTGGCATTTCTGGCAGGTCCAGTAGGCACCTGCCTGCATGGATGAATTTCAGTTTCATCTTCTGTCCTCCTCTCTTATTTTGCCCAGCTCTGCCACCTCTGCCTCACTAAATAGTCCCCTTACCAGCAACCACAAATTCTACAATTAGAGACTCATTCCTTTGACTTTATAGTTTATCTGCTATTAAAATGCAAGTCTTCCTGCTGTCTTTCCTAGAATGGTGTTTTCTTTCTTTCTCATTTTTCCCTTTTAAGAGAAGGAAGTGGGATACATAAAAGGCAGCATAAGAGGGCATCAGTATGGAGGTAAGATCATGAGAAAAGGTGAAGTCAGTAAGGACAAAATAATGATAAAGATGAGTACTTCCTGTGTTTCCAATGCCTCTTGGGTATTAGCACATGTTGTTTTCAGGGTAGCCCTCTTCCTGAATTTTTATTTCACAAATGCTTAGTGCTTACTATGTGCTAGGCACTATAGCAAGAGGTATATGAAACTTCCCTCATTTAATAGTATAAGAACCTGATGAAGTGGGTATGTTAGTACTCCTACTTGATAGAGGAGGAAGCTGAGGCACAGAGAGATTAAATAACTTGCTCAAAGTCACATGGATGGGAAGTAGCAAAGCTGGTATCCTAACCCCAGCCATCTTGCTACAGAAGTTGTGCTCATAAGAGCTTTTATGTAACCATAAAATAACAGGTTATTGCTCCCTCATCATTGGACAATCCTAACTGCCCAGATATCTTGCTTTTCATTCAAACACTATTTCCTTCAAATAGCTACTTTGAGGGTGATCTCACTATTGTAATTTTCTTTCCACAATGAAATGTTTTCATTTTCAAGATGCATCTGCATATTCCCAGGATTTCATTTCCTTCCCAAGTTATTTTCCCAAAGGAAAAAAGATGTGATATCTGTTTTCTTTGAAAAAATCTAAAAGCAAAACACAAGAACAACAACAAAAAACCCCAACCAATTGATGTTGTGCTGTCTTTGTATCTCAGAGACCCTGGGGCCCAGGGCACAGCCCTGCAGACCTCTGAGACCCATTTCCTGGGATTTTGGGTGAGGATCCTTGAAATACAAGGGGGAAAACCCCCAAATATTATTTAACTATTTGTTCACCAGAGCCACAGGCAAACATATGTGAAGAGACAGAACCCTGAGAGGCAGAGAAGAAATATCTGAGAGTTTTGATGAAAGAAAAACCAATGTATAGGACAGTCTCTTGTGTTTGTTGGGGGTGGCTGTGGAAGATGCTGGAAACTTTCTACTCCAGCACTGGCACTTTGACAGACCTAGGCATATGGGAGCCTACCAAGGCAAGGGTAGGGTGAGATTTTGGAGAACAGCACCTGGAGTTTTTTTTTTTTTCCCTAGAAAAATGAAAACCACATGTGTAACTAAGAAGAGGCATGCCATTCCACAAAGAATTTCCTACTCATACCTGAGCAGAATGAAAATCTTCTGTGAACTCTGTTCCTGCCTTTGTGTCCTTATGCTAATGATTCTGGTGTTTCATTGTTAGTGGAGACCATAGGAAGGGAGGTTTCTGCTTTGTAAAGATCAAGACAAGAGCACCAGACCTCCCACTGGCTTGGATGAAATGAAGGCATTGAGACTCAAGCAAAAGGACACAAACGTTTGGAGTGTGTGGGAAAAAGGCAGGTTTCTGAATAAAACCAGATCATGCACTGGGGCCAGAGGTATAATGACATCCGTGGCTTCCGGTCCTCATAGCCTTTTGCAACCCAACTGGGGTTCTGATCTCTGACCTGAATGCCTAGCCTTCCCTCAGGGTCTGGATAAGGGGTCAGTTCTGGCTGACATCCCACTAGAGCCTTTTCTGAAACACTACTGCCCATCTGTAGCCATACCAGCTCAGTCTAGAGTCTCTCAAAACTTGCTAGCACAGAACATCCAAGCCTACCACAGCCCTGTAACCCCCCTTTTTTAAAAATATAATTAATTGACTATGCTATTACAGTTGTCCCATTTTCCCCCCTCATTCCCCTCCACCCTGCACATGCTCCCCCACCCACATTCTCCCCCTTTAGTTCATGTCCATGTGTCATAAGTTCTTTAGCTTCTACATTTCCCATACTATTCCTCCCCCTGCCTATTTTCTACCTACCATCTATGCTACTTATTCATTCTCCGTACCTTTTCCCCCTCTTTCCTTCTCCCATTCCCCTGTTGCTAACCCTCCATGTGATCTCCATTTCTGTGGTTCTGTTCCTGTTCTA
>CM052552.1:48801110-48829073 GCA_028533065.1 Trachops cirrhosus
AGAAAGAAAGAAAGAAAGAAAGAAAGAAAGAAAGAAAGAAAGAAAGAAAGAAAGAAAGAAAGAAAGAAAGAAAGAAAGAAAAGAAAAGGAAGGGAAACCACCTGGCAAGGTAGCACTGCATTTTCATTTCCTGCTTTACTGAGTGAGGCATTCAGCTTCATCAGAAGCAGATGTAACGAATCCGCGTCAAAGTCTACCTAGGCAGGAAGCATCAGTTTAATTTACCCAGGTCACGGCAAACATGTTGTCATTCAGCATGTGAAACTGTTTGAACTTACAAGGAGTAACCCAGCAACAGCCATCACCCCACGTGTCTGCTGTGCTCTGATGATGCCAACTCAATGGGAGTGGAGGCTCATAATTTCACAAGGTGACAAAAAATTGGATTCTGATGTTTCACCTCCACCTGTGAATGAGCAGAGAGGCTAGCTGAATACACAAATTCTTTGGGTCCATGGGAACTGCAGGAAGACCCTGTTCCACTGTAGCCAGGCTCCTGCCCTTTTCTCTGCCCAGGCTAGGAGCCAACACTGGGCTCTGCCACCAGCCCCACATTTGATTTTTGTAGGTGAGAGCATACCCCCTCCATCATTATCAGATTTCCTGCAACAAGGGCTGGGGAAAAAAAAGATGCTGGTAAGAGCTCATCAATTCGGACCCTACTATTCAGAAATTTGGATTTATTTATTTTGTCATGGAGAACCAGAACTGGTGTTAATCTTGGCACTATCCTTGAAAAAATCGTTTGTAATAATACACCAATAATATATAACATTTACTGAGTTCTGACTCTGAACAAGGGACTGTCTGCAGTGCTTTATATGGATGTCTCATTTAATGTTTAAAGCAACCCTGTGAGGAAGGTCTTATTATTCTCTTCACTTTACAGGCAAAGCTTTTGAGACACAAAGTGATCAACTTTCCCATGGTCATACAGCTAGAGCCCAATTTTGAAACCCAAGAAGTCTGATTCCAGAGCCACATTTTCAATCACATTTGGAAAGGCAACTCCTAGTTCAGTCAAGAATTCAAATTGCTTCTAAGGACTCAAAAAATCATTTTAACAGTACCTATTTCCATTCTTAAAAAAGGAAACTGGCTCTGGCTGGTGTAGCTCAGTGGAATGAGTGTGAATCTGAGAACCAAAGGGTCACTGGTTCGATTCCCAGTCAGGGAGCATGCCTGGGTTGTGCCGGGTCCCCGGGGTGGATGGGTGGCGCTACAGAGGCAACCACACGTTGATGTTTCTTTCCCTCTCTTTCTCCTTCCCTTCTCTTCTCTCTAAAATTAAATAAATAAAATCTTAAAAAAAAAAAAAGAAAAAGAAAGTGACCCAGTCAATGAGTCTTATCCATTCAGTAAGCCAGAGCTGCTCTTTGGCCATCCTGTAGTCCTTATTTCACACACGTGAAATAAAACTTCATTTTGTTCAAAAAGACCCTCAGATCCATATTTTCCACACATTTAGATCAGCTTTGCCATTATTATTCAGTCACAGGTTTTCCTTGAAGGCCTCAGAGACTAGACTAATCACAGCTGCATTTGAGGGCATTGCCGGCGTTGGGATATATTAAACCGCCATCAAGATTGGCAATCAGGGGCCAGCCCATGACATCAGCTGCTGACTCCCAGAGAAGCACAGCAATGGGTTGAGTGCCCTTGACTTCCACTTCTGTTGATGGGCACAGTTGGTAGCCTCTGGAGTTTGGCTTGAACCCAGCAGCCAAGGCGAGATTCTTTGAGCCCGAAGCAGCCAATTGATGCACCTCACATGTAAGAAGCTAAAAGAGAATGTGGAAAAGAGCAGAGGATTTGGGGGTACTATATTTAGTGCAGGCCAGAGATGTTCTTGAGTTATAAAATGTCATTGGTCCTGAGTTAGGGGGCAGGTATAGAGGGATGAAAATGACTCCCTCCCCATCTCTGGGAATAGATGGTGGGGTCTTCCCTGTGAGCAAGTGGGCCTATCAGTTGATGCTAAAAATTCTGGCTCTAAATCTTGGCAAGGCAGGCTGAAGTTACATGGGATTTTAACCCAATTCCCCATGCCTCAACTATGTAAAAAGGCACAGTTGCATTGTCCTAAACAAACAAACAAACAAACAAACAAATTTTCAAAAAAAAAAGGGAGAGAATTTACCAAGAAGCTACAAAATTTTCCCTTAAATCACTTGACTTTGGGCATAAAAAAGTCTAGATTCCCAAAGCTGAATGGTGTTAGGGATCATCTGCTTTGGGGTCTAGTATCACCAACTTAGATATTTCTAGAGAGAATAAAAAATCATGTTTTAATTTGAAACCTCCTCATTTTAAGTCAGTTAATTCTAAAATGTTTAAAATATGAGGACAAAAGAAAACAAACTAAGAATGTCATTTAGTTTACAGTCTTCCTGTTAGTAACCTTTGGAGAACTCTTGCCTTTTGCAGAGATGGGGAACCTGAGGCAGAGAGACGGAGAGACTGTCACATTGAAGAGCAACAGATACTATTAGTGCTCTACCATCTCCCCACCCACCTTCCTGAATCAGTGGACTCCCTTCACCCCCAAAACCAGTGTCTGCAGCTCTGTGCCCAAGAATTTTTTCGAAAACTTCAAAAGACTACCTTGCCTGTGCAAGGTGGAAGTACTGAAGAAGTAACAGCTTCTGGGAGCAGTCCTCAAGCAATGATTCTAGGGGCTGGAGTATATAAAGGTCTCGGCTCCCTTGTCTCTTGGGTGGGATAATGTTGAGTTACATGGTCTATATGTTTCCCAGAATTTCCCCAGGATATTGAAATCCAATTGCCACCATGGTGACTGAATTAATAACATACGTATTACTGGCTGCCTTCCCTTCTCTGTTTTGCTGTTTTGTGTCTCTACCAGAGTATGTTGCATTTCCCAGATAAACTAATTGCACTTGAATCCTGTATCAGGGTCTGCTGTGGGTATCACCTAAACAAAGCCCGAGTTTAAGTAGATATGATGGGTACAAAGAAGAGAGGGCCTCTTTCTGGGTTCCCTTTCCATGCAAGCATTACAATTATGGGGATGGGATATTTCTGCATATCAGAGTGAAGTACCCCATAACCAATGGGATAACTCTGAGTCTAATTAAGGGTGCCCCTTAGGTCTAGGGAGGCAAAGGGAAGAAGACATTAGAAACTCTTTATGCATCTCCATAGTCTTGGGAAAGACTATGTCTGGAAGGAGAGATGGTGGTTAAACTGCATTCAGAAAAATAACACATGTCAGCCTTGCCAGCATAAATAATCAGTGGAACCATGTCTCCAAATATCACCTAAATGCAAAATAATGAGTGCACCATTTCTATTTAATAATAACCTTATTAAAAGTAAAGTTCAATTCAGTGATGTGAAGAAACTGAGGAAATTATCTTCCCATTTCTTTATCTTTTTCCCTACTCCTCTTTCCTTCCCTTTGCTCTCTTACCTCCCCTGTCCCCACAGGACTGAGAGGCACCAGCTGGATGACATCACAGTGCTAGGGGCACTATTTTACTCATTCTTGTCCAGTGAGGATGGTGCAATGGAAAGTCTTAATTGTGAACTTTCTCTCAAATTCTCTACCTTAAGGAGGTAATGACAAGGCATACTGAGGGATTCTTCACCTCTGCTATGCTATGGGCCCCTTTGACAATTTGATGAAGCCTATGGACCTTTTCATAGAATAATACTTTTAAGTACCTAAGAAAATACAGAGAATCACAAAGGAAACAAATTATATTGAAATAGTTATAAAAATATTTAAAAACCAAATATGTGATACACATTTATTATTGCATTAGATATGATCTAATGGCAGGTCTAATAACTACCATAATTTCAAGTAGTGTTGAGCATATTTCAAGATACCTGCAACAATTATAATATCATATAAAATATCTATGATTTCTCTTGGTGATAAACTCCTAGATACTACTAATACAACTGGGGACTTGCTAAATTGCAGTCAGAGGTTAGTGAAAATAAATATATGTTTTTTTTCCCTATTCACACTGACATACCCCTATGGGAATCCAGTGACCTAATATTACACCCCCCCACCTTAGAAGTGAGGCATGGGGTGGAGAGAGCCATTTCGTTGCTGCCTTCTAGTTTCTAGGGGGAATGTCAGAATTTCATGTTTGTGGACAATTGCTCAGTTGTCCCTGCAGCCACATTCTTAGCACCATTTATTGAACACTTACTGTGTTCCAAGCACTTTATTTACTTAAAAAATCTATTTAGGCCTTCAGGTACAAGGAGGCGGTTAATCATACTCCTCTGTTCATAGCACATAGTGAATCCTGGGACATGCAAGGCCCTGCTTGTGTCTTACTCCCTCCCCCTCCCTCATCATCTCTAACCCTCACTTTTGTCCCCCCCATAGGCATCCTTTCTGTGTGCTTGACACATATCTTTAGGTATGCAAGTATCCATATAAAATAGATAATGAGTTTTTGTGAGTTGGTTTTTAGTTTACATTACTGGTATTGTGTTATAGTCTCATATATTTTCTTACCTTTTTTTAACTCAATAGAATGTCATGAAGAGCCATTGTTGTTGCTGTATGTCGATTATGTGTGTTGCTTATTACTACTAAGTGGTATTTCATAATGTACATCCATCTTATTTTTCTTACTCATTCCCGTAAGGATGGATGCCCAGGTTTTGTCCAACTCTCCCCTAAGTTGGCTTCAACAGCTTCATAGTGAAAATCCTTATAAAGATGTTCTTCTAGAGCTGCCTTTGAGACAATTCCCCTGGGCTCTACACCTGGGAGGAGGGTTCACTGGATCACAGTGCACATGCCAACTAAATTTTGGTAATCCAGACCAGATTGCTTTTCAGAAAAGCTGCTGCAGTTTACATACCCACCAGTCTTGCCCGAGAGTGCCCATTTTCCCACATCTTCATCAACACTTGATAGATTCAACTTTCTAATGTTGGCCATTTGGATGGTTATAAAGGGCCATTCTCTTACATACTTTAGCATGTGTTTTGGGAGCCCTAATTTCTATCTCCTAAGGATTACTTCTGTTATCCGCCCCAGTGGAGATTGATCAGTCTGTGTGAGTTCAGATTCACACTGAAATAGTGTATCATCTGAAGCATGCAACATGCATATCTCCATCTTTTTTTGCCTTGAGGTCTTTTTAAAGGCACAGGAACATGCTCAGCCTAGAAGCAAAGCTCAGAAATGTGGGGGAGATAATTCCCCAGGCGGGAATGTTCAACTCAAAGAATGAAGAATAAAACCCCAGCATCCTGGGTATCTGGCAGACTATTATAGGAGGCATTCTATATTTCTCAGAGGTCCTCTTGGAATTAAGTCCCCAACTGCCTACATTAAAGACATCTGTAATCCATTATTTTTCTGACTTTTCCTACTGTTTGTCTTACTCTGCTGCCTCACTATTTTTCCCTGAGCTTGCCTCTCAAATAAACTACGCACACCTGGTTTAAGACATATACATTGTTCCAAATCTCCAAAACAGCCCTATGAGGTATGTGTTCTTTCCATTTCATAGAAAGCAAATAGACCCAGAAAGAGTAAGTGACTTGCCCAAGGCCACTCAGCTGCGATTTAAGCCCATGACCACTAGTCATTCTTTCAGTCAATTATGCTTTACCTTTGTGATGTGTGCTTTGTAGGATGCCAAGGAAGTCTGGCTGTCAGCACTTGAGGAATAATCTTATTGAGGGAAATGAAACAATAAATATAAAGCAGTCAGAGATGAGCATAATTCTTTGTTCATTTATTCCTTCATTCAGCAAGGACTTATTGAGTGTCTACAGTGCTCATTATCAGGGATATAGTAGTAAATAAATAAACAAGAGTATTACCTTCATAAAGATTATATTCTAGCAGAGGATGTACATAAATAATTAGAATAATTACAGCTAATTAACGGTTCATTCTTTCCACTACTTCCCATTAGTGTGGATTGCATTTGGCTACATGGAACAAAAACCCGACTCCAGTGGCTTAAGCACAAAGGACTATTTTTTTTCTATAATAAGAAGCCTTGAAATAGAGACTAGCCCTGGTGCACTTGCTCCAGGAAATCACCAGGATTATAGACTGCTTCTCACTTCCTGTTCTGCCAGCCTCACAGGGCAACAAGAGGGCTGTCCCACCTCCCAACATTGTGACCAGGTGTTAGAAGGGATGATATGAGAAGAACAAAGATAGAAGTCAAAGGGTTAATACCTGCCAAATCTTTCTCCTCAATAAACACAACAACATTCTTGAGAGTCCTACTCAGTAAATTCCATCTACATCTCTTGGCCAAAGCTGGGTTACTTGCTTGTGCATAGCTGCAAGGGAATATGGGAGTAGGCAGTTTAACTAGGTACTTCATCACCCCAAACACAATTTGGGTTCTATGAGTGAAAGAAGGGAAAAATAGATAGTGGGGATGCATTTAGCAGTATCTGTCACTGTTCTATTCTGTCTCTCAATTTATATTTTGAATAAGCTCAGAAAAAGTCACTGAGTGTGGGTTAAGGGGATAGCTGTACAGCCAGGGACCAACTTCTCATCTCCTTTTATATCATCCCTCCTTTCCCAAAGTGTACTTTTTAAACAGATTTTGTTTATTCATCTAGAGAGGAAGGGAGGGAGGAAGAGAGGGAGAGAAACATCAATGCATGGTTGCCTCTCGTGTACCCCCCAGTGGGGACCTGGCCCACAACCCAGGAACGTGCCCCAACTGGGAGTCGAACCAGTGACCTCTTGCTTTGCAGTCTGGCACTCAATCCACTAAGCCACACCAGCCAGGGCCCAAAGTGTACTTTTCAACATGTCTGTGAGATATTTGGGTGAAAGAGATTAAAAGCAGAGTAACTCAACTTCAGTTAAATGATGGAGAGGGGCTCTCATCTCTCTAATTATTTTCTAAAGCCCAATGACCATCTCTTTCCAAGATTATAATGATGTAGCAGATACTGTGGGTACCCCACCTATATCCCCTTAGCACTTACCTATCCTGTGCATGTCAGCCTGATTCTCAGCTGCACGCACCTCTGTCTTGTTGCCTGTGGGCCTTCTCTGGCTGCTATACTTCATTATTCGTGAACATGCAGCAAGCCTATAGGCTTGCAGAATTGATGTTCACTTTCTAGAGCAGCCCTCAATCAATGACAGTCAGGACTGGTAGATAAATACCCCAGTTCTCTCAGCCCCCAGGTAGAGTAACTCTAAGATGTATTTTCTATATTGTCTCCCAGAATTTTCTAGTGGGATTATGCTCCAGTTGGTCATAGTGATAGGTAGTTTGATGTACCCTTTACTGGCAGCCTTCTCTTCCTTGTTTCCTTTCTGGTGATGTTTATTTTTATGTGTCAACTTGGCTAGGTCATGGTACCCAGGTTTTGGTCAAACACTAGTCTAGGTGTTGCTGTGAAGGTATTTATTAGATGTGATTAATATAAATCAGTAGACTTTGAGTAAAGCAGACTACGCTCTATATTGTGAGTGGGTAAGTGGGCCTCATTAATCAGCTGAAGACCCTGATAGAATAAAGATTGGTCTTCCCCCAAGCAATAAGTAATTCTACTTCCACATGGCCTTTGGACTTGAGCTGCAACACTAACCCTTCCATGGGCCAGATTTCAGACTTTGCAGTCACTCCCCATTGTGTTAGACAATTCTTATCTCTCCCTCTCTCTCTCTCTACACACACACACACACACACACACACACACACACACACTATTGGTTCTGTTTCTCTGGAAAACCCTAATATATTTCCTCATGTCCTTAATGGTCTTTCTCCCCAAAACCACTTATATTCAAATTCCTGTTTGAGGATCTGCTTCTGGGAGAACCCAAAGTAAGTCAGACAGGCCAGTTGCCAATACATTGACTTGGTGGTCATATTTATTATCACTGTGAATCATGGGAAAGGACAATCCACACCAACATTTTGGGTAGGCACTGAGGGCTACTATTTGGTTCTCAGTAATGGACTGAGCATCAGAACTTGCTGCCTCCTCTACCATAAAACTTCCTACCAGAATGCTACCATTAATACAACTCAACAACTAACTTCCAATTTCCAAATGCCTCCATTTATATTTTGAAGAGAGAGAATCTGACTCATGTGTTTTTCATGTGTTTGCCCATGGGCAAGTCAACTATGGTCAGGAAAGTGAAATCATGTGGAAAAAAACATGACTGTTGAGTGTGTTGGAGGTGTCCAATTTTTAGAGAACAGGGAATGGGCAGGTGCACAGATAAGCATCTATTACACTGATGTTGAAGCTTTCTGTCAATTCAAAAACAGCATTATTAGCAATTATAATGATAAAGAACATAAATGAGGCTATGCAAACAGGGTTACTTATGGATAAATCCACATCCTTATGAATGTGAAAGCACAATTCACTGTGAAGATGGACTTGTTGTCAGGAAAGATAAAATTACTGCAGATTTTATTCAAGGAGGAGCCTCCATGTATCTGGGCTTCCTGCAGGTGAAGAGGATTCAAGTTGTAAAAGTGGAATGAAAAGTGAAGAAAGTATTCCAGTTTCATGTGGAGAAAATATTATAGATACAGCTTAGTTGAGCAATAAGGTTAAGGCATTCTGTGGGTCTGGGCTTCTATACCTATACTCTTTTATTATATAATGTGTCAACAACATCTAGAAACTCTCACAAAGTCATGAATGTATGATCTTTCTCCTCTGCCCTTCGTGGTGTGTTATTCTTCTTTGATGATACTCATTAATTGTGACTCTGTAACAAGTCAATAACTTATTTGGATTCTTATATAGCAGGTTAAATATCTTTGGATCTTTTTTAATGGATACGTCAGTGTCTTTCCTGAATCCCATCTGCATATATAGCACCAAGGAAGGGGAGAGAGGCATGTGCCTTCTTGGGAAGGAAGAGGCTTTGTTATGAGGGAAGTTCCTTCTAGACAGAAACAGAAACATCTACCTCTTCCAGCCTGGATGAAGAATGGAAAGCAGAAGAGTGGTGGTGGGGGGTGGCATTAAGGAGAATATCAGCAACACAGGAGAACTTTTGTGCTCTCTATTTAGAATTCAAGTGTGGAGACTGCCAGGTACAGTGGACTCAGGGCATTTGGTTGTAGCCATGTATGTAGCAGCGGAGTAAAAATGGCAGTGCAGCCTGATTAGGTACCATTCTGATTATCCATTGGTATGTTATAGAAAATACCCACCAACTTAATGGCTTAAATTAATGACATTAATTTTGCTCACAAACCTGTATTCTGGGCAGTGCTTGGTGGGTACAGATCTTCTCTGATCCACAAAGCATCAGCTGGGACAGCTCAAAGACTGAGGGCTGAAATCATAGGAAGGCTCACTTACTGACAAGTTTAACACTTGATGCCGGCTATTGGCTTGAAACTCAGTCAAGATGCTAACCCTACATGTCACCTTTTCATAGCACCTGGACTTTCTCAAAACATGGTAGCTGCATTCCCAGGGTGAGCATCCCAGGAGGACCAGGTAGAAGTTGTATTGTTTTTTATGACCTCAGAAGTTATCATCATCACTTCTGCAATAATCATAGGCTTGCCCAGATACAAGGGGAGGGGATATGGGCCACATTTCTTGACAAATGAATATGAACTTCACATTATAAAAAATATGTAAGATTAGAGATAGTGGTGCCATCATCTTTGAAAAATACAATCTGCAACAGGCAGACAGAGAGAGAAATGAGATTGACCTAGCACCTGGAGCTATCCTCAATTCCCTGGTGCTATGTAAGGTGGCCATAAGTTCCACAGGCCCTAAAAGGATTGCAAAAGACAACTGAGAGTCAGTCTGGATATCTTATTAGGGAAAGTTAGTGCTGTTTGATCCAAGGACTGAATGGATGTCATGGATACACCTCAAGGTGTCTTTAGCACTATCAAGAACCAAGGTTGGGTCCAGTCATTCATGGTGGGGGTAAGTTTCCTGGGAGCTGAGGAAGGCCACCAATACTGCACTGGAATAGATGTGGGAGTTATGGAGATGCAACAGAAACAGTAGGGAGCCCAGGACTGGGTCTGGGTGTTGCTAACAGATCACCCAAGTCAGATGCTGAGCATAAACACACAGGACTAGAGAATCTGTCTTGGGAAAATAGGCAAGAACAACACAGTTCCAACAGCTATGGGGATAACAGATGGGTAAGAAGTAGGGAGAGGATTCTGGTGGGAAGAAGAGCTGAAATGGTTCTTAAGGTTGAGTATTGAAGAGCCAGCTCCCCTTGGGGAATCCCAGGAATTGCTTTTACACAAGAACCATAGTACTGACATGGTGTCAGCATTCCTGCACATATCATCTCCCTCAACTCTTTCACACACAAAGTCATTCTGAGGCAGGTATGATTATTTACATTTTACAGAGAAGAAGAAGGAAGCTCAGAGAGGTGAAGAAACTTGCCCAGCGTTATTGACTAAATGGCAAGGCCAAATCATGGTCTTTCCCTCTCAGCTCTGTCCAGTAGAACTTTCTGTAATGATAGAAATGTTCTATATCTCTGCTGTCCAATACAGCAGCAACTAGCCATATGTGGCTATTGATAATTTGAAATGTGACTAGTGAAACTGAATTTTAAATTGTATTTAAATTTAATTCATTTAAGTTTAAATTGAAATAGTCACATATGGTTAGTGGTTATCATATTGGCTAGGGCACATATAGATCATCAGTAGATTGCTGCCTGACTTAAAGGAATGGTGCCCTGCACCAGTGTCTGAGGGGGAGCTTTTCAATATGTAGGATTGTTTAGAGAAGTTAGCATAGCCATAGAAGAAGTCATTCCTATGTACCTCTTGCATTGGTATTAGTTTGGCAGGAAAAACCATTAATATCAGGTTATTGTGACTTGAGAACTAATCATTAAAAATGTAGAATAATTATACATCATTAAGAATTAAGAATGTAGGTGGTATCAAGCTGGTGTGGACTTAATGTTTGTGTCCTCCCAAAATTCATATATTGAAACCTAACTCCCAATATGACTGTATTTAAAGATGAGTGCCTTTAGGAGGTGATTAGGTAATGAGCTGTCATGCATAGGATTAGTGCCCTCATAAAACAGCCCCAGAGAACTCTCTCTCCACTTCTGTCATGTGAAGATACAATGAGAAGATGATCATCTATCAACCAGGAAGTAAGTTCCCACCAGACACTGTATGTGCCAGCACCTTGATCTTGGACTTCCCAGGTTCCAGAATTATAAGAAATAAATGTCTATTTTTTTATAAGTCATCTGGTCCATGGTATTCTGTTACAGCAGCCCAAGCTAAGTAGAGCACTAGCAGAAGAATGCCCTATGAGCTAACCTTAAATTCTGTGTGGGAGTTACAATGAAATCTATGGTGGCTTGAGTGACACCTACCAATGTGAATTAATGTGTTATAAAGATCAGGTATTAACAGTCCTCAAACAGTAGGAGAGGAAAAGATAAAAAGGAAAGTTTTTTAAAATCTTGAACTAATATCACAATTTGATAAAACCCACAGTGCAGTTTGGAAAACCTAAAGAGGGTTGCCTTTCAAAGCAGGAACTCTAGAAATGTTGAGAGCAATGGCAGCATCATCCTATAAGCACAGAGCTTCCACTGATGACTTCCCTGAAATGAAAACAGTCACTTAAATGTTTATACTTATTTGTTTATATACTTTCTTTTTAAAAAAATCACTTGTTGGAGTTCTGGCCAACATGGAGGTGTAGACAGAAATGCTTTGCTTCCTCACACAACAAAAAGGATAACAACCAATTTAAAAACAAACAGCAACCACAACTGCCAGAAAATCATTTGCATGGAAGTCCAACAATCAAGGAGTTAAGAAACCATCCAGACAGGTGTGCCAAGATAAAGAAATATGGCGCAAATGAAAGCTCAGATCAAAACTCCAGAAAAAGGACTAAGCAACAAGGAGATAGACAACTTATCTGATGCACAGTTCAAAACACTGGTGATCAGGATGCTTACAAAATTCATTGAGCTTGGTTGCTAAATGAAGGAAGAAATGAAGGCTACACAAAGTGAAATAAAGAAAAATATACAGAGAACAACAGTGAAGGGAAGGAATCCAGGACTCACATCAATGATTTGGAACAAAATGAAGGAATAGCATCCAACTGGAACAGAATGAAGAAACATGAATGCAAAAAAAAAATGAGGAAAGGCTTAGGAACCTCTGAGACAACTTTAAGTTTTCCAACATCTGAATCATGGGGGTGCCAGAAGAAGAAGAGGAAAAGCAACAAATGGAAAAGATATTTGAACAAATAATAAAGGAGAACTTCCCCAGTCTGGCAAAGGAAATAGACTTCCAGGAAGTCCAGGAAGCACAGAGAGTCCCAAAGAAGTTGGACCCAAGGAGGAACACACCAAGACACATCATAATTAAGTTACTCAAGTTTGAAGATATGGACAGAATCTTAAAAGCAGCAGGAGGAAAGGAGACAGTTACCTATAAAGGAGTTCCCATAAGACTATTAGCTGATTTCTCAAAAGAAACCTTACAGGCCAGAAGGAGCTGGACAAAAGTATTCCAAGTCATGAAAGGCAAGGACTTACATCCAAGATTACTCTATCCAGCAAAGCTGTCATATAGAATGTAAGGGCAGATAAAGTGCTTCGCAGATAAGGTCAAGTTCAAGGAGTTCATCATCACCAAGCCCTTATTATATGAAATGTTAAAGGGACTTATCTAAGAAAAAGAAGATAAAAAATATGAACAGTAGAATGACAACAAACTCACAACTATCAACAACTGAACCCCAAAAACCCAAAAACTAAAGTGAACTAAGCAAACAGCTAGAACAGGAACAGAATCACAGAAATGGAGATCACATGTAGGGTTATCAGTGGGAAGGGGGAGGGGAGAATGGAGGGAAAGGTATAGGAAATAAGAAGCATAATAGGTAGGCGCAAAATGGACAGGGGAAGGTTAAGAATAGTATACGAGATGCAGAAGCCAGAGAACTTATATGTACAACTCACGGCCATGAACTAAGGGAATGTTGGCATGCTGGATGGTGGGGGGATGCAGGGAGGAGGGGGAGAAATGGG
Organism: Trachops cirrhosus; assembly: GCA_028533065.1. NCBI lineage: Eukaryota > Metazoa > Chordata > Mammalia > Chiroptera > Phyllostomidae > Trachops > Trachops cirrhosus. Next base: position 48,814,150 of record CM052552.1, read on the forward strand.
GAAAAAAATGGGCAACCACAATAGCATAAAATCAATAAAATATACTTTAAAAATCACTTGTTGGATTACTTATTTTGCTTAAGATGCAGGAGCATTTCTTCCTTGTCACACTTTTTACTTGATAAAAAATAAATTAACATTGCTTGCTTAACAACATAAACCCTGGGACATGTCAGAAAATGGTGGTTATTAGAAAATTCTATGCTGAGCTTACCTAGACATAACCACACGATGCAAATAGATCAAACATTCAGCAGCTCCATTTATTACCTAGTTTATTCAGTGATGCCTCTTGGGACTTGAATTGTTTCTCTAGATTTTGCAACCAACAGATTTTCAAAGGAGTGGGACAAAGCATCTGTGCAATTTTTCTCTGCCATGTCTAGATCATGGCATTTTTCCTGTTATCCTTTCCTTGTCTTCATGCTCATGGGGAACAATGAAGTGGTTGGGACCTTTGTATGGAATTCTTGTTTTCTGAAAGGAGCTATTGCCTCTTATTTGATTTATAGAAAAGGGAAGGGTCCTGACTGTTGTGACTTAATGGGTTGGGCATTATCCCACAAAGCAAAATGTTGCTAGTTCGATTGCCCTTCAGGGCACATGCCTGTGTTGTGGGCCAGGTCCCTTGTCAGGAGCGTGTGAGGGGCAGCTGATTGATGTTTCTCTCTCATATCAATGTTTCTCTCCCTCTTTCTCCCTCACTTCCCCTCTTTCTAAAACTCAATAAATAAAATCTTTTTAAAAATAAAGAAGTATGGAAGGGGTTGGGCTGGCCTAAAATATAAGGCCACAGACTGGGAATTATCAGAGAAACAGGAAGAAAATTAAGGCAAGACCTGGTTAGAGTATACGTGATTAAAGATGAGGATATAATGTCAGGGCTGAACTAGACTTGCAGAAGTAGGAACTTGTACAAGTCAGAAGTTTTGACTTTGTAACTTAAAAAACCATGTCAAAATGGCTTAAGAAAAATGAACACAGAGGCTGGTGATATTGGGAAGTTCAGAGGCAGATCATCAGGGATAACTGGATCCAGGCATTCAAAAGCATCAGATTTCCGTGTCTTCTCTGTCATCTATTTCCCTCTGATTTTCAGGCAGGCACTTTCTTCCCAGTGGCAGCTGTAGTCTTATCACTTAGGAGCTCAGAAACTCTGTTAGAAACTTTTTTTCTTTGTAATTATTTCTAGGGAAATTTATAGGATTATATCTCATTGACCTAGTTTGGGTCACATACTGAGTTTGATTCAGTCTCTCTGGCAAGAGGAATGGAATGCTGTGATTTGCCATGTCTGGAGGCAGAGGTGACATCACCCTTACCAGAATCATGTGGATGGAGATTAGGGGAGGAAAAATCTCCAAAATGCAATCCATGTGCTCTTACTAGAAGAAAGGACAATGGATGCTGTAGCAGTTAGCTATTACTACAATAATGCTGCATAACAAACCACCCTATAACTCAGAGGCTTGGAATAACTCTTTAGACTTAGGCCCATGGGGGAGACCTGTCACAACTGGGCACTTCTGGTACAAATACAGCAGTCCTTCTGTATCCATGGTGTCTTATCCAAGACTCATGGAAGACTCAGGCCTGCAGTGGAAGCCTGAAACTGCAGATAGTGCTAATTAAATTCTTCAAATCTGTCAGAAATGTGGCAGCAGCTTCTTCATTAGCAGATGTACATCTCTAGTAATTTTTATATTTTTCAGTCCAAACCTATTCCTGAATCTGTGTAATCTCCTCTTACTTGCACTGGTTGGTGTCACTGGTTTCAGAGGATCCCTTGCTAAAGTCTTTGTATAGGTTCAGTGCTTTCTTGTGCAACATGTTGCCACCAATTGGAACATGTTTTCTGTTCATGTCTTCCACCCACAAATTTAATGCCTTTTCCATCTTAACTAAGCACTTACCACGTACTGCAGCATGTAGTAGTTTCAGGTGTGACAGCAAAACTAGCACATTTTTTTCCTTCTTTACAATTTCAAGAATAGAAGATTCATTTTTACTATAGATCTTAACAACCTCAACATATAATTATATATATATTTTTCTTTATTAAGTCAAAAACTTTCACCTTTTCACTTAAAAGAAGCACTTTATGATTTCTTTTTGGCATATCCAAATTGCTAGCTCACTACTCTTGCACTTTGGGGCCATTATTAAATAAAATAAAGGTTACTTGAACACAAGCACTGTGATGCTGTAACAGTTGATCTGATCACTGAGATGGCTACTAAGAGACTAATGGGTCAGCAACATATACAGTGTGAAGACCCTAGAAAAAGGCATGATTCAGATCCTGTAGGAATAAATCAAGATGATGTGAGATTTCATCACACTTCTAAGAACTATGCACAATTTAAAACTTATAAATAGTTTTTCTTTCTGTAATTTTCCATTTAATATTTTTGGACCAAAGGTGACTGTGGGTAACTGAAACTGTGGAAAGCAAAACCACAGATAACGGGACCTACTGTATTGGCAGAGGGAATAATATGTGCAAAGGCTTTGAGGCAAGAGAGATCTTGGTATGTTTGAGAAACCAAAAGATCAATGTTGGGGGAGGATGGGGAGAGCAGGGAGTGGTTTGCAGTGACAGGTTCACTGCAGGCCTTTAAGTGAGAAGTGACATTTACAGATTTATGTCTTAGAAATCTTCCTTTACTTTCTGTGTAAAGATTTGGATGATAGATTAAAGGGGCAAGAGAAAAAGTAAGGGCCTGGTTTTGCAGTCAAGGCAAGCAACCAGTTGGAGGTGGTAGAGATGGTGTGAAGTGGACAAGTTTTTAAGGTATAAATGGAGGAAACAGGGTTGAGGCTTGCTAGCTGGGGATAATGAAGGGTGGAAGAGGGCAAAGCAAAGCAGGAACAGTTCTGATACTGGACACCAGGAGAGAATACCAGGGAAGCTGGTGGATCATAGGATGATTACACACTCCTAGGGGTATAGTGAGAACATCAATTAGTTGATATTTGTCTGCATATTCTCAGATAAAAGAGGCTTTATAATCCTCAAACAGAGCATGACATTTTGAGCTGAAAGAGGCCATGTAGTGCAAATAAAGATGGGAATGGTTGGGATGAGTGGACTGGGGTCATTAGTCAATTTTGAAGATCTTGAATGTTATCCCATCAGCATCTATCAGAGACTGGGCACATGTGGTAGTCACATAGTCTTTCAATGACCAACATTCCAGTCCAGCTGAGATAGGTTCTTTTTTTTTTAAATTGATGTTCAAGTATAGATGTCTCCATTTTCCACTACCACTCCCCCACCCCAAGATGGGTTTTTTTTATTTCAACCTTAAAATAAAAACTGTTTCCATAAAGATAGTACAGTACCTACCATCAGGTTAATTTCTTCAGAAAAGAAGGAAGAACAAAAGATTGAAGGGGTTCTTAGGAAGAATGTCAGAATCCCTGAAACTTCATTTAAACCTGAGGCAGCTTCAACATTATTCAGAGATGTTCTTCCAGCTGTGTATGCCCTGGAAAGGAGGGAGGAAGACTGGGAGAATACAGGAAGGCATGGAGCATGGTAGGGCTAGCAAAATATTCTTCCCAGGAAGTAATTCCAAGGGACCAAGATTAGATGGAAGTTTCATCTTCTGGACATTGACGTTTGTTCCTCTCTTTTATCTGAACATTCTTCTTTCCCAGTTGTTCAGATAAAGCATCAAAAATGATATTAAAATGCTGGTTAGGAAACATCACCCCCAACAAACCCTGTTCATCAAAATGTTATGCTCTCTCTGGGGGCCCTGTGTTCGGTTTGTCAACAAGCTGAAGCTGTTGTGCTGGGGCTCCGTGAGGCCCAGGAGCATGATTTAATTAATATCCTACCCATAATACCTTGCTGGGTTTATGCAAACAAAGCCCTGCCACTCCTCACCTTAGGATTTACCCTCTCCTTGAAGCAAGCATTTATTTACACACAGTTTGACCTCATGATGGTGTTCAGCAGATGTGGGTCTTACTTATTTGCATTGGTTTGTGACAGTTGCAAAATTCATTAGTGGCTCAGGGATAAATCCTCCATGGGCCGCCCCAAAGATAGGTGAAGTAAGAGGGTCCGTGCTAATTAATCCTCCCTCTTCAGCAATGCTGGATATTAATGATAGCATAGTACCCCTTTCAGAAACTGCCTGTATCAGTTCAAAATTTTGTGGTTACAAGTGACAGAAATGGATTCTTGACTACCTTGGGCAAGAGAGGATATTATGGGATGATATTGGGAGCTTAGATCAATCATGGAAGGCAGGAAAACTGGGCAGCAACCCAGCTGGGCAGCAGGTACTGTAGAGGTCAAGACAGGGTACCACTCCTGGGGCAACTAAGTCTTTTTCAAACCCTCATGTGGCTTTGTGTCACTCCACTCACCATTTAAGTTCTTCCAAGAAATTAGGATACCTAATTGCCCTTTAATGGATTAGGGTAGTGAAGGAGAGCCCTCATTGGCTCCCACAAGGAGTGGGAAGGCCTCATGTTACCCCTTACCCCTGCTATTCACCCATACATAACACAATAAGGGAGAGAAAATTCCCCAGAAGCAAAGTTGCTAGAAGAGGGAAGAAGTGTGCATGAAACAAAGTGTGACAACTGTCCAGCATACTGTGTGTTGTCTATGAGTCAATGCCAATTCCCAAAGCTTGCAAGCATTAAATATTTTGCTGCAAATTGTCACATCTAAGAAAAAATGAGGTGGACAGTGATTATTCCATTCAACAAAAAAGACTAGGTTTTTGGGTGGGGTTAATGGCAGGTAAGCCCACCATCTCTCTGTGAAGGCAAAAGCATTGTTGAGTTGAGGACTTATGCTCATTCATTAGACCTACTTAGTTGTAAGATGTGTGTGGTATGGGGATTGTCATCCCATTTCGCACAGATGAGAAAGATGGATCTCTCTCCCCACACTTTTCATTCTGTGGCAAGCTACTTCTCTAGGAGGAACATCTGCTTGACAAGGACTGCAGTAGAAAATAATGGCCAGCTTATTTTCATCTGTGCTGAAGGCCAAAATCGAAGAGATGGGCTTTATGGCAGACACACTGATCATGCAACCAAATGATAACATGACCTCATACATTAAACACACTTATACTGCATATCTATGATATACAGTCTATAAAGAAGGTAGAGCAAAAGAAGATTTACAGTTGTGAGTACATGAAACATAGAGTTTATTCTTGTATTATTATTTATTAGTTATTATATTATTTTCCATATGAACAACTGTAAACCTTTTTTTTTTGTTCCACCCTGTGTCAGTGGGCAGAGTGTTTTATGGGCAGTGTTTGAGAGTTAGGTAGGCAAAGGGAGAGCCTTCTCAAGTCCCCAGGCTGTCCAGAGGCAGGCACCGCTTCCTCCTCTGCAGTGGCTGGTTTCTAGCACAGGGAAGTCTTGTCTGTAAGGGTGGGGGCACAGCGATTACTGGAAAGGCTTATCAGACAAGAGTACTTTAGTTGAAGAGCCAGGATAAGAATGTGGCTAGGGAGTATAATAACCTCCAAGTCCCCAAAGAAGAAAGAGCAAGGCTGGACAGGCTCTGGGAAAATTCTGCTCTTTCCACCTGAGAAGTCTTATTGACAGGAAATAAGGATTTAGAAGCTTTTGAAAGCAGAGGAGTAAGAGGGCAGAGTAGATAGCCTGGAGGGAAGGGAACAATTTCCTACACCTCCTTGTTAGCTCCCAGGACTTCTAATCCCCTTGGCATGATGACAACATCCAAATGTGTATTTCATAGCCAGAAACACTCTTTGACCGCAGACTTTATACATCCAAGTCTCAAAAACAACAGGGCTCTTGATTCTCACCTTCCAATCTGTTACTTTTCCACCAACACTTACCATTTCAGAAAATGGCAAATTCCTCTACGCATTTGTTCACCCTTGATGCCTTCTTTTCCATCTCTCCTCCAAGATTGGATCCATTACTGAGTACTGATGATTCCCCTTCTACAAACATCTAGGACATCTAGAATCTGTCCTCTGTTCTCCAGTCCCATAGTCAACTTGTTAGTACAAGCCCTGTTCATCTCTTCCTTTGATTGACTGTAGTTTTTTATAACTGGTATTCTGGCCCCCTTCAATCCAGGCAAAAACCTTTTGATGTCTTCCCAATGCATGTAAGAAAACATGCTAGCTCCCTACAAGTCACACATTGTGTTCTAGCCCATGCCTCCTCATTAACCACTGTCCCTTCACTCTCTGGGCTCCGGACACACCAGTCTTCCTTCAGTTCTTCTAATGAATGTGACAAGTCCTCAGCTACCTTGAGGCCTATCGCTAGTTGGGTTCTCCAGGAAGCAGGTGCTGAGACGGATTCAGGAATGCTAAGGGTTTATTGGTGGGGAACTCCCATGAAAGGAGAAGGGCAGAATCAGGACTGGGCAGGGGGAAGCTGGCAGGCCACAATGATGATCTGAAAAGTCATGTTCTGCCTTGCAGGAGGTCTGAGTAAAGTGTGCCCATTAGAACAACCCCACATTGGGCAGACATGACCAGCCCTGAGTGCCAGCACTTTGTTCAACTGTTGGTGTGGGCCACCTCAAGACTGATGTGACCTCAGCTCAAAAGCTGAGGTCTACCCTGAGAAAGCCAATAGCTGGAGACTATAAGCTAACCAAAATTTTTGTAGTTGGGCAGTGAGTACTTTCTTGATGGGGGATCTGAATGATGCTTCTCCATGTCTGCCGCAGGAAGTCAACACATGCTCTTCCCTTCACTCCTCCTCACTGAAGTTAATATCTGTCCCTCCAATAGACTGTCAGTTCCATTAGGGTATGTGCCTAGTGTCTAGTGCAATATCCAGCACATAGTAGGTTCTTAACAAATATTTGTCAAAAAGGCATAAGAAAGAAAGGGAAGGAAATGAAGGAAGGATGATGGCAGAGAGGGAGAAGTAGAAAGAAGGGAGAGATAGGGATGAAAGGGAGGGAGGGAAGGAGGGAGGGTGGAAGGAAAGGAAGGAGAAAGTCAGGAGAGGAGGAGGGAACTGAAAGATGCATGGGTAACTGAAAGGGATCTAAACTCATGATGGCAATCCTTGACCTTCTTTTTTTCCTCCCCACCTGGCCTAAACTCCCATGTTCTCTCACATTTGGGTTTTTCCTTATGATGTTCTCTGTCTAAAACAAGACTAACCCACACTCTTTGTCCACTCATCATTCAGGTATCAGCTTCTCTCACTTTCATGTGGAGGTCTGTCCCTGAACCTCTTTATCTGTTAGGATAAACTTCAGTTGCAAGTAATAGAAGCTTATATAACAGTGATTCAAACAAGGTAGAGGTGTATTTCTCACCCATGCAAATGCCTAGAGGAAGAAAATACAGGGTAGGTGTTTGGCCATTTTCCTCCAAGAACTTCAGGAATTCAGTCTTCTATCTTATTCCATCTTGAGTAGTCTAAATTCTCAGGTCAATTTATGGTCCAAGATAAAGTGGCTCCCCATTGTCCCCATTTATCATACTCATGTTCCAGCTAGTAGAAAAGATGAGAGGGAAAAGAAGAACATGTCTCTTCCCTTTAAGGGAACTTCTTAGAAGTTATGTAGTCCATTTCCACATATATCTATTGGCCAAAACTTAGTGGTCATACCTAGCTGTAAGGAAGTATAGGAAATGTTATCTTTATCCTAAGTAGCCATTTTATCCTAAATGGTCAGATAAAATTTTGGGTTTTGATTATTAATAAAGGAAAGGATATTGGGCCACCTAGTATCTCTGCCAGAACCCCAATCTAAGTGAGGTTTCAGATTTGTTTCCATACCATCCTCTGCCCCTCCTTCAATAATCCATCCCAGTTGTACTTGCTCAGAGTCTATTTCTGTTACTAGACTTTTGAGTTAGATGATGGCAGTGATAAGACCAGTTGTGTTCTTCTCTTTGTTTTAGATGCCTAAGCACAGAGTACTATTAAATAGATACTTGTAGAATGAATGAATGAAAAATGCCTTTCATATTGGGTGCCCATAGCACTAGGACATACTTATGCTACAGCAGCCACTAGATTGCAGGGTGTGGGCACACGTGTAAATTTTTGTTTTTATTGTTGTATGTTTCTCCAGGGAATGTCCATTCTAATCTTCCTGGAATTTTTTTTTTTTTGCATTGTAGTGTTTTTTTAAATTGGGGGTTTATATTAAAAATAATACATGCATATCATTTAAACATTAACAATAAAGATATTTTACTATAAAATATGAAACTCTCTGGGGTAGATAAGATTACTGGACCCAATTCTTCACAGCTTCTATATCCTCCCTACCCCTTGACTTTGGGGCTTGGACATGTGACCTGCTTTAGCCATTGAGATGTTAGCAGAAATGAAGCAAGCAGCACATTGAAATGTACTTGTGCTGTTGTACTTTCCCTTTTGTGTCTCTGCCATCTTCCTAAGAGCTTCTCTGGGAAATGACTACCTCTCAGTTGGCCCATGACCAGCAGACTTAAAGCCATCCTTTAGCAGAGCTTCCAGTGGAGCCCATCATCCAAGTCATAGCCAATTCACAGATATGTGAGTAAGAATGGCTTTAAGTCACTGAGGTTTGGGGTTATTTGTTATGATAGCAATAGCTAACTAATACAATCTTCTCTCTCTCTTTCTCTACATTTCTATTTCCTAAAAGTATGTAATTGTGTTTATGTCCTCTCAGATCTTCTGCTTCAATCATTAATTTCTGTGTGTGTAATCACCTCTGTGACTGAACTATGAACTTCTTAAAACCTGGGACTGGGTCTTTTTCACTTTTACCTTTATTTCTTGAAAGTATTGTAGAATGGGAAGACAGGTTTTGGCATATAACATTTCTTCTCAGTAACATAATAGTTATGTGACCCTGACTAAGCTGTGTGACCTTCCTCTGCCTCATTTTTCTTATCTGTAAATTAAGAATATTAAAATCTACCCAATATGGTTGTAGAGAGAATTCTAATCAGTAACCGTGAATCTCCTAGCAGGGTGTCTGATATAGAGTATGCATTAAAGAACTGGCATCTTTCACAGTAGGTACAGAATACATGCATGTTCCTGCTTGAGTAGATGCACCTGAGATAAATAAAGAGCTGATGTGGACAATGAGGTGGTTCAGGGCCCCCTAGAGATGGAAGTCACTGTCTACCCTTGAAGACCCTCCTGATCTTGTCACTGTCCTTTGTTTTTAGCTCATCTAATCTCAAGGTCACGTTTCATGGGAGGACAAGCAGCATGTCATTTGGTTGTCATCTGGTGGAGTAGAAAATGCATACTTGTCCATTAGTCAGGAGGCTTGGGCCGTGGGGGCTGCCTCAGTCCATTGGGCAAACTATTCAGCTGCTATGGCCTGAGCCCAGAGCCAATCTATGAGCCATGGTAATACTATAATCCCCATTTTGCAGATGAGAAAATTGAGTCATGGAAAGATTTAATGACTTACCAAAAAACAACATCAATAACCAGGAGAGACGAGAGTGGAGTCTTAACTTAGTACTTTCCTGCTATACTGCACTGCCTCCCAGGCTGTCAGGAAAATGATGTAATCTGACCCAAAAATTCTCCTCTGGAAGCTTCCCCCAGCCTGTCTATCTTAAGATAAAAACAACCACAAATTCAGTTTATATCTTTTATTCCCTAGCCTATTTGAGCCAAGGCTGAATGGTGCCAATTTGCCTATGGTGGTTTTTATGATGTGGGTTGGGATCACTAGGGACTGTTCTGAAACCATCAAATTCATTTCAATTAGAAGTGTAACTTAATGTCCAATTTTCAAACCAGATTCCCTAGGTAAAAGAAGGACATTTTGTTTGTTAAGCTGTGTCAACCTGATGAACACTAGTTCTGGGTACCAATTATGCCCAGTTGTGTGCCCTGAATGGGGCATTTTCTCCAGGTTAATAGAAGGTACAACTCAATCAAAAGAGGGGTGGGAGAGTCAGCATGGAAAATGGGGGGATGTGTGAAATTTGAACCAGTGTAGATCAATTCCAGAACATTGCCCAGGGATTCCTAAAAAGAACCCAGGGAAAAATAAATACATCTCCTCCTTATTAACACTCCAAGCCCTTAAATGAGTCCTGATGTTAATCCCTAAGAGATGCCTAAATGCCTATTTCAAATTGCTGCCCCACTTGTCTTATAAAACAACTTGTACTACTTTTTATTCTCTCCATGTTCAAAAATAAAGGAAATTCCTTTTGCAGTCTAAGGCCAAGGAACAACCCAGGCCTGGCTTTGATTACTGAAAGCTGGAGAATTTTGAGTGAAAGCTGCAGCCGGTTGCCAGCCTTGTTATTAGCAATAAGCATCAAGACATTCTCGGGAGAGCAGGGGCCTTTTGAGAATGTCAGACAGCAGCTTGCACCTCCCCTTTACAGCACCTGCAGTCACTGCTGGAAGTACAAGCCTGTCCAGAACTCCATTTCCCCTTGGCTGAATCAGCAGCCATAATCAACAGAGAAATTAGCTCTTATATTTATATAATATCTACCTACAAGCAACTCAAATTGCCATGCTCCTGTTTAAGATTCCACAATGGCTCCCCATTGTCCTTCAGAGTAAGTCCAAAAGCCTGGGCTTATTGTTCCAGGTCTTGTGACAACAGACCCTACCTTAGTTATGCAGAAGCTTTTTTCTTTTTCTTTCTTTTTTTTTTAAAATGGCTTTCCAGGCTACATATTCTTCTGCATCCTACAAGGGATATTATGGAAAAGTCTCCAAAGCTGGAAGGCTTGGTTCAAACCCCAGCTACAGGACTGGGACAGGCAAGTTACTCACCCTGCCCAGGACTCAGTTCCTTTCTCCTGCATAAAACCATGCATGATTGATGTGGACCCCGGCTCGTGGAGTCTGAGACAGTGTGGATGGGGGAGAGACATTCATACGGACTACTGTGTGAATTCACACGGACTACTGTGTGGAGTCCTGTGGAGGAAAGGGGCAGGTGGCTTTGCTCTCAAGAGGAGCCAAAAGCTGTGGCTTCTGCCAGGACAGGCCTTTATTTCTTTTTCTCGCACATTACCTGATGGTCCTTGTTTACTATGCACCTGTTGGCTTTAGGTGGTTACCTTTTACAGAAAACAAAGGAGCAAATGCTGCTAATCACATCACAGAAGAGGGATATTTGCGAATGAAAAGGGAAAAGTGGTTGAAACAGTTACACACACACTTGGAAGGTTTAGCATGGATTTTAGGAAGTTACTTTGCAGTAAATGTTTGCCGAAAATCAGGGTGAGGGAGTTTTAGCAAAAGCAAGACTCAAAGTATCCTAGGCACATTGCAGGCCTGATTCCCCATGGGAGAACCTATCCGTGGGCGTGGGTCCTGTGCATCTCTGAGTGGGAGCTGGGCCCACGCCACACAGAACGGTCTGCTACACATGATGCATTCAGAGTAGGTGATCTAACTTAGCATGTCTTTTGAAGATCTGATATCTTACATTTTTTCCTCTCTGTCAATAGTCCTTTCCAATTTTTTTCTCCCCTTCTTGCTACAAAAGCTAAGAAGCTCACTTCACAGCCCATCTTTTAGTTGGCAGTTGCCAAGTGATGCAGTTCTGGCCAATAAGACATGAGGAGGTCTGCTGCTGTCGCAGATGGCTGTGGCACCTCATCTCAAATGGCCTTAGCCCACCTCTGATTTCAGCTGCAGCTGCAATGGACAGTTCTGTGTTATTTGAATTCACACAATGCAGACTCCATTTAACTTCCAGTGTGTACTGTGCATCTTCCTGATCTCTGCTTCAAGGTTTCTTTGACACTATGTAAGCATACTGGGCCTATACAAATCAAAGCCTGGAGGTATGGGATTCATGCTCTTGGGGTTGACCCTTAACCATTGGGGAACAGGGCTTGATTGGTAGATGTTCTACCTGTCCTTTAGGAGTACAAATCTAGGAGGGATCATGGACACTTCTCTGGATGTCCAGGTGGAACACCCCATGTTGCCTAATGTAGTAAACTCCTTAGCACACCCTTATATTGTCTTTTTTCCCTTTTCCTCTCTCACTTTCTGTGATTCTTTTTCTGCTTTCAGGGATCAGTTGTCAAATAAACTATGTACACTTGTGTCTTTTTGGGGGAGGCTCTGTTTTTGGAGCAACCCAAACTAACATAGCTGGAATTGCCTTCCCTCTGTCTTCTATCTTAAGTGCAGATACAGATGTGATGACTGGAACTAAGCAGCCATTTTAGGACCAGCCTGAGAGAAAGGCTAAGAAAGTAGCAGAAACGTCATCTCTGACATATCCGAGTGACTGAATCAACACCAGCAACTGCCAACTTGTAGATTTCTTGTTATGTGAAACTAACCTCTATTTATTTAAGTTATTGCTACTTGGATATTTTCTTGCTGGCAACTGAACACATTCCTAACAGAGACATTAATTGTAGCATTCTCTACTGTCTTCTACAACCTTCCACACATGACAAAAGGGGATTGTGAAAATACATTGGAATCATATGACAAACACATTTTACTTAAGCAAATTAAACTGTGTCTCTGTGCATGTGTATGTGTGATCTAGAGTGAGAACAATGTAAGTGGTGTGGGTGAGTCCACATTGATTGTCTGGAGTGGGAGAAAAGTTTCCCTTTGTCATTTTGCTTCTTTTTGGATTGTTCTCTGTCTTCTAAGGTGACAATCTCCTCCCACTCAGTATAACTTTAATATGAAAAGTGACATATGCTTTTTTCATATAACACGCCCACCCAATGTAAGCCAAGTGCTTTATGTGGTGGATCATGACAGAAAGATGGTCAGTGAAGGGGTGGTGAATGATTCTGTTCACACATGATCTTACTGACTGACTTAAATGCCTTGAGCTCCATGCAAGGCTATCAACTCACTTTTCTCATTTCCTGAGTTCTCTCTTTTTTTTATTATACCCCTTTCCCCAGGCTGTTTCTTCCATTCCCAGCCTTGGCACCCCTCTTGTAAGCCTAGATCCACATCATCATGGTCCTGCTGCTGTTCCCACTTGGCACTGGCCATTAAGAATAAGACATATGAAAAAACTTGTTCAACTGCTGTCTCATCTCGTCCACTGATCTGCCTCAATCACCCCGTGAATAACCACATAATTACTTGGTTCTCCCTCCTTGGTTCAAATTGAGTGGCCTTGTTAATGTTTCTACCAGTCCTGCCCAAGATTGGGTCCTCAAAGCTTCTCATCAGGGCTATAGAAATAGCCTCCTTACTGGTCTCCTTGTCCTCCATCTTGTCATATATCATGCCATCCTATATGCTGCCAATGAGTTATCCATCTACTGATTAATAGGTGACCCCGAACAAAACATTTCCTGGCCAGATATCATTCAGTGGCTTTCTTTCTCCCACAGAATAAAACTCAGATTTCCTCTTTATTTTACTTTATTTTTCTAGCTAAAATAAATAAGCCACTATTGTGAGAATATGCCTTAGACTTACAGACCTCTATAGTTGGCTGATGCTGTCCCCCTCTCACCCCCTCTCCCTCCATATAATGCCACTCTGCCATTTCAACTGCTAAATATTTTCCTGTCCTTCAAATGCCACATCCTGCCCCAAAGACTTCCTAGATACCTTCAATCAAAATTAACATTTTCTCCCCCCTTCATTCAGAGCAGTATGTACTTCTAGGATTCGTCAGACATTCTCTTGCTTTGTATTTATTTACATATGTGGACTCTCTTCTCTTCTAAGGTGTTACTACTTTTGTATATCCCACTACATGAAGCATTGGCCCTTGTACATATAATGTTACAATGCAATAATAATCATAGTTAACAATTACTGCACACTAACCATGTGCCAGACACCGTGCTAACCTCATTCCCAGCATTAACTTACTGAGTATTCACAACATTCTAAGAAGTTGTCTGATATCCCATTTTGTTAGATGAGGAAAGTGAGACCCAGAGACGAGCCACTAGCCCAAGTTACTACAACTTAGGAAATGACAGAACTGTGGTTCCAACCTTGGTTTCCTTCCCTACAAGGCCCAAGTGTAAGAACTACCCTCTTAGGACTTCAAGAAAGATATTGACAGCAACACAATTATAGTGGGGAATTTTAACACCCCATTGTCAAAAATGGACAGATCTTCCAAACAAAATATCAACAAAGATATTGTGGCATTGAACAACGCCCTAGAGGAAATGGACTTAACTGATATATATAGAGCCCTTCATCCCAAAGAAGCAAAGTACACATTCTTCTCAAATGCACATGGAACATTTTCAAAGATAGACCACATGATAGGACATAAAGTAAACCTCAACAAATTCAAGAATATTGAAATTACACCAAGCATTTCCTCCGACCACAAGGGACTGTAACTAGAAACCAACCCCAAGGGAAGAAACCTGAAAAAATCAAAATCATAGAGATTAAATAGCATGCTATTAAACAATGAATCGGTCAAGAATGAAATTAGGGAAGAAATCAAAAAGTTTCTGGAAACAAGCGAAAATGAACTCACAACAACCCAAAACTTATGGTACACAGTTAAGGCAGTCCTCAGAGGGAAGTTCATAGCGATACAGGCCTACCTAAAAAAGATAGAAACATTTCAAACAAACAACCTAACCCTACGTCTACAAGAACTAGAGGAACAACAACAAAGACAGCCCAGAGCAAGTAGAAGGAAGGAAATAACCAGGATCAGAGCAGAATTAAATGGCATAGAGACTAAAAGCAAAATTCTGAGGATCAATGAATCCAGGAGCTGGTTCTTTGAGAAGATAAACAAAATCGACAAGCCTTTAGGAAGACTCATCAAGAAAAAAAGAGAGAAGACCCAAATAAACACAATCAGAAATGAAAGAGGAGAGATTACAACGGATACCACAGAAATACAAAGGATTGTAAGAAATTACTATAAAGAACTGGATGCCGAGAAATTGGAAAACCTAGGTGAAATGGACAAATTTCTAGAAATATATAATCTTCCAAAACTCAATGAAGAAGAA
>CM052552.1:48829573-48844580 GCA_028533065.1 Trachops cirrhosus
TCAGAAAACAATGGTACATTTACACAATGGAATTCTATGCAGCAGAAAGAAAGAAGGAACTCATACCCTTTGCAACAGCATGGATGGAGCTGGAAAGCATTGTGTTAAGTGAAATAAGCCAGGCAGTGAAAGACAAATACCATATGATCTCACCTTTAACAGGGACCTAAACAACGAAAGAAAGAAACTAGCAAAATATAGCCAAAGACACTGAAATAGAGAACAGGCTGACAATGACCAGAGGGGAGAGGTGAGGGAATTTCAGGGGAGAATGGGAAGGGTTTACAGGGACAAGTATAAAGGACACATGGATAAAAAACTAGGGGCGAGTGGAAATGGGAAGGAGAAGAGGAGGGCTAGGTGGGTGGGCTGGGATGGGAGTAAAAGATAGAAAATTGTACCTCAACAATAATTAAAATAAAATTAAAAAAATAAAATCAATAAACAGAAAAAAAGAACTACCCTCTTATGTGAGTCATAGATTTTAATCTGTAGGAGGAATGAATTTCAGGAAGATCTACAGAGGAAGCATTTTACCAGGAATCAAACTATCTGGGTTCTGGTACCAGCTCTGCTGGTTACTTTGCTATATAAACTCTACCAAATGGATTCACAGCTCTGAGGTTCAAGATCCACATTTATAAGGATAAAAATAACTTCAGTCCTCCTCACCTGAACAGACTTTCGTGGGGATGGCATGAGCTAGAATATGTAAAAGCCATTTGTTAACAGTGAGCACAATGGACTTGCAGCATTGACAAGAGGCCTGGGGAGAGAGAGGAGAGGAATGGTGTTGTGGCAATGGTGTGGAGACCAATACTGAGTCTGACTCCAAGTCACAAAGTGATTTCAAATATTTGAATTATCAGTGTGGAGAAGGTCAAGGATTATTACCTGAACCAGTTACTTTCAAGTATATTTTTCTTTGTAAGAGTGCTATATCATACAAGTTGGTCTAAATAAATTTCAAAGTGCTCTTTAATAGCTATACAGTAAAAATTCTAAATAATATAAAAGGATTGTGTTATGGTTTAAATGGTGGCATATTTTTCCTGATTGGTACATTAAATATTGGTAGGTACCCTTGCCACAAAGGAAAAATGTAAGAGGCATGAGAACATGTAATGGGGCACTTGACCCTGTTTTTGGATATCAAGGAGGGCTTCCCTGAGGAAGTGACATTAAGTTAAGGACCATGTAAGGAAAAAAGGTGCATTTCACAAGCTGCATACCTGAGAACCCAGTCATAATGGACATAAACAAAGAAGCTGGATGGACCCCTTTGTTGGGCCATGTCATCATAAGTTTGGGTTTGAAGAAAGGAGTCCTTCAGTGGAAGGGCAACACACCTTCTAAGTTATCAAAGCACAGTCTGCAGATGGCCTTCTTCCTCCTCTGGGAAGTTAACAGAGTGGTGCAAGCAAAACTTGACTAAGTACTTGTGTGTTTCCTTTTGTGCTCTTGTACCAAAACTATAAGGTAGCATGAAGATTTTCCTGAGCATCTCCTTACCTCTCTTCATAAGAAACCTATCCCCATCTTTCTACTAAAGACCCCCCTTTCTTCTTATGCCCTAAATTCAGACAGGTGAAAAGGCTAGAAAGAATATAATAATCCTTGGTTAAAGTGATAACTCATCATAACCTGAGATATAACTACCATGAAGGGTATTTTCATTTTAATAGGGAACCCTTGACAAATACAAGATCACCTTTATAAAGAAATGAATATATAACGGCAGAATTTTAGACACTCTTTTGGCAAGTAATGCTTTTGCTATGATGAGGTGCTTCTAACTGTGCCTTTTTTTTTTTCACAAGGCAATCCAGAAATGGTTGTTTTACCAGGAAATTGAGTGTCAGAGATGTGATGTAACCTGCTCAAGGTCACTCAGCTAACTGGTTGTAGAGTTTGGAATAGTTCTACCCTTCTGCCACTACCCCAGGGTGACATGAATGAGACCAAAATATGAAAGGTCCCTCCTGTTAATACCATGAACTTGTGAAAAGTTTCTCTAGGCTGTCTGATGGAAGAGGTCAGCAAATGGAGGTCAAGAGCTGATGCGCTCAGGAAATTGTTCAGTGTAAGACCATCCCTGAGAGTAGTTGTAGCACAGCTGTCTTCCCTCTAGACCAACTCCATGAATCCAAAGTATGGGACCTCAGGTGGTTACATCCTGAGAGTCTTCCCAGGCCAAGTGGTAGACACAAATCTCTGGCAGAGCTACAGCTGAAGCAGTGGCTTTGAGAAACAAAAGACCTGCTTCGGAATTAGGGGGCCCACAGCATGCAGGCTGTGCACATCCAAGAGTGGGGCAAAAGCTCTGTGGAGGAAGTAGTCACTTTTCTCTGGCCAAGGTGCTAACCAGTCCAGGAAAAATCCTTTGTCTTCTCTGAGACTCAGTTTCTCAGACAGATGGAGACAAACTTTTCCTGCCCCCAAGAGCTGTCATGAGGTGCCACAGGGAAAACTTTCTAAATGTAAGTGCCACAAGCCCTAGCTGGTGTGGCTCAGTGGATTGAGTGCCGGCCTGTGAACCAAACAAAGGGTCGCTGGTTTGATTCCCAGTCAGGGCACATGCCTGGGTTGTGGGCCAGGTCCCCAGTAGGGAGCGTGCAAAGAGGCAACCACACATTGATGTTTCTCTCCCTCGCTTTCTCTTTCCCTTCCCCTCTCTCTAAAAATAAATAAATAAAATCTTAAAAAAATAAATGTTCAAGTGTCATAGAAATGCATGATGATGATGATAATAAAAAACTTCTTGTACAGCACACAGTGGCTTAATGGAAGAAGTCTGTATGTCCTCTTGCTGCTGTAACAAATTACCATAAATTTGGTGGCTTAAAATAATAGATTTATTCTCTTCCAATTATGGAGGACAGGTGTCTGAAATCAGTCTCCCTACGCTTAAGGTGTTGGAAGTGATGGTTTCTTCTGGTGGCTCTGAGGGATCCATTTCCTTGCCTTTTCCAGCTTCTAGAGGTCACCTACATTCCTTGGCCTGTCCCCAGCCTTACATCACTCCAGCCTCTTGCATCCATCATTATATCTCCTGTTATTGACTCTGATTTCCTGCCTCCCTTATATAAGGACCCTTGTGATCACAGTGGACCCACACAAATAATCCTGGATAATCTCCCCATATCACAGCCTTTAATTTAATCATATCTGCAAAGTCAAGTCATTTTTGCCATATTAGGTAACATATTCATAAGTTCTCAGGATTGGGACATGGACATCTTTGGGGGCCATTCTTCAGTCTGTCACAAAGCCTGTTCTTCCCTCTCTAACAGAGCCACTTCCTGCATCATCCCCAGAATGATTCCTGGCATACCCTGTTGTTGTCCTGACCATACCCATTTGGTACTTAACATTTTTGTGCTTGAGGGCTGACTTCCAACTGCTGGCACCAGCATCTTTGCCTGAAGGCTTTTGGCCACTGGAACCTGCTCTGCCTCTGCCTATGGCCAGAGGGAAGAGCCAGGGAATCAATGTTCCCCATCCCCTTGCTTCCCTAACCTGGGAGCAGGCCTTAACAGGAACCCCAGCCCTCTTGCTTCTTGGTTGGGATAACTGAGGTGTGTCCTATACTGCCCCTGAGAAATCCACAGGGGAATTGCTCTCCAGTTGTCCACAGTGGTAATGAGTTTGAAGATACTCCCTTTGTTGACTGCCTTCCTTGCCCTCTCTCTTACACCACTCTCCTACTGGTATGTCCTAGAATTAATCCCAAATAAGATTCTTGTGCTCAAATCTTATGTCTAAGCTAAGACATGCATCTTGCAAATATTTCTTCCAAGCTTTGTTCATACCCACCTAGAATAACCCTTTTCCTCTCATGACCATCTGCTCATCTTTCTACACTTTCTTCCTCTCTGGGGTCTCCCCTTGCACTTCTGTGTCTGCCAGGTTTCCTCTTCCTGCCAATTCTAAGTGGTCACAATAGGTTGTTACCTATATCAAGTAATTGGGAGAGAGAGTGCAACCTAAAGTTAAGACAACGGATTCTGATGCCAGACTATACAGATGCAAAACCTTTTCCACAGCTTACTAGCTAAATGATGGTAAAGGAAGTTACTTACTTGATCTCTCTAAGCCTCAATTTGGGGGTGGTAATCAAACTTATCTCCTGAGCTCACTGTGAGAAATTGATACTAGCATACCAGCCTTCTTGGAATGATGCTTGGAATATAGCAAGTACCTAATAAGTGGTGGTTTATTATTGGTCACTTTAACAAGTTAGTGTACAGTGCACTTTTAGCAATGCACAAGCCTCTTTCATATACTTATATCAAATTGGTAATCAAACAATTTTGTTGAGAGTTCAATGTCATTTTCTCCTCTGGAATATAAGCTCTTTGAGAGCAGGGACCAGTCTGTGTTTATCTCTGTTTATTCCCAGCACCTGAAGTGGTAAATTGGTGTTTGATAATACTTTAAAGTGAATATTATGCCTAAAGAACAGAAGGAGAAAGGGTAAGAGTCTGAAAATGATGGGAAAAGGAAGGGACCACACGGAGAAAGACAATTAGCTTCTTCATAGTTCTGCCTGGAGCTCATCAGATGTAGGAGACAGCAGGTCGGGTGGCGTAAGGCAGGAGGCTCTGAGAAGCCAGGAAGCCCTGGGCAGCACTGGAAACAAATTTTGCCTCTGAATCTGATAGTCAGAGATGCGCTGCCCAGATCCCCCTTCAAGGAAACTCTTGCTGCCCAGCTACAAGGAGAGTGGTCAGCAGATAGCCACCAGCTGTCAGCTCTTCCGGGAGCACCTCAGCTGCAGAGAGCTGTCTGGCTCAAGCTCATACCTTTCCTTGGGATGGGCCACTTCCCACAAATGAGCATTGGGGGAGTGTAAAGCATCAGGCATTTCTGTCCAGCATGAGACTTTCTACAGGCAATCCTTGCCCAGAGCACTCCACTGGGTTGGCTGAGACTTAGGCAGGCATGACAGCTTGACCCCTCTTCCCCACTCTTGCTTTCTTCTTCTCTTTTCCACAGGTGTTGATCTTGAACAAAGTTCTTATCCCATAAATTCCAATTCTGCTTCCAGAGAGCACAACCTGTGACAAGAACAAAGACAACCTCCTTCCAAGTTCAAGTTAATGCTTGAGGCTCTCTTTGGAAGTTCAGGGACCCAGAACAACCTTGTTGCTTTCCTCTGTGGCCATTTAACTCCTCAGTGATGTTAAATGTCCTGACTTACGCCTGGGAATGTTCTGAGCTCACTTGTCCTGTGGTCCAGACAAAGGAGAGTTGTTTATCTTTCAATTTCACTTAGAACAGTAAATAAAAAACCTCATTAATTCAGACTGTTCTTATTTGGAATTTGTGATGATCCAGAGAGGGGCCCAGAGGGTGTTTGTTTACTTTTGTATTATCAAGGACAAAAGAGCTTGCCAAGCAAATGGAGAATGTGAGCATGATTGTAAGAGAGAGAACCATTTCAACAACTATAAAGAAAGGGGAAAAAGCCCTTCTCTCACTTTAAAGCACCAGTTTACATGCAAAAAATTCACATGAAATTCTTATCCATTTATTAATGATATCAAAGTATTTTTAAATTTTTTTTAAGATTTTATTTATTTATCTTCAGAGGGGAAGGGAAGGAGAGAGGGAGAGAAATATCAATGTATGGTTGCTTCCTGTGCATTCCCTGCTGGGAACTGGCCTGCAACCCAGGCATGTGCCCTGACTGGGAATTGAACTGTGATCTCTTGGCTCACAGGCCCGCGCTTAATCCACTAAGCTACACCAGCCAGGGCATCAAAGTATTTTTAAAGCAACCTATTGGTAGTCTAGTTGACATTGCTCTATTACCTTAAATTCAATTTTACATTCACTGAGCTCCTATTTCCTGCTGAACATGAGGTAGATCCTGTGAAATATACCAAGATGAAAACAATGTAATCTCTACTCACAATGACTTTACAACCATAGTGGTAAATAGTTAATGTCTATCGCAACATTAAAAAAATGTTGTTTTACATTTATTCTTAAATGCTTAAAAAAGTTTCATAAATATCTAGCCCCAGTCTCAAGTTTTGTATATATTATTAATGCAGTAAGTACTTGTTGAATCAAAGAACTCTCAGTCATATTGACCTTCCCCAGTTACTGGTCACCCAACACCTGCAGAATTTGGTCCCTAGAGCCCCAGCAGGTTGTATGTTTCCCTGCTGCGGCACTCTAACTCACTCACTCTCCCAAGGCTTTATATATCACAGAGGAAATCCTCACCCACAACAATCAGCTGTGATCTCAATCTTTTGGAAAAAAGACCCCGTTTAAAATGGCAGTCCTGACCTTGGCTCAGTGAGCTTCACAGGGACATAGCTGGCTGGGTTTCTGGCCTGCGGCTCAGCCTGCAGGCATCCAGAACTTCCAGACAATTACCATTCCCCTGGAATTGCCCACTCCTGATTGCTATTGGTTAATTAAAGAAATCTAGGCTCCAGACTATATTACCCACCCATATGTCACATCTGATGTAACTAACGAGTTCTCAGCAGAACAGGGTTGTGTGTGTGTGTGTGTGTGGCAACATTGTTAAATTTGATGCGCTATGCTTCTTTCTACAGAGAAGGGTTCCCTTTCTCCCCTGTGACTTTTCAGCCACTGTGCAAATGCTTGAGCTCTGCTAGCTATAATTCTATAAATTTTCTAGTGTCACCCATGAGGTTTTTACTTTAGTCGTGCCACCTCAAATTTTTTTGCACTTAGTAACTCCTCATTCAAAGAGCCTCAAACACTTCCTAAATTCTTTAACTGTTATCATTCTAGGGAGACAACCCTCTCCTCTTCTGGCAGCTAGACTACTAACATGGTTGGTCTAAGGAGACTTGCCTAGTAAGAATTGAGTTTGTTCTGTTTAATTGAATTCGACAAGAGTCTGGCACTAACTTAGGTGCTTTGGGTATAGTAAACAGAGATAGGGTCCTTTCACTCAAGATATGGTCTTGTTAGCAAAATAATATAAGACTCTTATAGCATTTTCAGAACACTATATTTCATTCATTCATTCATTCATTCATTCATTCAAAAGATATTTATTCAGCATTGGTAATAGTTAAGGTAAAGGCTAAGGCACTGTAACAAAAAGCAGTGGCTTACAAAACAGGGGAATTCATTTGTCTTTCAAGTAACAGTTCTAAGGTCAATGGTCCAGATTTGCAGGTTAGCTCAGCTCTATATGATTCTCATCCTCTGCCACCCACTAGGGTGTTACTGTCATTGCTAAGGTAAAAGCCTGGTTAGGGGCATATTTGTGTGGAAAGGTGAAGGGGAATTTCAGGGCAACCAGTTTTTAAAGCAAGTGAGGCAAAGCTGCGCACATATCTCCCACTTTCATTCCATTGTGGAAAAATTAATTGCATGGCCACATCTAGCTGCAAAAGAGGCTGGAAATGTCATCTTTCCTTGGGTTCCATGTGTCCAGGAGGAATGGGAGAACTGATTTGGAGAAGCAACAAAAAATGTCCCAGAAGCATCTACTATATGCCTGAGACTACTATATGGTTAGAGTAGTGATTAAGAAAACATAGCTGCTGATGTCAGAGAGCTAAGATTCCAGGGAGAAAGAAAACAATGAAATAACTCATTATATAGGTGTGAAGTAGGATGGAACCCAGATCTCATACCACCAGAGCCTGTGCTCTTAAGCATTATGCTCTTAGGATCCCGGACTGGAAAACTATGTCTTTTCAAGCACTTCTCTACTTAACATTTGCCACAGTTCAGGATAAAATCTAAGTTTTTTAGTACCACCCTGGAAGAGCTGGTCCTGCCTGCCCACCTAGCTTAGTTTCCTGGTAAGAGTGCCCTTGAATCTTTGGATTCAGTCATGAGGAACTACTTGTAGTTTCCTGAAAGTGGACAGCCCTTTCATCCTTTTACACCTTTGACCAATTTTTTCCTTCTGTCTATAATGTCTTCCCATGAACAATGCCTGGTACCCTCTTGCCACCCACTTACCTTTACCAGCCCACATGGCCTTGAAGTCCAAGCAATTAGACTTGCTGCTTCTATAGTCCTCCCATTATATCTGCTGCTTGTCTTTGTGAGGCATGGGCTTTGTGTAAAGTGGTGGCAAACACTCATCCTTGGCAATTACACAGATCTGAGTCCAAATTCTAGCTTCACTATTTATTTAGCTATGTAATCTTGTGAAGGTACAAAACTTCTTTCTACCTGGAGATAACACTGTAAAGGGGGATGGGCTTGGTTAAAACTGGGTTTCTTTATGCAGTGCCTGGAACAGAGGAGAAGCTCAGGAAAGGGCAGTTACTCTATTGCCATCATATATCTGTCTCCTCTATGAGATGGTGAGATCTTGAGGCACGAACTCACCACTTTTGGGTCCCAGAGTATGAAGCAAAAGAGGTACTGGTTACATGTCTGTGAAATGAGTAGACGGCTTAATTCTGTTAAGTCAAATTAACATTTGAGTTAATTACTTTTTACTGTGTCTTTCAGGAGATATTTTTAAAGGACTATAGGAAGATGGGAATGTTAAATATAAAGAAATGTCTTTCCAGTGGAATTTGAGACAATCTATTTTGGAACAAAAGAGCCTGGGCTCTTGCAAATTCCAACAACTAGCAAACTACCCCTTCCAGCTGTTGCTGAGTCTTGTCTTACTCATGCAACCAACATCCATCTCTCTCAAAAGATCCTGTCCTCTTCCCCACCAGAGAAGGGCCTAACTTCTTGGTGCCCTGCCCCTAGTAAGAGGGTGGAAATATATCAGGATAATTAATTTACATGGAGCTTTGAAGCACTGGAAAAAGACAATTATGGGAGGAGCTAGAAGACTTGGGTATCCTGCTATCCCTGTCCCTTGCCAGCTGTGTGACTTTGACCAAGGTCCCTCTAATCTTGGAGCTTCATTGTTCACTCATTTATAAACTAAAGTGGCTTATTATGACAGCTGGTGTCTAAAGTGCAATGGACATCTCCAGTCCAACAATGAGGCTGGATTTTAATACAAGGAAGCATCTACAACTTGGTCCATTTGTCAAAGGGCAACAATTGGCACACTAAGAAACCAAGTGGCTTTGACTGTCATGTTTGCTCAGAAACACTAAGGATACTTCAGAGACTGCATTCTCCCACAGCCCAGACCCACAAAATGTCAGCTCAGCCTTGCTCTTCCCTGCCTTGTGGGCCTCTTCTCCTCTCAACCTCCCCTAATGACTCTGGCCAAAGTCAAGGGTCTCTGGCCATAAGGCTTGCTTTTCTGTCATGTCCAGGCCCAGCACTGACTCCCTAACCCATTCCCTGTCAGCAGACTCTGTCCTCCTCCCCTGACACTCTTTGTTCAGGCCCATGTCAGCCTTGCTAATTATTATTCAATCCAAACACTTCCGTCATTCTGGCATTTTCATTGATTCAAATTAAGAGTCAGTAATAATTAATGCAAGCTGTTCCCCCATACTCATCCCCTGACTGATGGATTCTCAGTGTCAAAACATTAACCTTTAGGTTTGGAACCTTGATGCATTTAAACCCCATAAGCACCTGATAAGCAAGCAAACTATAGAGCCTTTCTATAAATCAGCTCTATTTCACGAACCCTCACTTATATATGAAAATAGGTATTTATCTTGGAAAAGAAAACAAACATATTCAAAAAAGATACATACACAGAGAACCTCCCTACGCATCACTGCAAAGGTGGAATTTGGAAAGCCTTAAGCAGTTCTTATGCCCCACCTGAATAAGATTGAAGGCATTCAACTGAATCCCTAGAATAAACTCTATGAGGCAGTATGGGGACCCCCTTAGGGATTCTGTCAGACCCAGGGAGAGGGACCAGACTCTTTTGAGCATGAATGAAATGTTCCAGCTAGCCATTGCTAGGTAACCAACCACCTAATCACTACTGGCTTAAAAAAACAACAGTCATTTGCTCACAATTCTGCAATTTGAGCAGGGATAGGTGGGAAAGGATCATCTCTAATTTATGCAGCATCATCTGGGGTGGCTGAACTGTGGCTGAAAGATCTACTTCCAAGATGGAGCACTCATGTGACTGGCAAGTGGGAGCTCAGCAGGGGCTGTGGTCCAGAGCCTCAGTTCTCCTCCATGTGGCCTCTCCATATGGCCTGAACTTCTCCCAGCATGGCAGCTAGGTTCTGAAAGGGTGTGTGTAAGAGTGCAAGCTCCAATGTGCAAGCGCTTATTAAGCGTCTGCCTGCTTTATGTTTGTGAGTGTTCCACTGGCCAAAGCCAGTCACATGGCCAATTGCCAAGTTAATGTGGGAGGGGACTCCATAGAAAAGGCTATACTATGAGGCATGGTTCATTGTGGGAGGGGAAGGAAAGGCAAATATATGTTTTACCACAGTTTGTAATTGAGTGGAACACTAAAATTAACTTCCATTTTTTAAAAGATTTTATTTATTTTTAGAGAGAGAGGAAGGGAGGGAGAAAGAGAGGAACAGAAATATCAATGTGTGGCTGCCTCTCACGTGTCCCCTGTTGAGGACCTGGCCTGCAACCCAGGCATGTGCCCTGACTGGAAATTGAACTGGTGACCCTTTGGTTCACAGGCTGCTGCTCAATCCACTGAGATACAGCAGCTGGGGCTAAAATTAACTTTCTTTAAACACAACAACTACATTCTCATTCTAATATGTTTTAACAAATGCTGTCCAATCATATCTTTCAAAGAAGCAAAATGGCAGGGCCAGTTTAGTTCTTTCTAGTGTTCTCATTTATAATATTAAGGAGTCTAGTGGTTTTAGTATCTCCAAGGACCATTTTGATTCCAATGTCCTTTGACTCCTTAACCCAGCGGCTTTGCTTTTTTCTCTCAAATTCTCTATCAGCTCTTACACAGGAACATCCTTCTCATGCTTCAGCCTCTAGATAGAGAGGAGAGTAAAGTTGTTGGATATTTGGATTAAAACCAGAAGTTTCCAAATGTATGGAATCAGAGAGCTGGAAAGGAGCCTAGCAATCACCTGGCCCAGCCCCTCATCTTAGAGGGGAATAAGTCGAGGACTCCTCTCTTTGTTACCTCTGTCTCTTACATGTCTCTCTGTCTTTGCTCACTGTGTCTTTCTCTATTTGTTCTCTCTGCATCTCTCTCTGCCTGTTTTTTGGTCTCTTTCTCTGTGTCCTCTATTTCTCTCTCTATCTCTCTCTATCTATCATCAATCTGTGGACTCCTGCAATCTCATTTCCTTTATGTGAATCTGTGTCTCTCCATGTTTCTATGTCTCATCATACACGCATGTCTCTTCTGTCTCATCACTTTCATTTCTCTCTGTTTTCTCAGTGTTCCATGTCCCTAAGTCACTCTCCAGCAGGGTGTCTTCTCATGTTCCTGCATCTACATTTGGCTGCCATGCATGGTTTGCTCTCAAGTCCCAACTCAGTGTCTCTATCCTGCCAGCTGCTAGTGAGTGGCTCTGGGCCTTAATCTTGGGTTCCTCTGTGGGTAAGCTTGTCACAGAAAGTGAAGCTGGAGGGTCAATGGCTCTCATGGGAATTTTGTGCAGAAACACAAGTCCAACTGGGAGGGCAGAGAACATGCACATGCAAACCACCCACTCTCACTCAAATGTAAACACTCTCACACCTACACAGTTACACAGTTTGGTGCACCCACTGATTAGCTACCCACATCTCCATCAAGGAAGCTGTTGCCCAGCTGCTAGGAGTGTCAGCAATGGAAGTGAACACCCTTCAGCTGTGAGCCTTTCAGGGATGGCCTCCCCAGCAGAGAGCACCTCACCCAAGGTGGTGCTCCTTGCTGAATGTCCCATATATAGTGACTGATACAGAATTGTAACGCTTTGGCCTTCTCAACCCCATCTCTGAAGAATTTAGTTCCCCAGCTCCCAACTCAGTTGGCCAAGGCTGTCATCAGGACTACTTCACAGTAGCTTGTCAGTTCCATTTCTCCACTCCTGCTTCCTTCTCCTCCCTTCCCCAGATATTGATTCCAAGGTCTCTCCTCAATTAACATCCTGCATGCTAAACTCAGTCTCCAAGTTTGCTTCCTGGGAAACCCAGCTGGTGACATTCATAGTCTCTCTCAATCTCTCTGTGTCTCTGCTCTCTCTCACTCACACACAGGCACATACTCTATATACTTAATTTTCTTCTTTCACTGAAACCTAAAACCTCTATTCTTCCTGGCTCTGCCCTTTGTCATACACTGAAGCCCTTTTCTCCAGGAAATTCATCACACATGTGCTTCTTGCCTTACAGTCTCCAACAACCTGGTTCAGACCTTATAACTGTCTTTGAGATTGCACTACAATCTTTGGCAGTTCCCTACTTTGCATTTTCCTTATCAGCATAGGCTTAGGAGGAGGAGGCCCAGTTTGAAGTGCCCACTCTCTTACTAACCAGCTATGGGATCTCAACCTTGTGCAAATCATTCCTACATCCCATGCTTCAGTTTGCTTGCCTGTGAAAGGGGTTTCAGTGAAGTCTACCTCATAGGAAGAGAGATGATGCCTGTGTTTGTACTCTGAGGTGCTATGTAATCCTTAGTTATATTAAACATATCATGTGGATTGTTTGGTTTCTGTAACCATTTCTCCTTTATTCTCTTTCTTAGTCTTTTGCCTTTCGGTTCTCTTATTGTTCAATGACAATAGAACCCTCACTACCAAGATAACCAGTAATCCCACTATTTTCTGAGCCTCTACTATGACTTTTCTTTTTAATGCCTAATTTGATTATCACAGTCATCTTCTTAAGCAGGCTGTATTAACCTCTCCTACAGATAGAAGCACAAACATCCAGGAAGTTGAAAATTTATTTAAGGTCACATGGCAAGTAAATGTTGGTGTAAGATCCAAACCTGGGTTTGCTCATGTCCTAAGCCCATGCTGTACAAGGAGAAGATAAGGCTCCCTGATCTCATGACTGGCACTATGGGATGGGATAGGACCAACTCATGGATGTGAATCCCAGAAATCCTAGGGAAAGAATGATGTCCTGGATGCTTTCTTGGAAACTTGGTTCTAGTCTATTTACTACCCTGGAGCCAGGTACAAGCAAAAAGGGATCTGGGGTCAGAAACCCTGAAATCTAATCTAAATTCTGCATTTAACCACTTGAATGGCCTTGCACATCTCTTAAATGCAGTGAATTTTCATTTTGTCATGGGGTAAATAGCTGTGTGATCTCTGAGGTCCCTCACTTCTAGTTCTCAAATGTGGATCTCTCATTGCCATGCCTACTCTTTACACTCTGAATTTCCAAATGGCATCCATTTCTCAGAGCGCAGCCTCAACTTTATCATCCCAGAAGTGTGACCACTGACTTCATCTTGCACTGACCTCCCCCATTTCTGGCTGCCTATGGGCCTTCACTCCTACTACATTCATTTAGATGCTTTTTCATGTACCATGGAGCAGAGTACAAGTTGCTGACCTTTAAACTCTGACCTACACTTAAATCTAAACTTTGGAATTTATCTGCTGTGTGACTTTGGACAAGTCACCTAGAATCTCTGGGCTCACTTTCCTCTTTGTAAAGTGGCAATACTGTCTACTTCACAGGGTGATTGTGAGAAAATAAGATAATTTTATGTATGGAAAACTTCAAAGTATTGTGTTAGTCTTAGTTTACATTATCACTATTATGATGAATATGATTCAATCTGATTGAATATTCCCAAAAGGCTGAAGTTTTATTCTTTGTAGTGTCTAGAACATATTATGTGTGCTGTTGGCACTACATACTTGAATTGCCCTGGATTGTCTGATATACAGTAAAAATATTTGTTGTATTCACTGTTATGCAATACATAAATATGGGTGAGTTTTTGAGAAATAAGCAGTGCCTCTTCCATTTTGGTCTCACAGGTAAGAAAATTAACCTTGACTTGGCACCGGGGTCGGCCGCAGGGCTCCCAGGAGAGAGCTGAGTCATCTGCTCCCTCCCTGGCCAAACAAGGACTGAGTAACACTGGGGGAGGCCAGTTTAACAGAGGGCACAGAGAGAGGAGTGAGGACGAAGAGGCAACCACACAGGGTCTGTAATCACCTACGCAAAGCCCTGGTGAAACTGTGCAACCCACCTGGTGCATCCAAAGGCACCCGCCTCTACGCCCGCACCCCCAACGCAGAGAGAGTGTAGTTTGGTGAAAGTCTTGGAAACCACAGCGTTGAAAAAGGAAAAGGCGCGGGCGCTCCCCGGGACCTATGAGGCCCAGGCTGTGAATTTGGGGGAAGTGGGCGCCCCTCGGGATCCAGAGAATGCACACCCATGAACTCGGAA
Organism: Trachops cirrhosus; assembly: GCA_028533065.1. Lineage (NCBI taxonomy): Eukaryota > Metazoa > Chordata > Mammalia > Chiroptera > Phyllostomidae > Trachops > Trachops cirrhosus. The sequence continues at coordinate 48,843,818 of CM052552.1, forward strand.
AAGGCGCAGGTGCTCCCCAGGACCTGTGAGGCCCAGGCGCTGAAGGTAGGAGAAGTGAGTGTCCCTCGGGATCTAGAGAGTGTGCACCTGTGAACCTGGAAAAGGCCCATGCGCTCTGAGGGACATCGGAACACACGGTGGTGAACTCCCAAGGACGCACATAGTTGCACCCAGCCCCCACACACAGATCCCTTCCAGAAGCACCAGACGGGCTTGGGGGAGAAAGAGCACCTACACTATGAACAGTACACCAGAGGCTGACTGAGTCCTGAACGGGAACAGAGAAAAACTGTCTCCAGTCGCCCATCAGTGTGCTGAAGCCAGCTAGAAAAACCGGTTTGGCCAGTCTGAAACCAACAATAGATTTTTTTTTTGTTTTTTGTGTGTTTGTTTTTGTTTTTGTTTTCTTTTAATTATTTTAAAGTAACCTCTCATCTTTTAATTCGTATTATTTTTTGATCTATCAATTCTTTATGCTTCTCTTTCTGTCACCCTAGTCTTGACCTTTCTCCCTTGCTTTCCAAATTTATCTCTTCTTCTTCCTTCCATCGTCTTCTTGGTTCCTTCCTTTTTTTTTTTTTTGAAACTGCATGTAAATGCATAATTGTATTATTATTTCATTGTTCATGCACCTTTTATTTTAATAGTATTTTGGTATTCCTCTTCTTTCTGTATAGACTTCTTTGCTTGCCTGATTATATTGTATCATTTGATAGGTTTCCCCATTATCTCATTCGTAGTGTATTGCTAATATACTGTCCTT
>CM052552.1:48845080-48892064 GCA_028533065.1 Trachops cirrhosus
CCAAGCCCTTATTTTAAGAAATGTTAAAGGGACTTATCTAAGAAAAAGAAGATAAAAAATATGTGTAGTAAAATAACAGCAAATTCACAATTATTAACAACCACACCTAAAACAAAAACAAGAAGAAACTAAGCAAACAACTAGAACAGGAACAGAACCACAGAAATGGAGATCACATGGAGGGTAGCAACAGGGAGGAGGAGAGAGGGGGGAAAGGTACAGAGAATAAGTAGCATAGATGGTAGGTAGAAAATAGACAGGGGGAGGTCAAGAAAAGTATGGGAAATGTAGAAGCTAAAGAACTTATAAGTATGACACATGGACATGAACTAAGTGTGGGAATGCGGGTGGGAGAGGGTGCTCAGGGTGGAAGGGAATGAAGGGGGGATAATAGGACAACTGTAATAATATAATCAATAAAATATATTAAAAAATAAAAAAAGAAAATTAACCTTGACTTCTACAGAGTACAGGACCAAACAATTCCTCCAATCACTTATTGACTGACATAGCCAAATATCTCTTTTGCCTTAATATCAGAGAATGCAGGCTAGAGTCTTCACTACAGGATGGCTCTATGTGACAGGCAGCTGCCATATTAAAAACAAATTCTGACTCTCTGGAGCTTTGGGCCAAAACCACATGTATGTTAGAAGAAGCACAGGTTCAGCGGGAGGGTGGACTTTATATAGGAGAGGTGAGCTATAGCTGTTGCAGGAAGAGGAAAATGAAAACTTTCTCTTGGAAAGAAGGCAGACTCAACAATAGCTCATAAGAACCCCCAAACTGTCCAAAAGAAATAGGGAGGTGCTGGTAGAAGATGAGAAGGTTGGACATGAGAAGCAGCATTTCCTGCCTCTCTTACCCTTTCTCCTTTTGTTTCCTTTTCCTATGGGAGGTCTCTGGAATTAGCTATCTTCATTATTCCATAGTCCCAATTCCTGAGGGAGTGGTCCTTTCTCCTCACCCAGGGAGGTTGGAAACCACTTTTTTTTTGTCCCTCTAGGCTTAGCGGTGGTAGCTGCTTCCTGAAGTTTCTAATCTTTGGGTTAATTTACCCTTTTATTTTCTTCTCTCAGTCTTCCAATACTTGCTTAACCAATGGCCTGTTTTAACCCCCCTCTTGAAATACCTAGTTGGTTTCTCCTTTTTTTCTGAATAGACATTCCATTGTGTGAAGTAGAGATCAAGGGACAATGGTATTTGATGAGAGATATTGAGGAAGTCTCCTTTCAATTAATCTTGGCAGCCATTTGATACCATAATCTTATGTTGCAAAATGAATTTGGTTGAGACTAATGGGTTAATAGTAATAATACTAATATCTAACACAAACTGAACTTACTATAGACCTGGCATTATTCTAAGAACTATACATATATAATTAATTTAATCCTCACAATAATGTTGTGAGAAATCTGTTTTCATTTTATAGATGAGGGAAGTGAGTCACAAGGCATATAAGGTTTGGCTCCAGAGTCCATATTCTTAACCACTTTCGTAGCTTGACATTCTCCAAAAGCAGACTTTAAGACAAGCATTCAGGTTCAAGTTATCTATTTGGGACATGGTTTCAGTGAGTATGGTAAGAAATGAGGCATAGAAGGGAAGAAAGTTGATCAAGAATTGCTAATAAACAGGTTACTGCTGTGGGCAACTGGGTCGCCATGGTGGTGGGGATGCCATGGCAACTTGTATACAACCCATTATGGAGGGATATTCTTGCTTTGTTAATTCCCTGGCCAGTCCCTGCATATGTGGCCCATTCCCCCATAGCTAGAGGACTGTCCTGGCCAGAGAGACACAGCAAGTCATAGGCACTGGAACTTTCAGCAATTACCTCCCAGGTGGTCTGAAGGGGTGTGGGCAGGGTATTGGCCATGTCTCCTGCTTACTCATAAGCATGTCTGTCAAGTCATATACAAGTCAGATGGTAAGTTCAGGTCACTGTGTGGAAACCAAGGAAACCATCAGAGCCACTCTTTTCCTATACCCAAGTAGATGTTGTTAATGTCAGTGACCAAGATGATTTGCTCTCTACCTCTCTTCATCTGTGTGTTACCATGTCAGACAGGCTTTACCTCCTGCCTCTTCCTCTCTGCCTCCCTGCTGTGTCTTCATTTAAACCTTCTAATCTCTTACCAGGACTGTTGCAACAGCTTCTGACAGGCCTCTCAGCCCCCAGTTTCTGAACCTTTCCAATCTATATTATTATTGGGGGTAATCTGATTAAACTGAAAATCTGACCATGCCCCTTCTTTGCTAAAACCCCTTAGGATTTTCCATAGCTCTCAAGGAAGAGGCCAAACTCCTTAGCATGGCAAACAAGGCTGCAGTCTGTAGATTCAACATCACCTCCCATTCCTCTTAAATTCACAGACCAATTTCCACGCATGATCTGATATGTTTATGCCTCTATGCATTTGAACCTGTGAGCTTTGTGCTTGCATGCTTTCTCCTTCTTTTCCTCCAGCACGGTCATCCACCACTCAGCTCAGGCATCGCTGCTTCAGGAGGCATTGCCATTTGCCCCCCACTCTGCACACCCTCAAAGGATTACCTCTCTTAGTTACTCCCAAAGCAGCCTTTATTCCCTATACCCAGCAGAGTGCCTGGCATATGGTGAGCATGACCAAAGAATCTGTGGGCCAAACTGGGACACTTTTGAGAGTAAAAGATGTCAATAATTACATCAAGACAACCAAGAGAGTTACAGAGTAACCAGAATGTACTGTCACTCTACACCCATAATACATGCTCAATTCATGATCATTGAATATATACATAAACAAATACACACATGGTATCTGAAAATTTGAAGTGGTTTCATAAATAGGGTGTACATATCACAGGAAGTGCACAAGATGAGCCAGTGAAGGAAAATAAGAAATATTAGAAATCTATCTCCATATAATTTCTCCTAAATTATTTTCTGTATGTTTTATTATTGGATCATTCAGCTTTGGCCACAATGATGTTGAGTAACAAATCACCCTCAAACTTGGTGGCTTAAAACAACCACCATTTATTCTCATTTTCTTGTTTGTGGGATGGCTGATTTAGTATAGGCTTGGCTGGACTTGGTACCAAGCTGTAGGCTGTGTCTAAGTCTGTTCCATGTGTCTCTCTTTCTTTTTGGACCTGCTGGATAACTGAACCATGTTCTTCTCATGGCAATGGCAGACATGTTAGAGGGTTAGCTCAAACTCAAGCCTCTGCTTGCATCACATTTACTAACATCCCGTTGGCCAAAGCAAGTCACAAGTCCATGCCTAAAATTAAAGGGTGAGTAGGTACACTATGGCAACATGAGGTCAAGCCGAGGTTGTAAGGATGTGAATATACAATATTATTACAGGACAGCAAAGAATTGGAACCAATAATTCAACTTACTGTATTATGTGTATATAATATTAGTATAGTGTTATACATGTATATAACATATATAAAATTTATGTGTGTGTATATATATGTAATGGGGAAACTTGAAATGTTTTGTGGAGGAGGTGTGCAATCAGCAAAATTTGGAAACAACACCTTGTTGTTACAGTATCATAAATAGGATAAGGATAGGGTCCTTAGAAGTCATGGATTGATTCTCTCAGGAATCATAAATACCCATTTGTTGACATTGGCAAATGGGACATACTACATGGTGTCCAGTATCATGTCACTGTCCCAAAGAACTTCAGAGTCATGTGATGTAGACACCTCAGACTCTGAGATTCAGGAGAGCCAGGTTTGAATCCTGGTCTACTGCTTATGAGCCACATATTCTTAGCTCTATCTCTGAATGCATTAGGGGTTCAGTTTCCTCATCTGTGTAAAGGGGTTCGTTATATTACCTGCCTTATCTACTTTATAAGGTTATTGTAAAGATACAATTATGAGAAAACACTTTAGAAGGTGTAAGTTGTCTTAGGCTGAGTTCCCTAAAAAGTAGACTCTGAGACAGGACTGAAGTGTAAGCTGTTTACATGGGAGGTGATCCAGGAAACACTTATAAGGGTGGAGAAGTGAGAAGGAAAGGAAGGTAGAAAATGAAGGGTGATTTCTTGAGCAGGTTATGCTATAGGCAACTGGGGCTCAGTCCCTCTAAGTCCCCTGGGAGATTCTGGGTAGCACACGTTAAAGATGTCCCACCAAAGAGATGAACAAGCTGGAATATTTATGCACCAACTTCCTGTCTGACATTGGTTGAAGGCCATTTGTTCTGCTTACCTTAATAGTCCTGAAGTATGTGGCATAAGCTAATACCATCTCCAGGGCATAATCTCCCTTACCTCATTTGTAAGAGTACATATGTATAGAACTGTTGACTATTTAAAACAGTTGTGTTAATGCAGCACAAAGCAGTATAGTGGGGTAGTTAAGAGTACTGATCATGGAGCCAGATTGCCATGGTTCGAATATTATCTCTGTCACTTATGAGCTTTGCACCTTTGGGCACGTTATTTAATCTCTCTGTCCCTCCATTTCTTATGTGAAAAACAGGGATAACAATGGTACTATTGAAGAAATTAATAAAATTAAAATATTTGAAACAGTGTCAGACAATTAAGAAGTGACATTTTATGATGTCCTTACCAAAAAAAAAAAAAAAGGAAAATGAGTGAAGTGTATGATTCCTCTTTGAAAGATGGAGAAACTGAGGCACAGGAAAGCTTGGACACACTGACTCATTGAATATCAGCCTCTTTTCTCAACTGTACCCTTTGCTCCTTCACAGCCCTCAGTCTTGACCTGGTCTGCACCAATGCAAACTGGCTTCTGGGAGCTCATGGGATCCAGGTTCTGGCCCAGCTAGAAACAACAATGTGTGTGTGTTTTCTGCATTCCAGTGGTTCCAAATGGCAGGTACTCGAGGAGAAAAAAGCAATGTTTCAGCATAAATATGCACAGCTAGTCCAGGCAGCCATGCTTCCAGGAGCTCTGAGCCCACTGGGTGGCCTAGGAGTAGGAGCTGCGGGGTTTTGAATGGCACACTTTACATTCTCCCTTCCTTATTTTGCATTTTGTGGATGCCGTAAGTCATGCCTTCTTTCTGTACACACATGGTGCTTCCTCTCCCAACATATAGACAACACAAACACCAATCTCTCCTTCCCATGGCATCCTCTAGACACATAGGCAGCTTAATTCTGATGACATTTGGTAACATCTTTCTGGTCTTGGTTCCTTGTTTCTTCAAATATGTGATAAGGGATAAGGGGGTAACAATGAGAGAGAGAGAGAGAGACAGAGACAGAGAGAGAGAGAGAGAGAGAGAGAGAGAGAGAGAGAGAGAGAGAATGAGAATATGAATGTACCACAGATGAATAAGGAAAAGAACACAGACATGTGTAGATCAAACAGGAGGATCAAACTGCCCTGATCTGAAGTCAGGTTTGAGAAAAAGAGGACACAATTATAGTGTTTGCTTTATGGCAAAAAGATCCACAGTGATAGTGGGTTCCTATAGCCCTGAGTAAATCTGATAAAGAGCGAGAGGCCAGGGGCCTGTGAGTGGCTGTAATAAGGACATTCATGTCGTTAGTGCAGAGGGAAGAAGGAAGCACAAAGTGAAACTCTCCAAGTGTGTTCTATTGATAGATCTAAACTGAATACAGGAAAAACGGCCCTGGCTGCAGGGATATGGGAAATGGGAAGGCAGATGTGGGACTCACAGTGTGTGGTGTAAGTCAGGACTGCAGGACATCGTGGTAGGTCTTCTGCCAGAAAATGGAGGCTATAATTGTCTCCCTCTTTTTCAACCCTGCCTTGAGACTGGGGGAGCTTTATCCTCTTGGTCTATGCATTCATTTGTCATTAATGGAACAGCTACTGAGGCCCCTCTGAGAGGAAGGCACGAGGGATGCACAGATAAATAAGACACTGGCCCCGGGCTCCAGGAATCCTCAGTCTAGATGAGGAAACAAACATCTTCAGAGAAACTGTCTTCACAGCAGAGAGGGTTGCAGAATGATGGGGATGTGCTGTTTTCTGTACAACCTCAGGGACATCAGCTCTAAAGAGCCTGAAACTCGGTGACAGCACTCTGAGTCACCCAAGATGTGAAATTTTAGAATGCAGAACCTTTGACAAACCTGTGTGCACTAACAGGCCTCTGTGAAAGACAAGGGTCCCTGCCTGAGGCTTGCAGACAGGACAGACTTGTTAAAAAATATAGGTTGAGCCTTTAACTGCATTTATTTAGTGCTTCACAGTTGTCTGGAATGAGCTGGTGGCCATCAGAGCTTTGTACCTGGCTTGCACCACCTGGAAAAGTGAGGCTGGGCCAGAGGCTATCCTGGCCAGAGGTTGTCCACTTGGGCAGGGGAAGCAGTGCCCTTTGGTGGGATGATCTGGGGGCTACAGGAGAGTGCCTAAATGGGTCCTCTCCCCAGTTTCACCTCCATTTTACAATATCCAAAATGTCAATGCAAAACAAATACTTCCCCTTGGCTTTTAAAAAATAATTTCTTCCATCTGTAAATAACTTTCCATTTCGAACAGCAACAGCATTTACATGGGCTGCCTCTGACATCATGATGCCCAGGGACTCTTTCAGCATCTGAATTATAGGGAAGGGAGTTCCTGGGGGTAGAATGCAGTGGTGAAAAATGAAAATGTTAGCAGTTAGCTAGACTTCCTTTCTGAAAGTGCAAAGGCATTGGAAAGGCATAGACTGGCAGGTTCTAGAAGCACAGAGAGGGAGCTGCTCCATAGCTTTGAGGGACACCATTTCTGGGTTGATGTGTCTCTAAGAGAGGAGCTTACAAACGCCCACTTGATGGACTGCTGTAGGCTCAGGATGTTCTATGTGATGAGGTCTCTCTATATTTTAGAGATAAATTCATTGTGACTTCACAATGTTGAAAGGAAGTGGAATACCAGTTCATGGTCAATTCTCCCAGTGGAAATCTTTTCATTTTTGTATGTCAGTGCATGGATGAATGTATGTGGCAGATACTGATGGTTGTTTATTCAAAGGCCATTTCCTCTTTTTTCTTGCTAATAGATCCATGGTTTGGGTTGCTCAGGGGCATGCACCCAGGATCAGGGGATACATTATATCAGACCAAGATAACTAGAGCAATCCTGTTTTCTTTCATCGCTGACTGGTATCTCATGACCTAGCTCTGGCCAGGAAGATATACAAGGATCTGTGATGGAAGGACAACTGGATAAGACAAAGGGTCATAAGAGAATAAGGCCTTTCACCTCTTCATTGCTTCCTACTTTGGATGCTGATGTGTGAGGATAATGTCCGAGGCCGTAGCAGCCATCCTGAGACCATGAAGCAGTAAACCTGAGAATAAGTGGTTGGGGAGTGTGCAGTTGGAGAGTCTTTGTTGGCCCATTAAGTTGCTAAACCAACCCTGCAACTGCCCACATACAGACTACTTGTTAAGTAAGGCATAGTTGTGCTCGTGGCAGAAGCCACAGTTAAGCAGATTTTTGTGTGTGTGCTGAAATATATCTTAACTGCTACTTCATACTGATGATGGAACTTGGGCACCAGAGTGGTCAATAAATGTAAAAACATGGGCTATGGGTTCTGCCAGATGGAGTGCTGCACCTTAGCAACACTAAATCTATTTGTAGATTGGTTGACATCTATAGTCTTTCATTGTGAGGGAGCCCAGGACAGCAGAAAAGCCAATGGACTGGTGTTCAGACAGCCAAGTTTGGATCCCAGTTCTGTGATCCTGAGGCTCAGTTATCTCTCTTCATAGAAGAAATGAAAGGTATTGAAATAGAATCAGGGTCTCCTGACATCCCATCTGGCATTGGCCCAGGACAACTTTTGCAGACTTCAAATTCCCACTGAAAACCTTGACTTCTTAAAACCTATAAAATTCATCTTTAAATAAAATGTCTTAATATAAATTAATGTTTTATTTCAGTGATAAAATAAATGAAAGAGAAATAATTTAAATAGGTTTCTACTGTTTATTGAAGAATTTAATAAATATATTATAGCTACATAATTTTAACTGATCCATGGTGGAGAATTTGCAGAACTTACCCCTCCTTAGTATAGTTTCTGTTGGGAAACACTGAACTAGATGGATCTTTAAGATTCTCTGCAGCACTAACATTCTAAGTAGAAAAATATGTTGGCATTTTTTGCCAATATAGGGAGCCAAAATGGCGGCCTCAGCTTGTGGTGTTCTAATTTCAGGGGGCCAGGGCAAAAGCACTGAGAACAGGAACTGGGATGGTGTCCCAGCTTCCTGCCTGTTGTTTAAGCCCACACTGCCTTTCTGGGTCCAAGAGCTGTTTGCCAATACTATACTTCACTCATGACCCTGAATGAAAATCTGAACACACAGTTTTGTGGAAGTAAAGCAGAAAGCTCCAACTCCGGAACCCCATCAGATCCTGGGCTGTGAAGAGCTGTTTCATAGGTCCTTCTAATTCTCATTTGAATGGAACAGGATCAGTTTGAGAGTCAGATTGTCAAATAATGGAGGACTATTTACTGGGCACTGTTACAAGCAGAGGCAATCAGTTCAGGACTGTACCATGGTCACACAATGCCACCAGCAACAGAGGCTCCTTCATGCTTTTATTTGGCTGTCCTAAATGTGTGTTTTTCTTCCTACGCTTTTGTCTCATAGTCACAAGGTGGGTTTTCTGTCATTTGTGTAATATCTCTGTGCCATTTAGGAAAATGGGAGAGACCAAAGGTCAAAAGTTGTGAGTTGAATTAGTCATCTTCTTTAAGGAGCTGCCACAAATTGAATTCCCTAGGATTTAGTCTCTTAGATGGAAATTAGCATGTAGGAGGTTTATTAGGGAGGACTCTTGGGAGAAGGGGAAGTTGGGCCACGATACAGTTCCAATAAAGGTCTCAAACAGTCCCACTGAGAACTTTGGAACTTGAATAGCCCTTTAGAGTTGAACCAAACTGGGGTTAAGGGGACACATATTACTATCCCATGTTGATAAGCCATTGGAGGCTAGTTTCCTAGGAAAGTAATTTCTTCAACTGAGGTAATCCAGGTAGGTGCTAACAACTGAGGTATATCTGCTAGCCATGTTCCCAATGGCTGAAGGAACTTGTCTTTCATTTCTAGAGGGATATCTGGGTCATGTACAACAGAGTGTACTACACAAGCTGTCAATGAGGCCCCATGTAATATCTTCTACTTATATCTCAATGGCTAGAACTATGGCATGGAGTTACCATTAGCTGCAAGGTGACTAGGAAATATAGACCTTTAGCTGAGCATATTTCCACCCTGAACAAAATGAAGAGTGTTAATAAGAAATAAGAAAGCATAATTAAGATATTTAAGTAGGCCACTATCAGCCTCTGCCATAGTAGAACTGATGCCATATCATTTTCTTCACTTCCTTGGTTCTCTTTTCTCTACTCTCCTAGTGATTTAGCATTAAAAACAGGTAAACAAGCAAACAAAATAAAGTAAACAAACTAATATGAACAAATCTCCTTCTCCTTCATTAGTCAAAACATAAAAGCTCCCATGCATATGAAAATTCATGTTTACAGGTCTTGTAAGAAAGATGGTTGCCACCCAGCTAAACACATCTAAATCTTCACTGGGGCCAGCTGAGCCAAGGTAAAGAGATGTCCTTAGGAAACTCCCAATATAGTGAGATCACTGTAATATAAGACAATCTGATATAAGACAATGACTTAAGTGGGAGGGAAGGAAAGTTCTAGAGAAAAAGGAAGCCAAAACGAGGATACCCTCATCTGTGTCAAGGAGTTAGGACTCTGGAAATGAAGAGATACTGGAGCCTTCATCTTAAGGAGAGAAGAGCAGATATTTTCCAGAGATCAGAAGAGTGGGAAGCTGGATGATAGTCAATATACAACTCAAGCTGGAGAGACAGCATTGGGCAGTCAGAATCCAAGCCTGGTAGAGACAGAGTGTGGGATAGGCCCAGGCACCTATAGCCAAAACAGTGCTGGCCAAGGAGCCTTAGTCCCTTCTCTGGTTCCTTACTCTCTGCTGCTCAGGTTCATAAATGCTCTCATGGGCAGATCTCAAAGCTCAGGCAAGTGCAACCTCTGACAGAATTGATGGAGAGGGATGGAGAAAGGAGGCTTGTAGCCAATGATGGGTGGGTAATTCCTATGAATGAATTAAGTTTACACAAATAGCCCTTTCACAATTGTCTAGACAGGAAATAGAGAAAAGAAAACAGCAACTGTGCCTATATTCCTGTTTCCAGTACCACGAGAGCAGCAGCAGTTGGAGATATTTAAGGTAGCCATTGTATGACAGAAAAGGCTCTGGGTTTGAATTATAGCTGTAGTATTTACTAAATGCACAGTCACAACTACTCTGAGCCTTATTTTCTCCGTCTTTCGAATGACATGCCATTGACCTTGTTGGTTGCCTTCCCAGTAATTAATTATCTTCATCCTTTCTTACCAAATTTCAATGTCATTCAGGAATCCTCCTTGCTCAAGCAAACCATGTGCTTCAGAGGAAGCAGGCCTCAGCCTTGTCCCCAGAAAGCAGAAGACTCATGATTTATCTAAGTTAAATATAGTGGTCCCATTCCTTTTGGTAGTGATTGATTAGGCTCTGGTGTGTGATTTAATTCCAGCCAATGTTATGTGAGGGGAAGTCTGTTGAAGTTTTCTGGGAATGACTAGGATGAGAAAGAAACATGTATGAGGATAAAAATCCCTTTTCTTCTATTAGATCTTGTGGTATCTGCAAATGACTTCCAGAACTATAGCAGCTATCTTGCAACCATGACACAATCTTAGCAAGGACAAGACAATACACCAAGAATACAGATGGAAAGATAGAAGGAATATGAGGCCTAGATGACAGAGGTGAACCACTGAATTAACCAACCCTAGAATATCCCCGCTCTGGACTTCCTTATTACATGAAATAATAAATTCTTTGTTATTTAAATCAGTTGAATTGGGATTTTATGTTAACTTGCAGCTAAAGATAATCCAGGTGATATAAAGGATAGCTGCCATAATAAAAATTAAATAAAATGGTGTGTGAAAGTGCCAATCCAAAGCCAAAACACTAGGCCCATAACATATATCTAGTTATTTATTCAAGTACCATTGTGTTACCATCTCTCTCAAAATCACTTCTACTCATGTAAAACCAGTGGGTTATTTTTTAATTTGAAAATTTACTGTCTTTGGCTCTGTCTGGGGGACACCACCAAACTGGACCATTGTCCAGATAATTCAGTGTTTGACTTCCTTCCCAACCACTTTCAACTGTTGGTCCAGAAGTATTCCCCAGAGAATGTCTCCCAGCCAGAACGCATTAGTGTGGGACTCTGGGCATAAAGACAGAGACTCTGATTTTTGGACTAAAGATAATTCCTCCTAGAAAGAATCAGGACATCTTAAAAGGCAGCGCACAACTTTAGAAAATATGATATAGGAAAATTGGAATTAACTGCATTTGGAAATTGGTCTCATAACCAAGTTAAGGATCTTCAAAAAGAGTTCTAAGTTTACAATTTCAGAATTCTTGTATTGTTTGTCCAATTTGGGAATTAGTACATAGACTCAGATGAAACAATTTGACAGCACAAAAGCAATGTATAGTATAAATATTCCTATTTCCTAACTATGTGTCAGCTATTTCCAATGGGTAAATATTTACACATTTTCCTCTTCTCCTGCAGAAAGCAATACTCACATATATGAACACAAATATTTTGGTGTATGTAAATATTTACTTTCATAAGCAGTATATTTCTTTTTCTAGTCTCCCTTGTAAATTCTTTAATAACAGAACAATTCCTGCTTACAAATAAGTTCAGATCTTGCAACTCTCCTAGAATATTCTGGAAACGAGGGGGATTTTATGGCAGTGGTTAACTGCTGGTTTACACAGAACAGCTGACGTCAAATTTGAACTCAACATCTTACTAACTGTGTGACCTTGAGTAAATTATTTACACTTTCTGAGCCCTGAGTTTCTTCATCTATGAGGGTAATAATATCTGCATGTATCTACCTTGTAGAGTTATTGGGAGTATTAAATGATTTAATGCATATAAAGTGCTTCAAAGAGTATCCAGCATATTGCAAACTCTTAATAAATAAATATTAACTTTCATTATTGCCAGTCACTGAAAATAAGTGTTTCATAATTTTTTTCTACTTAGTACCATGGATATAAATATATTTACAAATAGCACCATAAATTTTGTATGCATCTCTTTTTCTAAATCTCATTCAGGGAATTTTAAAATGCTAACAATAGATTTCATCTAAGTGAATTGCCCCAGATTGGCTGTTGATTATTTCCCACAATTCACTGGGTTGTGGTAATCATTTTTAAATCATCAGCTGTTTTCCAGGCATTGTGCTTTGTGCTTTAAAAGTCAATATTGCATTTAATCATCACAGCAACCTTAGGAGGGAGATAATATTAACATTTCCATTTTCAGGCTAAGAAATAGAGGCTCAGTGAGTTTAACTTGCCTTAAGTTAAACAATGGAAAAGTGGTGGAGTTGAGACTCAAAGCCAGGTTTCCTGGATGTGAGAGTGCTTGTTCCACACCACTGAGACATCATGTCTTCACCATTTACATGGGGGATGTCCCCTGCAGCGAAGGCTCAAACTGACATTGCTCCTACTTAGAGCTTCATCTACAACATGTTTTAAAATGTGGTTAAGTATATAGTGTTTGAAGCTCATTCCACAGGGCCCCACCTCTTGAGTTTTAGCCTGGACTCTTCTCAATCACCCCTGACCAGACATAGAATCTCCCTGCCCTAACTCCTGATCTTGAGTTCATACTGCCCAGCTCTTCCAGGTGGTGTGTGGAGACCTGGGGTTTGGGGCCTGTGGTTCCTATTCCCATGAAGCCACCAGAGACATCCTGTGTTTGGATCTCCTTTTTGCATGAGATGATCATGCCTCTTAATTAATTATGCCTTCCCTAGTTTGGAAACTTCTCTTGCTCTTGGTCACCAAGCTTCTCAGCATGCATTAGTCCAGGGCTGATGATGTTTACTAGTACCCCAGGCCCTTGCAGACCTTTCTCTACATTGCCTAGGGCTTAGTCAGCCAGCCTCTCAGCTTCTTCCCAGGGCTGCCCCACTTCTTCCTCCACAATTTCTGAAATTTCTCTCCTTTTCATTTATTGTTTCCAGTTAGCATGCTTGCACCAGGAGTCAGTGCAAGAAACAGAAAGCAATGTACATATTTTAAATGGAAAAGGACGTAATATGGGATATTAGGTACTTTCAAAATCACTGAAGTTAGGCGAGAGAAAAGTATTTTGACTTCCGTGTCACAGGGCAGATACCACTACAACTACAACCCAGAAGTCAGGAAACGTTTGCTCACTTCCTTCACAGCCACTCAAATCCGTAAACCTGTTGACCAGACAGTGGATTATGAAGTCCAACTGCTGCAAATACTAATGGTGGCAGAGCCCACTTGGCCATCTGAACTGCCTCAGAGAGATGGCCTCTACTTCCCTTCCACCTTCCAAACCTCTCAGGGCTGTGTCAAATTGGCATACCCCTATTTTGAAATGAGTCTGCAAAATGTGGTTTTTAGACTTGAACAACTCCAAATAGTTTCAATTGGAGTCTAAGAAAAGCAAATCCAATTATCCAGCACAATTCTCTTCCACAAGCCTGTTCTGAATTCCCTTTATGAACTTTTGGGTGAAGGACACATATTCTCATTGCCTTGGGCTCTCTCTCTCTCTCTCTCAGATTCAGCCTATATTTCAGATTATTTAAGAAGCACTTCTGAGTATGTACTATGTGTAACATGGTAGTAGGCATAGCAAACACAGAAAGGAATAAAATTTGATCTAAGCCATGAAAAAGTACATAACCCTTAAAGGTAGAGAGACAAGAATGTAAATGATGCTGTACAGAGTGAGATATGGTAAAAGAGATGTGTGTATAGGATTCAGTGGTAGCAGAGAAAAGTGCCAAAAGGAAAGGTTCCTAACTGCTAAGAGGCTACTGGAGAAGGTAGAGAAGAGAACAAGGGGGAGAGGAGAGGCAAAGGCTGGTATGATACTTGGAAGACATGCTCCAGCTATCTACTGCTGCCTAAGAAACCACACCAAAACTTAGTGGCTTAAAATAACATTTTATTTTCTTATGATTCTACATTCTGGTCTGGGATAAGCAGGGTGATTCTTTTGCTGGGCTTGCTGTCAATCACTATTGTGACTGAATTCATTTGGCAGTTTGGCTGGGGACTGGATTACACTGAGCTTTTCTCCCTCACCATGCAGTCTTGGGGTCTCTCCCTTGCTCATAGTTGCTCCATATGGTGTCTCTAATAGGGTAGCCAGAATTCTTAAATGGTGACTCGGAGCTCTCAAACAGATAAAGCAGAAGCTCTCAGATCTTCTTAAGTGTTAGAGCAGGAGCTGTCCAAATGTCACTTCTACTGTTAGTTAGGTAGTCATAGGACCAGCCCAGTTGAAGGGAAGGAGATTACACAAGGGTGTGAATACCAGGAGGCACGGTTCATTGGGGTCAATGCATGCTGACCAGATAGATGACGTGTGGGGAGGCTCCAGGCAGAAGGAGAAATATGAATAAAGACATGGTATAGTAAAAGCACATAGCTTTAGGGAGAAAGTTAATTGCTTCAAGGTTGTGGTTAGGAGTCTCTATAGGCAACAGGGAGCATAATAAAGCTACCATGCTGCCTTTCTCAACTATGGCTTCTGCCTATCTTCTTTCCTTGCCTCATCTTACTTCCCTGGACTTGACTTGCTTCTTGGCCAATGTTTACTGTTCTCCTGAACTCCCAATTCTAGCTCTTCCTTGATCATATACATTTAGAAGCTATGTTAGAGACTACTTTCTGGCCATTAAACTCTTTTTTCTTCTTTTTGGGCACTCAGATAGGCCATCATTCCCAGCTTTCCTTGCAATTAGGTGTGGCAGTGTTGACTGAGTTCTGTCTAATGGAAAATGGGTGGAAGTGGTGATGTGCTGTATTTCCAGACCTGGAGTGTTAGAAATCTGCCATTCAATCTTCCATGTTATTTCTCCTTCCCAGTTGGTGGAAAACAGAGACAATCTTCAAGGCAACTTTTGGAGCTTTGTGTTGAAGATGGCAAAGCCACAGGATAGAAGATAACTGGGCTCTTGGATCACTGCACAGGGGCACACTTCCTGACCAGGATCACCCATGTTGGATTGCCTTGCCACTGAGAACAACAAAAAATACCTTATGTTGTGATAAACCCCTGATATTTGGAGGTTTGTTAGTTACAGCAATTAGTATTAATTCCATAATAAGGAACCCAAGCAGCAAGGATATTCTTAAGTTCATTCTGAGGAACTGGGGAACTTATGGGGAAGGAAGTTGAACAAAGAGGAAACCAGTAATTCAGGCTGATGTTAGGCAAGCCAAATCTGGGGAGAATTCTTGAATGAGGTAATGACAGCTTTCTTTTCTATGGGGAACATTTAGAACCCACTAAAGTTTGACTTATTGACACCTTCCCATCCCAAACTGCATTTTACCCTCAGTCTCTTAAAATACTCTGACAACTTGTATCCTTAGAAACCTTCCATATTTGACCTATCAACAGGTGAACAATATAGCATTTTAGACAAGCTAATTAAAGAAACAGGACTTCATATAAACATAAAAAATAATTTTCACTTCATTTTCTGCTTTAATTTGATTCCTACAACAACTGCTTAAAGTGGGATAGGCAGAAACCATTATTTATTTTTCTGGATGGGGAAATTGAGGCTGCAGGGGAGTTGACTAAGATCTCATAATATAACAGGGTGCAGCCAAGAGCGGAGCCCCAAATAGGGATTTGTGATAGAGTCCAGAAGAGCTTGGAGATCATTGGCTCCACACCACAGGGCCACACCTGTCCAGAATGCTGGCAGCTGTGGCCAATTGTGAGAGGAGCCAGAAATGGGCCTGCAGAGGAGGATTGGCGCTGGGATTTAAACGGAGGCACGGCAGCCATTGGGCGTCTCTCTTTTGGGGACCATGCATCTGTTTAGGGCCATTTGGCTTTGGTGTCTTGGTTGGGACCGTGTGGCTTGGGTGAGAGCCAGGACCACGAAGCTTTGGAAGTGCTCCCTTTGCCACATGGAGGGTGCCGGGAGGACTGTGTGCATTTGTGGGGAACTTTAGTTTGTGTTATTTCAAATAAATAATAAATTCCTTTCCTTTTCACTGATCTCTGGTATTAAGAGACATCTTTCCTCAGGCGGCAGGCCAAATGAACCCAGCAGGTGGGGAGGAACCCCTGGAAGAAAAAAGGGGGGGTCTTTTATATCATTCAGCCCCTCCCCCCTGCTCTGTTCTGTAACAATAGTTGAGTGGAAGAGGCCTGGGACCCATATCTTTTAGCTCTAAGGCAATTATAGGCAAAATATGCAGACCCTGCCGATGTCCCATCCATACGTACCCACCTGAGTTTACTATAGCTGAGGTGGACAGTTTCAGAGCATACCATGGCCTCTCCCCTCCCCACCCACGGGCCTGCATCTCTTGGCTTCTCTCCAAGGGCTTGCTCCAGTGCTTTAGGATGTTGCTTAGCTTAGCACAGAGCCAGCTGGAAAATTTGAGTGAGTTAATGGCCTAGGGGCAACCTTCAGGCAATGAAGGACAGGGGATAGTGGATAAATGTCCCAGCCTCCCCATTCTTGAGGTGTGCTCCATGGGGTATCTCAGTGCAACCCTGACAGATGCCCAGAATTCATCAGCACAAGCTAAATCATCTTTGCTCCCTTCCCTGTCTCACTCTCCCTGCTTCCTCATTCCCACTCTGTGGGATTACCTTCCAAATAAAATACCTGACCCACATCTTGTTTTAAAGTCAGCTTTCAGGAGAACCTGAACTAAGGCAGTACACATGCACCTGGTTGAATGCACCTTCTGACTAGGGGAAGTCAGAAGCATTCAGAAACATTTTTTTGCCATCCTCTCTAAACTGGACTCCAATAACCTCTCATGGCAGTGAGCAAGGATAAAGGCCATGTGATCTCCTTATCAGCCACCTCCTGTCAGACTCTCTTCTCTGTCACAGGCAGTTGGTGGCACCTGCCAGTCTGGACTCTTCTTTGTATTGGTGACTGCTCTGCTGCCCAGCTGGCATCAAGCATGAGATGAGCAGTCTTAGTTCCAGACAGTAGCAGATGCTGCCAGCTCACCAACTCCTGCCAGCAAATCTAGGATAAGGACTGGGCAGGGTCAGGAGGCCAATTCTGCCCCAGGGAAAGAGGAGAGCTCGATCACTTGCCATGGCTGCCACAGTTCCCAGTCTCTTTCCTGTGTCTTCCAGTCAAGAGGGAGGCCTGGGTGATAGAGATGTCAGCTCAGTAGTGACTGATCTGCCAAGACAAGTTTATCATGGCATTGTGCCATGGGGAGTGGCAGAGGGGCTTCAACCAGATGCCAAAGGACCCACAGGCCCAGGACTGACATGCTGAACTGTGTCAGGCTGGTGTGCAAAGATGCCATCTGTGAGTTATCTTCCAGAACAGCTGTGTTCATTTACTCATTCATTCATTCATATAATATTTATTGATATTATGTGCTTATGTGCCTAGTATTGTGGTTTAAACTAGGTATTCAACACGAACAAGGTAGATGTGAACTCTCCCTTCTTTTATAGAAGAAATGCAGAGTGGAGGAAGACACTGATTAAATATCAAATATACATAATTTTATGGCCGCATGGGGTTTTCCTTTTCCCATTTCTCACAACCACCCTCTATCTGGAGCCCACGACCATATTAAAATGGGGTATTTTAAAGGTGGAGGAAAGAGAGGCCTTTAACATGACAAAAGCTCTGGTGTTGTGCCAAGAGGCAGGCAGCCATAGCATTCATTGGTAAAAATTAAAATAAAATTATAATAACAGTAATAATAATAATAATAATGCACATAAATTCTGTTAGATGTTGGCATTCTAATTATGACCAGAATTCCTTCTCTGCCATCAAAGGGGAGACAGATCAATAAGTGGTAAATCCTGAAAAAGGTAGAGAGCCTTTATATACAGGGAGGTGAAAATGGGTGATGTAATCTTCAAGAGTGACACCTCTCCTTCTCCATGTCTACCTCTACCAAGCACCTACACCCCAGGGGGCCATTAGCTTAAGGTGGCAGAGTCCTAAACAAGGAAATTTAATCTTTGGAGGGAGAGAGGTGGGGTGTGGGGCAGTTTATGTTTCTGGGACTTTCTTGTGCTTCTTGCAGAGATTGGTCTCTGTTGGGGGTCCTGAGGTAGAGGGCTTGCCTTCCCTGATTATCTAGAAAAGGGCCAAATCCCAGCTACAGTCACTAATGGTCTCCAGGGTTACTTGAGCCCTTCTTCTTGCACATGCTATTTGGAGCAGCTCCCAAACCATTAAACCCTTCTTCTTGGGAACTCCACAGCTGTCAGAGAGGAGGAGGAAAGGGGGTGGAACAGCCAGTTCAGATTCACTTCAAACCAGAAGTGGAACAATCCCCATTACATTATTAATCCCCAGAGCCATGTAAAGTTTCATCTGTTTTCTCTCAATGATTTTTTACAAGCTGCATTTTCCAAAAGCTGCAAGACCTACAATCAAGCAGTATCTTTCACATGTGTGTGAAAATCCTGAGGGAACTGCTGCAGGCTTGAGAACAGGAAACATGGGTTCTAGACTCACCTTTGTCACAAGCCAGTTGTGTGACAATGGGTAAGTCACTTTTCCTCTATGGCTTCCAGCATCCATATTGGCTAACCGTTGCCATGTAAAAATATCCACAGCCTCAATAGTGTAAAATTAATAATGAGTACCTCAGACCTGGTGGGCAGCTGAGGTTTGTCTGATCTAGACTGAACTCAGTTTGGCAGCAATATGTGAGACTGTAGTAGCTCTGCTTCATGTCACAAGACTGGGGACTGGCTGGGCTAATTCTGCTCCACATGCCTCCTCTCCTCCTGGACCAGTGGGCTAGGCAGGCATGTTCTTTTCATACAACAGCAGAGGCACCAAGAGAACATGGAAATATGTGAGGTCTCTTGAGGCTTAGGCTCAAAATTATTTTAAGACCCATTCCACTGGCCAAAGCAAGTCACACAGCCGTGTCCCAAGTCAATGGGCAAGGAATTAAACTCTGCCCATAGTAATGCCATGTGGCAAGGTTTGGGTGAAGCACTGGGACCATTCATTCAATCTAGCACACTCTCTTCACCTATAACATGAGTGGATCATCAGGTTGCATGGTCTCTTGGGTCCCTTAAACACTTTGTGAATGTAAGTAATAATGTAGAAAGAGTATAAAAGGATATCAATTAGTGAAAGCAAGCAATGAAATAAATCCGGCCTGTTTCAACAAAAATTCTCTGAACATATGAATAAATTACAACCAGATATGAAGATGTAATTGTTAAAATCTTCCCACTTCATCTGAAATTGGGGAACTGATTTTCACAAGCTCAGCATATGTTAATATAAAAATGTAGAAAAGCCCTGCTCCAGATTCCCACACCTGTACTTGTCACCCTAATTCCAGCAAGGTGAGTTAACCTGCAGCGGAGGTCGAGTGCTGAGCTCCTCCCAAACATGTGTACATGTTTTCTGCTTTGGAGGCAAAGGAAGCAGCTTCCTGCCAGAGAATATGCAATTAAAAAACCAAATTATATCAGCAGGACTCTCTTTGCTGAAAGTGGGAACTTGATAGAAATCAGAAATGCAAATGGTATTGAAGTACAGTTAAAACTTCCACTTTCCAAAAGGGGTAAAAAGTAATTGCTTTTATACTTACCATAGTGATAAGCCAGAGGCATAGGCTATATACACAAGAAGCAGCATCCAGAAACCTTCCAAAGGGACAGGGAAGGGAGGCGATAAATCTCTCCTAGAAAGCCTCATGTTCCTTGCTGCAGATGTGCATGGCATATAGTTTTTTGGATGTGCAGTTCAGGGACCTGCTGAGGGTTTCAGCTTCATCCGACTTATGTAAAGGAGGCTGGAAAAGGAAGGAGATATTTGGGAGAATACTCCTAAGTGATAAAAGAAGGGCTTAGCCAGAGGGTATGTGTCTAAACTCCCTTATTTGCTGGGGGAAAGGTATTAGTTTATGGATTTTTAGTGCAAGAACATCTGCAGCTTCTCACCTTTATGGAACACATAGAGTTGATAGGGTGCTCCTCAAGTCTTAAACCACATCTATCTTATTCAGAGGTGGGACCTTTCAGGAACACCCAGGGTATATGGATTTGGAGGTCTTCTGAGAACAAGGTGACTGCTCTGATTTGCCTGGGACAGTCCCAGTTTACGCCTTTGGCTCATTTAGGAACCCCATTCATTTTCAAAAGTGTCTCTATGGTACAATAGCTTTGGAAAACTTTGCAAATATCTACTAAAGCTGAAGAAACATGTACCTCTTGTCCAGCAATTCCACTCCTAGGTGTCTACCTAGCAGATGAATGAACCTCACAAACGTAATATTGAGTGAAAGAAGTCAAACAAAAAGAGTACATTTTACATCATTCCATTTATACATAATTCAGAAACAGGCAAAATTAATCTATGTTGTTAGAAGTTAGAATATTGTTGGGTATAGATATAAAAGGGGAGAAATACAAGGGTAGAGGTCATGGTTTTTTTTCTTTTGATCTGGGAGCTGGTTGCAAAGATGTTTTAAATTAGTGAAAATCATCAAGTTATACATCTGTGACTTGTGCACTTTGATGTGTGTTTACCTCAACCTGGTAAGAAGATAAAATAACATGGCCAGCCATCCATGATTCACATACCACCCCTGGAATTTATTGCCTCATTTTGCCACCAGCATTCTTGGTTATGCTCATGTTTGAGGCCTATAGCACTGTTTGGATAGAAAGGAGCCTCAGCTTCCTACTTTTATGTGGATCTTTTTTTCCTATCCTTGAATAGGCTTATTAGCAGCTTCCAGCAGCATTGCCCCACCTCTTGGGACTGGACTTGATGGAAACACTACATGTAGCCCTTTGGCATTTATGGATATTCATCTTGTTTCATTCACTTCCTGCTGTGGACTGAATGTTTGTGTGTCCCCCAGATTCACAGATTGAAGGTCCAACTTCATTGTGATGGTATTTGGAGGTGGGGCCTTTAGGAGGTGATGAGGTGTAGGTGAGGTCATAAGAGTACAGTACCCATGATTGGATTGGTGCCTTTGTAAGGAGATTAGGGATCAGAGTTTTCTCTCTCAGCTATGTGATACAAGGAGAAGGCAGCCATCCATGAATCAGGAGGAGAGCCCTCACCAAGAAATGCTGCTTGTGTGATCTCAGGCTTTCAGCTTCCAGAACCATGAGAAGTAAATGTTTGTTATTTAAGCCACCCATCCAGTCTGTGGTAACTTGTTATGGCAACCTGAATGGGTGAAAAACCATTATATATACATGAACTACTAGTGAGAGCTGACATACACAAAAATGCATACACGCACATGCAAATTATTTTCTTTTTTTTATTGTTGTTCGGTTACTGTTGTCCCAATTTCTTCCCCATTACTCTCCTCTGCCCTACACACCCCCACCTCCCACATTCAGTCCTCCCCCCATCCTGTTGTCTTTGTGCATGGGTCCTTTATACAAGTTCCTTGACTTAACCTTTCCTCTTCTTTCCCCCATTATCCTCCTTCCACCTCCCCTCTGGTCACTGTCAGTTTGTTCTTTATTTTCATGTCTCTGGTTCTGTTTTGCTCTCTTGTTTGTTTTGTTGATTAAGTTCCATTTATAGGTAAGTTCATATGGTATTTGTGTTTTACTGCTTGGCTGATTTCACTTAGCATAATACTCTCCAGTTCCATCACTGTTGTCACGAAGCATAGGAGTTCCTTCTTTCTTTCTGCCTTGATCCATTCATTTACTGATGGGCACTTAGGCTGCTTCCAGCACTTAGTTATTGTAAATAACACTGCTATGAATATTGGGGTGCATAGATTCTTTTAAATTGATGTTTCAGAATTCTTAGGGTATAATCCCAGCAGTGGAACTGCTGGGTCAAAAGGCAGTTCTGTTTTTAGTTTTTCTGAGGAAATTCCATACTGTTTTCCAGAGTGGCTGCACCAGTCTGCATTCCCACCAACAGTGTTCTAGGGATCCCCTTTCTCCACAACCTCTCCAGCACTTGTTGTTTGTTGATTTATTTATGATGACCATTCTTACAGGTGTGAAGTGATATCTCACTGTGGTTTTAATTTGCATCTCTCTAATGGCTGGAGATGTTGAGCATCCTTTCACATGTCTCTGGACCCTCTGTATGTTCTCTTTGGAGAAGTGTCTGTTCAGGTCCTAAAATAAAAAGATTTTATTTATTTATTTTTAGAGAGGGTAAGGGAGAGAGGAAGTGAGGGAGAGAAACATCAATGCGTGGTTGCCTCTTGAGAGCCTCTACTACTAGAGACCTGGCCTATAACCCAGGCATGTGCCTTGAGTGGGAACCAAAGTGATGACCCTTTGATTCGCAGGCTGGCACTAAATCCACTGAGCCACACCAGCCTTTGCCATCCTTTGCTCGTTTTTTAATTGGATTGTTTTTGTTCCTGGAGTGGAGTTGTGTGAGTTCTTTATATATTTTGGAGATAAAATCTTTGTCTGAGGTATCATTGGCAAATATATTTTCCCATATAGTTGGTTCCCTTTTCATTTGGCTGATCTTTTCTTTAGCCATGTAGAAGCTTTTTTAATTTGATGAAGTCCCATTTGTCTATTCTTTCCATTATATCCCTTGCCCCAGGTGGGGGACATATTGGCAAAAATATTGCTGAGTGGAATATCTGAAATTTTCCTGCCTATGTTCTCCACTAAGACTTTTATGGTGTAATAACTTATATGTAAGTCTTTTATCCATCTTGAATTTCTTTTTGTGTAGGGTATAAGTTGGTGGTCAAGTTTCATTTTTTGCATGTAGCTGTCCAGATCTCCCAACACCATTTGTTGAAGAGGCTATTTTTACTCCATTTTATGCTCCTGCCCTTCAACTTAAGTTTTAAAAAATTAAAAGGAAAATACATCATGAGTAAGTGATGTTTATACCCCAGGAATACAAAGTTAGTTTAATATCGAAAAACCAAAATACAAATTAAGAATAGCCAGCCTTTCAAGTTAATCCTCATGGAGTTTTCCAGATACTCTTTTCTGGATCACTTCTAGTTCTGTTAATCTGCTTTGAGATGCAAAAGCCAAAGGGTAACCAATGTGTTCCAGTCAGCATTGGCTTTGGCTCAGTGCTTGGCTGGTGAAGATTTTCTGAATGTCTTCATTTCCCAAGCATGAGCATCTTGCAGATTTGAGTCCTCTAGAACCTAAACAGTGGTTTACACATCCAATTTAGGCAGGCCAGCATTGGCAGAGAAGCATTCTGTCCCCTCTGCTCCCTTCAGACCATATGCTCTCTTCTCTTGTTCACACTAGTCATGGACCAAAAGATCACACAGTGTATAAAATCTAGTCATTTATTCAATTAGCATTGTGTTACAAACAACTGTGTACACACACCTGGTTCTTTCCTAGAGCCTATGAATTCCTGAAGGCAGGGGTTATATCTTACCCATTTCTGAAGTCGTGGTCCTTTTCTTTCTCTCTCTACTTATAGTTGTTTTTTCTTACCCCCTAGACTCTGTTCTGCCTTACAGTCTTGCCTCTCACACCATGTTCTAGGTGACTCTTCTCTAGGAGACCAGGTAGAAAATGCTTGACCCATTTAACTTTGTTCTTTGACACT
This sequence comes from Trachops cirrhosus, assembly GCA_028533065.1. NCBI lineage: Eukaryota > Metazoa > Chordata > Mammalia > Chiroptera > Phyllostomidae > Trachops > Trachops cirrhosus. The sequence goes on from CM052552.1 coordinate 48,868,749, forward strand.
CAGCTGGACTATATTTCCCAGCTGCCATTGGGGATGCAATGTGGCTATGTGGCTGACCAATGATATGTAGACAGAAGTGATGTATGTTACTACCAGGCCTGGCACATAAATACTTTCCACATTGTCCTGTTGATCTGTTTCTTCCATTTCCCATATTTGGTGGTTGGATGTTGATGCCCAGGGTGATGTTGGAAGACAGGAGATTCAGCTCTGGCTGCCTGTTAGAGATACCAAGGGAACATAACATTCTGTGCCCCATGCCCCACCCTGAATCAATGGAATTACTTTCCATTGTCAGAGAGGCAGAGTTCTCCATGGCTTTGAGTTGATCCCCAATGACTGTGTAAACAAGAGTTCCTGTCCCTGCCAACCATTTGGCTTTTTCTGAAAAAGAAATGAACTTTCATTGTGTTTTAGTGCTAGCTTTGCCTTAACTGATACACTGTATTTGGGTGGCTCAAATGGGTTTTCCGGTCATGTCCTGACCAATTCCTGGTGGCTGAAAGGAGGCTATTGGTAAGAGGTGAGTAAAGAGGTTCACCTCAGGGAAGGGGAATGGACCTCCCACATGGGTATTGAGGAAATGCTTGAGAACCCAGTGAAGTTAAAGGAGAACAGTGGTATGGTGGGGGACAGAAAAACAAAGAAGGGAAGCTTAGGCCTGCAGACCATTAATGTCCTTTCCTTGTTACAGTCTGAGAGGGTAGGTTTGAGGGTGTATGATGGGGGAGTACATTTTTGAGTTGATGCGCATCAATTTCAGGTTAAATTTGGAGTCCTCCTGACTTTGGGAATGCTTTTCCTAGATTGCAACACCTTTCAATTAGATGACAAAATTTCTTTGGACTTATCATGTTTTTACATGTGGAGACATGCCTCTTTGGGTAATAGAATTTGACTAGCAGCAAGGGCTTTACATTCTTGCTGGTTCAGTTAGAGTCTGGCTTAAGGCTAACCACCAGAGACACCAGAGAACTGGATGCTCTCTGTGGAGCTAGTGACCTTTCTTTTGTCTTAACAATAGCCTCCTTCTCTTTCTCTCTTTTCTCTTATCCTCTTCTTTCCTTCTCTCTCCCTTTTTGTCTCTCCACCCTTGTCTTGCCCCCACCCTTCTTCTTATCTCTTCCTGTCCTTTCTCTTCCTCCTCCTCCCTCTCTACTTGAAGAACTTCCCTCCCCTCCCCTTCCCTCCATTCTCCTCCCTCTCCCCCATACCCTCTTGTTCAGCTTCTTCAACAAAAAGATGATTTTCCACTTCAATCACAGTCTTAGAAATCTTGACCATCCAGGCTATGAGAGTGATTTTTCATTTGTCCACCATTCACATACTCATTCAACCAATGTTGTTAGAGCAGAGCTCACCATGGTCAGACACTGTGCTATGAGTGGAGGTACAGAGACAAATGAGATGCTCTTAGCTATAGAAATATTTATAGCTATGCAAAGTGCAGAGATGGAAAATTATATAGTAAGGAACCAAGGAGGCAAAGAGGTTAACACTTAGGAGTTATCGGCTTCTTCATGTCTGGCAGAGAAGATCTAAAATCTCTAAGGGGCAGACTTTTTTCATAAAGAACCAATCATGATAATTGGACATTTTAGTTTGTGTAAGGCAACTAGACCCCCAGTATCAAGGACGCTTGAAAAAGGCTGTCCTTCTCCCTGCACTCAAGCTCAGGGAGGAGGAACTTGATATTCTTTAGGGAAGATGCAGGCAAACTTACATAGGAAGAAAGAAATCTAGTAGGAGATTGGGGATTGAAACTTTGATCTTTTTTGGGGTGGGATGTCCATAATGGCTTTAGACCATTCATGATAGACTGAGGGACATGATGAAGTCAGCTTTCCAGCAAGGACCTCAGTGTTCATTGGGTGTCATGCATGAGGCAGAAAGCAGAGGCTGCACTGCTGAGCGGCATTACACACCTCTGTACATTACAGAGGGCATTACAAGGCATTACAAGGGCACTGGTGTGCCCTTGAAAAATCATGCATCTACATGGGCATCTAGTGAAACAGATGACTGAAAATAACAAAGTGAGTCCAAGAGCCCAGGCCTACTGTGCTTTGGAACCTCTATAGCTAAGTGTAGCCATTAGGGTCATGTGCCTGGGTTCCTACAGCATGAGATAGAAAAGTGGGTTTTAGACTGGGCAGTAGCAGCTGTGTAAATTTTTTTCCCTGGGTAATGGTATTATGGACTCCAATTTTTTATTATAAAGAAAAACGCACGTGCAGAAAAGTGCACAATCCATGCGTGTCCAGCCCAATGAGTTATGACAAAGCAAGTGTTGCTTAACTGTGACACAAGTTAAAACATAGAGCATTACCAACAATCGGGTAGCCTTTTTCATTCCTCTTGCAGTTGTATTCCTTCCCTTCACTTTGTTTATCCTAATACCTAACATCACACTTTACTTTTGCCTACCTCTAAAATTTGTACATAAATGAACTTACACAGTCTGGACTCTTCTGTGTGGTTTCTTTTGTTCAATATTATGGCTGTGAGATCCATCTGTGTCGGTGCATGTAACTGCTCATTGTCCTTCCTCTATGCATGAATACACCCTGCTGATTTACCAATCCACTGATTTACCTATCCACTTTCCTGCTGATGGACATCAGGCTGTTTTCAATTTGGCTGTTTTAAACCATATTGCTGTGAATATTCTGGAACATTTCCTGATGCGCATGAGGATCATTTGGTGAGTGATAATAATGGGACCTTGGCCAAAAAAGATTTCCTCATTTTTTTATGACTCCTTGTTCAAATGAGCTCAAGTGGTGTCTGGACTTACTATGGGATACAGAAAGAGGGGCAAGGGTAGCAGCAGGTGCTAGATAAGAGACATTGAAAGATGGGAGTTTGCAGCTAAAGTGAATTGAACATTAAAAGAGACATATCTCAGACTGAAGAAGAGTAAATGACATCCAATCTGACTTGGACCACAATCCAGTGTGACTGTGTTGTGGCTGTACCCCTGAACTAAGCTTTACCCTCCTTGATGGGCTAGCTGCAGATGCTGACTTCTGCTGCCTTCAGTGCAGGCACTCCTTCAGGGAGTTGCTGGTTGGAGAAGGGGCTGGGGTAGTTGCCATGTAGCCTCAGCTTGTCTAGTCAGGCACTAGATTTTTGGGTCATACTTTGGTCAGTCTCTTCCCATCACTGCTTCCCCAAACCACACCACTGAGCCACCCACATCTTTAGGAAAGAGCATTGTACTGATCATTTCCAGCCACCAAGTCTTATAAACAGAAACTTTGTCCCAGGTCTCAGGATTAAAGTGAAAGGGCAGATGTGCATATACCTGGGCTACTTGGCCTCTGGCACACTGGGTTTGTTTCCTTGCTATCTGGGGTCCAAAACAGTTCTGGGCTTACCAAGGGAGAAGATTCAAAATTATATTCCTGCCCCTCCACACACACATAGTCACAGGGAATTTGACACATTAAATCTGGAGTAGAGCCCAGGAACATGCCTTTGAAGCCACTCACTGGGCCATTCTGATGCAAAAGGTCCTCAGAACATATTTGGGCTCTGACCCTAACTACCTGACCGACCTCCTGGAGTCTAGTTTCTTTAGGAACAATCAGAAGGGTTGGAGGGTATCTCCAGGTCCCTTTAGGCTGGGAAACTATGACTATCTTTTCAGTTCTCTTAGAAAACTCACCTTCTTGTTGTTACCCTAAAACTTTTCACTTTTAGTCTGCTATCTAAAAAGTTTCTGGAATTTTTTGACAGCTCCTTTTGGGAAGGAAGGGCAGGTTGAAAGGAGTAGTTGAAATCAAGGATTGCTGTACATTAGGAGGGACAAGATAAAGGTTGTAGAGTAAAGAAATGTGTAAGTTGAGTGTGTGTATTTTGAGAGCCTTGAGTACCATCATCTACATACTCATAAATATATGTATGTAAATGTCTTACCTAATGCTCAGTCACAGAGTTGCAGAATATTAGAACTAACAGGGTTATTTATATGTATTAATGGAAAAATACAATAAAGATTAAATTAAAAATAAATATATGCATTTATATTACATACTGCATATTGTATATAGCACAATATATAATATATGCACAGTGCATATGTCCAGAAGTTATTCAGCCATTTAATATGAAAAATAAAGACATTTATTGAAGAAGATACAAGAAACATTGTACATAGGATAATGATGCCTAGGTCCCCTTCAGAGTAAGCTCCTTGGGACCTCACACACTTCTCCCAATGGCCATCAGCTGCCCTGTCATATTTTCCTGAATCTCATCGATGGTCTGAAATCTCTTCCCTTTCAAAGGTGATTTTAGTTTTAGGAAAAGCCAGAAGTCACAGGGCACCAAATCTGGGCTATAGCGGGGCTGAGTCATCTGGGTGATTTGATGTTTCGCCAAAAAACTCTCCATGAGACGTGATGCATGAGTGGGCATGTTGTTGTGCTGAAGCTGCTAAGCACCAGATGCCTATAGCCGAGGCCTTCTGAATCATTCAAATAGTTTCTGCAGAGGAATGTTCAAGTTTAATGCAAAATTTGATGCAGATTCCTTGTTTCATTCACTCAGTCATTTTGAATGCAATGGTCACACAGTACACATGCTCACTCAATAGCATCTACTGCCTGTACTGACTAGTACAGTGAAGCTGTCATTGTTCATGTATGCGCATTCCAGTCCACTCTCCTTGACTGCCAGGTTACATCGATGCTGCGCAAGCCATTCTTGTTATAGTAACAATGGCTGGACTTTTCTATATAGTATAGTGTTTATATGTGTATATAAATACATACCTTGTGTTTATATATATAATCCTGTTAGTCCAACTCCCTTGTTTTTCTGGTTAGTAAACTAATGCCCAGAGAGAGAATGTGCATTGCTACTTGGAGTCTCTTAAGTTATTAGAGTGGTAATTTTTCAACTTTCTTTTAAAAAATCACCTGGATGATATTTTAAGAAATATAGATGCCTGGACTCCATGCTAAGAAATTCTAATTCCATTGGTTCACAGTGGGACCTGGACACAGAGTTTTTTAAAAAATTTCCTGTGGTGATTCTAATTGTTGACCAGGGCTGAGATTCACTGATGAAGAGGATGGAGCTCATTGCTCCTTATACTGGAGGGCCCTCCTGGCTCTTCCTAGGCATGGGTGGTGGAGGCATCCTGAACTCATGACCTGGGTGAAAAAGCTACCAATCCCTGCCTCCACCCAGAAGAGCCTGGCTCCCAGGAGTCCATTGAGAATGCCAGGTTGTTCCAAGATGCTTGGAGAAAATTTATTCAAATGCCTCACTTGAAAGCTTCAGCTCATCGGGAAGGGGCTTTTCAAGGCTGAAACCTGTCTGTGAACGTGAATATAAGATATACTTTAGTCATAAATGAGCTCTACAGGGCCTGGGGGTTGGGAGGAGGTGAGAACACGGGGCGTATGAGCAGAGATGTGAGAGTATTTGGAGGAGACTTCTTCTCATGCTAGAGCCCCCAGAAGTGTGAGGGTGAGGAAAAGAGGAAAATAAGCCCATTTGCTGACTCTCTCCCAGGGATACTAATTCATCTTTTTTTTTTACTCCTTTTTGGGACAAGCACATGGCCCGTGGACTATGCTTTTCATTCACATTACACTTTTCAGTGGAAGAAAGAACTCTAAATGCAATAATCCTTCAGTTCTCTTGGGTTGCACATGAAATCAAACCTGGAACAGCCATCATCTGTATCCCTCTATGCCACCCTGCCTGTCACCTTTCTCTTCTCTAATTTGTTATGTTTGTTCTCACATGCCCCCTCCTGGACTCCTTTGTACAGCTATGCAGGCTGTGCACTGTATAATGCTCTTTGCCCCAACCCCTGCTATATTATCTTTGTCATCCTTCACCCCAAAGATCCTTTCTTCTTACTTCATTTCTTGTAAGTTCTTCTTTGATAACTGCCTCAGGAAGTAAGCCTAGCCTCTGAGGAGTTTGACCCACACCTGTCACCCTTGGCAAGGTGGAGCAGGGCCAAGGTCAGGTGTCTATTTCTCCAGAGAGTCAAGGGGCCTCCTTTCCCAGTGGGATGCCCCAAAGAGTTCACAATATCCAGATTGTTTTCCTCATCACAATTTTTCTTTGCCAGATGTAAATTGTTCTCTAGGTTCACCTAAAGGCCATAGAGGCTATTTCATAAGTAAGCTTTACATCTACCTTTGCGTTTTCCCTTTAAACTGGCAGCCTCCTCCACTCTCAGCACGATTTTGCTCAAACTATATAAATACATCCTTACAGCACCCTGCACACTTCGCAGCCTCATGAACTTTGAAAAAAGTTAACTTGTTTGATCTCCATAACAACTCCATGATATATGTACTGGTCAGCTTTAAGGGGGAAAACCCCCGCAAGGGTTGGCATCTGTCACATGCCTATGGCAGAGCTGTATTTGAACTGAGGTCTGTCGGTCCCAAAGCCTGTACCTTTAATCACTTTGCTCCTTCTGAGCTGTGCCACCCTTGTCTCCTACCTTCCCTGTTCTTCTCAATGTTTTCACTCATGGCTTATCATTCTCTCATGGCTTTACTTGTCCAGTGTGAGTGGCCAGTTGGGATACCTGCTTTCCTGACTTGACCCCATCTCACATTTGTCTTTCTGGGCTCCTTCAAACCACTCTCAGGAATATGCTCAACTGGGCTGGCATTCCAGCTGAGTGTGCCTATATCTTACAAGTAGGACCCAAACATACATTTTCCCCTTTCTTTCAGCCCTGGACAGACACCTTCATTTAGTTCCACACCACAAACTAGCCATGGTCTGACAACGTCCTGTCTGGCTTGAGGCCTGCCTTAATAAAAAAAGAGAACAAAATCATCATCAACAACAACACAAGGCCCCAGTGTCTACCTGCGTCCTCTCCATCCCAAGCTTTATCCCTCTTCCTACTCTCCCCCCAAGCCCTTGGGGACCAAGATGGGGAAATTGTTCTGTAATCACATTTCACATACACTTGCACTCAATAGAGGAATTTCTCTCATCTGGTTATCTTTGGCAACACTGGGATGGAAGGGGGTATTTGAAAAATCTTCCTCTGCTTCTACCTTGGAAAAAAAGGCAGAACATTTTGATTTACTACCTTATCTTTAAAGAAACCCGACACAGAAAAGGCAGGGAGATAAGATCTATGACTTCATCAGCTTGTTCTCTGAAGTTGTTTCAAGCCTTACCATCCCCCAACAGACCCCTTAATTTCCTGTTTTCAATATCTAATGGCCAGGAATATGCAGCAGCCCAGAACTAAGTGAGCCTGGGGGGTCAGTGCAGGAAGCTGACCAGAGAGGAAGCTTTTAAGATCCAACCTGGAATCTGGCCACAAGTCAGGAGCACATCTTCTTAATTTGGATTTTATTTTTACCTGAACTGTGGTCAGCAGCTCTGGCTGGCTTGTGGTCTCAGAAGAGCTGCTGATTTGAAATCTTCAATGCAATTTGAAAACTCATAAGCCCTCAAATTAGAAAAGAGAAGGAAAACTTTAGCATTTCATAACAAGAATTCTTGACAACCTCTTTCAAGAAGCTCCAAATGCCTCCCAGATATTCTTGTGTCAGCTCTTGCCACTTCCCACAGTGGAGGCCAACAAACCACTACCATCCAAATCATTTTATGGAGGGGAAAACAGAGACACCCACTGGTTCCTGCTCACACAGCAAGTTAGCACAACATTTTGACAAGTGTTTTACCAAGCCCCCCAACCAGGCTACGGTTAGGTAGTGTGTGTGTGTGTGTGTGTGTGTGTGTGTGTGTGTGGTATGGGTCACAAGTATAATGTCAAGAGCAGGGAAAACCAACTATCTTTGGCTCTGGCACCTGCCATAGTGGTGCACTCCCTGGAATCTTGGTCATCACTGTGTCTCTTCCATCACTGGAGGATCCTTGAGTAGGCTCTTGTTGGTTGCCATGATAATACTGCCAGCCACTCTCTTGCTAGTCAGGGACTGGCTTCACCTGCAGGGGACATTACACAGAAACATCTCCATCTGCCAGGCTCGTCCACTATCCAGGGGCTGAGTACATGGTGTTTCTATGCATAATGAACTTCATGGGGCAATAAGCTCGGTTTCTCACAGCTGGGCTTCCCTTTCCTGATTCCTATCCCTTTTACTTACCAAAGGCCAGAGGCCTGACACATAGGATGGATCTCAGGCCAGGGAGCAGATTTGCCACCTGCTACTGAGGGATGGCCCTCTCTGGTGTGGGTCTGGATCCCAAGTTTGGGGCCTCCTGCCTTCAAGGCTGACCTAGGGAGGTGTTGCCTGTTTCGGGGACTGTATGAATCTTGCTGTCAGAACCTTACCCATATTCACCTCGGTAAATATCACCTAAATTTCAACTACCAGCTTCTTCATTGCTTTACCTTAGGGCTTTCTCAAGCCTTGAAGTGTACTTTGCCTGCTGCTAGTGAGGGTTAGAAGTGCAAGAATTAACACTCCTCCCAATGCCCCAGAGCAACCCACAACCATTGACCAACAAGACTGGGTATATAAATGCCCCAGCTTCTTGCCCTCAGGTGGAAGAATTCTAAGGCACCTGCTCTACACAGACGTTTAGCATCCTCATAGTGGCAATTGGCTTCATGACGCCTTATCTCACTTCCCCACCCTCCTCACTAGTGTGTTTTGGAATTATCTGAGAAATAAAACTGTTTGTATTTGAGTCCTTACCTCAGTTCTGCTTTTGGGGACCCAAACTGAGTCAGGGGAAGAACTTCTCTACCATGCCAGCCACTAATGGAACTGTTATTTCTAAGCTGAAGACAATAATTTCTGAAAACGCTCAATGCCCAGGGGCTAAGGTTGAGGTCTTCCCGCCTTTTTCCTAGACATTTTCTCTCTCTCTTTTCCTGATTCTCAAAGTCTTGCTCCCCTACTCCCATCCTTGGTTACATGGTATTGTAGGTCGGTCTAATACAAGAGACTCATTTTATATTATAGTGCTCACTGGGGCAGGGTGGAGGAGCAATGAGTGATTTTCCAAAATTCACTTGATTTGTAGGTGGCAGGCTAAGCAGGAACCAAAAACCAAGTGTCTGGATTTATGATCCAAGGCATCTTTGAAGTACAATTTGTACATGTAAACTTGGTTCACCAGCTTTTGTTCTCCACTTCCCTTCTTTCTCATTACAACAGAGTTGAGTCTCACATGTAGAGTCTCAAAAAGGACTGCTAAGATTCATCATTTAATCAGTGTATGGGAACTGCACTCCCTCCCTGAACCAGACCTGTGTCTAGATCAGCACCTCCAGTGACTTGGACACCCAGTTAAGTGATCACAAAGATCCAAGTAACTGCCTCTCTCAAGGCAGAGAGAAATGGTCACATCGGGCTTAGCTGGTAGCATGACAGAGGATCTAGGTGACAGCAGGGGCACCATCCAACCATGGAGAGAATCTATGACGCATTCATTCCTCCCTTGACCAAGAATGCTGCTCCTCCTGATTTCTACTCGGCTCAGCCCCTCACTTGCTTTTGCTCAAAAGTTATCCTCAGAGAGAACTTCCCTGATTACTGTCTAAAACAGGGGTGTCAAACTCATTTTCACTGGGGGCCACATCAGCACATGGTTGCCTTCAAAGGGCCAAATACAATTTTAGGTCTGTATAAATGTAACTACTCCTTAACTAGGGGGCAAGGAGCTTGGCACTGCCACTGGGTAGAAACAAGGTGCCAGGACAGATAAAACAAGGTGGAGAGCCAGATTTGGCCCACGGGCCTTGTGTTTGCCACCTGTGATCTAAAATATAAGCTTCTGTCCATTATATCTTTACCCTGCTTTGTTTTCCTCTCAGCATTTATCATTACTCAATGTATAATATGTTTGCTTATTGCTGATCCCTTCATCCCCACCGCTAGAATGTGAGCTGCATGAAGACAGAGAATTCTTCCTGTTTGTCCACTGCTCTATTCTCAGCACCCAGAACCTTGCTAGTGCATTCTAGAAGCTCAATAAATACTTGTTGAAATGAATTAATGAATCACTGAAAGGCAACAGAGCAGACAGGTTAGTTTCTTTGACCCAGGTAACACATTAAATCAAATGGGAAGAGGCAGGATGGGCCCCAAGCCAGTGCACTCCATGGCCTCCAGCCTATTTCTATACCCTATGCTGGGTTCATTGAATCTCAAAATAACATAGGGCTCATAAAGTAGAAAACAAGGAGAAGAGAGAAGAATTCTTAGTGGAGGCAGTACATCCACTCTTCTGTCTCTCCCTCCCTGCCTGCTTCTTCTTCTTTCTTTTGTCTTGTCCCAAGGAGCTTCTTAGCAAGAACACTCCCTTTGGTCTCTCCCCAGAAACTGCAAACTACACTCTGAACACTTGGATACAAAATCAACCAATTGTTAAGTTCTTGACAATACCTCATCAGTGAGCATAGCACTATAATTAATGGAGACAACTGTACTTGAACAACAATAAAAAAATTAAATAGAAAAAGTAAATCCAACTCCAGCTCTTTAAAATAGGATTTAATTTAATTGGTGCATCTAATATATTACTGTCACTCCACCCCAACCAGGGGAGAGTATCATTGCAGCAATAGGTGGTGAGAGACTTAAGTGGCCGCTGGGAAGAGACAGACAGTGGCAAGCCTAGAAAACAGAGAGCCCACAAAAGCTAAGGACTACATGGATGCCGACTGGAACTTGGGTGTGGATACTGTGGACTTCTGTCTTGACACTTAGCCACACTCCCCTGACAGGTCTCTGTAGGGGGTCCAGGCATGGGCCTCTTCCTGCCAGCACATCTCCTGAGGAACGAATCTCAGGGCATTGTGTAAAGAAACCCAAGAGAATTAAGCACATATTCAAAAGACTAGAAACTGGGGCATAAGCTCTGTGCTAGGGATCAATGTGTTTCTCTACTTTGTGTCCACTTTGTGTCAGCATTAGTTTCTGATCCAATCAGAAAAAAAAAGTTTTATCTTTTTTAGAGTAACAAAACACAAAACACATATTAGTAGAGCAGTTGTAAAGTTTTGTGGTTAAAAATACTGACTTAAAAATCATGTGGAAATGGGTTCTAATACTATATAAACAACTTACTAACTTGTGAATTTTAGAATGTTTTTGAAGTCCCCTTAGTTTCCTTATCTGCAAATTAAAGGCAGTAATGTCTACTTCATATTTCCTTGATGAATTTCAAGTGCCAAGCCTGGGTCAGCAGAAGCTATTGGTGCCCCACCCACATGATTGTGGCCCACCCTGGAGGTTAATGGCAGTCAGCTCCCATTCAGTTTGTGGCTCCTTGCATCTTTCTGCCTGAGAGTGTTTTTTGGCCCTGGAGGGCACCTCCACCAATGAGAAATGGGAGTTGATGGATAAAAACTCTAGCTTCCACACCCAGGTCTGCTCCATATAGTCTCTCAGAGGCCTCCAGAGGAGGTGAACCTCAGTTGCCCACCATGATAACACACTCATTTGCTCACCCTTTACTGGTTTTCTTCCCTTCCCTCTCACTGCTCCACCTCTTCACAGCACCTCCTGGATCACCTCTCAAATAAATTATTGCACCTAAATACTCATCTCAGGGTCTTCTTGGGAGGAATCCAAGCTCACACATTAGCGTGGCTCAAGTACTTAACATATGGCACCATATTACTCTTGTACTTTCTGGATATTTGAAATTCAATTGTGGGTCTCTATGCCTACATTTTGTGTGCATCTATGTAAAAAATTGCCCTGAGGCCTTCCAGGAAGGAATCTTTTCCCTGAGGACTCTTGTCACCTCAATGCTCTGTGGCCCTGGAAAGGATTGCTGAGTTAATGCTTTCAACATCTCCTTGACTCCTTGGACCCCATACAAACATTGACTTAGGGAGAGGTAGGTCACATAAACTTTATGTGAGTGTTGAAAATGGATTTATGAGTTGAACTGGGCTCCCCACTGAAAAGATTTCTCCAGTATCTCAGAATGTGGTGTTATTTGGAAATAAGGTTTTTGCAGATAACTAAGTTAAGATGAGGTCATTGATGTGGGCCCTAACCCAATATGACTAGTGTCCTTAGAAAATAGGAGAATTGGACACAGTGATAGACACACACAGGGAGGATACCATGTGAAGATTGGAATTACACTGTTGCAGACATGGAGCCATTGTGCTAGAAGACAGGCCTGGTACAGATCCTTCACTCATGCCTGCAGAAAGAACATGGTCCTGTCGCACCTTGATTTTGGACTTCTGGCCTCCAGAGTTGTGAGACAATGCATTTCTGTTTTTTAAGCCATTCAATTTGTGGCCTTTTGTTACGACAGCCCTGCCAGACTCATATGGAAGTGTTATCTTTGTGTGTGTGTGTCAGTAGACACTGTGTGTACAACATGTGGATTTCTATTATATGAAGGTGGACTCTTGCTGTGTGACCCTACAAACTCTTGGATAAGATCTGTCGTTGGCAATTGAAGCCCAGGATAAACTTTTTCTCCAGGGTCCTCTCACATTCTCTTTCCTTAACTTTTTGTTTCCAGAGCTGTGCTATCTTCCTTCCCCTCCTGTTGCCCTGTGACTACCAAGTTTCCAACATGGCTCGATGGAGATCTATGGTGGCTAATCTCTAAAAGGCCTCCCTACCTTTTTTTCAAAGATTCATTCAGGTTTTGCCCTTACTTACCAGTAGCACTCCATTTAACAAATGAAGTCAAAGGTAGGTAACAGATAAAGCTTCCTACAGGAATTTCAGCCTGGTGTTCTTAGGTCACTTACTACCTGCATCAGAGAGTGCCACAGACTCCTTAAATTCCATGGTCTCAACACTGAGCTCACCTGCTGTTACTTCTGGCCTGGCCAATTATAAGGACCTCCTGAGTTGGATATCCTGTTTGCCCTTCACGCCATCCTTTGGGCTTCTCTACCCTGCTCTGAGCCCCTAAAGGCTAGCCTTTGTAGGTATATCAACTGGGGAGCCCTGCCATCTTGCTCTGGTTAGGTTTGGCCAGTGGGCATCTCTGGCAAGAGCTACAACGGTGGGGATGCAGAGAAATTGGAATATTTGCTATCCTGGCTACCTCCTTCTTCCCTCCAGGTGACATTGGCTTTGGCTGCTTTCCTCTCTACCTAATCCCCCAGTTACTGTCCAGCAGTCCTCTTATGTAGCCAGGGAACTCTCCAGTGTCTGGGAACTCTTCCCCTCCTTTTGAATATGCCATCTATTTCTTGCCCAGAGCCTGACTGACATACCTCCTAATCATGATCCTTGGGCTCTAATTTCACCTGTCACCATCTAACCTACCCTGCAAGCTGCTCTGTGAGTGAGCTTTCTAAAGTTCAAAACATGTCATTATTGAAACACTGATGGGCTACCATTGCATCCTGGGGGCTTCAGTGCTAATGCCTTCTTTTGGCACAGTCAAGTTCCTGCTCAGTCTGGTCCCAGTCTACATTTTGGCTAGATCTCCTACCTTTCCTGATAAAACAGCCAAAGGTTTGGCAGTGCCAGGTGGCGTGTGCTTCACTGTACATGCCTAGCACATCTGAGCCTTGCCACCTGTGTTCCCTGAAGTTCATTGCTTCTCCTTTTGTGCCTGAGGAACATGTATACTTCAAGTCTTGGCCCAAATATCATGTGTTCCTGGAAGATATCACTGATCTTCCATCTCTCCCAGCCCGGGGTGAATTACATGCTCCCACATGGTTTGTACAGATCTCTGAGCCAGAGCTTATCCCAGCAGTTAATAGTTAGGTTATTGCCTGGTTTGTCTTTCCCATACGTGGTGAGTTCTTTGAGGGCAGAAGTATCATGCCTAATTTCATCTCTCCACCTGCAGCACACCCTATTGATGCTCTGTTCTCCATCACCTTGGACCATATTATTTTGACCCACCTCAGTTGCCTGCAGCCATGGTGGGCAGCTTCAAAGCCCACTGACAATGTCCTACCTCAAAATCCTGCCTCTCTTGCCTTCTGGGCCTCAGGGTTTCCTCAGCACCTAGGGAGCTTGCTCTGTCACAAGTAGGTACAAGCCTGAAGTGCTGGGGAATTAATATCCCTGGGGCCAAAGGAGTGAAGGGCCCTAGGGATGAGAGTTGGTGGATTGGTGCCCCAGGCTTCAAAGCCTCTGGAGAGAGGATTCCCAGCAGGTTATACACAGTGCTTCAGAGACTCCTTAGGGAGACTGTGCCCCAGTTGCCCACAGCAGTAACTTGCTCATTAAAGTACCTGTCACTGGCTCTTCTTCCTTTTCTGCCTCACTTTTCTCATTCTCTCACTTGTGCTTCCTTTGTACTCTCCAGAATAAACCATCTGCCTCTTAGACTTTGTCTCAGGGTCTGCTTTTGAGGGAACCAAGACTAAGACAGGGTCCTCAGCAGCCACACAGTGTCCTACACTTAGTAGGTGCCCAATAAATGTCATAGGAATAAGTGATCAAGGACACAAGATACACTGGCCCAATTTACCCACATGAGGACCACACTGATGTTTAGGAACTGTGTTGTTTTGAGCACTCAGTTACCCTTCTAGCCAGGAAGATGCCAACTACATCTATGGGGGGCACTCTGAGCCTTCTCCCAAGCAAACTACCTGCTGGGGAGACTAGTGCAGACAGGCAGTTCTGGTTATGTATGAAAATGCAGGCCTGGCCTTGCAGCTTATGTGAGAGCCACATAGCTCAGCTAAGCCACCCTGGAGAAAGAATCTTACAAAGAATACTAAAGAGCATCCAAGTGTGAAGAATAAAACACACATCAGTTTTCTTTTTTAAAAAGTGGAAATGAAATTATATTTTCATCTTGGCTTTCTCACACTCTGGAAGCCCCAAAATAAGCCCTAAAAAGCAAAAGAAGACTATCCAGATTTGTGACCTGGATTTAGAGCAACCATCACCTTCATTAGAGTGAACCTCACAGACTATTGTGTCTATTCCCAGAGATGAGCCCCAAGGGGATGGTATAGGGGCAGACCAGTGGGGTCTGGGCTTCATCTCTACCTTTACAGAGTGAATGTGAAGTTCAGGCAAGGTATAGCCAAGGAGACTCACAAAGACAACCAAAGGCCTGGAAATGAGGACCACAGAGGCAAGGAATGGCATTACAAGCAGTAAGAATATCACATGCAAAATCATGGTGTAGTTGAAGGAACCAGAATTTACCTGGCTACTGTGTGGAGTGTTAGTAATGAAAGAAAAGAAACAAGATGGAGGAAGTAAACAGAGGCCCAATCATAAAAGGCCCTGTGTGTCTTGCCAGGGAAAGTCTGTGAGGGATCCCTGAAAGTGAGAAGAGGAGGTCAGTGTGAAAAGTACTGCAATAGTCCACTTGAGTGCTGAAACCATGGAGGCAAGTGCATAGATAAAGCTAGCAGAGAAAGATTTAAGAGGTTTGAAGGAGGTAAACTGGAAAGGATTGGATACAGGCAGTGTAGAAAAGCCAGGGATATCTATCTGACTGTAAGGTTTTTAGTCTGAGGAACCAGATGGAAAGTGAGGCCCTTCACTGAGTCATTGTATCCAAGGGACAGAAATGAAAGAGGCTATTTTAGTGGTGGTGATGGTAGGTGAACTCATTTGGGGACCAATGGATTCAAAGTACAGGTGAGGACCTCCAGATGGAAATGTCCTGTGAGTAATTGGATGGATGGTCTCAGAGGAGACATGAAGTTCGCACTCATCAGCATGTAAATGGTAATTGAAGCCATTTGAGCTGATGAATTCATCCACGGGAAGTGAGCTGAGGAAGAAACATAGGCAAATTCCATGAAAAAATAAACACGAAAGGAGTGGGCCATGTAAGGAGAGCCAGCACAGGAGATGGTGGAATCGTCAAAGACATTAAGAGGAGAATGGGAGATGATATAGGGAAAATCAAAAGAGGTTCCATAAATTGGCCAACATAATCAAATTCTGCAGAGAAGTCTAGAAAAGGGAAGACAGAAAACTAGTCTCTGTACTCTGTTACTGTTTCACTAAGTTCTTGACTTGGGGCTTGGAGTTTCATATGCACCTGCCAATCATTGGAGAGAGGAGGGTTTATTGACCAGTTTATGGGCAACCCGAGCCCTTTGTCTGTTCTCCTTTGAGTCACTTCACAGTTGTCAGCCTTTCAACCAAAGGCTGGACAAGGAAAATAAATTTTTCCCAGTCAATTTTATGACATAATCTATTGGTTTTTTGAAAAGATTTAACAGAGAAATAATTAAAAATGATTAGTTGATTTCTGGTTGTTGTTGGATTATCTATGAAATTTCATTGTTCAAGCTATGGTTGATAGTCTTTGTTAGCATTAGCCAGCCTCTTTCACTACATATGCAAATGAATATCACCTGGAGATATATATATGTGTGTGTGTGTGTGTGTGTGTGTGCGTGTGCGTGTGTGTGTATGTATGCAAAAGGAAATAGAAGTGTATATTTAGCAAGCCTCTAGGGGAAGGAGAACTTTCTATGTGTTGAAATGATAGAACAAACCAGAAAGGAAAAAGAACAAGCTTAACTTCAAAGTTAAAAATATTTGTTTATATATAACTCATATATATGCACATAATATTTATAAAATACTTGCAGGAAAGTTTTCTCCTGTAGAGTTCAGAAAATGGGGAGAAAGGAAATGTACTCAGTTGCTAATATTTCAATAGGCAAAGAGCTTGAGCAAATTACCAAAGGGAAAACACAACTAATTCACCAACATTTAGAAGAATGTCATGACTCATTAGTAAAATAATAATTGCAAATTAAAATAACGAGGTAGCACTTTTCCCCAATAAAATTTCCTAAAAACTTACCTACTGTTGTTGAGGGTGTGGTGAAATTGTTGCTGATGACAACACCAATTAATGTGACTCTTCTGGAAAGGCATTTGGTAAATACAAATTAAGATCCATAAAAATGTTCATATGCCTAAACTCAGCAATTCTACTTGTATCCAAAGGAGTCTAGTCTAAGGAAATGGTCATAAACACCATATGCATGGGAAAAACACTATATGCATGGGAATGAGATAGCAGCAGAATCACAAATACCAAAATATAAACTTTCAGCTACAAGGGACTGATAGAATAAATTGTAGTGCATTTGCCAGATGAAACATTATGAATCCATTAAAAATGATGGCTAAGAAGACTGGAAAGCACCATGGGAAAAAGAATGTCACATAATGTTAACTGGAAAGAGGAGGGAAATTTGCTCAAAGCAGTATATGATAATTGCATAGATTCACACAAACACACACATAAATTAAAACATGTAAAAAGGCAAGATGAAAATACACCAAACACTATGTCACATTGTTGCTTTGGGGATGATTTTTCTTTTTTGAATTTTCCATATACCATAATAGTTATAAGCATGGATTTGGAGGATTGAATAATCTTGGGTTCAAATCCTCATTTCATCATTTACTGTGTCACCTTGAGCGAGTTCTCTAATTTAAGCTTTAAGCTTCCTCCTCTATAAATTGGGAATTTTAATATCTGCCTCAGAGAAGTGTTATTAGAATTAAATGGAATACAGGAAACATGCTTGTCATTGTGCCTAGAACATAGTGAGTTAGCAATAAATGGAAATTTTGTTATTGTTATTATTATTTAGATAGTGCAAAGAAGTCTATAGTTTTAGAAACTTGTTGAACACTACAGACTGGAAAGTATGCCTGAATCCAAACAATGTTATTTTTTTTCTCCTGCCCTCCTTTCTTCATAGACAACCATCGAAAAAGATTGTCAAATAGTTAATTTTAGAAGGGAAAAAATGTTTGCTTTGCTGAACTAACGTGAAGTTCCCTCATTTTTCCAGTTTGTTTTTGTTTCAAGTTGTTTTTATATCAACACCACAGGGCAGGATTTGCCAGGTACCAAGACTGTGAAATTTCACATGGAAATAACTCTCACCACTTCACACAGTGAGATGCCAGGGATTCTGTGGGGCAATCTAGCCAGAAACCCCAGTAACAAATGGCTCAGAGGACCTGAGTGAGGCTGAGTGTGTGTGTGCATGCGTATGTGTGTGTGAGTGTTTTAGGTGGGTGGGGACTTCATGAGAAAGGCCAGCTAGGAAGTAGGTGAAGGCAGAACCCTAGTGGGTAGTCAAAGTCCTCTGAAAATTATACTGTGTGGACATCTCCTTTCTGGCCAAGATTTGTGTACATGTAAAAGCTGTGAGCTTAGAAATTTCCTTCCCTGATCACTAATTCTATCCTCTGACTCTTTCATTCCTTTTCTCTAACCCTCCTATGTCTACCAGACCTCCAGGCTCTTCTTCTTCTTCCATTTCTCAGCAATCACCCTCCCCTCTTCCTTCTCAGACTGGCTTTGGACTCTACCATTGGTCATTAGCTTCATGGCCTTATCAGCACCCACAATACCCTCCCCTCTGGTCTTTCCACCAGAGCAGCTGGGTCAACCCAAACCTCCATTTCCCCCTCCCTGATAGCAGTCATCCTGTTGGGTAAAATTTTACAACTGTGTCCAAGGAGGAGATTACAAACTAATTTTATTCCACCTCAGTGGAACTATAAACAAATGGCATCCATCTCTTACTCTTCCTAGGATTCCTCATTCTCCCCACCACACTGCCTTCCTCATATCTCACTTCTATTCCTTAAGTCAGCTGCTTCTTTTTCTCCTCAAGCTCACAGCCCCATCTCTAGCTCCCTCATTCTTGTTAGGTGCCCTAATATCTTAATTCAAAGACAAGAGAGTTGAGGCATAAATTCCCTAAATTCCAATCCCCTTGCCTTCAAACTTTACCTTTTCCTGTTTTTCATCTGTCTCTGAAGAAAAGTATTCCCTTTCCTCACCAGGAATAACTCTCTTTTTCCTTGTGAATAATGCCACCCTCCCCTGTACTGATTCTTAACTATCTGTAGCTAACCTGTAGTGAGCAATTCATTCTGTGTCAGCCACACTTTCAATATTTTACCTTCTTTAATATTTATAACAACTTTTAAAGGTTTTCTCTATTATTATCTTTACTTTAAATGTGGGGAAACTAAAGGTCAAAGAAAAGAAGTAATTTACTTAAGGCCACGCAGTAATGTTGGCCAAGCAGGAATTCGAACCCAGGCTACCTGGCTCCAGGGCCCATTATCTCAGCAACTGCATGATGCTGTCTCTTGGTTTTTCTTAGGAAACTTGTTCCATCAATTATGCCTTTTCTCTAACCTCTTCTCTCTCTACTCTCCACACATTCAAATTATCTTTCTTTCTAAAATAAACATTTGCTTCCTATTCTTCCTCCTCAATGCTCTCTGAATCCTTCCAATACCAAATTACCTACTAAAATATGCAACATGCTCTCTTCACTTCCTGATAATTGTTTACTCTGTATCCCCCTCAGTCTGACTTCTTTCCTCATCACACCCTTGAAACCTGAAGACCCTGTGGTAGATTTTATTTTTCAAGATGGCTACAACACAGTTTCCAAAGTTCCCACCTGCTCTTCATATAATGTCACATTGATAATTCCTTTCATGAAAAGGTGGGGTTTAAACCAATAAGGGGTTAATCACCAAAATGTACACAGAACCCATACAACTCAACATCAAAAAACCAATCTAATTCAGGTAGAAGACCTGAATAGACACTTCTCCAAAGAGGACATGCAGATGACCAATAGTCATATGAAAAGATGCTCAGTGTCACAAATCATCCAAGAAATGTAAATTAAAACCACAATGAGATATCATCTCTCATGTATCAGAAGGTTTATCATAAATAAATCAACAAACAAGAAGTGTGGGCAAGGATGTGGAGAAAGGGGTATCCTTGTACACTGTTGGTGGGAGTGCAGGTTGATGCAGCCACTACAGAAAACAAACAGTATGGAGAGTTCTCAAAAAATTAAAAATGGTACTGCTTTATGACCCAGCAATTCCACTTCTGGGAATTTATCCAAAGAATCAAAAAACACTAATTCAAAAGAATATATTCTCTCCTATGTTCATTGCAGTGTTATTTACAGTAACCAAGATATGGAAGCAGCCCAAGTGCCCATCAGTAGATGAGTGGATAAAATGTGGTGGTACATATATATCTGGAATATTACTTAGCCATAAAAAGAATGAAATGTTACCATTTGCAACTGCATGGATGAACCTAGAGGTTATTATGCTAAGTGAAATAAGTCAGTCAGAGAAAGACAAATACCATGTGATTTCACTTACATGTGGAATTTAAAGAGAATATATTTTAAAAGTAAAAACAGACTCATAGATGCAGAGAACTGATGCTTGCCAGAGGGGAGAGGGTGGAGGACTAGCTGAAACAGATGAAGGGATTAATAAATACAAATTAGTTACAAAATAGTCATGGAAATATAAAATATAGCATAGAGAATATAGTCCATGATATTTTAATAACTGTGTATGGTGCTAGGTGGGTTCTGGAAATATTGGAGGGAACACTTTGTGAAGTGTATGGTTGTCTGGCCACTATGCTGTGTCCCTGAAAGTAACACAAAGTAATGTTGAATACAAAGTATAATTCAAAGATAAAATTAAAAAATAAAAAGAGAAAAAAGATGTGGTTTATGTTCCTTCTCCTTAAAGCTGAGCAGGCCTGTGGCCATGGCAAAATTGACTCTATGTGATTTTTGAGGCTAGGTTATAAAAGGCAATACAAAAGTTCACCTAGCCTTTTAATGGTTGTCACTCTTGAAACCCACTACCATGCTGTGAGAAAACCTAGCAGCCACGTGGAGATGCCATGTGGAGACACTCTGACTCATAGCTCAGCTAAGGTCCTAGCCAACAGCCAGTATCAATCACCAAATATATGAGTCAAGATGTTTCCAGATGATTCCAACCCCGGCCTTTGAGTCTTCCTGGTAAGGCCCTGACATTGTGAAGCAGGGATAAGCTAATTCTGCTGAGCTCTGTTCTAAACAGTGATGGATAATTAAATGGTGTTATTCTTTTAAGGCACTATATTTTGAGCTAATGTGTTATGCTGCAAGAGTTTTTGGGATAGACTCCAACAGTTATCGAACCTAATGGTATCTTTGTGGTTGCCATTATCCAGATTTGTCTTTAGCATTTGACCTGGTCCTTTCCTTTCTCCTCAAATTTCTGTCTTCAATGACTAGAAGAGAGTAAGAAGAGATGACTAAATAGAAAATGAGATAATGGTTTTGATCATGGAACAGCAAAAAGGGACATTAGTGGAAAAGCTGGTGAAATTTGAATAAATTCTATAATTCAGTTAATAATATTGTACCAATGTTAATTTTCTGGCTTTGATAAGTATATTATAGTCATGTAAGTCATTACAATTATGGAAAGCTGGGTGAAGGGAATATGAGAATGCTGCATCATTTTTTGCAACTTTTCAGTAAGTCTAAAATATTAAAAGAGAAGTTAAATAATAACAAGAGTGGCACACAAAATAATGACACTGTTTATGAAAAATTAAAAAAATATCTCCACTCTTGGCATCTGAGACTCTAGTTTCCTTGTTTCCCCTTTCTTTGGTTACACTTTCTCATTCTCCATTGGTAAATGTTCCCTGTTGCCCACCCTAGAGGTTGATGTTACTCAGCATTTTATTTGGTCACTATGCTGTTTTTACACAGCCCTAATGCTCACAGCAAAATCCAGGGCCCAAAGGGCTCCACTTCTAAGCTTTGAACTGAATATCCACCTGCCTCCAGTATTCCAGATCTACTTCGGTGTGACTCAGGCAAGACACAGCTGATTACTTCTCTTCTGGCTGCATCATCTGATTCCTCTTACTCAGGTCCCCATTTCAGCAAGTGACTTCACTGTCAACCCTGTGGCCCTTGATAGAAACCTCAGTTCCATAATGCAAATAACCCAGAAACCTAAATGGTTTTTAAATTTTGTCATCTCTTCTCTACTCCCACAGCCGGATCCCTGTCATCTCTTATCTATAATAATGTGATCATCTTATAACTGGGTTTTCTGCCTCTTGTTTCTACCTTCTGTCTCAGGTTAGTGACTGTCACCAAAGATTATTCTGAAGCACAAATAAAGGTCATGGCATTTTAATGACTCTGGATTTTTGGAATGAAGTTCAAACTTTATAACATGGGGAGCAAAGTCTTTCTCAAAACTGGTCTTAGGTAGCCTATCCAACATCATCTCCTACAAACCTTTCTCCCATTCCCACCATCTTAAGTCCTAGCTTCTTACAACCACTCCCCAAACTTGATAGCATTCTTTACCCACTGCAAGACTTTGATCGCACTGTTCCCTCTTCCTGGAATGACTGGTGAAATCCCAAGTGTCTTGTAGCCCCAACTCGAATGCCCTCTTATGTGAGAATTCTTCTCTGATGCTACCAGAAAGCATTAATCGCTAATTATTCCTAATCTTCTTCCCTAATAAAATGTTTATAAAATGCTATTGTTTTCATATGATAAAATGTAAATGTCCAGAGGACATAGACTGGAACTTACTCACCATTGTGTCTCTCAGTAAATGGTGAATGAATAAGTAATCAAATAGATATATAAGTGAATAGATGGATACTGAGATGGTGGTGTATGGGTGGATGGATAGGTGAGTAGATTAGGTGGTAGGTAGGATAGATAGGTAGGTAAGACATGGGTGGACTGATGAGTGAATGACTAAGTGGATGGGGATAGAAGGAGGGATGGATGAATGATGGTTGATGGTCAGATAGTGAGTATGTAATTGGACAGCTGGTGAGTAGGTGTATGAATATGGACTGGGTGGCAAGTGGGTGAAAGGATGGATGAACGGCAGATGAGTGAATAAATAGGAGTATGGATTGTAGGTGGATAAATAAGTGGATTGGATATGGGAGTGGTAGTAAGACAATGAGTGAATGAAAGGAAAGTGGTGAGTGGGTAAATGTGTGGGTGGAGAGTAGAATTTTGGTTCAATATAAAGAAAAATCTTAGAAGAAAGTGAAAACTTTGAAGAGTTATGTGTCTTGAAGTTGTTTGGTTGGAGATGGGCCCAATGTCAATTTGGGCCCCTGCTTGCTAATCTACCTTTACACTTAGGGATCTTAGGGCAGGAAACTGTGCTGATCATCTCTATTTTCCAGATTCTACCACAGTTCTTAATTTGTTCAAAGTGGAAAAGATATTCGAACACATAATAAAGGAGAACTTCCCCAATCTGGCAAAGGAAATAGACTTCCAGGAAGTCCAGGAAGCTCAGAGAGTCCCAAAGAAGTTAGACCCAAAGAGGAACACACCAAGGCACATCATAATTACATTAGCCAAGGTAAAAATGAAGGAGAGTATCCTAGAAGCAGTCAGAGATAAGGGGACAGTAACCTACAAAGGAGTTCCCATCAGACTGTCAGCTGATTTCTCAAAAGAGACCTTACAGGCAAGAAGGGGCTGGAAAGAAGTATTCCAAGTCATGAAAGGCAAGGACCTACATCCCTGATTGC
>CM052552.1:48892564-48930840 GCA_028533065.1 Trachops cirrhosus
AAGATAAAAAATATGTATAGTAAAATGACAGCAAACTCACAATTATTAACAACTGCACCTAAAACAAAAAGAAGAAGAAATGAAGCAAACAACTAGAACAGGAACTTAACCACAGAAATGGAGATCACATGGAGGGTTAGCAACAAAGGAGTGGGAGGAGGAGAGAGGGGGGAAAGATACAGAGAATAAGTAGCATAGATGGTAGATAGAAAATAGATGGGGGAGGGCAAGAAAAGTATGGGAAATGTAGAAGCTAAAGAACTTATGACACATGGACATGAACTAAAGGGGGGAATGTGGGTGGGAGAGGGTGTTCAGGGTGGAGGGGAATGAAGGGGGAGTAATGGGAAAACTAATACAATAATCAATAAAATAGATTAAAAAAAAGAAGCTTAAGCGATGTTCATCTAATGCAACACAATTCTTCCTACACAATATTCTTCCTCTAACATCTAGAGATAAAGGGCTTAAAGAAATATACTTCCTTTGGTTCATGGGAGGGGGTGTGGTCTGTCCTTGGTCCTGCCCAGTCCACTACTGCCTTGTTTTCTTTCTTTCAACATTGAACAAGATGTGCCCCCCAACCCCGCATTAATTTCTCTGGGCACAACCTTTGTCATCTGTAAAATGAATCTTGGACTGTTAGTTAGTTTTACCAGCTTGACATTTCTTGACCCCAGGATCCTACGGAGGTAAGTAATGGGAATATGCCCACTACTGTCAGTGATTTCACAATCTGAAAGGGGAGAACCAACCATTTGCTTCTGAGAAGACAATGAACATGTCAAATATCTCTGCTTTGGGCTAGGATTACATCTGTTCTGGTAGAAACACTGGAAAACTTCAGGTTTTGCTAACCAGAAGCCTTATTTTATAATTTTATAGTTCTTTACTGAATAAAAATTGGAAAATGAATGAATTATTATGTAATAGTTGTAGATTTGTTGCAGAATCTTTCCAAACATGGCAATAATAGGGGGAATGCCTTCTATCTCCTCATGGTCCTTAAATTCAGCTGGTCCACCCACACTGCACACCAGAGCCTGCCTAGACCATGCACTTATTCCAGGTGATTTCCAGCTTGTTTTCCCTCATCTCCACCTGTGTTCCTAACCTCAGATCTGCCATTCTGGTTTGCAGATTCATGAATCCCCAGCGTCTACACCTACTTTTGGTCTACATGGTTTTTGGGAGACCCCATGGTCTCCTTCTTTGGAACTGCTGGTTGATCTCCTCAAATATTCTCCACAGTCTCCTCAGCTGAGATACTCTGTTCTTTATTCTGTGCCTTTGCTCCCCTCTGGTGATGTTCACCCTCACTCCACTAGCTTGACTGCAGGGAAGAAATCTGGACTGTGATACACAAGATAGATGGGATCTGAGGTCCTTTCTCTTGGAAATCTCCCATGATATTGTGAGAAGGATCCTCATGACCCAAGGATGGGGCTCTTATAGCCATAGAGGGCTGAACCATAGGGGACACCCCAAATTAAAAAGCATGAACACACTTGCTCCTCAGTGGGTGGTCTGAGTACTAGCAGTATCAGCGTTACCTGGAGTTGGTTAGGAATCCAGAATCTCAGGATTTGCCCCCAGACCTCCTGAATCAGAGTCTGCATTTCAACGGGATCTCTGGGGGATGCAGTGGACAATAGAATCTGAGAAGCCCTGGGATTGATGACAAAAACTTAGTGTTTAGTCAATGATTCAAAACCCTCATCAGCTCCAAAATGTCTTATCAATCTCCTACCAACAAAAGTCACCCATAATTCAGGGAATAGCTGCCCCAAGAAGTTTCTTCATTATAAAAATACAATTAAAACTCTGAGTAGTTTACTCTCTCATTTATATCTTAGTATAATTTGTTTTCCAGCCATAAGCAAATCAGTCACCCAGCATAGCTCTGGAGAAGTGTGACAATAAAGAGAAGCTTTCATAGGAAAGGCAAAGGGACCTAGAAGTGTGGGAACACAGTCAGACAACATATGGCAGTAAATAGAAGGAACGGGGTAAGGTAAGGAAGTATAGAGCTAGGGATGATCAGGCCTAATATGGGGAAATATGGGGATGAATGTATCTCCAGGTATAGGCTGAGGTGTGTCCCCCAACTCTTATGTTCAACCTTAATTCCCAGTACCTCAGAATGTGAATGTATTTGGAGAAAAAGTCTTTAAAGAAGTGAACAAGTTAAAATAAGATGGTTAGGGTGAGGCCCTATTCCAACAGGACTGGTGTCCTTATAAGAACAGGAAGTTTAGACACACTGAGAAACCCAGGAATGCATATACACACAGAGGGAAGATCACATGAGAACACAGTGCAAAGGCAGCCATCTGCAAGGCAAGGAAGGAGGCCTCCAAAGAAACCAACTCTGCTGACATTTTGATCTTGAACTTCCAGCCTCTATAACTGTGAGAAAAGAAATGCATGTTGTTTAAGCCTCCCAATCTGTGGTATTTTGTTATGGCAGCCTGCGCTAACTACAACAGCACCTTTGACTATTTAGCTGTTTTACCCAGAACTAGTCAAGGAAGGCAGTGTGTCATCTGAGGCAGTGGTGCCTCTCCTCTACACACAGATCCTGCTTCTCTTCATGATTGTTAAGAAAAAATGTATGCTGGCTGAACCCAGAACAGAAGCCTCCTAATTCTAATGCTGCCTTTCAAACTCTTCTCCATAAAATTTCCCACGCTGTAATTGCCAATTGCATGGGTCCTTTCAACAGGGAGAGGGCAAAGGGCTATACAAAAAAACAGCTAATATTACCGCAGTATCTATTTTCTTCCAGGCACTGTTCTAACCACTGTGTGCATATCAAGCCACTTAAGCTTGCAAATTAGATTATTTTATTTCTCTTCTGCAGTGGAACTGTAGTGTCCCCACCCCTTCAAGAATGAAGGACTTTCCCTCTCTCCTTGGTTGGTGGACTGCCAGCAGATGACCTTAGACTACTAGTCTCTGAGGGAATACCTCAGTTAAAGAGAGTCAGCAACCCTCATCCAATGACTGATCAATGCAGGGGTATAAAGGTCAGACACCTGCATCTTAACTCTGGACCATCCCAGTTCCAGAGCTCCCTGTGAGGTCAGCGGAAGTCTTTGTCAAGAATCTATCACATCCTGACTTTTCCCTCAACCCCCACCCTGTTTCCTTCCCTTTCCTTCCATGATCTCCAACCACAAAATTACACCCTAATAACCTTCTTGCACGCTCATCTGCAGCTAAGAATTGGCTTCCTGGGAAATTGAACCTTCAGCACCTTACTTTTACAAATCAAGAAACTGAAGTTCAGAGAGATTCCACAATTGTCCCAAAGCCACACCATGAACAGCTGATAAAACTAGGACATGAACCCAGGAAGTCTGGCTCCAAAGTCCACACTTTTTTCAAAAAGATTTTATTTCTTTATTTTTAGAGAGAGAGGAAGGGAGGGATGAAAGAGCGGGAGAGAAACAACAGTGTGTGGTTGCCTCTCTTGTGCCCCCTGCTGAGGACCTGGTCCGCAACCCAGGCACACGCCCTGACTGGGAATCAAACTGGTGACCCTTTGATTCACAAGCCAGCACTTAATCCACTGAGCCACACCAGCCAGGGCAAAAGTCCATAGTTTTAATAACATAAACCTTCCCGGTGGATAGATAACTGAATGCCAACACTTTCTGTGACAGAATGTGACCTAGAGAAGGTGAAACTCTGGACTCTCCCCTCCTGGCTCCCTGCAAGTATATTAAGAAACCAGCAAAATGGATTTCCTCAGAGATCCACCATGGTTCTGTTTTCCTAAGAGGCAGCCTGAGAGACCACGCATGAAGGTTCTCCCAACACCTGCAGCCCAAGTAGCTCTTTTCAGGCCAGCCGTGGTGAAGATAGCCTTCCTTCCTCTGGCTGGCCCTCCCTGTTGCTGCCCAGCTCATGTAGAAACATGGCATAATTGCTCAACCTGTGGAAGTGAACTGAATCAGCACCCCTCTGCTGACAGTGTTAGTGACGAGTGATCGCATCAGGACACCAAAACAGCAGCCAGGACTCAGGCGCCTGTGTTATTTACTGGTCCATCATGTATAATTTCAAAGTTTAATTTTATCTTTACAAACTTACAGGTGCAAAATGCAGGATAAAGTTCTTTAAGGGGCCCCTGTGAGAAACCAGGCTACACTTGTCCTCCCTCCCCACCCCCAAAAGAGCTCTCAGAGTGGCTCACTCAAATTAAATCATTATTGAGGAGGAATAATCCTGGTAGGTTCAGAAAATCAGTTTTAAATTCAGCCTGCTAGCAAAATTCTGAATGTATTTACTTTCTAGATTTCATTTCTTCATCCATATTAAAGCTCCATGGCATTATCAATTATGGGTTTATTGCAAAGCACAATAGGATTCAATCTAGAGGAATGCCTCAGGGTATGTCTTAGGAGGACGGTAAAGCTAATAGTAATGGGTCTACAACTTCTAAGGCTAATTTTCATGGTTACAAATTTCATAAATAAATAGAAGGCATGTCAGTTTCCAGTCACCCAGCTTGAGGCCTCTCATACTGATAAAGCAGGACCTTCCATTGCACCCAGAGATCAGAGGGCTCCTGTTTGAGTCTTGGTGGGCTGAAGTTTCTCTGGTCCCCTGAGGAAGTGAAATGATGAGCAGTTCAGATGAAGCCCTTTGGGACCCCATCTACTACTCCTCTAACCAGGCCAGTAGCTGGTTAGAATGAAAATGGACACAAAAACAAAGCCATCTCTGGAGTCTGGGAGGCCAGCCCTAGAGCTCAGTCCAGAATCCAGTCATACTCTAAGTCTGGCTGTCATGGGCTGTCATGCATTAGTGTTGCACTGCTTAAGCTAAGCTTCAGGGTTCCAGGCACTATGGAACTGTGTCTGATATAGTCTGAGGCATCTCTTGCCCTTCAGGAAAGAGCAGGCACCAAGGAGAAGGAGGTGGTGGCAGGGGGGTATTTCTATGCTCCTGGCTATTCTTAGCCAGGTGCCTCTTATGCAGAGAGGATTAGTCCTACCCACTGCCTCTGTGGTGCTTACACTACCACCTTGCCTGCCATGTGGTATATGACTCTCTGATTTCCAGAGTTCCATCCTCTGGTTAACCTTAACTAGTAGCAGTCAATTTCCCATGAGCTCACTCACTTCCAGCTGACAGCTTTCCACCTTAGGTATAGACCTTTAGTCTTTCTACTTTCCACCCCAGGGCTTCTCCCATGCTGCAACAACCCTGTTGGCTGTGCAAGTGCAACACAGAATGGCAAGTTTAACAACCACAGAGGCAATCTTCAACCAATATGGGGCAGGAGTTAAAGATAAATGTTTTCACTTCCCTTGTTTCAGGTGGATAAGTCAGTCCAGCAGCACTCTCAGGGTGTCACAGAAGGGCCAAACCCTGGATGCCTGTGAAAGCACCTTTAACTCACACTTACATTCACTCTCCCTCTCTCTCATCTCCCTCTTCTTGCTCTCTCTTTCCTGATTCTTATAATCGCCTCTCAAATGTATGCCCTCCACCCAAGTCTTAGTCTCAGGTTCTGCTTCGAGAAGGAACAAAGACAGATACACATCATTAGATTCACTCCTTAGAATAGTTAAAAGCAGAGTATCTTCCAATAGCTGTTGTAAAAATAAACACATGGAACTTAGCAGGAGAGAAAAAGTCCTCTCCCTAGTCTATTCACATGTAAGTTTCATCAGGGGAGTTATTTCTCACCTGGGAAGGCAGGAGAGAGAAGAATCAGAAGATGTAAGGTTTTAAATGGGAGGAGAGGTGGCAGAGAACAGTGCAAAAGAGGCCTTGGGGAAGCAGGACTCAACAGGAGTGACAACAGCAAGGGCAGGCAGCAGGGAATGTGACTTAGGGTTTTTTTTTTTGTTGTTTGTGCATACATATGTGTGTGTGCCTGTGTAGGGGGGGGCTAAACAACTTCCAGGCAGCAGGAAGGGGCACCTTTAAGTGAGGAAGGGCCTAGGTCCTAGGACAACATGCTGGGGTGGAGACTTTGTGACGATCATTTTGCTTAGGACTCAGTTCTAACTGGGCATAATTTCTGTCCTCAACAGTGACCTCCAGATGCCAGTAGTGCCCATGAGAATATATAATTATTGCTGTCCAAGATATGGTAGGTAAACAACAAAGCCAACACAGAGATCAGTTGATAGATGCCTCAGAAACCTTTAAAAATTCAACTTAGTCTGAAAACAATATTTATTCATAATAACCGACATTTCTTAAGAGATTACTAGGTACTAGGAACTGTTTTAAGTTATCATGTTTTGGCTATTTAATCTTCATGACAACCTTGTGAGGTAGGCACTATTATTGTCCCCTATCTACAGATAAGGAAACTGAGGTACATAGTGGCACTGTAACTTGACTGAAATAATGCAATTAGCAACATGCTAGACTAGGATTTGAAGACACATAAAGTGTGACCAAGGCAAGGTGCTTGGTACTTTAGAAACATAGGTGTCATATGAGACACATTTCTGGCTCTTGAGAACTCTAAAATTTACTGGGAGAGACAGACATTTACACAAATACCAAAATATGAAGGAAAAGAAAATAAACCTCATAATAGCCTCTAGGGTACCATTCTCTGTTAGATAGTCTTTGATTCTATGGCTTCTGTCTCATTGTAGCTTTTATAGGACCAGGTGCTTGGAAGTTTTGGAGAGGATGTGTTGAGGGTCCCAGGAGTAGATGAGGTTAGGCTGATGGGTTAATCTAAATGAAGTCAGGCCATCTCAATGTTGCTGGGTGAGGGCTGAGCTCCTCCTTCAAGGTTTCCTGTTGAATCATCTACATTATTTCAGGTTTCTTTCAGAGGCAACTTCTTTCATTCAGTTATTCTGTAAACCCTTGTTGAGCCTCTGCAGCTCATATGTGCATATCCCCACTTGTTTTAGGCAGCATAAATGCTCTGGTCAGACCCACTAGATAGGCCTTCCTGTGCCTGTACCCTGTTGAAATTACAAGTGTGTGTAAAATCAGGGCAGAGCTGGCTCTGACAGACTATGCACAAAGTGAGGAAGTGAAAGAAGACCTTTGAAGGGAGAGGGAGCCCGAGTGAGTCTTACAAAGGAGTCCAGGATGAAAGAGACCATGTGGACCCTGACAGAGTGAGACCCTGGGTTCCTGAGTTTCTATTCTTGGCCCCAGTTTACAAGACTTGCTATTCTCCATTTCCTGTTCATGGAATTTTGCAAGATCTGTGTATTCACAAGTAAACCTCCTTCTTCCTGGAGCTAGCTTGAGTGGGTTTCTTTTCCTTCCAGACAGAACAACCTTTTGGTGGGGGGGGGAGTGCTGGTGGGGAAATGAAGACAATTGTACTTGCACAACAATAAAAATATAAAAAAATAAAAAAATACAATAAAGATTAAATTAAAAAGAAAAAAGAAAAAATTCATAGACGGGGACAATAGTGTAGTGATTGCTGGGGGGAGGGGAGGTCTTAGGTGGTAGCGGAAGGTATAAGGGGGTGGATAAATGGTGATGGATGGAGATTTGACGTTGGTTAGTGAACACACAATACAGTGTACAGATTATGTCATAGAATTGTGCACTTGAAACCTATATAATATTATACCAGGGTTACCCCAATAAATTTAATAAAAAGGAAAAAAGAAAAAAGAACCTCTTATCATTTATTTATTTATTAATTATTTTTTTAACTTCTTAATTTTTTAAATATTTTAATTGTTGTTCAGGTACAATTTTCTGTCTTTTACTCCCATCCCAGCCTTATTATTTATTTTTTAGACTAAATAGAATTAAAACTTTCACAGTGTGGTATACTAGCAAATACTAAGTTAACATATTAAAGAAGGCAGTGGAATGTGCCTAATAAATATGTGAATAACATATTTTCTTCTAAAAGATAGAAGAGATGGTGCAAACATGTAATGTCAACATCCTAACTCCATGATATAATGAATCAAAGGGGATTTAATAAAAAATTTTACACAAAGAAATGCTAATTATAAATCAATTATTATGAAAAAATTAACTTCACACTTATGATAGAATTTATTCACTCAGACATTAAAAATATTCATTGACCATCAATTATCTTCCAAGAACTTTGTTAGATTTGAGAAATATAGAGTCAAACCTGTCATAGATGATACTCTCAAAGTGCTTACATTCTAGATATGCAGAAAATAAATTAGTCAGACAATAACAATAACACCTAGAACTTTGGAAAAATTTAGTAATAAAATATTATAATAATTAATACAACTTGGAAATGAAATTCCCAAGATGCCAGTATCAAATAAAAAGTTAAGTCAACCTAATAAATCCATAAATTGATGCAGTGGCACCTAGGGAGTTTATCAGGAAGAATATAGATGTTAGGGGCTATGGATCAGAGTTTGAACATGCATATGGAGCCAGAAAATATGGTTGTGGGTACTCATAAAGCGAGAGGGCTTAAGGCGAGGTCTTTGCATAAAGCTGATCCTTATGATGATGAAAAAGGGTATTGAACAACTTTGCCATCAGTTCAGGATAGTGGCAAGTATGTGCTTCTCTTTTCTCAGAGCTCTAGGTAATAAATAAAACATAATTTGAAACTATGCATAGTGATGGATGTTAACAAGAGTTATTGTGATAATCTTTTCATAATATATATGAATATCGATTCATTATGTTTTACACTTGAAACCAATATAATGCTATATGTAAATTATATATCAATTAAAAAACCCTACATGATAATTCAAAGCCCTGTGGAGTCTGAATTTACACTACATTTGTGGTATAGGTGTTCCTGAAGTCATAATATTACATAAAATATGGCCCTAGAAAGCAAAGGCAAGACTCTTCTGTAACAGTGTTGCCACATTGTAGAGTGAAAAACACTCCCATCCAGCCTTGTACAAAAGACTGATGACTTCATAATAAAACACTTTACAAACCAGGTGAAGACATGATTCACCATGAGGGAGAGTCACCAGAGAAACAAATAGGCAAGTAAAAACATAAGCCTCCAAGACTCTGAGGTAATAGAACAACTGAATAAGACTGTAAACAAATTTAAAATAATTAAATAAAAAGAAGTGTAAGTCATAATGAAAGGATGTGACACTATGTTAAAAAAAGAAAAACAGGCATATTCAAAAAAGAAACGAGTAAATTTCTGGAAATGAAAAAAGGTAAAATTAAAAATTTAGTGAATGAGTTAAACAGCATAAGAAACAAAGCTGAAAAGAGAATTTGTAAACATCAAGATGGCTGAAGAAATCACTTGCAATGTATAGTGAGATAAAGTGATAGGAAACATAAAAGAAGGGTTAGAGAACATAGTGGACATAATCAGAAGACTTGACATATATCTAATAAAGTTACTAGGAGCAAAGAATAGAGAATGTAGGGGTGTGCCTAAATTAGAAATACTCATGGCAGAGAACTTTAGAGAATTAATGAAATCCACAAATCTTTAGATTCATAAGCACAGTGAATTCTGAGGTTAAGTGAAAATTAATCTACAATTAGGTGCATCATAATCAATAACAAAGACAAAGAGGAAATCTCAACAGTGGCCCAACAGAAAATGAAATTATATACAAGGATCAATAAATAATTGAGCTATAGTAGCAGATTTTGCAGCAGCATCAGTAGAAACCAGAAGAAACAATGGCTAAAGAACACAGGGAAATGTAACTGTCAATTTAAAAATTCTGTACCCATCTGAACTATCATTCAACATTGAGGATGACAGTGACCAGACTTATCATTACTAATAGTGGGTCTACATGTGCCTACTGATATGATGTAATATAAAATATGCAATGTGGCTTATGAAGTATTCTTGTCAAAAACGTTTAACCTAAAAAGAAAAGCACATGGGGACTCTTCAAGATTAAAAAAGTTTTAAGAGACATAAAAACTAAATGTAGTATGTGATGCTTGGGTTGAGTTTTGAATTGAACAACTCAGGTGTAAAAGACAGTTTTGGGGACAGTTGGAGAAATTTGCATATGGACTGGATATTCAATGATATGAGGGGAGGACTGTTAATTTGGTTTAGTTGCTATAACAGTGGTATTTTGTTTGTGTTTTAAAAGTTTCTTTTTTAGAGATGCATATTTAAGTATATAGAAGTGTGCATTATTCAGGATCAAATAGTATAAAAGAACAGAAATGTTTAATAAAGAAACTATTTACAAAGGTGTGGTCAGGATATAAGGAATCCAATAAAGTATGTTGAAGGCACCCTGGAGGTATAGTAATTCTCAATCATGGGTTTTAAGTGAAAGAGGAGGGGGCAGTTACTTGGATGAGGAGAAAGCTGTGGCTGTAGTTCTTAGATGTCCTGACAGAAGCTGTGGACTTCAGTGGAGAAACACAATCACTGCTATCTCTCAGCTCACCTTCTAATCTTCTCCTGGATCCTCATATTGACCAAACCCAACCAAGAGCCAGAGGGCAAGAGGGTCTGGGGATGCAGTCCCTAGAGTTCAGTTTCTCAAGAACAAAACTGGATAGAGAAAGGAATAGAGAAAGTAAAAAAATATTCTGCATGGGGAAAAGGTGAGAAAGCAGGTAAACTACTTTAAAATACTTTAGAAAGAACTAGATGAAGCAAATATAGCATACAGCAATTGTCATGTGGAGACATGTGGCCCTGGCCAGTGTGGCTCAGTTGGTTGGGCATTGTCCTGCAAATTGAAAGGTCACTGGTTCGATTCCTGTCAGGGCACATGAATCAGGGCACATGCCTGTGTTGCAGGTTTGCTTCCCAGTAAGGGTGCATACAGAAGGCAGCCAATCAATGTTTCTCTCTCACATTGATGTTTCTCTCCCTCTCTTTCTCCCTTCCTTCCACTGTCTCTAAAATCAGAAATAAAAATAAAATAAAAAAGAGTACGTGTGTTTTCCATATTATTTTTCCTATTTTTCTATATATTTAAAATGTTTCTTAACAAAAAGTAAAAAGAAGTGAGGACAAAATAAACTTAGACATTTGAAAATCAAAGTATGAGATAATTTATACTTATGATCTTAACTGAAATAATATTAAAATATTTATTTCAGAACTGGAACTCAGAAATTAAACACAGAAGAAAATAATATAGGATGTGCAAAGCAATGATGAGTGATGAACTTGGTAATCAGATGAGTAAATTGAAACAAGCATTAACCTTAAAAATAGCTAAAATTTACAGATCAGTATGTTAGGTGATATTGTAGGTGTAGGAATAGAGAAGAGGACATATAAAGTAGAGAGAAGAGGAGGTGAATTGAGAAAGGCTTTCTCAGAATAGAAGTGAGAAATTGACTGACCTTTAAAGGTCAAATAGGATTTGCCAGAAAGGATCAGAGGAAAGGACAAATCCAGGCAGAGGGAACAGCATGAGAGAAGGCAGAGGTGATTCCAAGAGTACACTGCATTTGACAAACTTGGATGGAAGAATACACTTCTGGGGATGGTAGGAGAAAGTAAGTAGGTAGGGGCCCCAGCCCAAAAAAGTCTGTTAAAAGAAATCTTAAGGGGTCTAAGCTAAAGCCCAGGGAACAATGAAAGGATTTTATACAGAGGAATGACCTGATCAAATTTTTATTTTAGAAATGAAACTCATACTATTTTTGGGGAGACCGGAGAGTTCAGAGGGGAGGAAGATAGAAGTTAGGAGATCTTGCAGCAATCAAGGTGGGGTGGGATGAAGGTCTGAACTAAGGCAGTGGCAGTGGTAATGATGAGGAAACTGATTCAAGAGATAGTCAAGAGGTTAAATGAATATAATCATAGGATCGGGAATGGTGGGGAGTGGTAGAGAGGAATAGCCAGGAAGAAAATATGGCCCTCAGCCTTTGCCTGGGTGACTGATGCATGCAGGTGAAATCAGGGATAATCAACCTTTCAAAGGAGCAGATTGGGAGATGATGTCTCAGTTTTGTGCAAGCCTAAATACTTAGGTCAGAAGCTACTAACTGGGGAAAGTCACAGACATCAAGTCAAAATTTAAGACAAGGAGAAGTTGGGGGGAAGGACATGCAAGTCTTGCCTATTCTTTTCATCAAGAAGAAAAACTTTCCCAGAATATACCACTACCACAACACTCGTCCTGCAATTGTGGGTATGTTCGTGCACGCACTCTTATTGGTCAGATGAATTGGGTCACGTGACATCACTAGCTTCCTAAGAGGCTGGGAAAACAGAGAAGAAAATTGTCATAATTCACTTAGATAAATCATGATCTAGTGCCTGTGGATGACTTATTGTTCTGAAACAAAACTGAATTTCTGTTAGCAAGGAAGAAGTGGGGATGGGTGTTAATCAAACAGCTAGGAGCGTTTGCCCTGCACAATCACACTAACTTGGGCTGGGTTTTGTGAACTCAGAGAGATGAACTGTGGGAGGAGCAGGTAAAATACTACCAGATGTCCAACTCAAGCCTAGAATTCAAGGCCAAGAGATCCCTTGCTTCCTGGTCAGCCTTAGGCATGTAGGGGATTGGCTCCAGATCAAGGCATATCAGATAGGGGGAGAGAAGCCAAGGGTTGTTGAAAACTTTCTGCTTCAAAAGATTGTGCTGGGACCCAGGACAGTGCTGAATGTGCAGAAGGGAAGTTTGATGGACCCCATTGTAGGGATTCAGGGAGACAGAGAGGATAAACAAGAAAAAAACTAAGTCAATGTTAGGTTTTCCATTAGGTGCAGCTAAAACATCATTCCTAACTGATGTACTATGTTATGGCTTTAGACTTGTTCTGAATTCTAATGTAAATAACTCATCCTATCCCTAGGTTCTTACCCTCATCCCCTCAAGGCTTTGGGTTTTCCGTGTTTTTGTTCATCTGAGACAGTTCTGTCTTCAACTTGAGCCAGATACCTACAGCCCCTCTTTTGGGGAGCCAGTTTCATGGATATGACCTTCTTGCCTCTACTGCCCAGCATTGCTGTCCCTAAATGCTTTACAGTGTACCTGGCTGGTCACTATTATAGAAAAAATTTCTTGAAGAGAATAAAGGTGATATCTTTCACCATCTTTCCAACTTTCATGGTGCTTCATACAAAGTCCCCCCCAAAGTGTTTGTTGAGGAGGCACATGACTTAGTGGTTAAGGGAATCACCTCTAGAAGCAGTTTTCTTGTGTTCAAATCCCAGCTTTGCCATTTGTTAGCTATATGATTTTGGGCAATTGGTATTATTAAATACTTTTGAAGAGACACTAATGATGCTTATCCCAAATGATTTTTTTCTGAGGACATAAAGCACTTAGAGCTATGTCTGGCACATAGAGAACACTAGTTGTATGTTCTTTTTACTAAAAGTGCAGTTGGTGGTTGGTTGATGCAGTTGAGACTGATCCTGGGGAAAGCAGACCTGGTTTGGCTTCGTTCCCCCATAACACCCTTTTCTTTCTTCCCATCTCCTACTTGGACGCCTTCTTTTTCACTTTCATGTGTCTTTAGTGTAGCATCCCACCTGGTCCTGCCTTCCAGGTCAGTGACTTCTTCTGCTCCCAAATGATTCTGTTTCTCCTGCACCTTCCAAACCTCCTGCTCCCAGCTATTTCTCACAGAGGGAAAGATGTGAGCCACTATTGTATTCTACAGTGTTAGTGCCTAACACTAGCTTAATGCTTCACTTCAGACCCCCACAAGGATGTTTTCATATTAAAAGAGCAGACCTCAAGATGAGAAAAAGAGTAGTGGAGGGTTCTTTTGGATGTCCTTAAGTCACCACCTAGGCCACTGGCTCTATCAATTGTTAGCTGGTTGTCATGCATGCTATCCGCTGTGTGTGGGACAGGGCTGAGGTATGGGTGACAGGGGACTATAGGCATGGCTAAGTGCATCACTTCTCCACACTAGAACTGAAAGTCCTACTCACTGCTCCTGTCCCTGATGAGGCCTGGATCTCCAGAGATGTCTCCATGGTAGGTAACTCCAGTGCCAGAGGATGAGGGGATGCCAGTGTCTAAATGTTCAGATCAGGACACCAGGGAAGGGAGACTCTGAGATCCCTTCTAAACTGTCTTGGAGGGAGATGATACCACTCTTCTCCATCCCACATTTCCTCCTGCCTCCTAAGAGGAAAGCTAGTTCAAGGAGGTAAATACAAGTGCACACACAACTTGGAATAATGCCATAGCGGTATGAAAATGGGTGTGGTTTTCAGGTTGTAAGAAACTGATTTCATCTTTAACAGTATTTTACACTTTTAGAGTGCCTTTATATTTTTAAGGTACTTTCACATGTTTTTTACATTTATCATCATAATTCTGTAAGGTAGGTAAAGAAGGGGGAAGTTGAATGAAGAGACAGACTGTCTTAGGCAAGTTAGCTGCCTTAACAAACAACCCCACAATTTCAGTGCCTTAATAACAGGATGTATTTCTCACCCATGGAGCAGTTTGATATCAGTGTTCCTGGTCAGGCAGCCCTCCTATAAACAGTAACTCAAGGACCCAGTGTTCTTTTATCCTGTGGCTCTACCATTCCTGAGGACCTCAGGACATTTCACTTCATCCCCACAAATGGCCAACAAACAAATAAAGAGATAGTGTGGAGGATTTTGTGGGAAGTTTTCTGAGCCAGGCCCAGAGGCCATATGCATTACTTTTACTCACATACCATTTATCCAAACTCAGTCCCATAGTCACAGCAAGCTGGAAGTGAAACATTCTGATTAGCAACAATTGAATCTCTACCACAAAGGTTATGTTTGTCATTGGTAATAACCACTACCTATAATTTTGACCCCATTCTGCTTCTAGCACTATATTGATATTTACAAACATTAGCTCTGTTTTCCCCAGCAACCCTAGCAGGTAGGAATGGTCATCTGCATTTCACAGAAGATGAATTTTTGCTGGGAGAAGTTAAGGACTTGTTCAAGAAATCCACAGCCAGACACCATTAAAGCTGGAAACCAAGCCAAGTCTTGTGCTTTCTCCACTGCCGGGCGACACTTAAGAGAGAATTAGAATTCTGATTGAGACTGACTGCATGGTGTTCACTTTTTGGATGGAGTAAGAGTGGTTTCTTTTCACAGTTCTTGCTTCAGTATTCTGGGTTGAGAACCCAAACTTCCTGGAAGCTGAAGTGTTTCCTAAGAAAATGTTCTGTGCTCCCCCTTACCCCCCCCTCCATGAGAGGACATCTGATATCTTTCACTGATATTTGCTGATAAATCAGTAGTGGGTATGACTCCTGTCTAGTCTCCTGGCATGGGCAGGGGCTGGATTCCCCCAGGCTGGGTCTCTTGACCTCATTCCCTTCTCACAGCTGCTGCAGACCTTCTTGGCCTTCAACTATGGCTATACCCTTCATCTGCCTCTGGCTTGTGCATTAGCGCATTCCTCGTCCTCTGAGTTGCTATTATCAAGTCATCTGTCCTCCAATGGAGGCCCAATACCTGGTCGATGCCCTCAACTGGATACTTTCTGTGCCCACATTTGGTGAATTGGAATTTGATGATTTGGTGAATCCCATTATCTTCTGCTGTAATCCTTTCATGATGGTGCAGGACTCCTAGTGAGGTGGGCTCCTCCCAGAGGCCCAACAAGAAGTGAAGCAAAAGTCCTCTGTTGTTTACTTCCTCCTTCCAATATATTTGGGGTCTCACTCTGCCCCTGCCTATGGGGAAGTCAGCCTCCTGACACCTCATTGTTTTGTCCAACTCTTCTTAATTTGCTTCTCTTTACCCTGCCACCTTCTCTCAGATGAAGACATGAAATTCTTTGTTGTAGGTGAAGCTCATCCTCCTCTAAAGCTGTAAACTTAGTATTATGACAATAACAATGAAGAGTGTAGTGAAAAAGATGGATTCACAAGGAATGGAGGTTTGCTAGGAAGTACTAGAAAATATTATTCCTGTGATGTGTAATACATCTGTCAGCACTCTGGAGATCCTTTCTGAAGGGCCTTGCCATTGTGAAATCCCAATGAGATACAATAGATTTTCAAGCTGAAGATGCCACAGTCAATTCAGAATTGAACATCAAGCCAACTCCCTTTCTTCCAAATCACAGTTATTAGTGTTTTACAAACTTGTCAAATTAGGATATATAAAAAAAAAACACAGGGGAATTTACATATATACCATGCTTGTCAACTGTCCTTCTACTCTCAGATCCATTCTCCTGCTATGGAACTACATTTCCAAGCCTCCTTTGCCTTCCTCCTTCCAGCTCAGTTTGGCCAATGAGAGAGTCACTAGGGGAAGATGGGTGGGCAGGAGAAAGGCAGAAGCCAGGGTATTTTACCCGCTTCAATCTCTGCTCCTGTGGCATTTCTTGCAGCAGACATGCTCCAGTTCCTCCCTCTGTGGCAATAGCTCCCTTTGGTAGTTTTCACCATGATTCAAGCTCCCCCTGTATGGTCTTAGCTCCTCACCTCCATAAAACAACCTCTTCCTTGTGTCCCCTGAGCCCTCCTGGTAGTAGCAGCTTTCTGCTCTCGCTTGTGGGGGGGCTCCACCCACAGGCCCCACCCCTGGTCACCACAGATGAGAATAAGTCTACCAAGACATGATCTGCTTGGGGAGGAAAGGTGGCCAATCTCTCAAAGGAGAAGGGCCAGGAGCCCGTTCCTCAATGGCCTTTTATTGGGTTCATTTGCACAGGATTACAGAAAAACCTCATTACCAGGCAGTAAGGATCAAACAATAGATAACAAAGAACTCTGAGGGCCTATTTTGAGTCAGGGTCAGATAGCTAAAGAGCTGTACAGCTTTGAGGAACAAACTCACTTCTTGCTTGGACCCTTATCATTTAATTGAGAGCATTCTAAACAAAGCAGGTTTCACAGGATTTTCCATAGTCTTTCTTAGGCCTGATTGCCCAGGGAACCTGCCCTTCCAGCACAGGGCTGCACCACCCTGTCATTGTTTCAGGATTAGGTGGAGCAAGGGAAGTGAGGCAGCCAAGAGATTAGGAGACTTCTCCCAGACAGAATGAAGACTCAGGCTTTGTCAAAGCCAAGGGGCGAGGCTCCTTTGCCCCCTTTTGCTGTACCCCCCAAAGTCCTTCCTTGGGGGCCTCCCACGTGATCATGCCTGTCTTAGGTTGCTCTCCCCTTGGGGAATCTTACCCGTCATTGGCTAACCGACCAAGCACTGGGGGCCAGTTATGGAAAGAGGAGCAGAAGCAGTGCTCCTGCCAAGCAGATAAGCTTTTCTCTCCTTGGTGTCTTACGGTCCAAGGTCACTCCCTCAGCCTTAGCCTGGGTGGGGGTTACAGCTTCTGGAACCAGGCAGGGTGGTTCCCAACACTTGCTAATCTGGGGAATGCCATATAATTCTGTTAGGATTCCTCACTCTTCTGTTTTCTGTGTAATCAACTCCCTGAATTAGTTTGAAAGACTTGACTAAGTTTCTGTTTTCCTATCTGGACCCTGATTGATGTACGCACATTGTATTAATAAAACATGTATATACTTTAGGAAAAAATATGAGCATAACATGGCTAATTATCTTTTTAAAAAAGTAGAGTTACTCATGAAGCTTGATCATGGCTTTTGGCATGTGTTTCCTTCTGCGTCTTTGCAGAAAAGAACCAAAACCTCCAGTGTTTTGGCTTGTCACTGGAGGTGATGCTCAGGTCACCCTCTGAACCCACAAGTGAGAACAGTGCCTTGTATAAAAGGCTACAATTAATTTTTATTGCACATACATGTGGGAAGATACCTGCTTGGCCTCCGTGTGAGAGCTATAACTCTCATAAATTGATGTGTCAGCGAACTAAAACTCAATATTTTTTTCACACATTATATTTTACAGTCAGAGGCCCTTCCCTAATCGGAATAAAGCAATTTGGCTCCCTGTCATTGCTCACTGAAAACATATGATCTGGTTGGCATTTCTAGCAGCCCAGATTTATCAGGGTCTCTGATCGAGTGCACAGGAGGTTCAGGGCTGTGGCATGGACAAAAGTGGATTTTTTATGACAGCATTGTGCTGCATCTCTGCATAGCTAGATTTATCCCTTTATTTCAGTAATAGTTTAACTGTCTTGAGCCCCAAATCTACTTCAGACTGAAAAAATTCTACATAGTTTGCATGAGGGCCTGGGGTCATTCTTTTTGTACCTTATGAGCTCTAATTTTCTTTCTATAAAAACATTTCTGGGTTGCCCTCTTCAGCACCATGGGATTCTGGAAGTTCAAGCTCTGAGATGCTAAGTCTCCTGCATGTTAGCTGTCTGCAATACTAGAGTAGGCCAAAGACAGGACTTTTGGAGCTGTGGCTCTTCTGACAAGGCCTTGTAAGTCTATATTAGAAGACCTAAAACCCACACACAAGTGTGACTGCCATTCTCATAGTATCTGTGGTAGACAGAGACAGTGTCCCTTTGGATCCCTTTTATAGTTTCAATGCACTCCTCGTGCTTTATTGTGCCTTTGCTCCTGGCTGCCTGTATCTGCTTTCCAAGAAGACTGTAATCAGGCAACTGGAACCACTCTGCCCATACTCATGGAGAGCCAGGAATGTCTAGAAGTTTATGTCCCCTGGGATGGCCTTTAGCTAATGACTGATGACTAATGGAGTATAAAACCCAGTTCCCTTCTCTGGAGTTCCAACAGAATGTGAGATGTAGCATACACTCCAGAGCTCTCCTGTGGGATCAGGGTGAGGCTGGAAGTTTCCCTGATGTAGAACCTTTACCTTGCTTCCTTCCCCTCATGTCCTGCTTCTCCTACTCCCTCACTGCCCTTCCCAGGAAGCATTTCCTTAATAAATTACTCACACCCAAATCCTTATCATACGATCTGTTTGCAAGGAATTCAACCTAATGCAGTATAATTAAAAGTTCCTTATTCCAATCACATTTCTGATGCTACAACATTCCTTCCAAGTGGTTATGAAGCATCTGCTTAGTTACTTCTGGAGATGGATAACTCACTGCCACCATGGATAGAAAACCCATTGTGCAGGCAACTCCATATATCAGATTAGTTCAACATAATAACTGGGAGCAGCCCTAGAGGTCACCCAAATTAGCCTCAATCTTGATATGAGGGTTTCATTATGTCCCATCCCATGTTCCCTCAGCACACTTGAGTTTTACGGAGCCTTAAACAATCTTGGGCACACAAACAACTTTCCATCTTCAGAGTTTTCCCTTTACTCATGACCTTACTGCCTAGAATTATGAGCACAACTCAAAAGTCTGGGTAAGTCAATGCCCATGAGGGGAACCCTTGATAAGTGAGAGATGGGAATTGGTGCATAAATACCCCAGCCTTCCCATCCTCCA
The DNA here is from genome assembly GCA_028533065.1 of Trachops cirrhosus. Classification (NCBI taxonomy): domain Eukaryota; kingdom Metazoa; phylum Chordata; class Mammalia; order Chiroptera; family Phyllostomidae; genus Trachops; species Trachops cirrhosus. The sequence goes on from CM052552.1 coordinate 48,911,770, forward strand.
GGACAGTGATTCTGAAGTGTGAGTCACATGTTGTCTCACATGGTCCACCACAGGATTGAGTTGCTTTGAGTAGTAATCCACTCATTAACTTATATTTAACTTCCCTCCATCATTTTCCCCACTTTCTCACGTGTGATTCTTGAGACCATCTCACAAATAAATGGCGCACACACAAACCCTCTTCTCAGTGTCTGTTTTGAGGAGATTCACAGTAAGACAGGAGCTCAGAGAAGTTAGAGGATTTATGTCTTTCCCTTGGAAGGCTTTCTCCCCAACCAAGTGAACTACCCATCCCTGAATATCTCCTGAACTAGCAGAGCCAATTCTGTGAATTCCAGGCCTTTGAACTCTAGGTCAGAGATTCTGACCTGATTTCATGTCACACACATTTATTTGGTTGAATATTTAAGTGATAGTTCTGTTTTGTTCAGTAATGCATTACTTGAAACTTCATTCAATAGATAATTTTTATAACTTGTTTGCATAAACACACAGTATTTTATTTGTTTTTTTCATATATATTTTCTCAGGACATATTTTCTACACCATAAATTGGATTGTTGTGTTGGTTTATATTACTTGTGTTACTAATGAAGGGGAAGTCAACCTTCTTGATCCTCAAGTCCACAAATATTAGCATACTATGGCCGCAGACAGCCCTACTAGACTCCCCTACGAACTCAGCAGAGATACTTCTAAGCAAATTCCCTGTACTTAATGCCATATGGCTTTGACTTCCAACCCTCATGTACCCCTATGTCAAACCCCTGGCTCTACAGAGCAGGGCTTGTTTGTGGCAAGTCATAGAATTCCACTGTGCCCCTGGATTAAGGCCCAGACTAACACACATCTATGTGTCATTTATTCCCCTGTCTCATCCAGCTCTTGCTGTGGTCCCTTGGGTGTAGAAAAGACCTCTTTTTTGACATCAGCCATATAGAAGAATAATTCTCAAAAGGTGGCATCCCAAGGGAAGATCAAAAGACCCTCATTATGCACATGAAAAGTCCTCTAACCTCCAGGCTTGGCACAGTCAAAGGCCACTTGCCCACACCTGGGTCCAATAATGTCCTTGCCCTTCATCCATCTCTACCAGTACTCATCCTCCCCAGAGGACAGAGGGAGAAGAGAGAAATCTTGAGCTCCCCCTAGAGGCTATATATTTCCAATTATTATTTCTTCATCAAGTGGTGGGAAATCCTGAAGAATAAAGATACTTATTTATTGGGGAACTGTTATGTACAGGCTACATATTGGTAATACATGTTGTATGCACCTCAGAATTACATATATGAACCCAGAATAACTAAAAATAAAGTATGAACTGTATTATCTGTTCAATGCTTGGAAAAATGTTTATCAAGATTTCTCAGTAAATACTACCATAGCTTACCATTGAATAACAATGGTAATTGTTAGAATTAGGTATAATTATAAATTGAAATTATAAAATAGGTATAATTATAAATTGAAGATAAAGTAATATGGATGGCTATTTAATGAAGAATTAAAGAATAGTATTGTATATCTTATCTACTACTGCTGGGGATACTTATAGATGGGGTGTGGTCATCTTTACTCAGTCACCATTTTGAGTTTAAGATGGAAAACAGGCAAATGTGGACTTTATTCATCCTTGTGGTAACCACAAGGCCAAAAATACTTCTGTGCAAGAAATAAAGCTGTAGAAACAAACCTTGTATACTCATGTAATATTTTACTGGGTACATTTTAATGTTAAGTAAGAATATTTATTGCCTATTTGGTGAACCGACACAAATGTACAGATGTCTGAACGTCAAGTACTAGCTTGACCACTAAATAGAAGACTGAGGTCAGAAAAGCTGCTTAACATCTGAGTCAGAAAGTCCTTAATGGTGATGTGGATCTAATCATAACTGCTCTACAGGTCACAAGTACCTGCTGTGTAGTACATACAAAAATGCACAGAACTGGAAATCATAACCAACTTGTGCCCATACGTGAATGGCTGTTTCTATTGAGGGGTTACAATAGATACACAATTATGTAAAGGCTGGTTTGGGGTCCGAAGAAAGGAGGCCTGACTATAGGACCTGTTTTCCTTTACTTAGCTTGTGCTACTGTTTTTTTTTAAAAAATTACAATATAAGCTATGGAGACATAGATAGATGATAAGCAAAGATGATACATGATTGCCAATAAATAGGTAGATAGATAAACATTTCACTTCAATATGCTTGAAATACGAGACAGAAACATGATTGTGTTGCCCACCTTTTAAACATGCACCTGGACTTTCAGCCAAGATGGAGGCATAGGTAGATACACTTTGCCTCCTCACACAACCAAAAGAAGGACAACAAATTAAAAAAAATAACCATAACTGCCAGGAAATTGAACTGTATGGAAGCCCGACAACCAAGGAGTGAAAGAAGAAACATTCATCCAGACCAGTAGGAGGGGCAGAGATGGGCTGCTGGGGCAGAGAGGACTCATGGCAAGGTGGTGGCTGGAGGACCAGAACAGGTGAGATGGCAGCCAGTGGGCCAGGCAGTCCCATATTTGCATGCAAATAACCAGGCGTAACAACTGGGGAGTGAGACAGACCACAAAACCCAGGGTTCCAGTGCAGGGAAATAAAGCCTCAAAAACTCTGACTGAAAACACCTGTGGGGGTCGAGGCAGCAGGAGAAACTCCCAGCCTCACAGGAGAGTTCATTGGAGAGACTCACAGAATCCTAGTACCTACACAAAACCACACAGCTGGGACTCAGCACCAAACCAGCCCAATTTGCTTGTGGGTAGTGGAGGAAGTGACTGAAAGCTAGCTGAGAGCTGAGAAGCAGCATTGTTTCCTCTCAGAACCCTCCCCCACAAACAGTGCCACAATACAGCTACACAGGTTGCCCCACTCTGGTGAATACCTAAGGCTCCGCCCCTCACTATGTAATAGGTGAGCCAGGACAAAGAAATATGGCCAAAATGAAAGAACAGATAAAACTCCAGAAAAATACAACTAAGTGACAAAGAGATAGCCAAACTATCAGATGCAGAGTTCAAAACACCGGTATTCCAGATGCTCACAGAAATGGTTGAGTATGGCCACAAAATAGAGGAAAAAGGAAAGGCTATGCAAAGTGAAATAAAGGAAATGTACAGGGAGCCAACAGTGAAGGGAAGAAAACCAGGACTCAAATCAATGGTTTGGAGCAGAGGGAAGAAAGAAACATTCAACCAGAACAGAATGAAGAAACAAGAATTTTTTTAAAAATGAGGAGGGGCTTAGGAACCTCTAGGACAACTTTAAATATTCCAATATCTGAATCATAGGGGTTCCAGAGGCAGAAGAGGAAGAGCAAGAAATTGAAAACTTATTTTTAAACATAATGAAGGAGAACGTCCCCAATCTGGCAAAGGAAATAGACTTCCAGGAAGTCCAGGAAGCTCAGAGAGTCCCAAAGAAGTTGGACCCAAGGAAGCACACACCAAGACACATCATAATTACACTACCCAAGATTAAAGAAAAGGAGAGAATCATAAAAGCAACAACAGAAAAGCAGAGAGTTACCTATAAAGGAGTTCCCATCAGACTATCAGCTGATTTCTCAAAAGAAACCTTCTAGACAAGAAGGAGCTGGAAAGAAGTATTCTAAGTCATGAAAGGCAAGGACCTATATCCAAGATTACTCTATCCAGCAAAGCTATCATGTAGAATGGAAGGGCAGATAAAGCTTCCCAGATAAGGCCAAGTTAAAGGAGTTCATCATCACCAAGTCCTTGCTATATGAAATGTTAAAGAGACTTATCTAAGAAAAAGAAGATCAAAAATATGAACAGTAAAATGACAATAAACACACAGCTATCAACAACTAAACCCTAAAAACAAAAATAAAAATGAACTAAGCAAGCAACTAGAAAAGGAACAGAGGCACAGAAATAGAGATCACATGGAATGTTATCAGTGGGGAGGGAGAAAGGGGAGAATGGGGGGAAAGGTACAGAGAATAAGAAGCACAAATGGTAGGTACCAAACAGACAGGGGGAGGTTAAGAATAGAATGAGAAATGGAGAAGCCAAAGAACTTATATGTATGACCCATGGACATGAACTTCGTGGGGGGGGGATGCTTGTGGGAGGGATGGTACAGGGTGGAGGGGAATAAAAGGGAGAAAAAATGGGACAGTTATAATACCGTAGTCAATAAAATATATTAAAAAAATAAACATGCACCAAACATGAAATAGTTGATTAGCAAATATTTATTAAATTAATTATTTTGCTATTTCTTATGTATTGAAATACTTGTCTTCTCAGTTCCCACAGCTGTGAAAATAAATCCCAAAGGAGAGCCCTTACATTTTCTAAAAGAGAAGTGAAGGTGGCCTGCATAAAAGCATGCACGAGGTGCTGGCAGAACAGATGCTCATCTTTGAACATGGGTTGGTAGTTAGATCCTGGAACTGAGGACAAAGATATTCCCTTATCAGAGACAAGCTCCAGCTGGAATCACTTTTCTTTGTTGCAGGATTGAGGGGTGAAGCTTCTAACATTGTGAGTACAGGAATGTCCAGGATAAGATGGGACTTAGATTGGCTTCTCCAGATGAATGTGGTACTTCATCAAGTTCACATACATCAGTACACAACCTTGGGTGCTTTATGAAAGGGACCTAGGAACAGAAGAGCCTGGATCATCCCAGCCCCAAAGCAAGCAGATGCTAGAGCCTGAGATTCCCTATGCAGGAAGAACTTCCTGGGGTTGGGATGACCTACTTAGAGAAGAACACCAGAGGAAGAAAAGTAACCTGACATTGTGACATCAAACAGTGGGGCTGGAGAAATAGTTTTCTTTTCCTGAACACTAGAATGGAGGGAGTTCAAGAGTCATGGTGGGGAAAGGAAATGGAGATGGCAGTTACAGAAAACTTCGTAAAGGAGTTTTACTATAGAGGGGAAAGGAGAAATGGGTGGTAAGTGAAGAGGTATGTGCATTGGGGAGGTTTTAACTTATTCTTTAATGGCATGTATTACAACTTCTTTTTCATGCTGATGTAAATGATTCAGTAGGGAAAGAAATATGGAAGAAGTAGGAGAGAAAGGAAATAGTTATAGGAACAAAGCCTTGACTAAGCAATGAAGGATGGGATCCAGTTTACTTTTGTAAGTGTTGGCCTTAGCTATAACACAGTTTATCCATTTTATCAGGAGGAAAGTTAGAGTTGTGAGTACAAATGTGGGTAGGTAGGCAGATGAAGTGGTGGGAAGTAGGAAAGTTCTCTTCTGATTGTTTCTCTTTCAGGGAAATAAAGAATAAATTCATCAGCTGAAAAGGAGGATCACAGAGGAATTGCTGGGGGCTTGAGGAAGGATGAAAAAATATAAAATAGTCATCTCAGAGAGAGGGGAGATTGAACTGACTGGGGAAATGAGGTGGGTTACCTGGCTGCACTGAGGGCCCACAAGAGATCAGCAATTGTAAATTTGAAGTGAGAACAGTCAGCAATGGTTGAGTGTTTTTCACCAGTTACCTTCAGCTGCTTAGGAGCTAGGATGAAAGGGGTGGCATGCTGGAATGAAACAAGACTGAGCTTGCTTAGCAAAGGCAAGCAAGATAATGGAGTTGAGAGAACATACAAGGAATTGACAGTATGTACAAGGAGTGGTATATATAGTGAGCAGACTGTGGACTCTAAGGTGGAAAAGTTGGAGATGGAGGAAGTGATGGAGGTAAGGTACAGTAAAAAGCTGGCACAGTGACAGGACTGGGGAATGTAATGGGACTTAAGATTGATTGGAGTCAAAACATTAGAGGCAGTGAGCTGGGATGATAGGAGGTGGGAACATGAGAAACTTGAAACTAACATTAGGGAATGGAGTAATTCTTAATAATGAGACTTTGGAAATGGCTGAGATGGGTGTGGTAAAGACCACAAGAAGTGAGGATGTCAAGGAAATAATAAGCCAAAATATCAGAAGGACTCTCCATGTGTATGTTGAAATGGCCAAGAATTACGAAAGTTGTGGTGGTGGAGAGAAAGACAGTGATTCTGGTGATAAAGGCTTCATTGAAAGGTGGTAGTGCGGTGTGTATGATCAAGACAGGAGATGACTGCAACAAGAACAGTGTGGTGGCCATGAGAATGCCCTTCTCAGACCTTTGACTGTGGGACGTGTAATTAACCTATGGCCTCTGCTGCTGTGCTCTGAAATCCATCACTGTGTTGAAGCCTCACTTCCCACCAACTACTCCCAGCCAGTGAGTGAGCACACAGTGAGTCAACTTAGGGAAAATTCAGGGCCATTGAGGGAGAGGGGTCCTAGAGATGAGAAACCTGGAGGTACAGGGAAGCTGCGAGTAGCCAAGATAAATGGGGATGTGGGACATGATGGGATAATTACTTATAGTCTCTTGGGATGGGCTAGATTGTCTGTTGTAATTGTGGCTCCCTTCTTCAGACTAATATGGGTATGTCATAGAAGATCAAATGGTGAGAACAACTGGGAGCTCAGAAAGCTCCATGCATCCTTCTGCAAGCCTGTTTTGAACCTTGTCAAAGCCAATGGAGGGGCAGCAGCCTGCCAAGAACATGCTGAGCTCTGGAGACCTTGCCTATATAGACTGTTCAACAAACATTCGTTATATATCTACTATGCGACAAACACTGCTAAGTGTTGGAGTCACATCAGTGGATAAGACCCCAAACCAACCTTCAAGAACCTTAAAACACAGGAGAGTGAGTGACACAGAAAAATACATAAGCTATTGTAATAGTGTGAGAGGAGTCCTCTTGGGGGACATGGATAGATACATGCATGGGGGCTCTTACACCAACCTTGTGATTTCTAACCTGACCCTGACTCCACCAGGCCTTCTAGAAATTGAAGTAATATCTGTAATGCCAGACCCTTTGTGTGAGCCAACCTCACTTGCTGCCGGCCCTTGCTGTCACTTTTTTTGCGTAAATATGAAGACATATGCCCACTGATCACTACTGTAGTTCTTTTAGCTCACTGGTTGCAGGCCTGGGTCCTCTCCTGCTGACTGCTGCTTAGGTAATGTTATTTCTTTAGACATTGTGGTAGATTGTCTTCAAATATAATTATGAACAATTCCTCTTATCCTGTGCATGCATGAGAATTCCTCTCATCCAGAGATGGAATCTATTTCCCTTCCCCCTTGAATCCAGATTAGCTATGTGATTTCACTGACCAAGAGAATGCAGTGAAACTAACACTGTGTTGGTTCAAGGCCTAGGCCTTAAGGGGCCTGACATATTCTGCTTTTGATTTTCACCTTGATTCAGAAAGCCAAGAAGTCCAGGAAACCCAATTAGAGGGAGTCAATGAAGAGGAGCCATCTGGAAGAGGACTAATGTGCCCAAGCTCACAGTCAGAATCAAGGTTCCAGACACATGAGTGAAGTCATCTTGAACTTGCCAGCCCATCACCAGTTGATGCAGCCACATGCATGAGCCTAGCCAATACCTCGTGGAGCACAGATGATCTATCTCTCTAAAGTCCCAGCTACAGGTAAACCGAATCAGGCCTGCAATTTCTCCCCCTTCCAGGGCACTAGTGTAGTGGCCTGATACTTATTACACAGAAGTAATAAAAACTGGGCTCAATTTCCTCTTCTTCCTCGGCACACAACTATATCTCTCAGGCTCTCTTGCAGTAAGGGGAGGCCACTTGACTAAATTTTAGACAATGGACCAGGAGAGAAGCCATGTGTGTCACTTGCAGGCTTGACCCCCTAAAGATCTTTTACAGGGATTACCTACACTGTTTCCTCTAATCCAATTTTGATATAGATGAGTGACCTTGGAAGCCATGTGTTGAAAATGGTAGAGCCACAAGATAAAAGGAACCTGGGTCTCTGAATCTCCTTGGAAGGAAAACTCCCCATCAATCATGGATACCTGTTTTGGACTTTGAGTGAGGTAGAAATAATTTTCTACCTTGTTTGAGTATTACAGATATTCAGATTTGTTTTTTACAGCTTTATTTTATTGTTAGCATTATCTGCATTTACAAACCATGCATTTCTGATACAAAAACAGCATTTTTAGGATTTTTAAATTGAAACTGAAAACAAGCAGAAGTTATTGGATAACGCCTTGCTATATACAATATGGATAAAATTTAAGCTGAAATAACTAAGAAGTTAAATAAACAAACCCATTTATTCCAGACAGCTCTGGCCCAGGGCTGCCTCAAATAGCACCTTCCTCTCCTTTCTTTAGCTTCCTCTAACTGTCACATTCATCAGCAAAGACTTTAAGAGCAGCAAGAAATGTCTCTGTGGTATCAGCTTTTCAAGTCAGTGAGCTGGCATTCTGACTTCTGGGGGGCCCAGCCATGCCTTCCTGACCTGTTGACCAGGTCTGGTGCCTAGATTATCTCAGGGCCCTGTGATGCCTCTGGGTCATTGTGCTGACTCTTCCTTCCTCTTCCAGGCAGTTGAATTAACCTGCAAGATTGGAATCTTGCCCAGGACCCTACCCTTATTTATGAATAGTTTTTTCCTTGTTTCCACTCCCTTGAGCCAGAACAAAACCCTATTCTAAACCCAAGGTTATCTGTTTGGGATATTACTATCTTGTCTGTTTTTTGTTATTTATTGTTCGTCCCCAGAGATAGAGTCTGTTTCTGTGACCTCAGATGTTTGGGGTCTTCACCAATTCAGAAACTCAGGAAATACCTTCCCACCCCCTAAGGATTTAACCAACTTCTGAAGTTCTTGCTGAGACTCACCTAAAAAGTTCTTGAAGGAGGATAAGCCTGCAGTGCCCAGTAGATACTGCCTGAGTCTTTGGATGGCTTTTCCAGGGTAGTTGGTCATTTCCTCAAGCTAACATTTTACCATTTCCTGTGGGCCTACTGCAGCTGAGTAACTAACTCATAAGACTGAATGCTTGAGTCTACACAAATCATGTCATTATGATAGTATCTGAGTCCCTTTCTGCTCTTTCCAGTCTTGTCCAGCTTTTTCACACTGTCCTGAACCATTCACACCAACTCATTTGACAGCCACCTCATTCACTGTCTTTATTTTTTATGCTTTGTAGCAGTCACTACTGATAATCCTACTCATATTCTCCTGGCCCACTTCTAAGGTCCCCTGCCACAGCGGGTGTCAGGTTTCATGTGCATGCACTCTGTTTCTCACTTCAAGCATCTGCATCTCTGCTTCTGTTTTGGGGATTCCACTAGCCCAAAGGAGTTTGTTAGATCCCAAGAAAGGCTGATCAGAGCCAGTGGGTTACACAGTCAAGCTTTCTCAGTGGAACAATTCTAAGGGCTACTATAATGAATTAAATAGTTCTCCCGCCTCCTCTGCACTGTTCCCCCCTGCCCCCACGAAAAACGATATGTCCAACTGGAGCCTGTGAGTGTGAACTTATTCAGAAAAGGGAACTTTGCATATGTAATTAAGGATTTCAAGATGAGATCATCTTGAATTATGGTGGGCCTTAAAGCCAATGACAAGTGTCTTGTGTTAGAAGACATAGAAGAAGAAGTGACATGAAGACAAAGGCAGAGATTGGAGTGATGCATCTACAAACCAAAGGAATAACAAGGATTGCTGACAGCCACCAGAAGCTAGGAGAAAATCATGGTACAGATTCTCCCTTAGAACCTGAAGAAGGAACAAAGCCTGTTAAGACATTGAACTCAGAATTTTGGCCTTCAGGCCTGTGAGAGAATAAATCTCTGTTGTTTTAACCCACCAAATAGTTATTTCTTACAGCAATCCTAGGAAACTAATACATATACTCTACACAATTTCTTTGAGTTCCTAGGGGTTTGAGCTCCAGTTGCCCATAGGGACAATCCACTTATTAATGTGTCTTATATTGGCATCTTTTTTCTGTCTTACATTTCCCACCTCCTCATTTGAGCTAAATGAGATCTGCATCTGATTTCTCATCTCAAGGTCTGCTTTTGAGATAACCACAAATAAGACATGAACGTTGTAGGGAATGTTTCTGCCAATAACTTAAGATATGACCACTAATATTATTATGAGGGTTCACTGCCCTCTCTGAAAACCCATACATGCTCCATCACTGAGTTAACTCAGTTTGCCCTCTTTTCTCTTCCTCCTCTTCTGTAGTTCTTTTTTTTCATGCCTTTTTGTTTCTTTTTAGTCAGTATTTTTATTCATTTACTCCATCTATATGACTGGACAGAAGATTCATCTATCCTTAAGAACAAACAAACAAAAAATAAGACAGGAAAGGTTTGGCTTCTAGGAATGTTCTGAGAAATACTATTTCCTCAGGAAACAAAGACCCTTATCTCTTTTCTATGGTACTTCCAGTTCCTTTACCTCCAAAGCATCTCAAAGTTATAATGGTTCAAAAGCAATCCATGATCTCAGCACTTTAGGCTTTTAAGCCTAAACTGCTTATTCCATCTATTCCATCAAGGTCACACTGGGACATCCCCAAATCATGTATCCTTCCCTCTGGGGCTATTTGACCTTTGTATTCCAGCCATGCTCACCACTGGCCCAGCCTGCTACTGACAGGGTAATGAGTGGTATAAATGTGTTTGTTCCTCTTCATGCATCTGAGGCTGTCTTTGAGCACATTTGAAAATAGTGAGATTTGGGCATTAGTTGCTGACCTTCATTATTTGAGTTACCTGCTCTTCTCTCTCAGAACTCATTGTAGATATTTAAAATGAACTATTAGTTTCACATAAAAGTGTAGGAAAGTTTACAATCAGAGATTAGTCCAAAGACCATTCATTTCATGTCTCATCTATTTTCTAGTTCAGGTGAGAAAGTTATATTTTTATGGTTTTATTTTGATTTGTTTCCATTCCAATTCAAAACTTTGACTAATTCATCTACTCTGATGCAATTTTGCTTTCCTGTATGTAGGATTCTTGACCCTTGGATGGAGTGGATAAAGACCTGGGTGAGAAAGTAGAAAGATATTCTTGGATATTAAAATGTTAAATCTAGAAAGGATCTAAAAGATAACACAATCCAACCACTTTTCTTTATAGTTAAAGAAACTGAGACTCAGAAATGTGAAATGACTCCCCCAGTGCCAAATGACTAACCATAAGTTGAGTTGCAGAGCTTGGAGGAGTAATGCAATCCTACAGGCTACAGTGCTTGCTAAGTGTTTCCATGACTAACTGGGTTGGGACTGAAAAACAATGTGTTGCCAGAATCTCCAACTTTCTAGGCTGAGGCTGGTGTTTGCTGTCTAAGTCAGACTTATCACTTTCTTCTTCCAACTACACTTTAAATGACGCTTCTTGTGTTCTTATCTCATAACAGAGACATTATGCAATTCAATAGGAAGCTTGATTTCTGTTGTATGCAAATTCCCTTTGAAGAACATGAAGCACTCAATATTTTTTATTTAATTTATTGTTATTTTTTAAAGGTTTTGTTTTTTCAGAGGGGAAGACAGGTAAGACAGAGGGGAAGAGAGGGGGAAAGAGAGGAAGAGAAACATCAATGTGTGGTTGTCTCTTGCACACCCCCTACTGGGGACCTGGCCCTAAACCCAGGCATGTGCCCTGACTGGGAATTGAACCAATGACCCTGTTGTTAGTATGCTGGCACCCAATCCACTGAGCCACACCAGCCAGGGCAATATTTTTTAAATTAAGTTTTAGATAAACCTACTATTAACTGAATATTTTCCCTTAGAATTGCCCTAAAATGCTTTAACTATTTTTGCCCAGTGTGGTGACAATGGGTCACACTGGATATTCCATCATGAATGCCCCTGTTCAAGCTGAGGACAGAGCTGAGGTTTTCTTCTAGTCTAAAACAGGGAGGTGCCATCCATTTGTTAAAATGAAATAAATGTTCACTGCAGCTTGGGCTCCTGGGCAGTAGACAAGCCAAATAAATGCAGAATTGCTCTTTTTCCCCCTCCAATTCTATGGTTTCAGACAGAATACAATATCTATCCATTGTCTAACACAGCCCAATAGCCACCTGGCTGACAGAAAATAATCTTAAATGGCCACTTTGAAGATGGGTTAGCCTATGGCTTTTTTCTCATAGGTTTCAATCTTAATAGAAACTATACTTAGCATTCATAAAACCTTGTCAGTCAAAAGTCAGGGGCTGAACTGAGTTACAATCCCTTTTTGCTAAGAGGAAAAGTGGCACTTGGATATTGTGATTTTTATTGTCATTATTAGTATTATTTTTGAGAACACAGTACAATGATCAACACAACTTCTTTAGCATTTATTCATTTTTTAAATTAGAAGTTTATGAAAATTACCAGCTGTGCATGCAGCCTTTGAGCTTCACTTCTCTCATCTATTAAAAATGGACAATAATAATTCACCTGGATGAGTTATGTGGGCTAAACAAGAAGGCATCTGTAAAATGATTACCTGATACTGAAGCAGTATTTCTCAAAGGTAAGAAGATCTTTTTTTCCTTCTAGGCATATAGTCTTTCTGATAGTCAGTCTTGACCACTCCCAAAAGTTCAAAGATGGTCTTTAGACAACCACGACGAGCAACACAGGGTTTTTCTCATAATGAAGAAACAATAAATTTCTGTTGAATAAATTGAAATGAAGCTTCTTGTGACATCTTTCCTTAGATCAGACTACAGAACTGTCTCTCTATTGAAGATCATTGACCCACAAAAAATCAATCAGAGGCTGTGACCTGCAATGTAAATTAGCATTCTTTTAGATAAAGACATTAGAAAGGTTAAACTCATAGCATTTTCAAAATCAAGAAAAAGAGGTTTTCCTCCCAACATGTCTGAGTAAGCGCCTACTGGGCTGACCCTCCCATAGATAACAGCTATAAATTCTGGAAAAACTACAAAAAACAGCTATAACCTGAAGGTTCTGGAAAATAAACAGATCTTTCAGTGGAATCAACTTTGGGGAACAAGAAAGAACATGGGATGAGCTTCTGCTTTTTATAGATTTTATTCTGGGATTAGGCTCTAGTCAACACTGCAAAAGAGGCTGCCAAAACTCCTATAAAAATCCAGTTTTTTCCAGTCTGAAAAGTTAGGGGCAACCAAAGTCCACAAGCAGCACAATGTGAGAGAAAAATCCTAGAAAGGAGTGATCCAGAGAAGTGTAAGTCTAAGTTCTGTGTATATTTCCTTTGCCCAAATTTCCAGCTGATCATTGAACTACATGCAAAGGGAAGATACAAAATATCTCAGCTAAGGACAAAATGTTTATACTGAAATTTGAGGTATGACTTAAGAGAAAGAGATTTCAGTGTGAGCTCAACCAATTTAATTGCCTGATTAAAAAGATAAACATTCTTTTGAGAAATATAACAGAATTCAGAGTCTCTATAACATTCACAATGTCCAAGCTATAATCCAGAATTACTTGACATATGAAGAATCAGGAAGATGAGAGTCATTCTAATGAGAAAAGACAATCAATGAAGGCTAACCTCCAAAAATCTTAAATGTTCTAATGAGCAAGCAAGGGTTTTATTGATTAGGTTCCACTTATAGGTGAGATCGTATGGTATTTGTCTTTCACTGCCTGACTTATTTCACTTAGCATAATGCTCTCCAGTTCCATCCATGCTCTTGTGAAGTGTAGGAGCTCCTTCTTTCTTTCCACTGTGTGGTAGTCCATTGTGTAAACATGCCATGGTTTTTTGATCCAATCATTTACTGATGGGAACTTGGGCTGTTTCCAGCACTTGGCTATTGTAAATTGTGCTGCTATGAACATTGGGGGTGCATAGGCTCTTTGAATTAGTGTTTTAGGATTGTATGTGGGAGGTGGGGGTGGGTAGGGTAGGGGAGACTAATGGGGTGGGGGAAATAGGGACAACTGTAGTTGCACAACAATAAAAAATGTACAAAAATCCCAAAGGTTTTAAACTGGCTATTATAGCAATGCTCAATGACTGAAAGTAAAACATGTTTGTGATAATAAGAACATAGAAAATCTTAGCATAGAAACTAAGAAAAGAATCAAATAAAAATTCTAGAATTAAAATGCACAATATCTGGAACAAAAGTTCAGAAAAATAAATAAAACTTTATTAAAAACTCTTTTTATTTGCTTCATATTATGTTATTTAGAATGAAGGTAGAGTGAGCAGAAGAAAGAAAGAAGAAGTAGAGAGGGAGCAGAATCTAGGACAGTTGGAAGAGGAAGTAAAAGAGTTATGACCAAGGCAGGCTCCATAAAAAGGAAATATAAAGAGAAGGTAAAGAGAAGAGATATACTGAAGCAGAGTAAGGGAAATATAGGAAGAGAAATTGGATAAGAAAGAATTATATAATCTTAAGGTTTGTAAGCTACTTTTAAGTTCTTTTCCTTGGGTGTGAGATGGAGAAATTGATGAAAGATCTGAAATATGGCTTTTAATCTCCTTTAAAATGACCTTAAATGCCTATTATAGTTTAATAAAATATTAATAAAACTTACAAAGATGCCACTTAATTATTTTCTTGGCTTCAATGGTGGAACCTTAAACCACGGTCACCAAAGCAGAAGTTAGATTATCCATCTTTACACTCTATAAACCATAGAGCTCTTAGGTTACAATTATTCCCTATAATGATTTTCTAACTAAGGAAATTCCAGTGAGATGGGTCCTCAGAAATGACTTCCACTCACCTCTGTGTGTGGGGCTGGCAAGGAGCTGCATAAGTAAGGCATGTCAGGGCAACTTGGGAGTCTGAGAGAAAAGCTCTGTCTAATGCAAAATCGGCTGGGACTTGATATATTTTCTGTGCTCAAACTATCTTGGCACAAAAACTATTGCCAAGAAGTTTGTCAGGGGCAATTTTTACTTTCATAAGGACTCTGATAAGTGGAAAACCCCTTAAAGACTTAAAGATACTAATTTTTAATGGTAGAGTTTCAGAAAAAGATAATTTTGATTGAGAGAAGAAAGGATTCTTAGAGAAGGCAGTCACTGTCACCAGGAGCTGAAGATCAAGTTGGGAAATGACCAAGTGACCCAAAAGCATTGGTAAAATACTGTCCAGTTATGGACTCTAGTATGGTTTTGAAAGTGTACTTAGACCATACGTAATGAAAACTGAGCAATGTTCAACTATTCTATCCTAGTATCACTTTCTGGATTCAGAAGCAGACATTAGATTGACATTGCTATATCTTTTCTTTTCCATTCTATTAAGCCTTTAATTCTCCCTATGAGTGTCTTCCTGCTTACATTCTGTCAATATTCTTCTTTTTTTTCTGAGTTGGTTTTGTTATTCTAGAAAATATTTTTGATTAAAAGCCATTTCCTATTTGCTTTAGAAAAGTGATAGGAATTATTCTGTAATATCACTAATAGGGGAAACAGTTACTGGAAATTTCAGCATCATACAACATCAGCAAAAAATAAAGGGAGCTTTTTGGTCTACATTTATTCCCTAAACTGTGTTTTCTCAAAGCCATAAATTCAGTAAATATTCCATGATAAAGAAAGAAAATAATAGGTGATGTCAGTATGGTGTAGTAGGTAAATCTTGAACTCACTTCCTCCCACAAACACATCAAAATTACAACTAAATTATAGAATGATCATCACTGAGGAACAAAGGCTCCAAGTCCCACACTGGGCTCTCCAGTGGGGCACCTGTGCGAAGAAGAGCAGTTCCAATAATATTTGGTTTTGAACATCAGTGGGGATTGTCTATAGCCATATCATCCTGAACACACCCAATCTCATCTGAACATCAGTGGGGATTAAGTCCAAGGGAGTAAAATGGCAGTAGAAGACCAAGAGACAGTACTTAGAGGGTTCACACACAAACTCACCTGCTCCAAGTTCCAGTGCAGGAGTAGCAGCTCAAGAAGCACTTGGGACATATGAGAGGAATTAAATTGATTATTTTTAGGGAAATAGCTGAAGGGGCAGGGATTGGGGAAAATCTCTCAAGGAAGAGATGTGCTGGTGGCCACAACTGCTCCTTTGGTTAGCTCTCCTGTCATTTAGCTAAACTGCCGCAGGTGGACACAAAACCTGTCATTGTTGATTAATCTGGCTCAAAACCTTCCTCTCCACCTCAGCATCTCCCTGAGACCCAGCTCCACTCAACCTACTAGATGAGGCAGAGCCTGGTCCAGAGACTCCAACCCTCCACACATGCAGCAGATGGTCTCAGTGCTCACTGAAGTCTCTCTCAAGGGCCTTCAAGTACCACAGAAGTGTCAGCCAGTCTTGGCTTGTACTGCTGTCTCCCCCAAACACCCTCAAGCCCTGTATAAGTAGCAACTGGCTTTGGCTTGCAGCACAATATTTTGCAAGTTCCCCCAAGCTTGGCACAAGTGGCAGCTGTCCTCACCTCAACACCAATTTGTGTTCTTACCGAGTGGCCCCAAGTCTGACATAAGTGATGGCCAGACTGATTTCACAACATAGCTCCAACCAAGAGGCCCCATGCTTGATAAAAGTGGAGGATGGCCTTGGCCCACAATGTTGCTCCAACCAAGTGACCTCAAGCCCAACACAAGTAATGACTGATTTCAACTTGTATCATAGCTTACACTAAATGGTCCCTAGCCCAGCATAAGCAGTGACTAGCCTCAGCCCACACTAGAGCCCCATTAAGAAGCTCCACAACTGACACATCTTACAGACATGCTTAAATGGCACCAGAGCCCTGCTAAAATGACTCTCACTTGGTGGATCCAGTCTCTGCAGAACAAGCTATCTGCTGTAGTCACAGAGAGTTCTCATAGCTAGTCAGCCTTAAGGTCAACCCCACACACCCATGTGCCAGCAGCAATCTCAGGCCAACTGCAATATTGAGAGCAACCCACATAGGAGACACCCCTGAAACACCTGGCTTTGATTTCCATGGGGGACTGTGCCACTGGGCCTCACAGGATACTGTATACAGAAGGCCAATCTTTCAAGACTGAGAGATGCAATGGATATACCTATAACACATAGAAACAAACACAAAGAGGTAGCCAAAGTTATGGGAAAGGGAAATTAGCTCCAATTGAAAGAACAGGACAAATCTCCAGAAAAAGAACTAAATAAAGTGGAGATAAGCAATGTAACAGATAAAGAGTTCAAAATGATGGTTATAAAAATGCTCAATGAACTTGGGAGAAGCATATATTGACAAACTCAGAATTTCAACAAAGAGACAGAATATCTATAAAAAAGAACCAATTTCTGATGTAAAAATCTTACATCAGAAATGAAGAATACAACTGAAATGAAAAATGTGCTAAAGAAAATCAACAGTAGATTAGATAATGCAGAAGAGTGAATCAGTGACCTGGAAGACAAGCTAGTGGAAAACACCCTATTGGAACAGTAAAAAGAAAAAAAAATTAAAAATGAAGGTAAATTAAGTGACCTCTAGGACAACATCAAACATACCAACAATCACAACATAAGAGCCCAAGAAGGGGGGGGGTGCAGAGAGAGAGAGACAGAGAAAGAGAGAAAGAGATAGAGACAGAGAGAGAATCTATTTGATAAAATAATGACCAAAAACTCTTTTTAGCTTGGGGAAGGAAATAGATATACAAATCCAGGAAGCACAGAGAGTCACAAAGAAGATGAACCTGAAGAAGCCCACACCAAGATAAATCATAAATAAAATGCCAAAAGTTAAAGATACATAGAGAATTTTATAAGCAGCAAGTGAAAAATATCTAGTTATTCACAAAGGAGCCCCCATAAAACTATCAGTTGATTTGTCAAGAGAAACTTTGCAGGATCTAAAAGAATGTTACAATATATTTAAAGTGATTAAAGGAAAACAAAACCCTACAACCAAGAATACTCTATGTAGCAAGTTTATTATTTAGAATTGAAGTGTAGTTTTCTAGACAAAAGTTGAGGGAGTTTATCATTACTAAACCAGCATTACAAGAAAAGTTAATAGGACTTTTTGCAGACAACTGTAATTCAACAACAATAAAGTAATTTAAAAATAAATAAATAAATAAATAAATAAATAAATCTGTACTCTGACAAAAAAAGGGCCAAACAAAAAATGAGAAAATATAAAAAAGAAAAGTCTCACTGATAAAGGCAAACACTTAGTGAAAGTTGTGGGCCAACCAAGTGTAAAGCTAGTACAAATGTTAAAAGACAATAGTAAGATCATATGTAAACATAATAATAAATTAAGGGATATACACCTGCAAAGGAGGTAAAATATGATTCAAAACATAAAAGGGAGAAATAAAAAACGTCGGGTCTCTAGAATGTTTTTACACTTAAGTGAGCATCAACTTAAAATAGACTGCTATAAATATGCTTTAAATTTCATGGTAATCACAAAGCAAAAACCTAAATAGATACACAAGAATAAAGAAAAAGGTATTCAAAGAAATCACTATAAAAAGTTATCGATGTACAAGGAAAAAAAAGAAAGAAACCGAGAAGAACCACAAAGCAACCAGAAAACAATTAATAAAATGGCAACAACTACATATATATTAATAACTACTTTAAATGTAAATGGGCTAAATGCTCCAATCAAAAGACATTGGGTGACTGAATGAATTTTGAAAACCCTGTACATATGCTACCTACAAGAGACTCACTTCAGATGGAAAGATATATGGATTAACAGTGGAGGGATGAGAATGTATATTTCATACAAATGCAAATAAAAAATACTGGAATAGCAATACTTACATCAGACAAAGTAGACTTTAAATTAAAGGCTGTAACAAGAGACAAAGAAGGGTATTACAACTTTATAAAGGGATCAACCCAACAAGAAGCTATAACTTTTGTAAATATCGATGCACCCAACATAAGAGACCCTAAGTAATAAAGAAAATATTAACAGATATAAAAGGAGAGATCAACACTATTACAGTGATAGTAGGGGACTTTTTTTTTTTGCAATTTCTTTTAAATTTTTTATTTTAGTTTATTCAGTACAGTTTCTATCCTTTATTCCCATTGCAGCCCACCCACCCATTCCTCCCCTCCTCCCTCCCCTTTCCAACACCCCTAGTTTTGTCCATGTGTCCTCTATATTTGTTCCTGTAAACCCTTCCCTTCTCCCCTGAAATTCCCTCCCCTCTCCCCTCTGGTCACTGACAACTCTATTTCAGTGTCTTTTGTTATATTTTACTTGTTTCTTTGTTTTGTTGTTTAGGTT
>CM052552.1:48931340-48948429 GCA_028533065.1 Trachops cirrhosus
AGATTGGAGGGGGGTTGGGGGGGATGGGGGAAGAGGTGCAGGTATTAAGAAGTATAAATTAGTAGTCACAGAATAGCCAGGGGATGGAAAATACAATATAGGAAATGGAATAGCCAAAGAACTTATATGCATGACCCATGAACAAAGGTAGGGGGGATTGCATGAGGGAAGTGGGGGTGCTGAGTGGGGGGCAAAGGGAGAAAAATTGGGACAACAGTAACAGCACAATCAATAAAATATTGTTGTAAAAAAGAAAGAAAATTTCCATCTCTGTAGAAAATGTTCTGTGTTCCTTTCCAGTCAAAACACACCTCCCTCCAAAGTAATCACTCTTCTGACCTCTATTGCCGTAGATGAGTTTTGCCTATTTTAGAACTTCACATAAATGGAATCATACAATATGTGTGCTCTTTTGTGTCTGGCTTCTTTAAATCACCATGTTTTTGAGACTTATCCATGTGTGCAGGTGATTTACCAAATGCAAGAATTGCGATGGCATTGGTGACACAGATTCAACTGTACAGACTCTCACAATTCTAGAGCCTTGGGGTTCAGGCGGAGAAGCAGAATGAAGTTGCAGATGGTACCACTTCCTGGGAAGGGGCAAAGTTTTATATAGAAGAGCATCCTGCACTGCTCCCAACCTAAAGCCTTGGATGGGAGCATCGGCTTGGGAAATATATACTAGAGATCTGTGTCTGAGCTTCTGCTATGTTAGCAACAGATAGTATACATTTTTTTAACCTTCCAAAGCTAAAATTTCTTCACCAGCAAAGTGGAGGTAATAATATTTTCTTTCCACATCTCTTGAGGAGCTGAAAGAACTTTGTGAAATAGAAGGACCTTCACAATCTGCCATGCTGTTTGTACGGACAATTTGCAGTGGAAGGATGTCTGGGGCTGGAGCTGGGGCTGGAGGTGTCAAGCCAGCTGAGAGACCCAGACTCAAATCTTGCTGAAGTCCCATGCCCTTGCTTAGTATCTTGAACCTCAAGCCCCTCTATGTAGAATGTAGTTAGCGATGTCTGCAGGGTTAAAGTGAAGAAGTAAATGAGTCAAAGAATGTGGATAAAGTGCCAGGCCCGGGGTTGGACCGAGAGGAGCTGCTCATTAAATGAGGTAGTGGCCACTTATGCAAAGGTTAAAACTACTTCCACCATCTACTAGCTATGTGACTTTGACCAGCTGGAAGTTACTTATCCTCCTACCTCAAGTGTGGGGAAACAGACAGATGCAGATGGAGATGTAAGTGCAAGAGCGTCATTGAGGAGTGCCCTTGGGATCAATAGCAGTGGGAGGGTAAAGGAGACAAGATTGGGCTAAGGGAGGAGTTGAGCTGCAATGCAGCCACAAAGAAGATGTAAGTGGACCCCCTGAGCAGAAGTGGAGTTGCGGTGACCATGCTAAGTTTCTCAGAAGAACTGAGGCAAGATGATAGGCTTTTATACTTCTGTGTGATTTTGTCATTGAATGTGGGTTGCCCCTAGAAAGGGGGAGTGACCTTGAGGGGGAATGAAACTGACTTCAAGGGCAGTTTCTAAAGGGGTCTTGAATGTGATACACCTTAAATATGTACAATTTTTATTTTCTTTTAATTTTATATGTGAATTGTCTGCTTTCCACACTCCCAATAGCTGGGGAAATGAGTACCACAGTCATGAAGGGACATCTGGACAGCACACCACAATCTGCACTATATACCTCTCTGTGCATAGTTTCCTTACCTATAAAATGGAGCTAATAATAGTGCCTTCCTTATTGGGTTAAAATAAGGATTAAAAGTATATATTCTTTAAAATGGTGGCCAGTGCATATTATTCCTAGTACTAACATTAAAAAAAACATTCAATATATCCTTCTTTATCAAATATATGAATAGATGAATGAGCTCTTTCAACCCTGTCCAGAATAAAAGATAAATGTAGAGCTTGGCCATTTGGGAAATAACTCACCAGCCAGGTGACAAAGCATTTGGCTAGAAAGCAGAGTATTCAATATATTTTAAACCATGGGACTTGTGCTCAGAGGAAATTTAAGTCTCCCTTTCAGAACCTTTTCTACACCTGAAGGTCCAGCATTCCCTGTGTAGTCATTGCCAAAGTCCTTTACCCTCAGTGTGTTGAGCTGCAGTATGGGGATTTGACAGCTGAAGACAGCTCAGCAGGTGCAGGAAAGCAGACATTTAATGTGCTTTGACAATACAAAGGGTTATATAAATGACCCAATTTCTGTAATTTTGCTGTAACTGTCATGGGAATTGCTATAGACAGATATGGAGAAGATCCTGTTTATGCATTTAAATTTTAAAAGGTTTAACCACTAAACACAGTCTCTCTCTTCCCATCCCCTCATAATCCTGCTTTTAAATTGTACAGGAGCAAGGGTTGGGGGAGAGGGGTTGACACTTGAAATAATGGGTTGGCTTTATCTGCCCCGGTTCTGAACCAGAGGCCCATTTCTGATTCCTGGGTCAACTGGCCTGGCCAGCCTGCTCCTGGGGAGATTTCTGTACTTGCTCCCAGCAATCAGATGCAGAAAGTGGGAGAAATGGCAGAAATGATGTGCACATTCTCTGAGCTCAAGGCTTTTGCCCAATTTAAATCTGTTTCCTATCCCAGTGTTCAAAGCATGTTGCTGTTTGATTCTTGCCATCTCATCTTAGAAGACTTTTCCCAGGGTGGGGGTGAGGATAGTTCTAAAGCCAGAGAGGTAGGAGGCAGGAGGGTTTATACAAGCAGATACCACATGCTTCCAAGCTAAGTGTCTTAGTGGGGAAAGCTCCTGGCTGCTGCTGACATTTCTCAGACAGGAGATCAATAAGTGGGCAGAGCTTGAAAAGCAAATCATGCTTCCACCTGCCCTGGGGAACCCACAGCAACTGTCATGGCAGAGGAGGCATCCCAGAGGAGGCTGGGGAAAGACAAGGGTGTGACGATAGTCTTGATACAGCTGAGATGGGGAAGTGCAAGGAAATCAGGACTGTCCAAGGAGATGAAAGGGACAAATGCTGCATACCCCACCCCCCCCCTTCCTTCATAGTTTTTGCTGAATGTGATAAGATTATTGGGGGGCTCCTCCCAGGTAAAATCAGACACTTGGAGGTGGGTTTGCAGCCAGTGTGTCATTTCCAGCTCAAATGAGCCTGACTTGAATATAGAAAGTTGCCCCAGGCTTGAGACGCTATATCCATGATTGGGTACCTCCAAAAGACAGAAGCTTTATTCCCTGCCCTACCAGCACCAAAAGAGGACTTTAAAGATTACTCCGCACTTCACTCAGATTTACAAAGAATTTTCTATGGCAGACTTGAGCTTTCTTATGAGCCTGACATGCCTTTGCAGGTGTGTGTGTGTGTGTGTGTGTGTGTGTGTGTGTGTGTGTGTGTGGCCATGGTACCTTGCATGCACACACATGAAAGTGGGCAACAAAAATGGCAATAAGTATGAAACTTGGTACCAACCTGGTAAGCCTGGTCCACTCCAACTATTTAAACAGTTTCTTTTGGAAATTCATTTATTGTGCTTTAAATATTTACTCTTTCCATTTTGCTGTCCCTCTCTTCATCCTCTCCAAGATGGCAACTGGGTATGGAGTAAGAGTATGCCACATCCTTATGATATTGGTGGGGCTGGGGTGCAGATCCATACAATGTCTCTGCTCCACTCCCTGGATCCTTCATGTCTCCACAGTAATAGACATTCACAATTCTGGCAACTGCTAAAGCCAATGGTTAGTGATCTTACTGTGTTCTCTCTGAGGACCTTGTGGTCCTCTCTACTGACTCGGGTTGTCCTCAGCCCTGACTGCTATTGAAGATATCCTGAGTCATAAAAATAACCCCTATTTAGTCTCCTATTCAGGTGACTCGATCAAGTTCTTTTGACTCTAGGATCTTTTTTCACTCAATACTAGTAACTTCTTTTACTGAGCTCTCCAGCTAGTGTCTTACCAACATCTATGCTTTTGTAGGGGGTTGTAGACATTTCTTGGATCTCTTGAATGAAAAATAGAGCCCAGGATATATCAAAAATGTTAACTCAGGCTTTCTCTGTCTAGCCAGTAGCTGTCCTAGGTTATTGCAGATATGCCGTACTGGGTTGTCTCTTCCTGGAGTCCCAAACACAGAGTAGACAAGTACACTTTGGCTCTTGGCTTTTGCCTTCACCCCTATCAGACAACTCCCCATTCTGAAACTTTGGTCCAGAGAGAACCAGAGGGAGCAGACTATTTCAGTTTGATTGGGATTTCAACCCAATCATATCCCTTGTATTTGTGACCCTAGCTTCCTCAAGGATTAGCCTTAGTGGCAGAGGATGGGCAGAAAATGAAATGGCTTCTGGTCTTAAGTTGCATTCTCTTGAAAGCAGAACATGACAGAAGCACTTGGACAAATGTAGGTTATTTGAGATGTGATCCTAGCAATTAGAAGTAAGGAAAAGGAGAGAAGGAACCCTAGCTGGTGTGGCTCTGTGGATTGAGTGCCAGCCTGTGAACCAAATGGCCCCCAGTTCGATTCCCAGTCAAGGCACATGCCTGGGTTGCAGGCCAGGTCCCCAGTAGGGGGTGCACGAGAGTCAACCACACGTTGATGTTTCTCTCCCTTTCTTTCTCCCTCCCTTCCCCTCTCTCTAAAAAATAAATAAATAAAATCTTTTTAAAAAGGAAAAGGAGAGAATGAGACAGGGAAGGAAGAAATATAAATATAATGAAGGGCAACAGGGGCTGATTTTATAGGAGGTGTAGAGAATGCTTTACAGAATTGTTCACTGGAAGGACAGGAGCCTGGGGCATTCATCCACCAGTTGCCATCTGACCCTGGGTGAGAATTTCCCATGAAATGTTATCACTCTCACACTTTTGAGCATCACACACACATAGACCAAGTGAACTCTTACATGGGTGTAGAAGGCCCAGAGGCAGAAATAAAATAGACATTCTCAGTTTGATATGAATCTGCTCCCTGCAGCTACTGCTGAAATTAGAGGTGGGCCAAGAGGATGATGAGAGTTACCAGTGGTGTCTGATATACTTTCCTAAAGAAAATTCAAATAAGGAAGAATCTTTCAGAACCTATTACTCATTACAGTAACCTTAAAGATCTGTTGTAATCTTATTTTAAAAGGCTGTAAGAAGTTGTGATTTATCTAAGATCAAAATAGTTGAACACAGTCAAAACTAGAGCTTGGGTGCCGTAGACTCATGTCAGAGAGCTCTTTCTTCTATATCACACAGATCTATTCAACCAATAATTATATATTTATTGACCACATATGATGTTCAAAGCATTACAGAGAATAAGACATAATCCCTGCTTTCACAGAATTATCAATCCAGATGATGAGAGAAGTTTGGTCTTTAGTTACCATATATACTTGCTATAGAAAGGGGACTCGGTTAAGTACCCAATTCAATCAGACAGTGAAACATAAGGAAGGGAGAAAAGGGGCTCAGAGAATACAGAGTGCCTGTGGCAAATATGTATTCATCCACTTGTGAAATATTCTCCCCTTTGAGGCCATACCTAGTGACTCACTTCATCAGATAGAATAGGGCAGAAGTGATGAAATGTCACTTCAAAAACTAGATTATGAGAAGACTAGCTCCTGTTCTGGGTGCTTTTTCTCACTCACTTTTGTTTTGCTTGTTCTAGGGGTAGCCAACTGCCTGTTGTGAGGCAACACTATAAAGATGCCCAAGTGTGTGAACTTGGAAGCGGATCTTCTGAGGCCTTCTGGCAGCCATGGGAGTGAACTTGGACATGAATCCTTCCAGTTGAGTCTTGAAATGGGACTGCAGCCTCACTGATACTGTGACTGCAGCCTCATGAGAGATGCTGAACCAGAGGACCTACCAAGCTAAGGCATACCCAGATTCCTGACCCTCAGAGAGTGTGAGGTGATTTTTTTTTTGTTTTTTGTTTTTTTAGCTGCTAAGTTTGGGAATAATCTGTTACACTGTCATAGCTAATGGATACAGAGGTATTACATTAGAAGTTGGCAATGAAATTATTAGTAATACATGAGTGTAGGAGCAATAACAGAGTCTATTTAAACTATCTTAAGCAGAATGGAGCACATATTGGCACCACAACTTTTTATCCACTTATCTATTGGTGGGCAATTGGGTAGCTTCCATAGCTTGGCTATTGTAAATAATGCTTCAATGAACATAGGGGTGCATCTATTTTTTCATATTAGTGCTTTGGGTTTCTTTAGATATATACATGGAAGTGCAATAGCTGGGTCATAAGGCAGTTCCATTTTTAGTTTTCTGAGGAGATTCCATACTGTTTTTCATACTGGCTGCACCAGTCTGCATTCACACCAACAGTGTACTGGGGTTCCCTTTTCTCCACAACCTTGCCAACACTTGTTGATTGTTGATTTGTTTATGATGGCCACTCTGACAGGTGTGAGGTGATATCTCATTGTGGTTTTAATTTGAATTTTTCTGATTAGTGATGTTGAACATTCTTTCATATGTCTATTGGACATCCCAATGCCCCCTTTGGAGAAGTGTTTATTGTGGTCCTCTGATGACTTTTTAATTGGATTGGTACATACATACCATGGAATATTACTTGGTCACAACAAAAAATGAAATCTTACCATTTGCAACAGCATGGATAGACCTAAAGAGTATCATGCTAATTGAAATACGTCAGACAAAGAAAGAAAAATACTGTATGATTTTCTTATATGTGGAATCTAAAGAACAAAATAAGTAAACAAACAAAATCAAAAGAGAATTATAGATAAAAAGAACATTTTGCTGATGGTTGCCAGAGGGGAGGTGGGTTGGAGGGCTGGGTGAAAAAATTGAAAGGATTAAGAAGTACTAATTGGTAGCTTTGAAATAGCCAATGGGGTATAAAGTACAGCATAGGGGATATAGTCAATAATACTGTGGTAACTATGTATGGTGCCAGATGAGTACCTAGAATATCAAGGGCAACACTTTGTAAAGTGTATGATTGCCTAACCACTAAGCTGTACACCTGAAACTAATACAAAATCATATTGAATCTAAACTATAGTTGAAAATACATTTTTTAAAAATGGAGCACATATCAAAAGGATTTTTCATTACCTCCCAGAACTCCAGGGCAGAAAGAGCACCAGGGCGCAGGAGGACAGGAATCAGAACGTAAAATCCACTGAGAAACAGGTAGTGAACCCCTTTTTTCTTGACTCAGTATATTTACAAAGCTCTTAAAACTTTCTGTCTCAATAACTGGCCTTTTCTATTTCCTTTTGTCCATGGGGAAAATCAGGTATACTTGAGGACCTTACATGTCCTTTTCATTTGCACACAACAGATACTTACTTTAATTCCTGATTCCTAGAAGAAATGGGAATTATGAGAATTCCTAGAAGAATTATCAGATAGCACATCTTAAATCAGCTGTCTATTTTGGTGTTCCCAACAGAGGCTAGCAGATAGGGCTGGCTGACCAATCAGAAGGGTCTTTGAGAAGAAGGTATAGGAAGTGCAGGCAAAGCAAACAACAAATTGCTTGAACTGCCCTCAAGAATCTTGCAATTTATTTTAGTGGACTAAGAGGAAAGGTATCAGAACTATGGACCATTTTACTGGTACATCCTTAACTGGAGAACTGAGAGTTTAATAAGAGAACTATGTGCCAAGTCTATCTAGATGGCTTCTTGAAATTGACTACTCTTTGCTAGGTTTCAGTTTTCTCAGCAATAAGATGAGTAGGTTGACCCCAGGTGACCTCTAACAGTCCTCCAGCTTCAAAATTCTGTGACTCTAAGGGAAAAAGAAAGCAAGGAAGGCATCTTCAGATATCTTCATGGAATTGTGGTACATGGCATTGTATGACCAGATGTCCTTCATCTCTGGCATGTGTTAGAGGTGTTCTGCATAGAGGAAAGGACAAGGTAAGGTCACCACTGAGATTGGCCTTGAGAACAATCAAACCATCATGCCCCAGGTTTTAGAACAATGTTTTTGGGTGAAGATGCAGATATATAGAGCTTTAGAAGTCATTCAGTGGCCTTGGGCCTTCTATAGTTGAAGGTCACTTGGAGAATTTTCAAAGCAGAACGTGTTAAAAAATAGAAAACCCATTTCACCCGCAAGTCTGTGCTGCCTTCTTGAAGAAAGATGTTGAGATAACCAGGGTTGCTTTTCAAATGATGGGCTAGGGCACAAACAGATGCAATGTTGGTCTCATGCACCCATCTTCCCACTTTCCCCTCTCTCTTTCTCTTTCACACTCTCTCTCTCTCTCTCTCTCCTGAGTCTTGATCTCAAAATCATTCCTCTCCATGCTTTCTCCCAGTCACTTAGAGCTCCACTTGCTACTGACATCATCATCTCTAGAAGTCAGCACCAATCAGTTTGCTCCTTGCCTTGTGTCATTTGCATGTCACTGTCTCATTCCAGTGTTGGTGGAGATCTTGGTTTTGTTTTATTAATCTAAGTGTAGAAATGCCCTCTCACCTTTCACATTTCCATTGGCTAGAAGGGGAAATGGGTGGAAATAATTACCTCTGTGCAGTTTAAGCCTAAAGTAGCAGGTTTGGCTCAAGTCTGGAATCTGAATAGGAGGCACATTTCTAGGAAACAGGACTTGAACAGAAAATACCAATTTAATGGGGCAGATAAGTTTTTCCTTTCCTTTTCTTTCCTTTCCTCCCCCCATCCCATTCACAAAACAAAAAACAGTGTATGTTAAGGGGCTGAGAACTCTAGCCCTTTGTGAGGCTGAAAAGCCACCTCCCTTACCAGTGAGAATCAATTTGTTAACACCTGTTAAATGCTTTGAAATGAAATGTCTCCTGCACCCAAATACTCAATCTGATTATAGCCCTCAGTCTGATATTACAGGAGGGAAATGTAGATCCTGGCTGACATCACAGCTGTCAAAGTCTTTTTTGTGTTTGATCTCTGATAACTGCTTCCTCACTAATCAAAGAATGACACATGGGAAAGGGGAAATGGCATTAGGGCCTTGTCCAATAGTGAGGGATGGGAAGGGAGAGAGAAAGATAGGGGTGCAAGACTCATGGGGAGAGGGAAGGCAGGAGGTGGGGCTGGGAGTAGAGTGAGAGACAGAGAAATCCAATTATTATCAGGATCACAGAGTTGTAGCCTACCCTTACATTTCTGTAAAATCTGCTGAAAACAAATGTAGTCTTGGGGAAAAACAAGGTTTACTCTAAGAAAATAAAATATTCTTTTTAAGTTAAGATATCAGGGATTGTTTTAATTGTCTTTTCATTATCTGTTTGTTTATTTAGTTAGTGGGTTGCTTGGTTGGCTGCATTTTGTTATTTTGGTTTAAATCTAACAAAATATGACTCTTTTGTATTTTGCCAAGGTGTTTTGTTTTTGTTTTTGTCTGAAATGTGATCTGATCACCTGCCCTAGACATGGGAAGATGCAGGCCCTCCCTCACCTTAGCAGCATGTCCAGCCTGCCTGGACCCTTTTACATTCTGTTCCCATCTTTGCCCACCTTGGGAAGATGTGTGCTTGGACTGTTACCCTGGCTACCCTCTGGTTGCAGGCAGCTGAGTGTTTGCTCTTAACCGTTGGTCATGCTGAGCCTGCCAAGTTGGATTCCCTTCTTTATCTGTGGGGAAGAGGGCACAAGGCATCTCGAAAATAGAAAAGATAATGAACAATGACAAGATAGGGTTCCTGTCACGGAAAATCTGACAAAGAGAAGGTGTGAGTACTGCTGAGTCTGTGAGTTAACTACCCTGGAGGTTGTCAATGCCCCAGTCAGTGGATACTCACCCAGAACGAGGTGCAGAATCATTCATTCATTCTTTTTCCTTTCTCCATTCATTCATTCTCCATTTCTTTTATTATGTTTCTCTATTAACTCTTCATTCATTCATTATAGTATCTATTCTTTCTGCATTTATTATATATGTATCATTTCAATAAACATGTATTGAGTACCTTCTATGTCATCAGGTACTATTTTATGTTCTAGGTTTCCCATGATAAATAAGCTAAAGATGCTCACTTAAAAGAATCAGACACATACCCAAAAAACTGTGACATTGATTAAGCATAATACTTGTCCTAACAGAGTTCTCTCTTGTACCAACAAAGTTCTCTGGATGCTCTGAGGAGTTACATCAAGGTGGAAGGAACTCAGAAATTTTGTAGGGTAGGTGGCATTTGAGTTGAGCCTGGAGAGTTGAAAGGAATTTCTCCCCATGATGACAGGGGATTGGCAAGAAATATAACTGGCAGCAGACCCAGCTCAAGGAAGGGCATGGAAGCAAGATGTTGGATAAATTCCAGGGAGGGCAGGTCACTCAAGATGACTGGGGCACAGGACAGAGGCAGCAAGAGCAGGATATGGAGTAGAAGGAAGGAGAGCCCAGGAGACCTAAGGACTTCTTACTGGGATGGCAGAAGTGTCTCCAAAGGCCACAGTTAAAGCATGATCACTTGAAAAAAACAGGAGATAAGACTGCATGTGGGTCTTCTGGAGTCTTTTTCCATCAGCAGTTTAGCCTAAATGAGTTTGTCATATTCACTAATTTCTATCAAAGAATCATGCATCTTAGTCCAAATTTATATGGTAGAATGATTATAAGCGCTGGGTCTGGATTTTGGATTTCACAGAGCAATATGATGCTTTAAAAAATTAAAGGGAGTGCCATAATGATGTCAACTTTTAATTTTGGCAAGACAGAATATACTCAAAATTTGCCAATTTATTATCACCATCTGTGGAAAAGACTACTAATTGCCTACAAAGTATCCATTCTCCCCTTCTTCCTAATAAACAGAGCGCTATTTTAGTTGGGGTGGCAATATGGTCAAATCAAAACCACATTTTCCAGCCTCTATTGGTCACTAGGTGGAGCATCTGGGACAGCTTCCAATGGGGCCATGGGGACTGACTGGTTCTCATGTGTCTCTCTCTGCCCTCCTGTTCCTTCTTCCAATTTAAAATTACCACCTTTGTGAGACCACAGTGCACCAGTGTCATGTTAATATGGGGTTCACTCTAAGGAGCTTGTAACTTTTCCTAGGAAGTAAGGAACAACATGCTTAGAACCCTCCAGGTCTTTCTTGGTATTTTTAGTTCCTTTGATTGCAGCCTTCCCCATGTTTGACCCTCATAAGTGTGTGAGAGGAGTGAGCATGCTGGCACCTGGTGTCTAGCCCTTCTCTCTCTTTCTGAGACTTCTCCTTCCATCACAGCAGGAAATTTTGTTTGCCCCTCCTGTCTAGTAGTAACTACCTTGTAATCATGACCTCATTCAGTAGATGGCATCATCTAAAATAGTATAAAGCACTCAAGGTATTTCAAAACAGGGGAAACTCAATATGTAGAATTGTTTACAAAAGTATTGGATAGGCAGTGGAGATGTGTGGTAGGCACCATAATGCTCCACCCAGAACCCCCCTCAAGGAAGGCCTTGTTGTCCAAGCTGCTGGGAATATTGAGGATGCTGGGGGCAAAGAGCCTCCAGCTGTCAGCTGTCTTCAGGGTTGATCTCAGATACAGAGAGCATTTGCCCAAGGCTATACCTTTCTTGGGCACCATTTTGGCCCATTGCCAGATAACTCTGATGGGCCCTACATACTCCATATCTCCCTGTGGGGTTGGTCAAGGTTTGGTCAGACCAGCATCACAGTTTGACTTCTCTCTATACCCAATCCTGCAGACTCCTGCTCCTTCCCATAGATCCTGATCCTTAATAAACATCCTACATGCCAAACTCCATGTCAGTGTCAGCTTACAGACAATCCAACCTGTCATATGAGGTTACCCAGAGGTTGATAAGTAGCTTCAGAAAATCACAGATACCCCTAGACTGAGCAACAGATGACAGAAAGCATGTCACCACAGCCAGGGAGCCTACTTACTACTATCATGGCTGGAGCATTTGCTGTAACAGAGCCATTGCTGAAATTCCAGAGCCCCCCTGGAATCACCAAAATTGCTGGATCCTAGGCCCACCCACTACTCATAAGGATGCCACAATAAATAGAAAAAAAGGAAAAATGTCTTCTATCTCCTTCTCACCTCTCCAGTTACCTACTACTTCTTCCCTTAAAGAATCTGCCTGGACGCCAGCTGGCAAAGGAGTCTAGGAATTTGTTTTTACAGGGTTCCAACCTTGAGTGACTGAGCAGAACACAGAAGGGCAGGAACAGAGCTGAGAAAAGAAAAGGTAACTGTCTGGCAGTAAACCCAACCTTAAGAAAGACTGAATGTGGGGAGGGGAGAGCTGAGCTTTCAGATGTGCCCCTGGCCTGACTAACATCTTTATTGCAGCCTCATGAAAGACTTTGAAGCAAAGAACCCAGCTAAGATGCACCCAGACTCCTGACCTACAGACGATCAGGAAATAAGAAGTGCCTGTTAATTTAAGCAGCCAATTTTTTGCTAATTTGTTAGGAACCAATAGATGACTGATACAGTGAGTGAGTGATTAACAATATGGGGTGGAAAAAGCCAAGGAAAGCATCTTAGTTTGGAATAAAAATGTTTTACTAGGTAGCAAAGAGGGCACAAATATTGCAAGTAGAGAGGACAGCAAATGCAAATGCTTGGAGGTATGAAGCTGCATGGTGTGTTACAAGATCTACAAGCAGTTTAGTACTGCTAGATTACAAAATGTTGGGATATATGGCAAGAGATGAAGCCAAGAAGTCAGGAAAGCTAGACCAGTGGTTTTCAAAGTGGAATTAGAACCAACCAGGGAGCTTTAAAAATACTGGTACCTTTTTCCCACTTCCAGAGATTCTGTTGTAATAAATGTGGGTTGCTTCATTGACCCAGAAATCTAAAACAATTCTCCAGGTAGCAGGGGAAAGACTAGGGTGAAAGAGTGAGGTATTTGCTTTGGGTAAAAAAATTAAGGAAACACCAAAAAACTCAGTAATAAAGATAAGTAATATTTTAATACAATACTTTAAAATGAAAATTAATGCAAAAATTCCATGATGAACAAAATATTAAAGAATCCTCAGGTGATTCTAACATGCAGCCAGCATTGAGAACCACTGCTCTAGACAGTGAAGGAACTTGTGTACCTTCCTGTTAATCTCAGGATTTGAACTGGGAAAAGGACCTCAAGCCACAAGAAGCCATGATCAGATGTATGATTTTGGAAAGTAGGTGGGGAATGTGTAGGTGTGGTAGGATTACAAAACCATAGACTGGCTGGAAAGATACAGCATAAATGTTACTGGAAAGTGATCGAGTGTGCAATAAAGTTAGTAAATAATAGCAAGGATTTAGAAGAGAGGAAGGATGAGTCAGTGATGTGGTGGAGTTGGATGAACCCGCTTGCAAGAGTCAATCATGTGCATCTCCAACTTTATGTTTAGTGACATCATATTGGTAGTTTGAAAGCTGTGGTGAAGGTATTTGCACCAGAGAAATTGGCAAACACAACAAATCAGAGGTGGTTGTTTTGTTGTTTGTTTTTGTTTTGTTTTGTAGTCAGTTGTTAAACATTGACTAGTATACCCATGGCCGAGAGACAGGTTTATCAACACTAGAGAGGACTTAATGATGAGTTAGACATGGAGGGTAGGGGAAGAAAAAGACTGAAGTGACCCACAAGATGACTGTATGGCACCATCAACTAAATTATGAACTTAAAGAAGAGAGAGCTGGTCCTGGGTTAATTGTTAGCTGCAAAAGGCAGTGTGCAGGGAGACATCTGAGTAAATTTTCTTTTTTGCCTTTTATTATAGTCCAAAGCATCCCTAACAAGGCACAGGCCCTCAAAGATCTAGGGTATGCATAGAGACAAGATGACTAGGAAGGAATCCTCTTCTCTTTCTCATCCCTTGGTCTGTGATGTCTAGGATTTTGTGTTTGGGGAGGAAGGAGCCATGAACATCACTAGTATGGAGGGCCATAGAAGCAATTGCATGATTACTATAATCTAGTCAACTGGGAACTAAGCTGGGAGTGTTGATTCTTCAAGATGTTGGCTAACTAGGACAATTTGTTAAACCTCTGAGTGCCTCATTTTCTTTATCTGTAAGAAGAATTTACTAGTTCTTCCTATCTTATGCTGTGATTATGAACATAAAATGAGATAATAGCTGTTAAGATTCCTCTAGATTTTTTTAAAACTCTTCAAATACCATATATAATCACATAATTGTGAAAATCATTATTATGCTAATAGCCTTAAGATTATCACCTAATAATTTTCAAAGACCTGGATGGATCACTGTGAAGTCATTGCATATAGGCAGGTTCCTAGAAGGATTTGGAAAGCTAGTTAAGTTTAAATTCTATGGATGGCCACTAACTAAAATTTTGGTTTACTTTTTACTTCTTCCTTCCTTCCTTCCTTCCTTCAAAGTTTAAGAAACCATTGCTTTCCCTCAAAGAAAGGAAATTGATTTGGCTTCATGATAAGAAATTTCAGCTTAGCTTACCTACTTGTATTTGAGTTCAAAGTTTTTCTAAATATATTATCATTTAAACTGGAGGGAAACAATCTTCCTTAACTAGAGCATGGGCCATGACCTTTCCTACATGATGGGCAGCTAATCCACTTAGAACCAGTGACTGACTTTGTATAATTTATAAGCCCCCATGAAAAGACAGGCCTCCATAGATTAATATTTCAGCTGTCTTCCCTTCCATTTCTTCCTGTAGATGTAGCAGCAACAATCACATGAATCATTTCTGAAATGAGTCAATATCAAATATCTGGAGCTTCATCTGCATTCCACGAAGGTTCAGCTCATTCAAGGAAGTTCCTATAGGATTTCAAACACATGGATGATTTACCTTTGACACCTGTTACCCCAACATGCCGTGGTGTGTTTTTTTTAATAAAGCTTTAGATTCTTTGACACTCCTCTTATTTAGAGATGAGAGTCTGGGTCCCCTTCTCTTGAACCTGGGCATCCTCGTTTTAGTAGAGTATAGTAGACGTATGTTATATATGTGACTTCTGAGGTTTTGTTATAAAACTCCATGCAGCTTTCTCTATGTCCCTTGAAATACTTATTCTCTGAATACTTTCTCTCAGGACACTCCCTTTCAGAACCTAGCTGTCATGATGAGCAAAGCCCAAGCCACAAGATGATGCCATATATAGATGCTTTGGTCAACCATCCCAGAGAAACCCAGCCTTTGAATCATCTCTACCCAGGTACCAGACATGTAAGTGAAGAAGCTTCCAGGTGATACCAGACCCCAGCTGTGGATTCACCCAGCCATTCAAAACTTCTTACCTGAGGCATGTTGCAGAACAGGGACATTATAGAGCAGAGATAAGCTATCCCTGCTGTGCTGTGTTTGAAATCCTAACCAGCAGAATTCATAAAGACAACAAAATGGTGGTTGTTTATGCCACTGAGTCTGGGGTACTTTGTTATACAGCAATAGACAATTGGAACACTGGCTGACTAGATGTTTCTTCTCTTTTTTCAGGTCCATGAAAAATTACTGCATTGGTCAAAGA
Source organism: Trachops cirrhosus (assembly GCA_028533065.1). Lineage (NCBI taxonomy): Eukaryota > Metazoa > Chordata > Mammalia > Chiroptera > Phyllostomidae > Trachops > Trachops cirrhosus. Next base: position 48,946,786 of record CM052552.1, read on the forward strand.
GGATAAGTTTCTTCAAAACAAGCAAAGTATTCTGTCCTTCTGGCTGAAGTACTAAACTAGTTTCTCTGTAGGAGATCTAGATTATTCTTCCTTGTGTGTTGACTTCTTGGTGAAAACCAGTTCTTGGTGGTTTTGGTGTTGAATTTCCTTTCTCTGTCCATTTTTATAGGTTTTTGATGATTCATTCACTTATTGATCCAATAAATATTTATCAAGCCTGTTCTATGTAGCAGGCACTCTTTTAGATGGTCAGTTTATAATGGTGAGCAAAACACACATGATCTCAGTCTTTCTGGAGATGAAATCCACTGCAAGGGTCTTAATCTTTTTCATGCCACAGACCCCTTTGAGATCTGGGGAGGTCATGAACCATTTCTCAGAACGTTTTAAGGTATATAAAATATAAAATGTATATGCTATGAAGAAAACTAGTTATATTGCTGTAGTTACCAAAATATTTTAAGACCACATTTGTGATACATTTATTTATTAATGCATTAAATAGTGCATTAACATCTAGATGTGAGTCTAATAAATTTTGAGGTAGAGATGAGTCAGTCTAATATATTGATATACTTGCACAAACTATATTATGAAAATACTTGTGATTTCTGTTGCTGACAAAGTCACAGGTACAGTCAATACTACTGTGGTTTGTCATCAACATACCTAATAAAAGGAGAAGGTATATTTTAGTAACATTTAGTGCAATAAATTTGAGATATTTTTATTTCCCAAATTAATGAATCTTCTGGATTCTGTAGTCCATGGATTCAGGTTAAGAACCCTTGGTCTGCGGCACAGACAGACATAAACCAAATGACAGCACCAATATATGTAATAATAAACTGTGATGGCTGCTATGTGAATATGTTAGTTTCCTGAGACAGCTAAAACAGAATACCACAAACTTGGTGGCTCAAAACAACAGAAATTTATTCTCTTTCAGTTCTGGAGTCCAAAAACCTAAAATTATCATCACTGGTTCATGGTCCCTCTACAGGATCTAGGGAGAATCCATTCATTACTTCCTCTAGCTTCTATGTTGGCAATCCTTGGCTTGTAACCACATTATTCTACTTTTCAAGGCCAGTATCTCCAAATATCTCTGTTTTGTCTTCACATTGCCTTCTCCTCTGTGTGTGTAAGAAATCTTCCTCTGGCTCTCTCTTAAAAAGATACTTGTGACTATATTTAACACCCACCTAGAGAATCCAGAAGAAGCTCTTATCTCAGCACCCTTAATTTAATCATATATGCAAAGTCTTTGCCATATAGGTACATTTACAAGTTCCATGGATTAAGATGTGAATAATTTTTGAGGGACCATTTTTCACTCCACCATAGTAACCAGGAGTGCTGATGCAAGCTGGGATGGTGGTGTGCCAGGGATGATTTTCTTGAGGAAGAGACTTTGGGCTGATAACTGAAAGAAGAGTAAGAGTGACTAGATGCAGATGAGATTGTTTCAGATAAGGGGGCTAGCTCAGGCAAAAAAAAATCTGGAAGTTGGAAGGTCTATACAAAATCCTTGATGTGGAAGATAGATAACATGTCTAGGTCCCAGAGGAGGCCAGGTCAAGAGTTGAGAGATGCCCAGGAGAGGTCAGTGGGGACAACATCATAAAGCATCTTATGGGATTT
>CM052552.1:48948529-48971538 GCA_028533065.1 Trachops cirrhosus
AATGGCAGCCATCTATGAACCAGGATGTGGTCTCTTACCAGACAGCAAATCTGCCAATGCTTTGGTCTTGGACTTCTAAGTCTCCATAACTGAGAGAAGTAAATGTCTGTCATTTATCAGACATTCAGTCTATGGCATTCTGTTTATAGCAATACAAATGGACTAAGACAGTGAGTGTCCTAAGCCCAGAGTTGAGATTTTGAAAGATCACTGTGGTTTAATTGAGGAGAATAGATTATGGAGTACAGAGTTGCAAGAATGCATAATAAGAGGGAACCAGTTAGAAGGTGTGGTAGGGGCCCAGAGAGCTATGACAGACTACTCAGTCTAGGGTGGAGGTGATAGAGATGGTAAGAATTTGAGAACAGGCTAAGTCAATGGACATGTTAGAAAACCCAGTGACTCAGGACACAATATAGGCTTGGTTAACTGTAGAAAAGTATGGACAATGTAAATTTTCAGTAAATGTAAATGTAAATGAGTTTTCATTTACAAATATGGGTGCAAGAAGTGAAATGTATCTTTATTTTCCTAAATTCAACTTAATCTACTCTGAGCTGGTAGAAAATTGAATTTCAGTTACTACTAATTCCATATGCTCCCTTCCCAAAGCTATATGAAAGGTCTGAGCACTTTATACAAATGACATTTGAGGAAGGGCCCTGGGATATGTTTAGTGCTCAGTGGTCACAGGTCACTGCTGTCACATATATATAATCTTGGTGTTCAGTAGACTACTTCCTTGCAATATCAAAGCAGTCTATACCAACACTCACAGAAGCTCTTTGATTCTTCTTGGTAGGCAATTGTAGCCAACAGAAACTTTCCGATACAGACGAATAAGCTACTCTATTTTTAATATTTTATTTATTTATTTTTGGAGAGAGGAGGGGGAGAAAGAGAAACAGAGAAATATTGATGTGTGAGAGTTACATGGATTGGTTGCCTCTGGCATGCCCCAACTAGGGACCTTGCCTGAAACTCAGGCATGTGCCCTGACTAGAATTGAACCACCAACCTTGTAGTTCACAAGCCAGAGCTCAATCCACTGAGCCACAAAAGCCAGTGCAACTTTTTAAAACAATTATATTTTATTGATTATGCTATTACAGTTGTCCCAATTTTCCCCCTTTGCCACCCTCCACCCAGCACTCCCTACTTCCCTCAGGCAATCCCCTTACCTTTGTTCATGTCCATGGGTCATGCATATGAGTTTCTTGGCTACTCCATTCCTATACTGTACTTTACATCCCCATGGCTACTCTGTAACTACCTATTTGTATTTCTTAATCTCCTCACTTCTTCCCCCATTCCCCCACATACCCCACATCTGGCAACCATCAAAAGACACTGTGTGTATCCACAAGTCTGTCTCTATTCTTCTTGTTTACTTAGTTTGTTTTTTAGATGCAATTGTTAATAGATATATATTTATTGCTATTTTATTGTTCATAGTTTTGATCTTCTTTTTCTTAAGTAAGTCCCTTTAACATTTCATATAATAATGGTATGGTAATGATCAACCCCTTTACTTATTTCTTGTCTGGGAAGTTCTTTATCTGCCCTTTGATTCTAAATGACAGCTTTGCTGAGTAGAGCAATCTTGGCTTTAGGTCCCTGCTTTTCATGCCAATCCCTAGCCTGCAAAGTTTCTTTTGAGAAATCAACTGACAGCCTTATAGGAATTCCCCTGTAAGTGACTAACTGTTTTTCTCTTGCTGATTTTAACACTCTCTCTTTAATTTAACCTTTGGCATTTTGTTATGATGTGTTTTGAAGTGGTCCTCTTTGCATACATCTTGCTTTGGGCTCTCTGTGCTCCCTGGACTTGCAAGTCTCTTTCCTTCACCAAATTAAAGACATTTTCTTTCATTATTTTTTCAGATAAATTACTGATTTCTTGCTCTTTCTCTTTTCCTTCTGGCACCCCTATGATGCAAATGTTGTAATACTTGAAGTTGTACCAGAAGCTGCTTACACAATCTTCATTTTATTTTTGGATTCTTTGTTCTTCCTGTTGTTCTGTCTGGTTGTTTTTTGCTTCCTTATGTTCCAAATCATTGATTTGATTCTCAGCTTCATCCATTCTACTCTTGTTTCCCTGTAAATTGTTCTTTATTTCAATTAGTGTATCCTTCATTTCTGACTGGATCTTTTTTACATTGTTGAGGTCCTCACTAAGTTCCTTGAACATCCTTATAAGCAGTGTTTTGAACTATGCATCTGATAGATTGCTTATCTCCATCTTGTTTAGTTCTTTTTCTGGAGTTTTAATCTGTTCTTTCATTTGGGCCATGTTTCTTTGTCTCCTCATTTTGGCAGCCTCCCTGTGTTTGTTTCTATGTATTAAGTTGAGCTGCTATGACTCTGTGTCTTGGTAGTGTGTCCTAATGTACTAGTTGTCCTGTAGGGTCCAGTGACACAGCCTCCCCTATCACCCAAGCTGGGTACTCAAGGTGTGCCCTTTGTGTGGGTTGAGTATTCATGAAGAGAAGAGTAGCCTTCTCTTGTAGTTGAGCCTTGGTTGATGTTCACAGGCTAATGGGAGGGATTTACTCAGGCCAGTCAGCTGCAGGGACTTGCTGTGACCACTGACCACCAACCTCCACCTTTCATGGAGGATCAGCTGTGCAAGGGCAGGGTGGTGGAACTCCAACATGGTCTGTAGCTGTCCACTGTGTGTGCAGACTCTGGGGTTTCTTCAGTGGTGCAGGCTAAGGTCAGCTCCCTCCTGTGTTATGCCCAGGGCCACCCTGCCTGAGCTATGAAGCAATCTGAGATGGCTACTAATTGTGCTGGGTTTGGAGATTCCCAGGCTAAGCTGAACTGTTAATCTAAGCTGGCTACTGCTAGTGCCAGGCCTAGGGCAACATAGCAAATGGGTCAGGGGCTGGGGACTCACTGAGGCTGGCTGTTGCTTGCTTGAGAGGATTTAGGAAGTTTTGAAACATGAGCCAACACCAGCCATTCATATGGAAAATCAGTGTTAACAGCTTGGGTGGGCCCATAAGTTGGGTGGGATGGAGTCTCAGGGGATCTCCAGGGTGGGGCAAACAATGTTAGCCAGGTTGATGGAGTCTCAGATATGGCACCCACCTGCCAGCTCTGTGGCTCTGCTAGAGTAGGGTTCATAAAAGGAACAATGGCCTCTGCCCACCTTTCTCTCTGGGGGGAAACTGTTCCCCAGCTCTCCCATTGATGCCAGACACTTTAGTTCCTCCCTGTATGTACTGGTGCTTTTCAAGCTGCTACCCCAGTGCTGGAGTTTAGAGGGAATGAGTCTGAGTAAGTCCATGTTTGGGTTCTTTTATTTTTTAAGATTTTATTTATTTTTAGATAGGGGAAGGGAGAGAGAAAGAGAAGGTGAGAAACATCAATGTGTGTTTGCTTCTGGAGCACCCCTACTGAGGATCTGGCCCACAACCCAGGCATGTGCCTTGTCTGGGAATCAAACCAGTGACCCTTTGGTTCACAGCTCAATCCACTGAGCCACACCAGCCAGGACCCATCTGTCGGTTTTTTAAGGGAAACTGCTTGGCATTCCAGAAGATTCTTCTACTGACTCAATCCCCACTGGTTTTTGCAGCCAGAAGTTATGGGGACTTGTCTTGGCACTGGAACCCTGGGCTGGGTGACCTGGTATGGGGCTGGGACTCCTTGCCCTTAAGATATCTCTCCCAAATTTTTATTCACCACACATGGATGTGGAACTAGCCCCTTACATGCCTCAGGTCTTCCTATGAGTCTGGATGAATGTGGTTTCTTTAAATCTGTAGCTGTCAGCCTTCCATTCAACTTAATTTCTGATGGTTCTGAGTGATGATTGTTCTCAATTTTAGTTGTAATTCTGATGTGGTTGTGCGAAGAGGTGAGCCATGTCTGCCTATATTGACATCTTAACTGTTTGTAGCTATTCTTTTTATAACCTCACCAACAGAAGGAAAGTCTAAACACATTTTGGCACTTGAATGGGCATTTATTAACTCTTTAAAAAAGGAAAACACAAGAGTAGTTCATATAACCTGTAAGCTTGGAAGCCTTGGCTTTCTGTTATTTCAAGTGTTTAAACAACCACCTTGCTGAAAGTTTCACTTGAGGCAAATCTCAAAATTCCAGAGGTGGGATTCCTGAATAATATAATCAAATCTCTTCTATTCAAGGCTGAGTACAAGATCATTTAGAGCTTTGAGTCTAGAGCTGCCTATGGATGTGGGCTACTGGCTTTGCTAGCTTCTTACAGTCTGTTCATGCTTCCCTTTGCATTCTCCCATAAACCATATAGTCCATTTAAGAGGTGAAGAAACCAGCACTAGGAGAATGGATAGATGAGCCTCAGGAAGAAAGGCCAGTCAGTGAAAGGTATATTGTCAATCCAGTTACCACTGTAGGTGACTAGAGCCTAAATATGCAGAGAAAATACTTAGAGCCATTGTAGAACACAGGCCTCAAAGTTATTCCACCTGCTGGGAAAGGAAGCTGTGGAACTTATGTACCAACTCTAGTTTATTATTGATTGAGTGCTACTCAAGATGAATTAATTTCCTGGCACTTTTGTCTAGTAACACAGGCAACAAAGTAGGCTCCAGTGACAAGAGAAAACTTATAGGTTGTGCAATACATCTGCTGGCAGTTGACAGTGAGGTGGTGTGCCCAAAGTGTAAAGGTGAGGGAACACAGATGGCATACTTACAGCATTGGCTACAAGTGGAAAGAGAGTGTATCTCTGGCATTCCACCTTTTATCTAATAAGTCACTAATTCCACCAATGAAAACCATTTCAGATACCCACTATAGACTAATTAGGAAAGCCTCAAGTGTTGAATGGAACACTATCAATGACATGTTTAAAGGAGCTACCTCTAGAAGGTGGCTTTTCTGATCTAAAGTCAGTTGAGAATTCTTGGAGTGAGAAGTCTCCAATAGGCAAGTATGGCTCCTAGAGTTGAAGCTTAAGTCATCACATACATAAAATCACAAGATCTATGCTGAAATCATTTAGAGTGAATCACAGACATCATACTTGCTATTCAAGAGCCCTTTATTTGGGAGATTTGACCCTACTTAGTCACTGTGCATGGGAACAGGTTTCAAGTCCCCCACTGCCAGTAGGACCTGTGAGAATCCAATCCTTTTCCTCAAAGATTCTCAAACAGACTATACCCCTTCTCCCTCTTTTGTATTTGCTTATGCTTCATTTATTGATGAGAGAGAGAGAGAGAGAGAGAGAGAGAGGAGAGAGAGAGAGAAACATCTATTTGTTTTCCATTTATTTATGCCTTCATTGTTTGATTCTTGTATGTGCCCTGAATGGGGATTGAACCCACAACCTTGGTGTATTGGGATAATGTTCCAACCAACTCAGCTATCCAGTCAGGGCCCCCCTCCTCCCTCTTAATGGAGATTTTTCCTTCTTAAAAATCCTTGAACTTCAAATTTTCTACTCCATTTCCTCACCCCCCTACATATGCACAGATGCACACTTTGTCAACGCAACTCCTTTTAGTGGCTCTAGATTTCTGTAAAGCAGGAGACTGGAGTTGTACTTCCTAACCTGTGGCCTACAACCCTCAACTCTAATTTTTAATCATTCCACAGGGAGCCCCTGAGGCAAAGGAACACCCTGCGTATCTTCCTGTGGGAACTGAGGAGAAGGAAAAATATCTACAGCAGCAAGATCAAACTGCAAATTAGTATCTTAATACATTACCCTGCCATGTTTGTGTAAAACTTGTGCTCCATGCTTTCATTTAAAAAAACAAGGAAATTTAAGGGGACTAAATGCTAATGAAAAATACAAAACAAGAAATAAAAAAACAAGGTAATTTAAAAATATATAACATATATTGATGCTACCACAATATAGTTACCAATCCATTGGCTGTCTCCTGTGTTTCAGGGTCTATGACAAGATCAGTATATATATTATGTCATCAAATTCCTATGAATCATTGTGAAGCATGATTATCCCTTTTTATAAGTAAGGAAACTGAGTTTCATAGGGATTTTTTAAGAAAAGGCATGTTTTATAATTATAAAAAGTTAATTGTCAAGAAAATTAAAAAGCTCAAATAGGAAATAGAGATCCTTATAATCTCTCAATCCATATATTATAATTTATTATATTTTAATTATATCATTACCATCGTTTTGGGGGGTCTCTGTTTGAACATACATTTTAAAAAACTAAAATTGGGTCTTTTGGTAGCAATCTTTTTTATTTATCCTCTGAGAATGCTGAAGGACAATTTTCTGACATAGATTTTCTTGAGCTGGAAACTAAATCTTCACCAGAGTAATTCAAAAGCATGCAGCCTTCAAATCATTCATGGTTTGAAGAGATATGTGCTAAATGGGGGGTGTCAGTTTAATTGTACAATTTCTGCTGGTTCTTTGCAAGACACGTGGCCTGCTGCTTACAAAAAACTTTGCTTGGTTTGCTAAATAGCCCTTCTCACTTGCCCCAGGATCTTCCATCTGATTGAGCATCTGCAATTTAAATTGTTACTTTAAAATTTTAGGCCATTCTCATTGGTCATCTGAGACCATAACAAAAATCTACACATTTTATTCATCCTCTTTTCTACTTTCTCAAATGAGGACAAGTTTGAGAACTCTAAGTCTAAAACAATATTTTTAGAGTGCCTCTCAAAGAGTAAAAGGAAAGAAAAGAGAAACCCATTTTGAATCTCCTTGCCAAACTCCCCACAAGTTCACAATTGTCTTGGGTTTGAATCCCAGCTCAGCCAGCACATTCCCTGCCTGGGGCAAAGACAGAGCTTGGCTTCTTCCCAGCCCTCCTCATTGTGATAGGATGCTGAGACCCGCCACTGTTGCAGTGCAGGGAATGGGGATGATTGGAAGGAAACTCCACACCGGGAGTAGGTGACCTCGCCCCTGGCAACCAGGGTCTCTGTGGCTGTAGTTCTTTTCAGGAGCACTCACAACCTCCCTCCCCTGCTCGCTTCTTTGCTGCAGATCATAATAACCCAGGCTGTGAGTCCTTTAAACCAAGGACTATGTCTGACCTATTTTTGAATCTTCAGACCCTAGTAGAGCTCAAATTCTGTTTACCAAATGAATGAATGATTTAATTTCCCTAACACCAAGGCATTCACCAGAAGTAGCTGGCTCCTTTGACCTTCAATGAGCCAAATGCACAAGATATATTTTACAAGACTCACACCTATGGAAACAGGGGTCCAGGTGCCAGATTAACCAACCAGGGCCAAAACCCCCAACATGCTCAACTTCTCTCTTTCATGCCCCCATGTCTAGCTTGCCAACCTCAGAAGAGAGGCTCAGACCCAGCCTCTGCTTGCTTGTCAACCTCACTGGCAACGTTAGCCAAGACCTTCATCCTATCTCTCCTATCACAATGGAATGTAACCCATCCTAGAGCAAAATGCTTCCATGTAATGAAATTTTACACAAAAGTTTATGTCAGACTAGTGAAAACTGTTGATCTGGATAAAGGTGAAAGTGTACCCCACATGCTACTCTAAACCTACTGTCAAGTGGAATCATGGGCTCTAGGGACACACTTTGAAACCATTTGACCAAGATTTCCACAACAGGCTTGCACCTAGCCTCCCTGCCTAAGTCTGCTAAACTCTAATCATGTCACTTTTCTTCCTAAAAACTTGTATTGCTTCCAGTTATAGATAGGAAAACATCATAAGTCCTTAGCTTACATGCAAAGTCCCTCTCAATCTGGCCCAAGCCTGCATTTTCAGACCTATATCTCATCATGCTGCCCAATGTTCCCTGGGTTCCAACCTCTTTAAGTGTCTCACTCTTGCCTGAACATTCCAAGACTTTTCACAATCACATACCTTTACATATAACATGTCCTCACCCAACATTGTTTTACACTTCCATTTTTGTCATACAAATTCAAAATATTCTTTGGGATCTTCATCATGTGCTATTTCTTCCATATAGCCTTCTGTGAGGACTATTTATTCCTTTTCTTCCTTATTATATTGTGGGTTTTCTGGGGGTAGTGACAGTGTCATTCAACTCAGTACTCCAAAGTGCCTAGCACAGTGCTTGGTACAAGAGCAAATAATCAACAGATGTTAGTTGAATAAACGGATCATCAAACCAAGAATAGATCATTGTTGGTTAAAGCCATAAAGATTAATTCCCAGATAGAGTGAGACTCAATCCAAATTCCGAAACATAAGAAGGAGTGGTGTAAGTGGAAACTAGTTAAAGGATTTTAATATACTGCTGACTTTGGTTGAGGGAGGTCAGGGTTATTGCTCTGGCTGGCCTTCATCAAGAAAGTATAGATAGGTAGGAAACCTATAGATAGTATAGAAACTGAGGCAGGAGTCCTCAAGGCCTTTATTTATCACAATAGCCCATGAGTTGAAATTTCCAAAGTGAATCTCATCCCCACTAAGCCATGGGCACTATGCTAGTTACTCTTCATCTCAACCTCACCCAATCCAACACCCATCAATTTTCTGCTTTTCTTGCCCTTGGGGATTGCATCTCTTGGCTCCCTTGCCAACTGATTTTTTATTAAATTCTGAAATTGGAAGCTCTGGCAGGAGATGTAGAATGTGGGAAGAGAGAAAGTTCAGAGTCCCTTCTTTCTCTTTGATTTTATGGCTTTGGCAGGGGTTATGCCATTCAACTATAGTAGTAGATGTGAGGACAGAAGCAGCGGTTGGAGTGATAAAAGGAAGGAGCCATGAGGCAGGAAATGTGGGTAGCTTCTAAAAACAGCGGGAAACAGATTGTCCCTTGGAGTCTCTTGAGGAAATACAGCCCTTCTGACACCTTGATTTTAGCCCTATAAGACTCATTTCAGACCCAAGAACTGGAAGATAGTGAATTTGTATTCTTTTAAGCCATTAAATTGCGGTAATTTGTTACAGTGGCAATGGGAAAAACCCAAGTTCTTATTGGATTATGCCTTCTGTGTGGTCCTTTTGTGGCTTCATGTTCTACTGGGTTTAAACAACTGCTTATTTCCCTGATTCTCATTCCCTGTTTCCTGCTGTTAGTCTCTGAGTGCTTCAACATTCCTTGTTGACTTCGGTAATCCTTCCCACTTGTTTGTGAGTTTTTCTTCCATTAGAGTCTCCAGAGCAGTGATTTTCAATCAGTGGGCTGCAAGAACTTTTAAAACATGCAATACCTGACTATTTAGTCAGGGGCACTGACCTCTTTTCCCTTAGATTGTCAAATTAAAAAGTGACAACTGCCAACACAACAGTAGCCATTGAGTGTGAATGAATCAAAATAATACCTATTTTTTGCCAGACTGACAAAAATATATTTTCTGGTGTGCCTCAGAATTTTAGTAATTAGTTATGTCTGCCATGAACTGAAAAATGTTAAAAAACTGCTGCTCTAGAACGATTTGATCTGGATTCTACTTCCTGCTAGGCCTATGCCTAACTCTCCACCTCTGAGAAACATGGCAAAACAATTTCTCTGGCCACAGTCAGAGCTCTCTATGGACTAAAGTGGCCATGCACTGTGGTCAGAGTGACTTCTCAGTGGAATCTGTTTTTTCCAGAGGCAAAATGACTACCAGCCTCCACAAAAAAAGTATGTTAGAATTTGAAGGTATCATGACAGCCCCTTTAGCAGCAAAACATGAAAATAAATCCCACTATTCTTTCTAGTTTAGGGATTTGGAACCTCAGTGGCTCCTGACTGGACTTAGGAGTGAGCTCTGTAAAATGCTTAAAGTTCCGAATTTTGTGTGCAATTTCGTGCATGTGTACATGGGGAGAAGGGAGAATGGTCTAGAGATTTCACTAACAAGATTCTCAAGGGAGCTCTGCTCACTCGGCTGTTGGTATTTCCCTCACCATCTCATATTTAGCAAATGCTTTCTGTGTCCTGTGTCACATCCCTGTAGCCCACCTCTGATTTCTGTGAGGCTACTGAGGCCAGTTCCTGTGAATGCAGGCTCCCCCGCCCCACTTTATGTGTCTCTCCACTTTTCTACCTTATTGTTGTCTCTGAAGTTGTGGAAACCTGCAAGAATAGCTTAGAAGTATGGGAGAGTTAACACCTTTGGGAGCAGAAGTCAGTGTGGGTAAGTGCCCAATCACCAAGCTTCCCCACTGGACTCTTCTAGGAGGCATTCTATATACTTCACAAAAGTGCCTGAACAAATCAAATTCCTGGTGGTGATAAAACCTTGATAAAGCACTCATATTGGCTTGCTCTTTTCTCCTGTCTCACTCTCCTAGATTCTTCATTCCAGCTTGCTGGGGTCGCCACTAAAATGAACTACTTGTATATCATCTCAGGCTCTTTTTTTCAGGTAAAAACAGACCAAGACACCAGGAGAGTTCGACAGAGACCCAAATCCGGCCTCCACATGTAGAGCATTGCCTCACTCACACCGTGATGCCCAGACTCTCAGGCCCATTGGTACTTTAGAAAGTTTCCCTGTTCCACCTTGGAAGCCAGAAAGTCCACAGCTGAAAGTTGTTCTCTTCAAAAGAGTGAACCATTTTTCTTTCTTAACCTTCTGGAATTCAGAATGACCAACTCTTTCTCTCATTGGTGATCTTTGCCACCCAACACCCCTCTCTAACACCCAAACCCACACTTGCCAGCAGAAGCCAGAAGAATGGAAAAATTTACCGCAGTCCTAGAGGAAAGGAATTCCACTGGGGCCTTATAAAGCTTTCACTGCCTGCTAGTCATACCTCTAGCCTAGGGGTGTCAAACTCATTCTCACCGGGGCCACATCAGCTTTGTGGTTGCCTTCAAAGGGCTGAATGTAATGTTAGGACTGTATAAATATAACTACTCCTTAACTAGGGGCAAGGAGCTCGGTGCTGCTGCTGGGTAGAAAAAAGGTGCTGGGCCAGATAAAACAAGGTGGAGGGCCAGATTTGGCCCGAGGGCCTTGTGTTTGCCACCTATGCTCTAGCCAAACATTCAGTGGCTGCTGCTATTACCAGAACACCTCAACCAGATCTAGCACATTTCATGGGTGGGAATAATGTGACATGAGGAAGATAAGGAAGGGCTGAATCCATGTTTTAATCTGGCTGGGGGAAATCTGGATTACTACTATTATTAGTTATTATTGCTACAGAACAAATTCCCACAAACTTAGAGGTTTTAAACCATACTCATTTATTATCTCAGTTTCTCTGAGAAAATCCCAGTTTCTCAGGGGTTCAGTACAGCTTGACTGGGTCCTCTACTCAGGGCCTTACTAGGCTGCAATCAAGGTATTAACTGGGTCATATCTGAGGCTCAGGGTTTTCTTCCAAGCTCATGTGGTTGTGGGGCAAATTCAGTTCTTTGCAGCTGCAGGAATGGCGATGGCTTGCCTCTTCAAGGCCAGCAGCAGAATCACTCTGACTTCTTCCATCTCTGACTTCTAGACTCTTTTTAAAGGGATCACCTGATTAGGTCTGACCCACATATACTCAAAGGGAGGGGATTATACAAGGGTGTAGGTAATTGGGATCTTCTTAAAATTCTTCCTCACAACCACCCCAACTGGCCTCCTTTCAGAAAAGCAAACTGGGGAAAAGGATTACAGAAAGAGAAAGAAGCTGATCTGCCCTTAGTTGCTTTCTCTAGTTGTCATTCTCTATGAGTAATGTCTTCTATAATGAGAAAACATTTTTCATTTTTAAATTAACCATCAAATGAGAGAGAAAAGCCCTCAAAGTTTTAAGAATACAATTAACTTCTTTGGTAAGATTAGCAGAAAAAAAAACACAAGGTTGTCTTTACCTTTGCTATCACCAGATCCTCAAGTCCAAAACTAGGGGTAATCCTTGACACGTCCATCTTCTTTTGCCATATAGATTACCAAATATTGTCTATTTTACGTTCTCAATGCCTCATGAATTCATGACTGCTACAGAGGTCTCCTAACCATCTCTCAACTTCTGTACTTGCCCTCTGCATTCTATTTAACCCACAACAGTCTTAGCCAGGTGATCACACTCTTGACCCAGGGCAGGGTAATACCCTCCCATTGTTTTCCCAGGTTGTTCAGTTTAGATCCCTAAGGACAACTCTGTGGATGGCTCCACCATTGTATTAATTTCCTAGGGTTGTCATAACAAAGTATTGTAACCTGGGTCACTGAAAACCAAAAAAAAAAAAAAAAATCATTGTCTCACAGTTTGGGAGGCTAGACATCTGAAATCAAGGTGTTAGCAAGGTCACACTCCCTCCAAAGGCTTTAGAGGAGAATCCTTCATTGCCTCTTCTAGCTTCTTGTGATCCCAAGCATTACTTAGCTTGTGGCTGCATAACTACAGTCTCTGTGTTGATCTTTACGTGGCTGTCTTCCTTCTGTGTCTGTGCATCTCTGTGTCTTCACACAGCATTCTCCCAGTATGTCTGTACAATATAAAATTTGATATAAATTGATATACTCTGATTCCCAAAGTCAGCTTAGGTTCCCCATCATCTGCTCTCCCATTCTCCATTTTCCTTCACAGAAGCCTCATGGGCTATAAAGTTACATCACTGTGATTTTTGGATTCATGTCTACCTCTCCCCATAGACTGTAGGCTCAATAAAGTCAGGGCCTGTGACAATTTTGCTTTTTTCCCTCCCCAGCACCAACCATGTACCTGGCAATAAAAAGGTATTATATACATGTTTTATTAATGAATAAATGAGTGAATGCTTATAGAACCATTTTTGATTCCTGGACATCTTGACAAATGGCAAGAGTTGAGACCAGTTGGAGAACTATGTAGCCCTGATATTTGTGATGGATGCATCTTTTATGAGTCCCCAAGTCTCTGAAAAGGGAATGTTTATATCAGCTTTCTCTGAAATTATATTCCCATGGAAGCCAAGTTATTCCCTCACACTAACCTCAAAGTATGTGCAATTTAAATATGTACTTTAGCGAAATGACAAGGCAATGTTATGGGCTTTCATAGCTGCTTATGAAAAACTGAAGTTTCTTATTTTTGACCTGGCGATGGCCAGGATCCACTGGGAACATGAGGAACACATGGAAGCATTACAGAGGAGCATGGAGCCCCACTACTCAGAGCATGATCTCTGGATCAGCGGCATAACTAGTATCTGGTAGCTGGTTAGAGAAGCCAACTCTCAAACCCTCCTCCCTCCTATGTGATCAGAACCTGCATGTTAAAAAGGGTCCCAGGTAAGCCATAAGCACAGTAACATTTGGGAAGCATTAAGACAGAGTATAAATGACCTCTCCCTGGGGCTAGGGCCACTCACGGCTTGGCAACTAGATCCCAAGAGAGAGCATCTAAATAGAGGTTGCCCACAGAGCAAGCATGCCAAGACATCAAGGCAGAGCTGCTAGATTTCTTTTGACTTAGTCTCAGATGCCACATGATATCAGCCCTACTACATCCTTTTGGTTACAAGCAAGTCACTCCCTCAAATTCAAGAGAAGGAGAATTAGATTTCACTTATCAATGGGAAAAGTACCAAAGAATGTGTAGCCGTTTTAATCTGTCACATATCTTTCCTCTGCATGAATCAGAAATTGGTGTCTGCTACAATAGTGTGGTGATTGTGGGGTGTGGGAAGGGTGGTGGGGGGTAGAAGAAGATATACAGGGGGTAAGTGGTAATGAAACAATACAATTAAAAAATAATAGAAAAGTTGGTGTCTGCTGAAGTATTAACAGGCACATGGTGCATACACCTGAGATTGAGAGGTGTATTAGTTATGATTCTCCAGAGAAACAGAACCAATTAGATACATTTATATATAAGAATATATGAATGATATAAATTAATATATATGAATAGATTAAAATGAATTGGTTCAAATTACTACAGAGGCTGAGAAGCCCCACGGTGTGGAGTTGGCAAGCTGGAAACCTAGTAGAGCTGCTGGTGTAAGTTCCAGTCTGAGTCCAAAGGCCTGAGAACCAGAAGAACCAATGGTATAAGTTGCAGTCTGAGAGCAGACAGGCTCAAAATCCAGGAAAAGCTGATGTTTTCTGAAGGCAGAAATAATCAAAAACAAAAGACAAAATGAAACCAACAACAACAAACAAAAAACACAATGTCCCAGTTCAACCAGCCAGGCAGGAAGAGTTGCATCTCATTCAATCCTTTTGTTCCCTTCAGGCCTTCAACTGATTAGATGAAACCTACCCACATTAAGGAAGTCACTCTACTCATTCTGCTGATTAAATATTAATCTCATTCAGAAGCACCCTCACAGGCTCACAGTTCTGGAGACTAGAATAATGTTTGATCAAATACTGGGTTGGCCAAAAGTCTGTTTACTTTTTTCCATAAAATAAAAGACACATTTTTCATTTTCACCAATAACTTTATTGATTTGGATATTTTTAGTATGTCAGCTATCTCCCACATGGTATAACGTTGATTGTTCTCAATTAATGTGTCAATTCAATCACTATCAACTTCAACTGGTCTACCTGACCATGGAGCATGGTGCAGTGAGAAATCTCTAGCACAGAACTTTGCAACCCACTTCTGCCACATGCGATTGGTCACAGCACCTTCTCCACACACTGCACAAATCTTTTTGTGTGTGTGTGTGTGTGTATGTTTCAGTTGTGTCTTTATGTTTTTTGAAATAATAAAGCATAGTATGCCAAAAATGTTGCATATTTATTTTCTTCCATCTTCAATATTAAAATGACCACACAAAAATTCACAAATTTTGATAAGGTTTTTTTTAAATGCACACTGTTATGACAGCTGTCACAATACAATCTAACAAAATTGTTTCAAATGAAGTTAAAGACAACTAAGGGCTACTAGAGGCATCTTACAGAAAAAAACCAAATGAACCTTTTGACTAACCAATATTTGAGCACATTGTGGTCCAGTCAAGTTGACACATAATAACAACTATCAAAGGAGGTGAAGTTAGTGAACTGAATTCCTGCTTCTCACTCTTTGTGAGATCTTAATCATATCCTTTGGCTTATCTGAGTCTATGTCTTCAACTTTGGAATAAGCACGATATCTTTGTCAGGGCCTGATGAGAAATTCTGATAAATTGTAAGTGGTATACAAATGGTGGTTACTACTGTGATTAATAACAATAATTATGACAATAGTGGGCTGAGCTATATGTGTTTGATTACTACCAGGCGATTTCTAAAGATGAAATCTTAACCCCAAAGAGTGGATTAGAATTTCAGGAAGTATGAAGATTAAGGAGAAGATGTTTCTGAGGATGGATATTTCTCTGTGGCTGCTGGCTTGGCCAACACTTGGATTCATGGTTGCCTTTGACATATTCCACAATCTGAAGTTCCTGGAATAAGGATTGCATCATGGTCACAGCCATAAAAAAACAGAGTGCCTCTGGCTCTGCTCCCACTCACTCTGCAGGAACTAGGAGCCATTCAGATTCCCCCTCAAATAGCTCTGAACCTTCCTGCTGTTTTCAGCAAGCTTGTGCTCTTGTCAGCCTGTGGTTTCACCATCACCTCTCTCCCCAGCAGCTGCCATGGCAGAGCTTTTCATCTATACCTAAGCCAAAATGGTCCATTCACCCTCAATTTTGCCAAAGGCTCTGGCAGGGCTAAGCCCTGCCAGAGATACCTTGGCTGCCACTGGCAACTACCAATGTCTGATCAAGGTACCAAAATCCTATACCAGATGGCTGGTATCTGGGCCACCTCTAGTAGGCCACCAAGGGACTGGCATCAGAATATCCAGGCTCTCCCCACATGTTCAGTGTCCTGCCAACAGTAAGGAATTCCCACACCCTTTTATTACATATACTTCTTTTCCATTGCCTCAGGGCTTGGAAGAAGTACTGTGCTAGTGAAGGTTGATGGTGCTGACCAACTCTGTGCCACCGTCCAAGAATCAAGGCAGTGTGGCAAGAGGTTAAAAGTACAGGCTCTAGAATCAGTCAGCTGGAGTTGAGATCCTTGGCTCCACCCTCACCAGCTATGTGACTTTAATCATTAACAACCTCTCTGAGACTCAGTCTTCTTATTTACAAATAAATATATTGATAGCACCTACTTCATATGATTGCTGTGTTGCTTAAATGAGATGATCCATGTAATGCACTTAGTATAATGTCTGGCACATAATAAATACCAAATAAATGTACACAATTCTTATTTACTACCATCTTTCACACTTAGGGTGAGTTCTTTCCCAGGAGTCTGTGATCATAAATGCTAATAAATTGGTGGCAACCCCAAGCCACTCCTTATCAACATGATTGGACAAGTTTAACTCCTATCGTGATCATAGCTTAAGTTCAACATGGGACAATTACTATAGTCAGAATCACTGTTCTTGGATTCAACAAAGAGTTTAGGTTTATTTCACATAGCATGAGTGCTAACACCAATAATTGTAAGAGCTAACACCTACTAAGTGTTTGCTATATTCTTGGTACTAGGCATATAAAAAGCTTTCAGCTTATTTAATCTTCATGACAACTCTATAAGATAGGTGCTATTATTATCCCCACTAGACAGGTGGGAAAACTGAAACACAGAGAAATTAAATAATTTTCCCAAGGGTACACACCTACTAAACAGCGGAAACAGGGCTCAAGTCCAACTTTCTAGCTTTAGAGCCCCAACACTCTTCTGAAACATTAGACTTCTTTTAAAAAGATTTTATTTGTTTTTAGACAGAGGGGGGAGGAGGGAGAAGTGAGGGAGAGAAATATCAATGAGTGGTTGCCTCTCACATGCCCCACACGGAGGACCTGGCCTGCAACCCAGGCATGTGCCCTACCTGGGAATCAAACCAGCAACTCTTTGGTTCACAGGCCGGCACGCAATCCACTGAATCACACCAGCCAGGGTCAAACATTAGACTTTTATACCTTCATTAACAGATAGATAAAAGTTGATGCTAAAAAGCATCAAGTATCTTTTGTTGTATATAACTACTCCAATACCGAGTGGCTTAAAACAATGATTTATTATTTCTTTTTATTTTGTGGATTGCTTACAGGTTCTTCTATGGGTCTTGCCATGTGGCTGCATTCAGCTAGAGGGTTAGCTAGGGGTTGGGCTCAGTGGGGATAGCTGGGACAACTGAGCATCCCTTTCCACGTGGTCCTTCATCCTACATGGATGGTGGTATTCAGAACATGATGGTGTCAGGGTTCCAAGAGAGCAGAGATAGGATCTGCAAGGTCTTGGGAGGCCTAGCTTCTGCTATATTCTATTGACCAAAGCAAGTCACAGGGTCAGCTCAGATTCAAGGTAGAGGGCAATAGACTCCACTTCTTGAAGGGAGAAGCTGCAAAATTACATTGCAAAGGAATATGCATACTGGGATAGGAGAAATTTGTAGCCATTAAGGTATATACCACAAATAGACAGATAAAACCTGGATACTACATTACATGTAGCACATCTCTGTTAATGGGGACTCTTGGTTATACATGACAGGTTCAACTCAAACTGGCTTATTAAGACAAGGAAAGGGGAAATTTATTGGGTCACTTTCCTTTTAAATCCAAGGGTTAATCTGGCCTAGTCACTAGTACTTGGTCTCTTGTTCTTTCCTTCTCTCAAGTAGAACCACTTCATATAGAGGTAAGCTCAATACTATCAGCTTCATCCTTATATTCCCACTAAAACAATGTTTTCTTCCAAATTTTTCCAACAAACATCTCAAGATTGCATGTCATTGGTCTGGCTCTAAACATGCATCCATCTCTGAACCTATTATTGAAGTCAGGAGGTTGGAATATGCTGATTGGCTATTTTTGGATCACATAACTATAGTATGGGGTATAAGCCCAGGGCTATGCTGAAAAATATTTAACAACCAGCTCTGGGGTGGGGAGAAGATGCTCATCTGTAGTGTTTGCCAAGTTCAGTGGTATAAATACTCCCACCATGGCTGACTTCAAGCTGCCATCATGATGTCCATTGAACACAGAGTTGAGCTGAGATGGTATAATCACAGCTAGTAGAAGTGGTCTTCAGCACACCACCACATAATCCTCTGCAAATCACAAGATTAAGTATGCAAGAAAAGTGGTGTCTTAGAGGGAAATCAGTAAATGAAAACTAAATGGACAAAAACAACAGATTCCCAACATTATTGCTTTGTTTTTCCCCACAAATGGATGGTATTTAATGAACTACTACTTTGTCTGCTATTCTGGTTGTCTTTAATAATGAAAGTCAAAAGGACATGTGGAGATGGATGTTCAACATTATAAAACCTTCTAGACTATTTATTTGACCACCATGTATGGAACAATCAGAGGTTACAAAAAGTGAAAGCATCCTGAGGTGGGGAGTGGAGGGGTAGGTCTCTCTGATGGCTAATGTGCGTCCAGGAAGACCTTGGCTGGGTTGGGTGTCTCTTTAAGGCTGAAAACAATTATTTTTGGGGTCTTGGAGTTTGGATTTTATGACCTGAACTGTTAGCCATTTTGGGGCCTCACAGAGAGGCCAAGAGGAGAAGTTGTTGAGGCATTTAACGTTTGGCCTGTTTGACTTCTTCTAGTTGTTTTATAGCTGTCCCTCAGCCTGTTGTCATCTATTGTGGGGAGTCCCTGGACACCCAACTCCCAAACTGGAGTCAGACTAAAGGTAAAAGAGGGTAAGAAATGAAATGAAGGTGAGGGCCCTGTCTTCAGAAGACAGTAAATAGGACACAAGGAAAGAGCAGAACCTTGCACATTGGCATGACATTTCCAGAGAGCCCCTGTGCTTCAAGCCTTTGGAGCTCAGTGGAGCGAAGGAGGGAAAGCTTTTTTTTTGGAAGCAGAGGACCTCCTATGACTATTCAAAGGTCAGACCTAGGCATCTTGAGAGGAAGGCAAAAAGCATTCAAGTTGGAGGAATAATCTGTGGAGAGGTAGAGCTGGAATGTTCTGGGCCTAAGAAGGAAGTAGGAGGCACAGGACAGAATTGTGAGCAGATAGATAGGGAAGAGGATAAGGAAGCCCCTGAAGCTAAAAAAAAAAAAAAAAAAAAAAAAACCTGCTCCAAGGCTGGGGCAAATAGGAATACTGAAGGTTGTAGATAATACAAACATAAAGAAGAGTAGAATCCCTGTTTTCCAGGAGCTTGCAAATGATTCTGTTTTAAAGAGAATCAATGTTATTTCAGTCATCCAGGAAATTGAAAAAAATTTAGAGAACCCCCTTGGAAGAAGGCATCATCCAACCCTCTGCTATACAGAAGGGTCTAAGTTTCACCCTCGGATGTTTTTCCTCTACCAATACAGTTTCTTTTCACTCATAACAACAAACCTACAGCTGGGGAAGGAGGGGATGGTGATTTAAAAAAAAAAAAACATTCCAAGAGATAAATCTTGTAATACTAACCACTGAACAGCTGGCCCTTTAAAGCATTGAACAGCCATTTAGTCGTTAATCCATCCCTTTAAAATTCAGAACCACCCTTAACACACACACACTCACATAACAAACACACAGAAGCACACACACGCATGCATGCACATGCGCACACACAAAGGGTAGTTCAATTTCATTTGGTGCAGCTACAGCAGCCAGTGCTCTTGTACTTTTTATGTCCACAAATACAGCTCTGGCTTTAGTTTAAAGAGTTTAAACCAGCAACAGGGATCAGAGAAGGAAAAGGAAAGAAGCAACAAATTCTAAGTGCCTTTTTATGAAATTCCTCTCTAGGTATTACCCGTAATCCTAGATCTTGACACAACAGTACCTGGTTCCATTCCCAGATCCTCCTGTATTCCCTGGGCTGCTCACTGTCCTGGAAACAGTCCGCAGGGTCAACTGTAACCATCAAGCCCTGCAGTCCACCAGACACTCACCAGCTCTGCCTCCCAGGCCCAACTCTGCTGTTTCTTCCTCTTATTCCCAACGGTCATCTTGAGTGGTCTCTACCACATGTTCTGATTGTGCCTAATTGCTGTAGAAGCTTGAGGAGGTCATTCTGTTTGTCCCTCCCTTCTTGCCGCTATGCATCTGTGGTTTTGACTTTCCTGCTGAGAAGCAAAGAAGTAAAATTAAACTCTCTCTCTCTCTCTCTCTCTCTCACACACACACACACACACACACACACACTCTTCTCTTTCAAACCTGCCACTCACAACCATGGTGTGTGTGTGTGTGTGAGAGAGAGAGACAGACAGACAGACAGACAGTGAGAGACAGAGAGAGAGAAAGGGAATGGTGAATCAGATGAGGATGGCATAAATTGGTTGGCTGACAGGTAGAAGAAAATTAAGGCCATTAGCTATTTTCTATATATTTTTTCCTGCAACATCAACAAGATTAGCAAGCCAAATACTCAAGGAGCAAGTTTGGGGGACATTAGAGTGCTCCATGAAATCTGCAAACCTCTGCTGCGGGAGATTGCCTGGGATTTTCTCCCGCCTGCCCTTTCAGTGGGTGACAATAACAGGAGAATTAGTGAGCAGACAGATGCTGCGTGCAATGGTGCACAGCACTTGGCATTGTATAATAATGAATATATTCACAATGGCTGTTTCAATGGTTGTTGCTTAAAATGATAAAGTTAATTTTGCTGGGACTTCTTTATTTTTTAAACCTAAGCATCACAAAAGATGGAAGCTGAAATCATGTCTTATTCTTTTATTCACAATGGTTTTGGTATGACATTTGGAAATACAAACAAAAAAAATGTGTTCTGCAGGGAGCTTGGAAATATGCAAAACCTGGTACATTCTTCCAGCATCTGGATATCCAGTGATCACTGCTTTGTTTTGATTTTGGCTGATGGTCAGACAGGTAAACAGGGTCCTTGAGCAGTGGGATATATTATTGTGATTTACTCAAAATCTGAGTAAGGTTTTAGTCTACTTACTATGTGATTGATGTTATCTCAATAATAATAGTCATAGCAGCTGTCATGGTACATTGGGTGCCTACTATGTGCATGTCAGTACACTAGGTGTTTTTTGGATATTATTTCTTTTTAAATTTTAATTGTTTTTTCCATTACCATTTAGTCCTCTTATATTCCCCTCACCCCACAATCTCCACACTATTGTCCGTGTCCATGAGTCCCTTTTACATTTTACTCAATCCCTTCACCCCATATCATTCCCCCTTAGCTGTCATCCTACTTTCTATCTATGAGTCTGTCCCTATTTTCCTTGTTAGTTCAGTTTGTTCATGAGATTCCACATGCGAGTGAAATCATATGGTATTTGTCTTTCTCTGACTGGCTTATTTCACATATCATAATGTTCTCCAAGTCCATCCATACTGTCACAAAGAGTAAAACTTTCTTCTTTGTTATGGCTGAGTAGTACTCCATTGTGTAAATGTCCCATCGTTGTTTTAGCCACTCATCTACTGTTGGACACTTGGGCTGCTTCCATATCTTGGCGATTGTAAATAACACTGCAATGAACACAGGGGTGCTTATGTTCTTTTGAATCAGGGTTTGGGTTCCTCCTGATATATTCCCAGAAGTGGGACCATGGGTCAAAAGGCAGATCCATTTTTAATTTTTTAAGGTATCTCCGTTCTGCTTTCCACAGTGCTGCACCAATCTGCATTCCCACCAACAGTGCAAAAGGGTTCCTCTTTCTCCACATCCTCACCAGCCCTTGTTGTTCATTGAGACATTGATGGTGGCCATTCTGACAGGTGTGAGGTGATATCTCATTTTGGTTTTAATTTGCATTTCTCAGATGATTAGTGACATTGAAGATCTTGTCATATGTATATTGGTCATCTGTATGTCCTCTTTGAAGAAGTGTTTAAATCATCTCACAAACTCTGCAATGTAGGTCTTAGGTTGAACCATATGAAGTTGCAGTTTCTGTAGATCAAAATATCAAACAGATAATTTTATGTATTAAAATTAATGTTATTCCTCCACTTTATAAAGAAACTTTTTCAGAGGTGTTAGTTATTGGCGAAGGTCATGCACCAAGTAAAGGGCAAAACTGGGGCTTGCAAAACGCAAAAGTTCTTCTCTACTCCAAGCTCAGTTCAGCTTGGTTCAAAGGGTGTTATTATTATCTTCCGTTACATACAAAAACATCACAGCTTAGGGAAAAAATGACTAGGATATATATCCAGGAAGAGGTAAGGCAAAACTCATACCTTATGTCTTGGAGGAACTCAATGATCTTTCCCATTTTGCAATAAAAACTCAAGAATAAGATAAGGACTTCCAGCCAAGAAGGAGACATAGGTAGACACACTGTGACTCCTCACACAACCAAAAAAAAAAAAAAAAGGACAACAACAATTTAAAAACAAAAAACAACCAGAACTGACAGAAAATCGAACTGTATGGAAGTCAGACAATTAAGGAGTTAAAGAAGAAATATCCATCCAGACCGGTAGGAGGTGCATAGACCAGCAGCCATGCTGAGAGGACTTGCGGCAAAGCAGCAGTGGAGAGCCAGGGCGAGTAAGGTGGCGGCTGGCAGACCCAGAGAAGCAGCAGACTGTGGAGTGGGGCAGCCAAGGCTGCAGCTGGCCTGCAAGGCGGAAGCTGGCAGACCTGCAAGGTGATAGCTGGTGGAGCCAGTTGTCCTACGTTCACCTGCAGATAAACTGGGAGGAACACTTGGGAAGTGAGGCAGACCTCACAGCCCTGGGTCCCAGAGCAGGGAAATGAAGCCTCAAACCACCAATTGAAGGCACCTGTGGGGGTTGAGGCAGCAGAGGGAGAGACTCCCAGCCTCACAGGAGAGTTCGTTGGAGAGACACACAGGGTCCTAGAATGTGCACGGGCCCACCCACCCGGGAGTCAGCACCAGAGGGGCCCACTTTGCTTGTGGGTAGTGGGGGAGGTGACTGGAACCCGGCGGAGAGCAAGGCAAGTGCCATTGTTCCCTGTAGACCCCTTCCCCACAAAAAGCATCACAAAGCAGCTACATGGGTCGCCCCACCCTGGTGAACACCTAAGGCTCCACCCCTTATACATAGCAGGCCCACTGAGAAAACAAAAATGGCCCAAATGAAAGAACAGATCAAAGCTCCAGAAAAAATACAACTAAGCGATGAAGAGATAGCCAACCTATCAGATGCACAGTTCAGAACACTGGTAATCAGGATGCTCACAGGATTGGTTGAATTTGGTCGCAAATTAGATGAAA
>CM052552.1:48972038-48992877 GCA_028533065.1 Trachops cirrhosus
ATCATCTGTCATTATGTAAACATATCAAATCACAATATTATTGACTATATTCTGCTTCCCCTTTTCACCCATCACTCACCCCGTTCCACCTGGTAACCATCCCTTTGCTATCTGTTTCCATGAGTCTGTTTTTGTTTTGTTTTGTTTGTTTGTTTGTTTTTAGATTCCACATGTAAGTGAAACCATATGGTATTTGTCTTTCTCTGCCTGACTTATTTCATATATAATAAGTGCAACCATACTTTTTAAATGATAAGATTACAAATAATTTTAATTGTCTTCTTTTGTACTTTTTCATTTCTTGATTTTTTTTTACAGTGAAAACTTATAGCTATCTCCATTGAAAACAATGTTTAGGAAGGTAGCAGAATCAACAAATAAAAACTAAGCATAGAAGTCACCCTGGCTGGTGTGGCTCAGTGGATTGAGCACCAGCCTGCAATCCACAGGGTTGCCAGTTTCATTTCTAGTCAGGGCACATGCTTGGGTTGTGGGCCATGTCCCCAGTGAAGGGTACGTGAGAGGCAGCCACACATTGATGTTTCTCTCCCTCTCTCTCTCCCTCCCTTCCCCTCTCTCTAGAAATAAAATAAATAAAATCTTAAAAAAACATAAGTATCTAAGTATATATAAGGAAGTAAAAATTTAATCAGTTGTAAGTTTCTTCTTCTCTGAATCATTATTTTATTACTTATTTTGGAATGCATTTATTATATTAATTGAAGCTTCCTTACACCTAGCAGCCCCACCTTTTTCTTTTGAAAATATCTTGGAGCATTCTATTGCATTAGCTGCCCCTGAAATAATTGTTGGATATAATACTTGTATTTTTAATTTTTAAAATTGCTAATGAAAATAATTGCTAATAAACTATACTAAAAAGCATCTTTCCCCAGATACATATATTACAATCTCAATACTCTGATTGAAGATGTGCAAAGAGTTCTCACTGGGTCCAACTCCACTGGGATCACTCTTCCCAAGTGCACAGGGCACCTTTCACACTTGCTGGCAGCCAGCAGCCCTGCTAGCACCTCAGGGTGAACTTTCCATATTTCCACTTCTGATTATATTATTATAGGACCAAATCTAAGCCTGTTTTCATGTTTAGAAATGTAACCTGGCATTCCAAATTGTCTTCTGTTAATAACTTATGTCATCTTAGTATCATGACAGGAATATGAAGGGTGTATCAATCTTTCACTGAGAAAATATTTGCTATAGAAATAAGAATATAGTAAAATCACACTTGTCTGGACTGTATTATTATTATATATCAAGAGGTACACATATACACATGTATATACCTTTTGATATACAATATATAATGATATATATACACCTTACATATATACCATATGTATACATACATGTAATATTAATTTGAATCACATGAAATTTCTTATATTCAACTCTTTTGACCTATAGAAATGGCAATTTATATGGTTTAACCTTACATAGTGTTAGATTGGTAGTATCTGGGCAGTTTTATACTATTAGAAGAACTAAACATACTAATATTCTGATGTTGTTGTTGCCTTTGTACAAAAGTGAAAATCTTGTTTTAGGGAAGAAGAAAAATGAGCATTTGAGTGAGTTTTCCTCTGACCAAAGTATATGTGTGTGTGTATGTGCCCTTAGAAACTAAGTACAAAATCATCCCACACACTTAAAAAAAATAGCTTTAATTTAATTTCCTCCTTTGTGTTGCTTTTTGAGTTTGTTTTCTTTTTCAGAACTTCTGTCTTAAAAAAAAAAGAAAAAATCTTCTCAGGTGATGTTATTATATTGCTTGTAAACTTTGCACATTGTGGCTCTGCTGATTCTCCTTAGAGATCATTTCATTCTTTAACAGCTGGCCAGAAATGTCAAGCAACTTGCCCAAGTTCACAAAGCTAATATTAGGACAGAGCTGGGACTAGAACCCTGGGCTTTTCTACTCTACCACCTTGCAGAAGGAGTACAGGCTATTATCATAAACTCCCCTCATGAAGGACAGGTCGTGGGCTAAGTTCAATAGCAGGGCCAGGAACAAACAGCCTGGAAGGTCTGAGAGAAAAGACAATTATTTGACAAATTATCATGATCATTTTTAATGTTATTCATATGCTATGTCTGCTGCAGAAAACACAGATTTATTTAAAATGCACATAATAATTTGAGTTTACTCCAACATTTATTTTCTGTCTAAATTATTTTTAACTGATATGAATTCAAAGACTTCTGAAAACAAAAGGCAAGGCTTAAAAAAATCCATAACCTTAAGTTAAGACCACATTTATTGCAGCCCAGAACGTTCTTACTTTTAACCCTTCAGTTTCATCAACAAGCCACATTTCCACCTCTGGTCCCAATTGTCATTTTTTCTCCTAGCAATAGCATTGGAAGGCCAAACTATAATGCATTTCACAGTAAGAGTCCTAATGGGGTTTTTAGTAAACTAGCCAGACCAGCCCACTTCCCCAATGGAAAGATGCCTCTAATTGATTTCTATGTAGAAACAGCAGCTGGTGATCAGAACCACTGTGCTCTGTGGGTAATTATTTTATAAGGACAAGCACTTCTGTCATGATAAGAGAGAAACAACAGGACCTTGGGAGAAACACACAGAGAAGGCCAAACAGACAGACACACAGATAAGATCCAGCAAGAAGTTGACTGTAAGGACCCACAGTCACACCACCTTAAATGGAAAGTTTCTGATAACCCCTGATGGATTGGAGCCAGGTGGTGGCAGGGAGGGGCTTGGGGGGGAAAGTGCAAGTGTGAAGGGTCAGGCAAGGCCTCTCCCCAGAGCATATGCACTAGCCCAGTGCCTTGTCAGGGGGTGCTGTGGAGCTACAAGTGCAGATTCCTGGCCCTACAGAAAGGCAGATTCAGTAGGCCTGCTGTGGTTGAAACCCCCATAGCTCTTTTGGTAAAGAGTAGGTGTGTCCTGGCCAGGTTCCAGTTTGGGTAATTACAGCCTGTCAACCTAAATTCCCCCCAGGATTGCAGTTAAATATGGTACCCGTCTTCATAATTAAATTTTAGCTCTAAAAGGACACTCGATTGTCATGTTACGTGACAGTTAAATAGCAGCTGCATGGTACCCCAGAGGTAGCTGCACTTTTGTGGTAACTACAAAGATTTCTCTGGGTGTAATAAATGACCTGTATAGACAGAACTGAGGGGCTCTTTCCACTAAATTGGAGTTGGTAACTATAGGACTTCGCTCATCATTAAAAATTTTTCTCAAATTCTTTCAGGGACAAAAAAATATGGGGAACACAACACTCCAATATGATTTCTAGTTCCTTTACCTGGAAATAAAAATCAGGATGCCAGGTTGCTGCAGGACATAAGAGGCCTCCAACAACCTTTTCAGCCCCTGATCCTCTCCATTCTTTTGTGTCAATGTCACAGGCATCCTTGCCTTTCTCTAAAGGTGTCACATACTTTCTCCCACCTGTGTTCCTGGTTCTTCCGCAGTTTGGAACAACTTTCTTTTGTTCTCTCTTTATAGAGACCTTCTATCCTACCAAGGTCCAGCTCAAATGCCACCTCCTTCATGATCCCATCTTCAATCTTCTCCAAATAACTGTTTCTCCTTTTATGGCCCCAAACTACAGTATATTACTATTATTCTTACTCAGCATTTATTCAAATTTATCTTATAGTATGTTGTTTACATATTTGGCACATGCACTTAACTATGAGGACCTTGAGGGCAGAAGCCCTGATTACTTTCCTTATCCCTGAACACAGTTCTTAATAAGTATTTCTGAAGAAGAGAAAGAAGTTACCCCTCCTTTTTTCCCTAAGGGGGTAAATAAGAATAGCTGATAACTGTTGAGTGTTCATTATATTTTGATCATTTTTCTCAGCACTTTACAGGTACTAACCCATTCAACCCTCACCATCCCATAAGTATTATTCTTACCTTATTTTTATAGATGAAAATACTGAGGCACAGAGAGGTTAGATAACTTGCCCAATGTCACACAGCCAGTAACTAACGGTGCCAAGAACAAAACCCACGAGGCTTACCCTAAGCCTCATACTCTTACATTGCATTGTATAGGTTTTTAATTAAACAAATCAGTATCCCCACTGTTATTAAAATTTCTAAAGGAGTGAGTGTAAGAAATTGATGAGACATAATACACCAGTCTCCATTTTGCTTAGGCTATTCTAACTAACAAGTGGGCTGCTTTCTGAAATCCACATTTTTGTTTGTCAGTTTCCATCCTTGGGCAATTATTTCACACTGAAAATGAGAAGGTGATAATCTAAAGTATTCACAACCAGTCTTGCCTACAGAGGTGTGAGCAAGGAGGAAGATAGATGTTGTGATTAGAGAGAAAAGAAACAAACCCCAGTGATTGCAATGTGTAAGGAAGGGGTCAGCCTCATTATTCTAATGCGTAGTTTTCTGCACCCATAGAAATATTTTATTCCAACAAGTTAATTCCTTTAAGTGGTGAGCACTGAGTGTGGCAGACACGATTATCTTTCTGAGGTTTCTTGCCGCTTTCTCCCCACCCAGCTGGGGGAATGATTTCTGCACTCCGTGCAATTAGAAACAGCCCCACAGGGTAGAGGTGCAGCCTGCGCTCTGAGATACTCTCTGCTGCTGAAATAAAAACAGCCTTTGAGAATATTCTCCTGCCAAAATCATTTTAACATTTCACTGTCACACAGCAGGGGAGAGAGAGGGAGAGAGAGAGAGAGAGAGAGAGAGAGAGAGAGAGAGAGAGAGAGAGAGAGAGAGAAAGAGAAAGAGAGAGAGAGAGTGAGAGGGAGGGAGAGAGGGAGAGAAAATGAGAATTAGAATGAATCCTTTCGTGAACAACTGGCAAGACCTCATGAGTCCTTCCAGTGTACAAGGAAATTAATTAATTTCCTTTTTTATTTTTGAAAAAGTGGGCCATAAAAACATAGTTCAAAATGTTACATTTTCATAAGGAAGAAGTCTCAATTGTAAATGAGTTCCTCTTTTAAGGCAAGGCTGTAATTAGATTATTCGTAGTGATGATGAATGACGAGGGTGAAGGGTCTTCACTTCTTTCTGGGGAAAGAAACATCTTAGAAAGCAGAGGCAAGGGCTGCCTCAGGCAGCCACACTGGTGCCAGCATCAGAGACTGTTCTGCTTTCCATGAAGCTAAAGAAGAAAGGCTGTTTCTAAACCTAGGAGTAATAACAACAGGAAAGGCAATTTAGAGGGTGAGCCAAAGTGGTTGCCTAAACAGAGGTCAACAGTGCCAACAGGGAGTGCTTTGCAAGGCCCAGTAGCCTCCACTTCACCGGCAGATCCCCAGTGCTTTCTGCACTCTCTCTTTCAATCTGGGTGTACTTTCTCTTGGGTGTACTGGGTGTACTGCATAGAGTAACTGCCCTTTCACAAATGTCTTAATTTTTTGGTTGTTGTTCCTATATGACTGTTACAGACTGAGGTTTTGTTCCTTCCTTCCAAATTCATATGGTGAAGCCCTAACATCCAGAACTTCAGAATGTGACTATTTGGAGATAGGGTCTTTAAAGAGGTTATTAAGTAAAAACGAGGCCAATGGGGTGGCCCTAACACAATATGACTATTGTCCTTATGAGAAGAGAAAATTTAGATACACAGAGAGACACCAAGATTATGCACAAACACCATGTGAGGATACAGTGAAAAGCAGTCATCTCCAAACCAAGGAAAGAGGCCTCAGGAGCAACCAAACATTCCCCCACCTTGATCTTAGACTCCTGCCTCCAGAACCGTGAGAAAATTAACTTCTGTTGTTTAAGCTACCTGTTCAGTGTTACTTTGTTTTGGAATCCCAAGCAAATTAATACTCAACCATTTTTAAAAATATGGTGCATGGACCATTTTCATCAGAAAGTAATGAGAGGATTAAATGCAGATTTCCAGGCCCATTCACACCTACTAAATCAATTCTCTAGGGTCCAGAAATCTGAAGTTTTTTCCAAGCATCCCAGGTCATTCCAGCGCACACTAAAATTTGGAAATACTTACAACCAGAATTTACTGAGGAAGTGTCTAATCGGTATATCAGTGGTGATCTGAAGGGGGCTGCCCCAAGGCCACACTGCCCAATCCCTCCCCCCACAATTAGGAAGGCATTCTTTGCAGTTAAATACTGCCCTCTCCCTGGTGGATCTTTTGTAAGTGCAAATAGCACCTGGATAGGGGTAACAAAGTAAGTCAATAACCTTTGAGTATGAATTCATTTATCAGCTGAATTCCTGTGGGATTGGAAAGATGACAAACATGAGAAAAACAGGAGAGCAGGAATAGGTAGAGGGGGTTGAGAGGTGTGGGCATGGTCCAGACCAGGAGAAGGTGGTACCTTGACAATATGGCTCAGGGTGAGCCCCACTAGGAGTGAGGCAGCCCCATAGATGGCCAGCTTCGGAGCACACAGTGCATTGCTCTTTGACAGGAAGGGGGACTGAGAGATGGTGGTGGGGATTTTGGGAAAAGACAGCTAGCTCCAGCTTTCTACTGTTTTCTGGTTTGCTGCTTGGAAGCTGTGGGCAAAGCCAAGCTTGCTTTCCTCCCTTCCTAGAAGTGATGTGTGATGAGGTGTGTTGAGAGAATAGGAAAGGGCAATGGGCATTGGGATAAGGAGTGTATATAAACAGGGGTGGGGTGCAAATTATTTCACAACTGGTGTGGCTTAGACACAACCCATCAGAATGGAAGGCAGGCAAAAGTTGGACCAGATCTTGACCATCCATTGTTTCAGGACTTAACCTTCCAGAGGCCTTGTCGCTGCGCTCTGCCCAACACTGGCAGCACAGGCTGAAATTAGCAAAATGGTCTGAGAAGGCAGCTCTTTAATTTTTTGCACTGGTTTGTTTTCAAGAAAAGGAAAGGCATCCCTGATCTCCCTTACACCCCAGGGATCTGGTTTAATTCACTTTGGGGTTCAAGCTCAACGAATTCCAGGCCAAAGCAATTCACATGTGATTGTGGCATGACTGTCTTCCCTTCCTGAGCCTTTCAGCAAGCTCTAACAGTTTTGGAGCATCAGCCAGCAGGCCAGGGCCAGTCTCCCAACTGCTGACAAGTGACTTCCTTAGAGAGTGCTGCCAAGGGGCCAAGGCACTCATGACTAGCTCAGAAGCCAGGGCACAAGGATTGATAATGAGCTGGAACTCAGAGCCCTCTGCAGGCCTGGGTGTATGCCTATCCCCAAGCCTTAATATCAGGATGTATGTGCCAACAGCCAGGGCACATCACAGTCCATTGGGTGCTCAGAATTAAGAAGCTTTTTCTTGCTTTCCATTTTCTATGGAAAAGGGTGAATTTGAGGTGAAATCTGCCACAGACAGTGGCCCAGGATTCTAAACTGTATTCCTTGGAGTTTAGGCTGGAGGGGGACAAGGATCAGCCCAGCAGAACACTGTCAGGCAAGCCAGTGTTCTTTCTCAAGACAGTGCTCCTTGTAACAGTGACAGTGCTGATGCCTTACTCAGTTCTCCTTGGATCCCTTTTGACTCTTTGTGTGTGCAACATACTTTCTCACTTGTTTTTACTTCTAATACTCAGTACCTACATGAACAACACTCAGACTAAGAGAAGGGAGGGCACTCTGCGTACCTGTGCAGGCAGCTAGCTGGAAGTGCCTGGGAGTTGGCCTACCCTCTTGGTGGCCCTTAGTCATTGACTGATGGAAGGCAGGAGTGGAAAAACCCAGCTCCCTTTGCTGGGGTGGGCCCACTATTAGGCACTGCTACCTTCTAGAGCTGCTATGTGGGTCAGGCAAGGCAAGGACTTGTCTGGTTGAGTACCCTGCTTAGCTCCTTCCCTTTCCTTTTCCTTTTCTTGGTTTCTGTTCTCTTTTGCAGATCTCTCCTTGAAGAACTTCTTTACTATATCACTCATACACAAATCCTCATTTCAGGGACTGCTTCTGGGCAACCCAACCTAGATGATGCATAAAATATCCAAAAATTTCCTCCCATTAATTTTTCATGACCAAAAGAAGTGTTTGCTCACTCTTTCTCTCTAGTTACCTGCCCCCATGCTGACCTCCCATTGCTGTTAGAGGGACCCACCATTCTCTTTCTCATCAAATTCAAAA
Organism: Trachops cirrhosus; assembly: GCA_028533065.1. Classification (NCBI taxonomy): domain Eukaryota; kingdom Metazoa; phylum Chordata; class Mammalia; order Chiroptera; family Phyllostomidae; genus Trachops; species Trachops cirrhosus. The sequence goes on from CM052552.1 coordinate 48,980,115, forward strand.
ACATGGAGCTCTGGCATTGTCTTTCCTACACAACCCTTCTCTTAACTGCCATCCTCCAGCTCAGGCACTTTCCTTCACTTCCACAACTAAGACAATAAGCCTGAGAGTATTATATGTCTACCTCCCACCTCTCATACTCCCTTAGTACACTTTTAGCAAATGGGTCCTGCTAAAGCCCGGGACCAATCTCTCCATCATTCCCCAGATCCTCAAGTCTTAAGTGACTCCCTATTTCTTGCCAAAGTAAGTGGGCATTCAAAGCCCTCATTAACATGCCTTCAGCCTGTATCTGCAGATTTATAAGAGCATCAGGATGGGAAGCCACAACCCTTCCCACTAACACATTCACCAAAACTGGGTCATTTTAATATGTTGAAATAACTATGGTGGTTAATACCATGATATACAAACAAAAGACAATGGAGTATGGTAGGCAGATTATGAGACATTGAATAGGGAGTCAGAGAGTGTCTGGGACATTTGTATGGTTATTCGCTGTGATTTTAGAATTTGCCTTCACTTTTACCTACATGTGTCTTATAGGGGCCATACAATGTTTTTGGATTCTCCTTCATAGTACCTATTTAATTAGATTTTTCCCTAATTGGGCATATGTCCAGTCTTGAGGCCTTAAAGCTGACCAGTATGCCAAGCAGCTGACAACCATCCATGGCCTTAGTGTTTGTCTGGATATGAGTCTGCTTGCCCTAGATTTTTCTTTTCCCAGGCTCCAGGCCCCACAGATTTCTGATCTTAGGCTTAACTTCCCTATGTAGGTCTTCACTGTGTCTCCTCCAACCCAGTATGAGGAACTGATCTCCTACTTTCCCATTGGTTCTCTACAAGGATCTGAGGTCTCCCTGTAGCAAGGTTGTCATTGGTTCAGCCAAGCTCTAGGAACTTCCCCCTGAACAATGTTGTCGATGTTAGTTCTCTACCTATGCACTTGGTCATTTATAAATGCCTTGAGTGTGGTGGACCCTTAGTTGTACTGCCCAGATCCTTCTTCAAGGAGTAACTTGTGTCCAGACCCACAGACAGCCTCCAGGGTGGTGAGTAAGCAGGGCAGGCTATAAAAGCCTGACCACTTTGGTCTAACATAAGACATTGTTAGGAACAATTTTCATTCCAGAGCTCCCTACTTGATTGGCTGAGTTTTTGTCAGGCTTGCATCACAGTTGCACTATTTTCTCTGTATAATCTTGCTTTCAACTCCTCTTTTGCATTGGTTTTGGCACCCAACAGATATCTCATGCCCCAAACTTTGTTTCAGCATCCATTTCTGGTAAGCACAATCAACAACTTTGCAATCAGGAATCACGGCTGTGTACCCTAAAGCACTTACCCGTGGAGCTTGCTTTTAAGAGACACTCAACTATCAGAGAGATGCAAATTAAAACCACAATGAGATACCACTTCACACCGTTGAGAGTGGCCATCATAAACAAAGCAACAAACAACAAGTGTTGGAGAGGTTGTGGAGAAAAGAAGACCCTAGTGCACTGTTGGTGGGATTGTAGACTGGTACAACCACTATGGAAAACAGTATGGAATTTTCTCAGAAAACTAAAAATGGATCTGCCTTTTGACCCAGCAATTCCACTGCTGGGACTATATCCTAAGAACCCTGTAACACCAATCCAAAAGAACCTATGCACCCCAATGTTCATAGCAGCACAATTCACAATAGCCAAGTGTTGGAAGCAACCTAGGTGCCCATCAGTACATGAGTGGATCAAAGAACTATGGTCCATTTACACAATGGAATTCTATGCAGCAGAAAGAAAGAAGGAGCTCCTACCCTTTGCAACAGCATGGATACAACTGGAAAGCATTATGCTGAATGAAATAAGCCAGGTGGTGAAAGACAAATACCATATGATCTCGCCTTTAACAGGAACCTAAACAACAAAACAAACAAACAAGCAAAATATAACCAAAGACACTGAAATAGAGAATAGGCTGACAATGACCAGAGCAAAGAGGGGAGGGAGCTTCAGGGGAAAAGGGGAAGGGTTTACAGGAACAAGTATAAAGGACACATGGACAAAAACTAAGGGGGGATGTGGAAATGGGAGGGAGTTGGGGAGCACTGGGGGGTGGGCTGGGATGGGAGTAAAAGACAGAAAACTGTACTTGAACAACAATTAAAATTAAAAATGTTATATAAAAAAAGAGGCACTCAACAAATGTTTCCTGATTTCAGTTTAATTACTGCTAGAAATTGCTAACACTTAAGAAGTAGATCTATGTGCCTGATACCAAGGGAGGCAGGCTGAGCATTTTACATGAATACATCCTTTAGTTTTCAGAGAACCCCAAGAGAAAAACAGCAGTATCATTGCTATTTTACAGATGAGGAAACTAAAGCACAGAGAGTAAGTGAGGGACTGAGAAGTTGAGCCCACACAATCTGACACTGGAGCCAGTGCTCTTCACCATCATGCAGGAGCTAAGCACTAGATGGATGTGACAGCTGATCACTAACAGTTAAGAGGAACCATCTGGACACACAAGGCAACATCAGAAGGTCATAGGAGAACTGACACGAAATTGAAAGGGTAAGCACCCATGTGGGGCTGGCAGGCTCAGAAATTATCTAAGCCTATGTCATCCAGAACAGCCTTCTCTGTTTGTCCTTCTTGAAATTAGAGCACCATTGACTGCCTGAACCAGCAGCACACATAGCCTAATCTCCCTGTGATACCAAACAGAAACAAGCCCAGAGAGGTTAAGGAACTTCCTTAAGGTCACACAGCTAGTTGGTATCTAGACCTCTAGACCAGCAGGAATTTCCAGCATATCTCACTCCATTTCCTTTCCCCATTTGGCTCCATACACTGGCTTTCTAAAGCTTTCTGATAGTTACTTGGTGGACCTTGAGGGAAATATAGTACCTCTTACTTGGCTAAGCCAACCTTGGATTCAAGAGTCTTCTGTCTTCTCAGTCATATCCTCTTTGTTCATTCAGTCCCATCAGTATTCCAAGCACCTCTGGAATGTAAAAGCAGGGGGATTGAAAAAAAAAGGGTAGTTTTAAGAGTGAAGCAACAACGCTACCTCATTTTTATTGCCACCTTACCCAAGTTCTATTATTAAATTTCTCACTTCCCCTTAACATTAAAACATAACAGCACGATGGCAAGTGGTTAAATGCTATGAAATCAAACAAGCCTTGGTGTGAAACCTGCCTTACTTCTTTCTAGCAGTGCGACCTTGAGAAATTTACTGAAATTCTTTGAGCCTCAGTTCCTTCCTTTATGCATGAGAGAAATAATGCTCAAGAGTTGCCTTATTGGGTGGTTGGAGGGGTAAATGAAATAACCAATGTAAAGGGCTTAGCACAGGGCTCCTAAACACAGTAAGGGTACCATAAATTGTGGCCATTATTATTTTTATTAAAGATACATAACAGATAACAAATGTGGCATCCAGTAATCATTAATCCAAAGTCCTCAGCAGGGAAGAACAAATCAGCACATGCATTAATTAGGGATCCTCATAACAGATAGGATTTATCTGATACGTGCAATGCTTCTCAGATAGAGGCAGGACCAGAATCTATTTCCAGGCAGTGCCAGGCCAGTACAGTCTCTCTTTTCCAAACCCACCTGATATTACATCTGTAATATTCAGGTTTCCTTAAATTTAGGACAGAGGCAGTCTGAGTGAATCACCAAGAACCTGGTGGAAGGTTGAGGTGGGAAAGATATGTGGTGTTTCAATAACTTGGTAGACTGAAATAACAAAGACCAAGTGCTTCCACTGCAAACACACAGAGATATCTGATAAAATATAATGAAAAAAATAAATAAGTTCACAACTTGAAATGGAAGAAGGAAGGAAAGGAGGAAGAAAGGAAGGAAGGAGAGAAGGAAGGAGAAGGGAAGGGAAGGGGGAGAAAGAGAGGGAGAGACAGGGAGGGAGAAAAATAAACTTATGTTTGAGATATATTTAGCAAAACATTATAAAACAAATTTATGATTCAAAAGTATCTATGCTTCATTGGTGATAGGTACTATTATGGCCTCTTGCCTGCAATGATATTAGAAGAAAAAGCTAAATTCTAGTTAGATAGCAGTGCAAATAAACATGACTTTTTCCTGACTAAATTCATAAGCCCTTTAAATTTACAGACCTCAGGTTATGGACTCCATATGTAAAGGGTAAATGCATCCACCCACAATGTACCCCGTATGTAGTCATGAAGGAAAACAAAGAAAAGCACAATAAGGAAGGCATAAGAAACAATTCTGTTCTAGAGGACATCTATTTAGCAGTTCAATGTCTGTCAGGCCAGCTATAGGGGCCTGGGATTACTTAAGAACTGAACAATCATAGACCCCTGCTTCCCAAGTGTGGGGGGTACTTTAACAATGCAGAGTCATTAAAAGTCTCAAGTAGTTACCAGTCATTGGATTTCTCAAAGAGAGAATTGGTTAGTGATTAATGTGAGTGTGGGCCTGAGACCCAAGCACACAACACCCCTGTTTTGATCTTAGTGTCTCAAGAGGTTGCAACTTTAGAGAGCCTTCCTTGAAATTTTCTAAATACCCTCCAATGTCTGAACTGGCCCAGAATACTATGTGAGCACTGTCTCCCAGTCCACCAGCCTGGTCCTGTGTGGGACCTGGTTGCCAGAAGCACCTGCTTCAATATTTTCTATTTTCCAGTGACTGGGATCTATACACACTTGGCAGCACCATCTGCCTGGATGAAGCTCCCTCAGGTCAGACCTGAACTGACATGAGCTTGGTCCTTGTTTGTCCCCTTTGGGGTACTCTCCAACCTTCTATATCCCTCCCAACCCTCTGAGAAGGCTTGATCAGATACTCTGAGGAATTCTGAGGCTCTGGCCTATGGGGTTCTCAGGTCTGGTTCCAGAAGAGCAGTCTGGCAAGTGAATATTTTCTGCAGGACAACATAGTATTTCTCTTTCAGGATTGCATGGACTGGGCTTCCATAATGATGCTGACACACTGATTTTGAGTGTCTCTCATTTTCATAGGACATAGGGTGAGTTCAGGGTTCTGGGCTGCAGTTCACTGCTGACATTCAAGCTTAAACCATGAATGCCAGCCATGAGTCTGCTATAACATGTCCTTCTCCTGACTACAGTGCCAGCTCCAGTCAACAACTCTTGTCCTGTGTGTCTTCTGCAGTTGGCACCCAGAGTGGTTACCCTTCTTTTTCTTAGGCTCCACCCTCAGTCCTCCAGGAGTGGGCATGCCCATTTCCTCTAAGAGCTCCCTAGACTGTTGCTCTGCAAAGTAGGCAGACTGTTCTGATATATATCTTCTCCTGCTTCCAACTGATGCAATGTCATGCTCTCCTGGGTGGTCTCAAGCCATGCAGGACAAGGGATGGACATTCATTGCACAAATGAGACTGTTTCTCTCTATCAGCCCACAAGCACCTCACCTATCCTCCCCACTGACAGTGATGTGTGAAAAGCAGGGGTGAGGTCAACATCAAAAAAGATCATATTGTAGAAATGTAATGTTGACAGCCTAAAGAGATCAAGGGAAGATATGGATGGTAGATGTGTTGTTCTATGTTTAAATTATAAGATTTCAAACAGTAAATTTAACATGACCAGAAAACAAATGATCATTTGTATGTTCTTGAAAAATTGGTAAGACTTGCATCTGTGATGATCATCAGTGAAATACAGTAATGACCTTTGAGACAGTTATTGGAAGCCAGTGTTCATGGGTGGTACAGCATCCTGGGTAATGCAACCAGCTTAAAATGCATGGAATACATGGTATGTGGGGACTGAAGAGGCAAAAAGATCTATATAGTGTCAGTACAGACAAGTTCCAAACAGCCATGGCATTGTGAGTAGTAAAAGTTTCACTACCTTTTTCTTGTAGTGAAAGATAAGAAATTAGGCAGGAATGACACATTTGGCAATAAAGAACACAAGGAATGGTTCCTGGACCTGAAACAGGAAGAGGTGGTGCCAGGACACTATGAAGAAACTTCACAGGCACTGATTGGAAATTACTGGATAAATACATAAGTACATTTTTATACCCATCATTCTAAACTTCATCGATTAATCACAACACCTAACATGAGACCATGAATTTTAATTTTAAATGAAAAATTTTTAAAGATTTTAATTATTTATTTTAGAGAGAGGGGGAGGGAAGGAGAAAGAGAGGGAGAGAAACATCAATGTGTGGTTTCTTGCGCCCCTTACTGAGGACCTGGCCTGTAACCCAGGCAGGTGCCCTGACTGGGAATTGAACTGGCAACCTTTTGGTTCTCAGGCCCATGCTCAATCCACTGACCTACACCAGCCAGAGCTGAATTTTAATTTTAAAAATTAAGTTATTTATATAGATAGCCTCCATCCTCCTCTAAAACAATACTTGAATGGGTGACACCACTAAGTTTAGGGGTAGATATAATCAAAGCTAAAGTCCTTGTTGAGTTATATGGCTTGAACTTGTACCCTAGCCTTGTGACTTCTTTTATTTTTTCATAATTGGTCTCAGTGTTCAGCAAGTAACCCTCAGTCTTAGTTTAACAACTTCCATTTTGGCCTCTGTATTTGGGAAATAAAAACAATAGGCTGTTGTGAAGCCCAGTTGATCTTCACCTTGCTTCCTTCTGAGTGCAAAGTTCCTATTCAATTTGAGTGAATAACTCATTAAACTGAGAATTATTACCTTTGTTAAGCAAAGAGTACTCATCTAGAGATATCTGGAAAGAGCCAAGATTTTCCAATTTCCACAGGCCTCTTTCTGGGACCAGTTTTATTCCTCACACCGTGCTTCCCTCCTGTCTGCCTTAGTGTGGTCTAACTTTAACTTGGGGCATAAAATAGAGCTTTTTCAGTTCTGCAAAGGCTCTAGATCATATTTCTCAGCCATTTGGGCTTGCTGGTTACATTAGGCAGAGTCTCTCTTAGCAGAGGCATATGTTACTCCTTTTTGGCTTCCAGATGGAATAAGCTTTCTTGTAGGACCTTGAAAAAAGCAACAGGAACTAGCCCCACACTACAATATCCAGGTATTTCTCTACTAAACCCAGTAGTTTATGTGGATTGACATTCTGCCTGTATCTGAATACGGGGGTGGCAATCGCTTTGCCACTTCAAACAACCAACTGCTCTGCCACTTAAAAATAAGGACTTACTTGGTTGGCAAGTAATAGACATTGACATTTAAGAAGAAAAATGATATTTGTTTCAGGCTGTCATAATAAAATACCATAGACTGGTTGGCTTAAACAACAAAACTTTCTCACAGTTCTGGAGGCTAGAAGTCTTTGATCAGGGAGACAGTGTGACTGGTTCTGGTTAAAATGCTCTTCCTGCCTTACAGACGACTACCTTTTCACTGTGTGCTCCAGTTGTCTTTCCTTGGTGTATGAGAGAGAGAGGGAGAGAGAGAGAGATCTCACTCTCTCCTACTTAAAAGGCCACCATTCCCATTTCATTAGGACCCCACCCATAGGACATCATTTAACTTTTTAAATTTTTTTAACTTTATTGTATTTTTCTCCATTACCATTTACTCCTCTTATACCTCCCCTCCACCCCAGCAATCACTACACTGTTTTCCATGACCATGAGTCTTTTTTCCTTAATCCCTCCATCCCTTCACCTCTCCCTCCACTAGCTGTCATCTTGCTCTCCATCTATGAGTCTGTCCCCATTTTCCTTCTTAGTTCAGTTCATTCATTAGATTCCACATATGACTGAAATCATATGGTATTTGTCTTTCTCTGAGTGGCTTATTTCACTTAACATAATGTTCTCTGTGCCCATTCATGTGGTCGCAAAGGCTAAAATTTTATTCTTTTTTTATGCCCAAGTAGTATTCCATTGTGTAAATGTTCCAAAGTTGTTTTATCTACTCATCTGTTGATGGACACTTGGGTTTCTTCCATATCTTGGTGACTGTAAATAAGGCTGAAATGAACACAGGGGTGCTTCATTTCATATTCTTTTGAATCATTGTTTGGGTTCCTTCAGAATAATTCCCAGAAGTGGGATCACTGGGTCAAAAGGCAGATCCATTTTTAATTTTTTGAGGTATCTCCATACTACTTTCCACAGCGGCTGCACCAATCTATATTCCCACCACCAGTAAAAAAAAAAAAAAAAAAAAAAAAGGTTCCCTTTTCTCCACATTCTCATCAGCACTTGTTTGTTGATGTATTGATGAAAGTCATTCTGACAGGTGTCAGATGGAATCTCACTGTGGTTTTAATTTTCATTTCTCTGATGATTAGTGACATTGACCATGTTTCATATATCTATTGAACATCTGTATTTCCTCCTCGGAGAAGTGTCTATTAAGATCCTTTGCCCATTTTTTAATTGTGGTGTTTTTTTGGTGTTGAGTTTTGTAAGTACTTTATAAATTTTTTATATTAACCCCTTATCAGATAATTGGCAGATATGTTCTCTCATTCTGTGGGTTGCCTTTTTATTTTGTTGATGATTTCCTTTGCTGTGCAAAAATTTTCGGTTTGATGTAGTCCCATTTACTTATTTTTTCTTTCATTTCTCTTGCCTTGGGAGATATATCCTATAAAAAATTGCCACAAGCAATGTCCAAGATTTTGCTGCTTATGTTTTCTTCTATGATTTTTATGGTTTCAGGTCTAACATTTAAGTCTTGGATCCATTTTGAATTTATTCTTGTGTGTGGTGTAAGGAGGTGGTCTAGTTTCATTTTTCTGCATGTATCTGTCCAATTTTACCAACACAATTTATTGAATAAATTATCTAGTTCATTGTATGTGCTTGTTTCCTCTGTCAAATGTTAATTGACTATAAAGGTGTGGGTTTATTTCTAGGCTGTCTGTTCTTTTCCATTGATCTATGTCTGTTTTTATGCCAGTAGCATGCTGTTTTGATTACTATGGCCTTATAGTATAGTTTGATATTAGGTAGCGTGATTCCATCCTACTTTATTCTTCTTTCTCAGGATCAGTACTGCTGTGTGAAGTCCTTTGTGGTTCCATATAAATTTTGAAATATTTGTTCTAGTTCTGTGAAATATGTCATTGGAATCTTGATAGTAATTGCATTGAATCTATAGTTTTGGGTAGCATGGACATTTTAATGATGATAAGTCTTCCTATCCATGACATGGTATGTGCTTCCACTTATTTGTATCTTCTTCAATTTATTTCTCCAGTGTCTTATAATTTTCTGAGTACAGATCTTTTACATCCTTAGTTAGGTTTATTCCTAGATATTTTATTCTCTTTGAAGCAATTGTGAATGGGATTGTTTTCTTAATTTCCCTTTCTGTTAGTTTGTTATTGGCATATAATAATACAACTGATTTCTGGATATTAATTTTGTATCCTGCTACTTTGCTGAACTCATTTACCAGTTCTAGTAGTTTCTTGGTAGAATCTTAGGGGTTCTCTCTCTATAGAATCATGTCATCTGCAAATAAAGGTAGTTTTACTACTTCCTTTCCAATTTGGATGCCTTTTATTTCTCCTTCTTGTCTGATTGCTGTGGCTAGGACTTCCAGTAGTATGTTGAATAAGAAAGGTAAAAGCAGACATCCCTGTCTTGTTCCCAATATTAAGGGGAACACTTGTAGTTTTCCTGTTGAGTATGATGCTGGCAGTGGGTTTGTCCTATAGGGCCTTAATTATGTTGAGTTATGTTCCCTCTATTGCTTCTTGGCTGAGAGTTTTTACCACAAAAGGGTACTGCATTTTAGCAATTGCTTTTTCTGCATCTATTGATATATCATATGGTTTTAATCCTTTACTTTGCTTATATGGTGAATCACATTTATTGATTTGTGAAGGCTGTACAAACCTTGCATTCCCAGAATAAATCCCACTTAATCATGGTGTATGATCTTTTTGATGCATTGCTGTATTAGGTTTGCTAATATTTTGTTGAGGATTTTGCATCTATGTTCATCAGGGATATTGGCCTCTAATTTTCTTTCTTTGAAATGTATTTATCCAGTTTTGGAATTAGGGTAATGCTGGCCTCCCCTCGGGCTGTTGCCACTTGGACAAGAGTGCTCTGCCTATAGAAAATAAAATTACTGCTAGGTAGACAAGAGAGAAAGATAGCTGAATAAGCAGAAACAATGTATGTCTACCACAGAGTGCCAAGGTTTTGCACAAAAACTGTTAAACTATAATATTTTTGAAGGAAAATATTACTTGGCCCAAGGAGGGGAAGGTTGCTGTATATTACCAACTTTGCCTTTTCAAGATGTCAGTGACATGAAGAATTGAGTCTAGACTTTCCAAGTCTTCACAGGTGCTTGGAGTTTGATTTCTAGGTAGATTAATTTCCAAAAAGAAGAGGCATAATGAGCTTTTGATGCAAATAATTTGTTACCCCAAAGTTCCAAATTTTGTCTTTTAAAGAATGGCTAATGACCAGATAATAGTTGCCTTATCATAACCAACACAACTGTCTGTTAAAAAATAACCCTATGGTTGCAAAAGTAAAATAGCAAAGCTAGCAATTATTGAGGAGCAACTTTCTGCCAGCCGTAGTCACCACTGTTGAATGCCTACGCTGAATTTATTCCCCCTTTCCTCTTTTCTGACAAGATCTTGATCTTGTTTAGTTAATCATCCCTTCTCTACCCAAACTGTGTAACTTAAGGTAAGGCAACCCCTACCTCCAGCAACAAAGATGAATCCTGACTTATGGGAATCAGTCACCATAATTCATTCCTTTTTCCCCCTGGTTGGTTCACAGACTCAAGTTAAATCCAGTTTACATGGAACTCTCCTTTGACAATGGTTATTTATTCAGGGGAAGGCAGTAATCTAGGTTGGCTCAATGAGATTGAAAGGAAGGAACCTCTTTCCATATTTTGGGGTGGTTTGTTCTTTCTGTTCTACTGGCTATGTACAAGGAGTCTCACTGCCCCAGTTGCTTCCAGCAGCTATCTTACTTCGATGGGGGCCAGCCTGAGGAAAGCCAAGTCAAGAGAGTACTGATAGATCAGAACCAGAACTCAGGTAGGATCATACCTGGGACTTTCTTTCTTCCCTTACTGGACAATGTGCGATAATACATTTCCTAATTGTTTAAGCCATTTTGACTCAAGATCTCTGTCTTTTGTAGCCAAAGGCATCTTAAAACCAGATACTGTGTTAAATAAGTACTTTGTATGCATCATCTCATTTTATCCACATACCACCCTAGAGGAGGTAGTATTATTTTCTCCATTTTATAGGTGAAAAAACAGGGATAAAAGGTTAAGTAACTTGCTCAAAGTCAGTGAGTTACTGAATCCAGTCATCTGTTTCTAAAGCCCACATTCTAAACCAGGAAAAGTACAACCAAGTAGCTTTACATATACCAAAATTCCTAGAAAATCATAGTGAAACATATATTATAAAACAAACCATGGTTTTCCACTGATTTAGATTAAGGCTTCAGAGGTTCTTTGTTATCACTTCCGACTGACCTTCAATTGCCAGTGAGTATAAACTTCTCACCTCCTATGTAACTTGGTAAGTAAATGGCAAATATTCTGTAAGCAAATAGATCACCAGGGTATTTCCCCAAACTTTGAAAAGTCAACAGCACTGTAAGCTCTACTTTAGTTTTTTTTTTTTTTTTTAAAGAACAAAACCCATCTTCTGGGAAGAACAAGGAAAAGAAGTTCAAAATCTCTCAAGGTCTCAAATTGTCCAGTGACTCAAAAACAGGAAGCCAGTTGGCTGACATTTAAGTTGTGCAGGAAATGAAAGTACTTGGTCTCTCTTTGCCCTATACATACCTGGTAAGTTTGCACTCTATGAAGAAAATGTAGTTGCTAACAGCACAATCTTCAAATCCCAACACACCTCTGTTTGAATTACTATTCAGACATTTCTTAGCAATGTGAACCTGAGCAAATTAACTAAGCTCTGTAAGAACCAGTTTCCACGTTGTTAAAATCTGAATAATAGTTACTATTATTTCCCATACAGCATTCATGAGTTAAATGAAAAAAAAAAGCTTAACTAGTTTTGTGGCATCTAGCTATTACTACATATCCTTGAACTAAATGGCAAATACAATAACCATCTAATGTCACATTTATGGATTTGCAGACGTCTGTGGATCAGTGGACCTGGACTAGGCTCTGCTGGGCAAGACTACTTCAGACTGTAGGTTCAGCTGCACTTGAGTCTAAACTACAATGGGACACTCAGGTCTGCTTCACATTTTTTCATTTTGAGGCCAGGGTAAAGAAGTAGCAGTCACCACATGAGAGGACAAGCCCAACAGCACAAGCCCATTTCAAGCAATTTGTGGCATCAATCTTCCAATATCTCATTGGCCCCAGCAAGTTACATGGTCAATCCCAGTATCAGTGGAGAGAGGGGTTCTGTAAAGTCACATGGAAAAAAGTGTGGATATGGGGGGTTGTGAAGAACTGTGAACAAAAATGCCATCTATCATAAGCCTCTAGACCTGTGACCAACTCAGAAAATATAAATGGTTGTTTTGGATGCTTTGGCAATCATACTGGAGACCCAGAGAGGCCACCGTCCTCTATGGGAATAAGTAGAGCACTGATGAACTAATTTTTGGCAATTCAGGTTTTAAAAAAGAAGAAATGCTTCTTGATCATATTTATTTAAATGGAATTAGCTCTATTTATTGCTATATGGGAAAATCAAAATGTATATTCTTACAACTTTGTTTACCTAATAGTCATTGAGTAAATTGTAGAAGGATGCCACTGAAAAACCTAGCACTGACTTCAGGCAACTTTAAAACTGATATCTTGACATATGTAAGAAG
>CM052552.1:48993377-49009519 GCA_028533065.1 Trachops cirrhosus
CTTCTTTAAAAAAAGAAAAATAAAATAAATGATACACCTGAAACTAATATAACATTGTATGCCAACTATACTTTAATAAAACATTAAAAAGAAAAAATAGATAAGATAAGGTTCCTTTCTCTTTCTTACTTCTCAGTGAAGAGCATGAACTTATTACATGTGATTCAAGTGTATTTTTTTGCACCTATAATATATGCTGTTGGTTCTCCATCCAGATCTTCCAGGGTCTTTTTTTTTTAACTAGTTCTATGTGCCCCTTTCCACTTCTGTGGGCTTCTGCTCCCAAGGGCCAGCAATGAAGACTCTTTGAAGATTACCCACCGGTTCCTGGAACCAGTTTGCCTGTAGTCACAGAGCTAGATGTGCAGAGTATTTGTATTCTCCAAGGGACCATTTAGCCAATGACTGACTGTGAGAGAAAGCCCAGGGATCACCTTCTGAGCTAGATGAGGCTGCATAACTTGGCCTGAAATCATCCTTGATTGGCATTCATCCTTCCTTTGTATTGCTCCCCTCCTCCCTCACTGGTTTCTTGGATGTGGGGTCAGAGTGCTGCTTCCTTCAGAAATCACCACAGCACTCTGAAAGTATGACATAAAACAATCTTGGTTCACATGTATGCATCTCTCTTTCTGCAGAGGAGGGACATTCTTTCTAAGGTAAATACTTAGTGTACTTGTTGTCTGTTAGGGCATACAGTTACCACTTTACCAGATGCTCTCCTACATGCTTCTACTAACTAACTCACAGTTAAACTAGCAGTGACTGAAAGTCCCTGTTTCCTCATATTCTTTTTTTTTGATGTGAGGAATACTATTAGTTTTTATTGATAATTTTATTTTTACAGTACTTTTCATTTATTTCTTTTTTAATTGTTGTTCAAGTACAATTGTTTCCACTTTCACCCCATCACATTCTTGAAAACCTGTATCATTGTCAAACTTAAAGTTTTGTCAATCTAGTGGCTGAGAAGTGATACCCCATTATTTTACTTTGAGACCTTGAGATATGTTTGTTGCCCTTTCAGTTTTCCTTGTCTGTGAACAATTGCGTGTACCATTTGCCCATTTTTCTGTTGGGTTGTTTTCTTTTCTCCATTTGATTTGTAAGAATTTTAGTATATTCTAGGTGCTTTTTTCTGTTACAAAATTTGAAAACAGTGTACCATTTAAAAATGGAAATATAATTTTGAAATGACACATTTATTTAAAGTTTAAATAGTGCAAAGAAGAGAAATTAGAAAGTAAATATTGTTTCTAATAATTTCCACTATGGCCTCAGGCTTCAACTCCACCCAATGATAATAAAAATAACAACTGTTAACAGGCACAAATCCTTCTAGAATGTGTAACATAATAATACATAAATATATATAGATTTGCATGAATTAATTCACTAAATATTATTAAGTACCCATCATGGGTCATGTTGGCAAGATGTATGAATCATTAGAAATATACAGAATATTAACAAATCCTCCCTAACTAGCTTTTATCAACACCCAGTTTATTGTAGATATCTTTTTATGTTGAAATATATAAATCTCCCTGATCCAGTATAGTATTCTATTGGAAAGCTCCATCATATTTCATTAAAACAATCTTCCACCAACAAAACTTTTAGCTGTTTCTATGGTTTGTATTTTATAAGGACGGCTTTCAACAAACATCCCTAAACACACATCTTTTTGCAGTTGGTTAATTCTTTACTTGGGATAAATTACTACAACTTGAATTTTTGGATCAAGAAGTGCCCATTTTAAATTTTACTACATATTACCAGATTTCCCTCCATAAATCTTGTGCCAATTTGCACCCTCACCAACAGTGTATAATTACGTCCATTTCTTCACACTATCAAGTTCATGCCCATTAAAAAATTACTCCATTAACAAATATTTATCTATGGGTTCTGCTCTATACTGAAAGCTAATTAGCAAATACTTATTCTGTGTAGGGTACACTGAAAACTGCCTCAGCAGGAAAAAAATGGGGAACAGAGAGTTTCTATTAAAAAGTTAAAGGAAATACTATGACATTGGACTCAACCTTGGCCGAGTCACCAGTCATGATGGATTTCTACACCTTCAGATAAAGCATATCAGCATGGATTTAGTTGCATCACTGGTAACTATGTAAATGGGAAATTTTATATAAACCACAATAAAAACAAAGCCGTGGCATAAAAAATTTTTGATAACAATTTTTAGAATCCAAACATAGTCCATATCGTTTTCCTTTCTCTTGAGATATTGAAAAAATAGACATGATTAAATTTAATGAGTTTTAACAACTTTAGTTTAACAAGATATTTTAGTCCTTTGTTAATTCACTGAATCCCCTCTATGGAGCTATTTATTACAAAGTAAACTATGTTTGAAGAAAGAGGTCTGATTGAAAAACGTACCCAAAGGCATTATGTTTCAAATATGAAAAAGACTTCTTCCTAAAGTATCTTACCTATGAGCTGGCCCCACAACAAAGAGCCTGTCACTCATAACAAATCTTCTTGATCCACCTATACCTCCTTTTGTTCTGTTAGCTACACACATTTCTATGGCATATAGAAATACTACACTGGCCTTGATAAAAATCCTTTTTTGTAGATGCATATTCTGAGTTTCACTTGTTTACAGAAATTTGGTGCTACGCAGAAAAAAAATTCACAGGTGGAGGTAGAATGTGAACACCTGGCTTTTCATGCTGTCGTTCAGGAGTCATTTAGAATTTCCAACTAGTGCATTGACCCATATTTACTCCATCTCTTGAGTTGAGTTCTTAGAGAGACTTTGCTTAACGAGTGGTCAGGAAAACTTTGGGAAGGAAATTAACAGTGTACGAAGGTGAGGGTGCCAATTTCCTGATGTGGGAACAAATTCTAACTCATAAAACCTTTTATTATCAAAATCTTTGTTTTAGCCTTTCTGAGGGCTCAGAAGGAATTAGTCACATGGGAGAGCCCTGTATGCCTCTCTGTGTGGTCCTCCCATTACAACTTCAGGTCTGCTTAACCAAAGATGCAACAAGGATAGCAAGGTGAAGATGGATGGGGATATAGCTATGGTATCATAAGGTAGAGTAGGGAAATGCCTGGGGGTAGTGCTAGCCTCCAAAGAGATCCTGGTTTATTTTGTTATGAGCATGTATGCTCAATTGAGAAGTGTTTTAGAAGGAATAATGGCTGTGATTCATTGCAGGAACCAGAAACCCCTGTAAGTGTTATGCAGAAGAAACAACTTATTAAAAGGAATTGTGGGTTTATGATATCATTGGAAGGCCTGAAGGAGTAATTTCTAAGCTGCACCCCCATGAATGATTCATGGAACAAAACAATACTAACCTACCCACAGTAGCACAGCCTCTGAATTTACCACTGGAATATTGAGTTCAAGAGCAGAGCATTACAGCTGTGATCCAGAGATCAGAATCAAGAAAGGACCACTTCCCTTGAACCCATTTGTACCAATGCCTTTCAACACCCAGCAGTCCACAAAATGGACATGGAAACCTTACATCTCACATTTCTCCAAAGAAGATATGTAAGTGGCCAACTAGCATATTAAAAGATGTTCAACATCATTAATCAACAGGGAAATGCAAATCAAAATCACAATGAGACAATCACCTCACACAAATTAGGATGGTCACTAGTGAAAAAACAGAAAATAACAAGTGCGAGTGAAGATGTGGAAAAATTGCAATCCTTGTTGACTTGTTAATCAGAATCTAAAATGGTGCAGCTGATATGGAAAAGAGTATGGAAATTTCTCAAAAAGTAAAAAATAGAGTTACCATGTGATCCAAAAATCCTACTTCTTGGTATATACCCCAAATCACTGAAAACAAGATCTGTTTTCCTGGCTGGTATAGCTCAGTGGATTGAATGGCGAGCTTGCCAGCTAAAGGGTCACTGCTTCCATTCCTAATCAGCACACATGCCTGGGTTACAGGCCAAGTCCCCAGTAGGGGGCGAACGAAAGGCAACCACACAGTAATGTTTCTCTCCCTCTCTCCTTCCCGTCCTCTCTCTCTAAAAATAAATAAAATCTTTAAAAAGAGAGATCTATTTTCACACCCATATTTATTGCAGCATTTTTCATTATAGCCCAGATATGAAAACAACTTAAGTGTTCATTGACAGGTGAATAGATATATTGTGGTTGATATATATAGATATACATATCATAATTAACATTTAATTAATTGATACATATCAATAAAATTTACATATAAATATAGATGTATAGATATATACACACATAATGGACTATTATTCAGCTTTAAAAACAAAGAAAATCTTGTTATATACTACAACATGGATGAACCTTGAGGATGTTTTGCTAAGTGCTATAAGTTAGTCACAGAAAGACAAATACTGCATGATTCCAATTATATGAGGTATCTAACATATTCAAACTCTTACAAGTAAAAATAGAATAAGAGTTGCCAGAGGCTGGGAAGAGGGTGAAAAGGAAAATTATAGTTCAATTGTGTATAGAGTTTTAGTTATACATTTACAAGATGAAAAATATTTACAGATCTATTGCACAACAATGTTCATTTCTTAACATTCCTGCACTGTACAATTGAAATAGTTAACATGGTAAATTTTATGTTATGTGTTTTTTTTACCACAATAAGTGAAAATAAAAGAATGTTATCTGAGGTGGATCTCACTTAACCATATGAGAACCATAAATGTAGAGTTTTCTCTTTCTGGAAAAAGAAGAGAAGGCAGAAATTCAAAACACAAGAATGATTCAAGGAGATCTCTAGTTTTCTTTTTTTACCATCAGCAAAATTTAATGTAAATTTTCTTTATGCACTGCTTTAGCTGCATTCCACGAGTTTTAATATGCTGTATTTTCATTTTCATTTTCATTCCATCTGTGTAGGTTTTGATTTTCCTTGATATTTCCCATGTGACCCATGAATTGTTTGGAAGCATGTTGTTTAATTTCCAACTATTTGGAGGTTTACCAGTTATCTTTCTGTTGATTTTTAATTTGATTCAATATTGATCAGAGATGATACTCTAAATATTTTAATTATTTTCAATTTATTGAGGTTTGTTATTTGACTGAGGATATGGTCTAACTTAGTGACTGCTCCAATTATTCTTGGAAAAAATGTGAATTCTACTGTTGTTGGTTAAAACATTTTATAAATGTCAATTAGATCCTGTGGCTAATAGGTTTTTATATTCTTCTATCTATGTTGATTTTCTGTGTAGTGATTCTATAAATTATTCAGTGAGGGGTATTGAAATTTTGAAGTACAATTGTGGATTTGTCTATTACTCCCTTTAATTCTGTTAATTTTTGCTTCATGTATTTATTTTATTTTGTTGTTGTTGTTGTTCAAGTACAGTTGTCTCCATTTTCCCACCACCCCACCCATCCCTGCCTCCCACCCTCGATCCTACCCCTTGTTGGCTTTGTCCATGTGTCCTTTATACATGTTGCTTGATGACCCTTCCCATCCCCCCCCAGTTATCCCACCACTCTCCCCTCTGGTTATCGTCAGTTTGTTCTTAATTTCAATGTGTCTGGTTATATTTTGCTTGCTTTTTTTTTTGTTGTTGTTGATTAGGTTCCACTTTTAAGTGAGATCATATGGTATTTGTCTTTCACTGACTGGCTTATTTCATTTAGCATAATGCTCTCCAGTACCATCTATGGTGTTGCAAAGGGTAGGAGCTCCTTCTTTCTTTCTGCTGTGTAGTATTCCATTCCATTGTGTACATGTACCAGTTTTTTTTAATCCACTCATTTACTGATTGGCACTTAGAAATCAAAGACATTTTTATACACTAACAATGAAATATCAGAAACTGAAATCAGGAAAAAATCCTATTTTCTATAGCAACAAGAAAAATAAAGTACCTAGGAATAAACCTAACCAAGGAGGTAAAAGGCCAGTACTCAGAAAACCATACAACTGAAGAAAGAAATTAAGGAAGATACAAATAAATAGAAGCACATAGAGTGTTAATGGACTGGAAGAATTAACATCATCAAAATGTCCATACTACTGAAAGCAATTTATAGATTCAATGCAATCCCTATTAAAATCCCAATCACATATCCCACAGATATAGAACAAACATTTCAAAAATTTATATGGAACCATAAAAGACCCTGAATAGCCACAGCAATTTTGAGAAAGAAGAACAAAGTAGGAGGAATCACAATACCTGATATCAAACTATATTACAAGGCCACTGTAATCAAAACAGCCTGGTACTGGCATAAGAACAGACACGTAGATCAATGAAACAGGATAGAGAGCCCAGAAATAAACCCAAGTCTCTATAGTCAATTAATATTTGACAAAGTGGGGGGGGCAGAAGCATAAAACAGAGTAAAAATAGTCTCTTCAATAAATGGTGTTGGGATATCTGGACAGCTACATGAAAAAAGATGACAGTCAACTACCACCTTACACCATACACAAAAATAAACCTAAGATGGATAAAAGACTTAAAGATAAGTCATGACACTATAAAAGTCTTAGAGGGAAACATACGCAGGGAAATCTCAGATATTCCATGTGGCAATATTTTCACCGATTTCTCCCCTAGAACAGGGGACATAAAGCAAAAAATAAACAAATGGGACTTCATCAAAATAAAAAGCTTCTGCACAGCTAAAGAAAACATCAGCAAAATGAAAAGGGAACCAACCAAATGGGAAAATATATTTGCAATAGATACCTTGGACAAGGGTTTGATGTCCAAAACATGTAAAGACCTCACACTTACTCCACTCCAGGAAGACAAACAATCCAATTAAAAAGTGGTCAAAGGACCTGAACAGACACTTCTCCAAGGAGGACATACAGAGGGCCCAGAGACATATGAAAGGATGCTCAGCATCACTAGCACTCAGAGAGATGCAAATTAAAACCACCATGAAATACCAGTTTACACCAGTCAGAATCGCCATAATAACCAAATCAACAAACAAGAGCTGGCAAGGTTGTGGAGTAAAGGGAACCCAAGTACATTGTTGGTGGGAATGCAGACTGGTGCAGCCACTGTCAAAACATTATGAAATATCCTCAGAAAACTAAAAATGGAACTGCCTTTTGATACAGCAGTTCCACTGCTGGGACTATACCCTAAAAATCCTGAAACACTAATTCAAAACAACCTATGTATCAGTATTTTTTAAAGTAATTTCCCATAGACATCATATATTTGGATCATTTTTTAATCTACACTGTTAATTATCAGCTTTTACTTGGTATATTTATATAACTTACATTTAATACAATTATTGATGTGTTAGGATTTGTATATGACATTTCATTATTTGTGTTGTTTTGTTTTTCTTTACTGCTTCCTGTATTCCTCTGAATTATTTGAAAGGATTTTACATTACATTTTGCTTTACCAGTAGGGTTTGAGTATATCATAGTATATTAATATCAATATTTTGCCACTTCTAGTTAAATGTAGGAAACTTACCCATTTTTCTCCTTTTTACTTTGTGTCCTTTGTGATTTAGTGTTTTTTACATATTTCCTCTATATAAATCTAGAACAACAGAAGACATTGTTGTCATTTTGCTTTTAACCCTCTAACATAATTTCTAAGACTAAAAAAGAAAACAATAGCCTATTGTATTTACTCATATATTTACCTCATCTGTTGTTTTTTATTCTGATGTTTCAAGTTCCCTTCAGTTATAATTTCCTTTACCTCAAAAAAAACTTGTTTAGCAACTTTTTTAAGAGAGGTCTGCTGATGACATATTATCTTAATTTTCATTTATCTGAGAATATCTTTATTTCACCTTTTTTTCCTACAGTCTGCTTTTCCCAGATTTAGAACAGTGTGTTTCCTGGATTGTCAACAGTGGGTTGACAGTTATGTTCTTTCAATACTGAAAAATAATTGTGCCACTTTTTTGTGATCTCTATGATTTCTGATGAGAAATCTGCTGTCATTCAAATTGCTTTACCCTTGTGGGTAATGCGTCATTTCTCTCTGGCTGCTTTCAAGATTCTTCTTTGTCTTCAGTTTTCAGATGGCTTATGTCTCCTGCCAAATTTGGGATGTTTTAACCATTATTCTTTGACCATTTTTTGCATTTCCCTTTTTTCTTCTCTCTTTCTGGGACTCTAATGACATAAACATTAGATATTTTCCTTATTGTGCCACAGGCCCCTGAGGCTCAGTTTATTTATTTTTAATTTTATTTTCTCCATTGTTTAGACTAGGCAATTTGTATAGAACTAGCTATAAATTCAATGAATCTTTCCTCTACCATGTCCATTTGCTATTGAGCCCATCTGATGAGCTTTTTAAAAAATAATTTTCAATTATTTTCTTTTAGTTCTTGAATTCCCACTCAGGTCTTTGTATCTTATATTTCTTGGGTGGTTCTGTTGATGAACAGACAGGCTCTGTTGATGTCTACCTATTAGGAGGCAGAGGGTTACTGCCTTATTACTGCCAGACTGGGATGGTAATTATGGCTCTGCTTATAAAGTCTTGTTGTTGTTTGTCATGCACACTCGGTTTAGGGAGGGCACCTGATTTTTGTGGTGTGTAAGTGGTGCAGGGCTCAAATGTCAGAAGAGCTTTGTTGTGCAAGGGTTTCCACTCTCCTAGTCCTTTGTATATAGAGAAAAGGCCTATCTTATTTTATTGTTTTCTTTTTATTTAACTATTCTGTGTGTGGTGTTTCTGGCTTGTGAGCTTCTATAGCACCCAGGTCAGAATATAGAGAAAGCAAAATGACTTTTGTTCAAATCCCAAGATTCCCAGGCAGACCAATCTTTTTTTCCCTCATTTTCAGTAACTTCTGATGTTTGCTTCGTGACTTCTCCAGCATTTTTAGGAGTAAGGTGAAATTTTTAGGAATAAGGTATTTACTCCATTTTACCTGGAATTTCCATTCCAGAAGTTCCATTTATTTTAATGAGGAAAATTATGGTGTGTGTGTCACCTCAACTTAAGATATGGTAGGAATATCCACAGAGAGACAATATATATTAATTAAACAATAAAATAAGTGTCTATAAATAATAAACAACTTGAAACTAAATAAATACAATTCATACATAAAATATCATGTCATGAAGGTTTAGTGTTTTTGTCACAAAAAGATTTGATCATAGTGGTGGATGACGATGGAGGAGGGGTACAAGGGATTCATTCCTTGGAAGCTGATTTTATTTTATTTTTTCTACCATTTTCATGATCAATTTTCAACTTATTTGGGCTCATGGTTATCTTGCATTCAAAGTGCTTTAAAAATGATGTTACAGCACAGAAAAACACCTCTAGGACAAAATAAAGACTAGGCAGAACAGTGATTTAGAAACAGGAAAGTATTACACATGAACAATAGAGAAAAGTTGTCAATAATGCATCATCTTCATCTTTTTTGCTAGATCTATATATGCAAGGCAAAACATTTTGGGTTCACCCAAACAAGGTATGCAATACAAATTTGTTTCATCTGATATACTCTGATGAAAAATCTGATGTGTCAATTAATTTTGTGAATGTGTTTTTCCCTGGAACTGTAATGTCAAAAATATCACTTCTTATAGTATATGCATTTAGTGTAGTTTTAGGTGATAAAATTATATCAATATAAAATAAAATAATAAAATAAAATAGGGGAATAATACAAAAGAAGTAGTTGCTCTAAAAGTGATATGTGTCTGAAACCTGTTATGACAAAAAGTCATCAACTGAACAGTCATTATGAGTAGTAGATTTATATATTGTAAGCTGGAATCATGCCAAACTGGCTGAAGATTTGTTGAAGAAGCAAGGGTACTTGATACAACTTCACCAGAAATTCCCTGAGGTTACCTCAGAATGAAAAGAAGAAGACAGGCTCAAGTTTGACCACATTCTCAAAGGAAGACAGTGATTCTCACTCAAATTCATTCCCTATCCCAACTCTAAGGGTGGTATTGTTCTTAGGGAGAGAGGGGACCTAAGTAAAAACCATTTTGTTAAGGTTTCTTAAAGGCTCGGTGCTATAAACACCCATCTCTCGGATCATAACAAAGATGGGAGCACTACATTCTTCTCTTCATCTTGGGCCCTGCCATATGTCTGGTGTCTCCACAAGGGGCCTGGCCATGATGCAAAAGCAGTAGTGGCACCTGGTAGGACATTCTGGTGCTTGATGAAGGAGGGAGAGCAGTATTTCTTAGCAAGTGTGGTACATGGCATTAATAACCACAATATTTCATCATTTCTTGTATTTACACCCTTTGCTATCAAGAGGCAGAGTGTACTTCCCCTTGATTTTGGGTTTAGCCATAGAATGAGAAGTGATGTTGTGCCAGCTCCAAGTCTACTCTCTCATCCTTGGCCATTGCCATGAGAAAAACATGCCTGGGATAACCATTGGTTTCACATGGAGCGTGGTTATGTCATTCCAGCTGGATTCCCCTAAGATCTCTGGCCAAGAAATGTGAGAATCACAGCCTAGACCAGCCAGTCTAGGTCTAGGTCTACAATCACAACCCCCATTTTCATGAAAAAATAATTATAGTTGCTTGCAATGGAACTTTATGAGTTAATATGCTATGTAGCAATATTGTAGAACTAGGTAGATGCAGTAAGAAGACTCTTAAATGAGCACATTAAGAATGTATACTGAAAGACCACTTGAGGAGGGGCCCTTTATCATTGATGGGACAAGAGTTAGTGGAATTTGATTTATTGCCCTGAAGGTGATTCTCATTAGTATATCCACTGTGCTATAAGCACTGGGGATACTATATCTATAGGAGTTAACAAAGAGTTTTAAAGCCTATGGCAGGTTATATATATATATATATGTGTGTGTGTGTGCGCGCGTGTGTATGTACGTATATATATGTATATATGTATGTATATGTATAAAATCAACAAAGTTAATATTTATTTAATTTTTAAGATTTTTATTGTATTTTTTCCATTACCATTTAGCCTCCTTATATGTAAGTTATATCTCATTTTGTGAAGTAAATAAAAAAGAAATTTAAAAATCCTGTAATAGTAAACCCAGAGTATCCTTTTAAACAAAAACCCAGCAAGAATGAAGGGACCCTGTGTGCATCTCAAATATGTCCAGCCCTGTCAATATGAGCCTTCCACTAGTCCTTGGTATCCTATTCCAGGAGCAGGAGGGCCATGTACAGTTCTACAGCATCCTCATTTGAGTGTGTGGCATTCCACAAAGGAAGAAAATGAAACTAACTAAGAAATCCATTGTCATCAGAGATAGTCCCATGTCTGCACAGCCAGTCAGCATGTAGGCTGAGATAGCCTGGCCTGCAAAGTGAGGAATCTGTGATGCAAATGAATAATCATTGGGCTCCTTCTGCAGAGGCACTGCTCAGCAGTCCACCTGAACAGCTGTGGCTTGCTCCCAACTAGGAAGCATTAGCAGCACGTTTGTGATTTCCTTGTGGTAATCATTCCCTAGCAGACCACAGGAAAAATGTAGAAAAATTTCCCCCTCCAGCCTCCATTCTCTTCTATTGTCCATGCATTCTCTTTCCTAAGCCTATTCATATCTCCCTTCTCCTCTTCTTTTTCCTCCAAGGGCCCAAACTGATGCCTACAACTGGCTTTTCAGTCTCAACACACTGTTTTTAAAGTTCAGTCCTGAAGCACAATGTGCCTGTGGTTAAATCTACTGGGAGTTCAACAACTACCCATAGCTAGGGCAGTTAGTGGAGTAGAGAGTTGACTGTGAAAAAGGGTGCTTTCTGTTTTCTTCTGCATAGAACTGTGCTCTGGAACTGGCAGACTGTAATTAACTGATCCGTTGCTTTCTATCAAATTGAAGCAGGAGGAAAAATCATCTCTGGATATAGCAGTGGAGAAATAGAAAGAATACTAGGACTCATCCAACACCTACTGTATTCGAATCTGCATTTTAACAAGATCCCTAGGTGAAGTTTGAGAAACACTGACTTCAGCAAATCACTGGGACTTATTTTTTCCATGTATGAGTTAATACACAGAGAACTTAGAACGTTGTCTAGCACAGAGCAAGTGCTATCTAAGTGGTTCTAATACCAGTAATGATTTGTATATTATTCTTTTCAAATTTTGTTAGATTAAAATAGAACAAATTGATTTGAGGGGAGAAGGCATATATTTTATGAATTTCAACACATATTTTAGTTCATGAAATTACCACCAATATCAGGATACAGAACATTTCCATTACCCCTGCCCCCCAAAAAAAATCCTGTCACAAAATCCCTTTATAGCTGCTCCATGACCCTACCTCTAACTGCTGGCAACCACTGATTTATTTTCATCATTATAGTTTTGTCTTAGAAAATGTCATATAAATGAAATAATGTGGTATTTTATCCTTTGAGACAGGATTCTTTTACTCACCCTTTGAGAGTCATACAAGTTTTTGCTTTTATCAATAGCACACTCCTTATTATGGCTGAATAATAATACATTGTATAAATGTAATACTGTTTATCCATTTACCTGTTTTTTCAGCATTATTGAGGTATACTGACAAATAAAATTGTAATATATTTAAAGTGTACAATGGAACAATTTGCTGTATGTACACATTATAAAAGGATTCCTATAATCAAGTTAATTAATACACTCATCACCTCACATACTTATCTTTTCTTTTTGTTTCTTTTCTTTTTGGTGAGAACACTTAGTTCTACTTTCTTATCAAATTTCAATTACACAGTACAGTATTATTAACTGTAGTCACCATGTTATACATTAGATCCTCAGATCTTATTTATCTTATTACTGAAACTATATACCCTTTTACCAACCTTTCCCTATTTTCCCCACCCCCTAACCTCTGGCATTCACTATTTATTCTACCTTTTGTTTATAAGGGTTTGATCTTTTTTGAAGATTCTGCATATAAGTGAAATCATACAGTATTTGTCTTTCTTGATCTAGCTTGTTTTACTTAACATAATGCCCTCCAGACTCTCCCATGTTGTTACAAATGGCAGAATTCCCTTCTTTTTAAAACTGAATAATATTCTATTGTATATATGTGTATATATATGCCACATTTTGTATGTATATATGTGATATATATAAAATCACATTTGCTTTATCCATTCATCCATTCATGGATACTTAGGTTGTTTACATACCTTGGCTATTGTGCTATAATGTATATATTGGTCTGCTTGATGGTGTCCCATAATATCCTTAGGCTATCTTCACTCTTTCATTCTTTTTTCCTTTTTGTTCCTTGGATTGGATAAATTCTACTGCTCTATCTTCAAGTTCACTGATTTTTTCTTCTGTTGACTCAAGTCTTCTGTTGAACCTGTCTGTTACATTTCCATTTCAGTTATTATATTCTTCAGCTCTATATTTTCTTTTTGGCACTTTCTTATATTTCCTATGTTGAAATTCCCATTTTGTTCATGCATTGTTCCCCTGCCCTAGTGATTATCTTTATGACCATTATTTTGAACTCTTTATTGGGTAAATTACTTATCTCCATTTAATTAAGATAAATTGTGGGAGATTTATATTATTATTTTGTTTGGAATATATCCCCTTGTGTCTTCAATTTTTTTCACTCTTTACATTGGCTTCTGTGTATTATATAAAATAGCCACAGCTCTCAGTCTTGACAGTCTGGTCTCATGTGGGAGAAGAACCTCATCAATCTGTCTGGCTTATGCTCTTATTTGTCTCTCAAACTTTTGTGATTGTCCAAGCTTCCATGTTTGTTCTTAGTGGTTTCCAGTAGTTGAAGATGTGCCAAGATATATCAGTGTTCCAAAGGGAAGGATCACAATCAATACCTAGATGTGTGATAATTAGAAGCTGTACCATTAGGCAGCAGTTAGGAGGTAGGATCATTTGCTTGGTCCACCTGAGCTGAGCCTGGGTATATAGATACAGGGGTTGTTCCTGAGCTTGTTTAAAAACTTTTTCTTTGTTTAGTGTAGTTCTATGGGACTCATGAATGAAAGCCCCAGTGGCTTTCAGAGCTATGTGATTTGGGGGCCCTCCCTTGGGTGGAAGCCATGAAATCTGGGGGTACAGGAAGTATGGAAAGCTCCTTCCAGAGAAATACTGTCAACTTGATCTTATTGTTAAAGTGAGCTACAGGGAGAATGTGAAGGTTCTTCAGGCCTTTGGGGAGGATTGCAGTTAGCAGTACTGTATTCAATTTTGTAATATTTTGTTGAGGATCTTTGTGTCTTTGTTCATAAAAAGATATTGGACTGTAGTTTTCTATTCTTATACTGCCTTTGTCTGTTTTTGGTATCAGGTAATTCTCACTTCACAAAATAAATTCAGAAGTGTTTTATACTCCTTTGTATTCTAGAAAATTACAGAGAATGGGTGTTATTTCTTATGTAAGTGTTTGGTAGAATTGTCCAGTGAAACCATCTGGGCCTGAAAATTCTTCTTTTGAAAAAATTTTAACTAAAATTTAATTTCTTTAATTATTACAAGATCATACAAGTTATTTATTTCAACTTAGGTGAATTTTGGTCACTTGTGGGTGACCAAAGGAATTGTTTCATTTCATATACATTGTCAAATCCATTTGGGTAGAGCTGTTCACATTATCTGCATATTATCCTTTTAATAACTATGGGGTTTGTAGTAATAACCCTTAATTTATTCCTGACATCATTAATTTGGATTTTTTTCTTCTCTATCAATATTTGTAGAGGTTTATCAACTTTATAAATCTTTTCAAACAACAGCTTTTTTTAATTGGTTTTCTCTATTGTTTTTCTGTTCTTAGTTTCATTATTTTGACTCATTATTTTCTTCTTGCCTTATTTTGTTCTTCTGTTTCTAGGATCTTAAGGTTTAAGCTTAGATTATTAACGTACAGTTTTCTTTTTATTGAATATAAGCATTTAATGCTAAACATTTATCTCTGAGCACTGTTTTAGTTGCATCCCACCAGTTTTGAATACTAGATTTCCACTTAAATGAAGTTTAAAAGATTTTCTGGTGTTCCAGCCAAGATAGAGGTATAGGTAGAAATGCTTCGTTTCCTCACACAACCAAAAGAAGGATATCAACAAAATTTAAAAACAAGAAACAACCAGAACTGCCAGAAAATCAAACTGCAAGGAACTCCGACAACCAAAGAGTTAAAGAAACATTTATCCATACTGGTAGGAGGGACAGAGATAGGAAGCTGGGTGGAGAGGATGCACAGCAAGGTGGTACACCAGGCAGTCCCACATTCATGTGCAGATAAGCCTGGAAAAACAACTGGGGAGCAAGTCAGACTGCAAACCCAGGGTTTCAGCATGGGAAACTAAAGACTCAAAATATCTGACTGTACAATCCTGTGGCGGTTGCGAAGGTGGGAGAAACTCCCAGTCTCACAGGAGAGTCTGCTGGAGTGGCCCACAGCATTCTAGAATGTACGCAAACTCACCCACCTGAGAATCAGCACCTAAAAGGGCACAATCTGCTTGTGAGAAGTGAGAGCGGTGATGGAAAGTGGGGTGAGGGCTGAGCAAGGAGTATTGTTCCCTCTCTGAACCTTACCCCACAGACAGTGCCACAAAGCAGGAAAGACAGTTGCCCCTCCCTAACAATTACCTAAGGCTCCGCCACTTACAATGTAACAGGTGCACCGAGACAAAGAAATATGGCCCGAATGAAAGAACAGGTGAAAATTCCAGAAAAAGAACTAAGCAATGAGGAGATAGACAACCTATCTGATGCAGACTTCAAAACACTGGTAATCAGAATGCTAACAGAAATGATTGAGCTCAGTCATAAAATGAAAGAAGAAATGAAGGCTACCCAAAGTGAAATAAAGCAAAATGTACAGGTAACCAACAGTGAAGGGAAGGAAACTGGGACTCAAATCAACAATTTGGTACAAAAGGAAGAAATAAACATCCAACTAGAACAGAATGAAGAAACAAGAATTCAAAATATATAAAGAACTTACATGACTCCACTCGAAGAAGACAAGAAAACCAATTAAAAAATGCGCAAAGGACTTGAATAGGCATTTCTCTAAGGAGGACATGCAGAGGATCCAGAAACACATGAAAAGATGCTCAATATCACTAGCTATCAGAGAGGTGCAAATTAAAACCACAATGAGATACCACTTCACACCAGTCAGAATGGCCATAATAAATAAAACAACAGACAACAAGTGT
>CM052552.1:49010019-49038515 GCA_028533065.1 Trachops cirrhosus
GATAGGTTGGCTATCTCGTGGTCGCTTAAAAGGATGGGTTCTGGGGCTTTCCATTCTTCTTCTGTTTGAGCCATCTTTTTGCTGTTTTTTGTTTTGTTTTGTTTTGTTTTTTGGTCTTGTCGAGCTCCTGTAGTGAGGGGCGGGGCCTTAGGAGTTCACCAGGGCGGGGCACCCCAGTCGCAGGGTTGTGACGTTGTATGTGTGGGCGGGGTCCGAGAAGGAACAATGGTGCCTGCTCCGCCCTCTGCAGGACCCCAGACCCTTCTGCCACTTTCTGCAAGCCGACCGGGCTCCTCTGGCACCAATTCCGGTATGGGTGGGCCCGTGCACTCTGTGGGACCTTCCTTTTCAGTCAGTGACCGAAAGCTCTATTTCCTGGTGCTGGGACCCTGAGTTGCGTGCAGTGCCTTGCTTCACAATGGCCGCCTCGCTGGGTCTGCCGGTCGCCACCCCCTGGCCGGGGCCCACCAGCCACTGCTGCTTGTGTGCCCAGGGTCTGCCGGCTGCGGACTTGCGTGCCGCCCCGGGTGCTCAGCTCTCTGCTCCGCGTCCCTCACCCGGCCCGACTCCGCCCCTCCTACCGGTCTGGTTGAAAGTGTCTATTTTTAAATCCTTGGTTGTCCGACTTCCATAAACTTCAATTTTCTGTCAGTTCTGGTTGTTATTTTGTTTCTATATCTTTGTTGTCCCTATCTTCGTTGTGCGAGGAGGCACAGTGTGTCTACCTATGCCTCCATCTTGGCCAGAAGTCCTGGTTAGAGTATTGAACAAAAGATCACGGGTTCAGTTCTTGGTCAGGGCATATACCCAGGTTGTGGGTTTGATTCCTGGTCGGGGAGCATACAAGGAGGCAACTGAATGATGTTTCTCTCTCATGTCAATGTTTCTTTCTCTCTGTCTCTGTTTCTCTTTCCCTTCTTCTCTTTCAAAAAGCAATGAAAAAAGTGTCCTTGGGTAAGGGTAAAAAAGAAAGAAAGAAGGTATTATTGCCATCTCTGTTTCACAGATTGGGAAACTGAGGTCCAGAAGTGTTAAGCAACTTACCCAAGGATTCACAACTATATATGGTTGAGTAAGTAGTGGGCCAAAATTTGAACACAAGAAGTTCTGTTACTCATTACATAATTCTGCATCTATAATGTGACCTCATCATATGAGCCATTTTTCTTTGTTTTCACCCCACTTTGCACACACTTCATTAAAGCAATTGTTTTACAATAATTATTTTTTTAAAATTAATTTATTTATTTTTAGAGAGGGGAAGGGAGGGAGAAGGAGAGAAAGAGAAACATCAGTGTGTGGTTGCCTCTCATGTGGTCCCCACTGGGGACCTGGCCCGCAACCCAGGCATGTGCCCTGACTGGGAATCGAACTTGCGATGCTTTGGTTCGCCGCCCGCGCTCAATCCACTGAGCTACACCAGCCAGGGCTACAATAATTATTTAAATAAACAATAAATAATACTTTTATGTCACTATTTTAGAGCAATGATTCTCTTTTTTTAAATTTGAATCACTGACAAGCACTAAGTGTGTGGGCTCCCTAAGACTTCCATAAGAAATTACTACAAACTAGGTGGATTAAAATAACAGAAATTTATTCTCTTACAGTTTTGGAGCCCAAATGTCTGACATCAAGGCACCAGCAGGTCTGCACTTCCTCTGGAGGCTCTAGGGAATAATTCTTCCTTGCCTCTTCCAGTATTTGATGGCTGTCATCATTTTTTTATGGTTATATCACTTTAATGTCTTTTTTCTATCTGCATATGGCATACTCTTCTTTGTGTCTGTGTCTTCTCCTCTTATATTTGTGTCTCTAATCTGTGTGTTTCTTACAGGGACACTCATCATTTGGATTTAGGGCAATCCTGTTAATCCAGGTGGTCTCATCTTTAGATCCTTACCATAGTTATGTCTGAAAAGACTCTTGTCCCAAATAAGTCATATTCACAGCTTCCAGGATATAAACATATCATTTGGAAGCCAACATTTAACCCACATTACCTAGCATAAACCATATTATGTACTCAGTAAATACTGTATTAATCAAACATTTTCTCCATTGCAAATAAAATAAATTCAAGTCAGACTAGCTTAAGCAAAAGGGGATTTTATCTGATCACATAACTGGCAAGTTAGAGGTTACTTCTGGCATCAGACATAAGTTAGATCTAGGGACTGAACAGTATCTTCCAGTCTCTCCACCTTTCAAATTTTCTTCCTTGTGGGTGCTACTTTGTTTTCAAGAAGCTTCACCATCAAAAAGATAAGGGACCCTCATTCTGCCAGCATCCATATAGCAAATCTCAGTGAAGACTTTGATTATTACTATTTAAGTCACATACTCCTTTTTAAATGAATCACTGTAAGCATAAGAATGAAAGTATTTGACTGGCCAATTCTTTCATGACCCCTCTGTGACTGGGGTATATGGTGGTGGAGGTGGGTAGGGAGCATTCTGATTAATATTTTAACAGAACCACATAGAATTGTTGTGGGCCAGTTCTCCAAATGAGGGGTCACTGAGAAGGCCAATAATATATGGCCCCTATAACTTCCAAAGCTGTGGCATTTGGAAGCACAAGTGCCTTGCTGATGGATGGCTTAATAGGTCTTTCTTATATGTCTCTTCTATGATCATTGCATATACTTAATTAACTCAACCCAACAAACTTTATCCTACTCATCTCTGAGGCTTGTGATCTTTAGACTCTATCTAGAAGTTAAGCATTTACAATGTAGATGCACGTGGCACAGTTTCTTTTCTCTTTACCGGTTTGGGTTTGTAGTGCCTCAGAGACCCTTGACTGCTCCCAAGATGATTTACTGCGGGTAGGAGTGGCAATATCTAGACTCTGGCTTTGTGGGGTGAATAGCTCCAAAAGTCTAATCAAGATTCCAGCCCAAGACTTCCCTGTTTCCCAAAACCCTATTCCTTGCATTCCAAAATTTCAAAATACTCTCACAAAGGCACTCCCTTTCTGTAGCCCCAAAATCAATACTATGTAGGCCATCCTGGCACCTACCTACAGAGATTTATTAAGGTTTGGACCAGAAAAATCTCATGATAACATGGTCTCACCTCCCTTATGACCCAATGTTGAGGTATCTGCGGGATCATTCTAATGTACAGAATGCTGGACACCCAGAAGATCTTCTGCCCTTTTCTCTGACAGTATTCCTCACCTACATTTAGTGTCTTCCCCCAGTTCTTATATTAAGCTTCTTTACTTCTTTCAGTTTGAAGCCTCCCGAAGAAGCTTATTTTCTGAGATGACTTTTATCCAAGTTACCTTCATTGTTTGGCTCCTCTGTGGTGGTATTTTATCTTCTTGTTCTCATACCCCTTGGCTGACTTACATCCTGTAGTAGATTTCAGGCCCTGTCACACATCCTATTTGTCATATGGGGTAGACAGCTCTGTGATCTTAGGCTCATGTATCTCACAATCAGTGAGCACCATACCTTTGCTCTCTGCCCAAGGGACTTATGAGACTCAGGACACTGAATGCATAGTTCAGAAGTTCAGGAATGTTGATACACACAGGGGAAGCCCTTAGCCAATGGGGGATGGGAATGGTGAATTAATGTTCCTGCCTCCCATCTTTTAGATGAACATTATCGAGAGGTATTCTTTATGCTTTTCAGGCAGTTCTGGCCAAACTGGGCCCTGAAAATGAACCTTTATATTTGCTTTCCCTCCATCCCTGTCTCATATTTCCTCACTCTTTCTCTTTGGAATCACTTCCTAAACAAACCACCTGTTCTCAAATATTTGTTTCCAGGCTCTATGTTGGGTAACCCAAGTAAGACACAGTCTCACTTGCCAATCAAGGAGAGTATGATCCCAGTGGATGTCTAGCCTTCACTGTTTCTCTCTCTTCACAAAGCCCAGTGACAGCATCCCAGGAATTGGTTATAGTTGTGCATGGCAGAATAGTGAAGTTTTCTGAGGGAAGATAAAAGGGAGGCCAGGTGTAAGTGAAGAGACAGTGTGAAATGGTGGAAAGAGTCTGGGTTATATTCTGCCAAAGCTCTTACTAATTGTATCATATAAGTTTATCCAATAGATCTCAAGTTCTAGCTCTGTGATTTCTTAGCAGTGTCACTTAGGTTAATCTGAATTTACCCTCTCACCTTTCCAGGGGTTATACTCTGACCTGGTGAAATACATTAACCTCATCTGTGACTTACCAAACTCTGTTTATAAGCCACAAACCAAGTGCCTTGGTCTTCATGATTGTTGATGCTACCAGTAGTGATAGAGGTTTCTCTATTATTAGATTTTCTTACAGCTAACTTTCTTTTTAAAAACCTAGAACACCCCTTAAAATTGACTGTTTCCTGGGTCTCCCAACCAGGGTCTCCCAACCAAGCTCATGTCCCCAGATCTCTTTCTTCTTCTAGAGGTATTCTATTGCACACCAAGTAAGTGGAAATCAATGTTACCTGATTGTTTGGTTGTCCCTGTCCTGAGGCAAATACTCCTACTGGTCATGACTGAACTGATAACAGGAGCATCGCCAGCAAAGTCCTTATTGTAAGGCCTTCACTGCACTCTTGCTGTATTTACACAAGTTGCCCAGTCTGACACACCCCCCCATTATCTACGAAACAAGCCCTAGAAATATTGGCTGAGCCCAACATTCGTGAATGATTCCTGATATATTTCATCTCCTGGGCTCAGAGGACAAACTCTTTTCCTTTGTGTTCCATCTTGACATTATTCTGCCTTTTTGTTCCCATTTTAGGGCAGTGTGAGGAGAGCTGTGCATTAGCTTTTGTGGACTTTAATGAAGCAGGATTTGACAGCATTTCATATCAGGTATCATCTTTTGTGTGTATAGGGAGAATGGCTGAGAAATGTTCCTTTAACTGGTGCCAGAAGAAAAGGCGGAGAAAGACAAGAAAAAAAATCTGATAACTACTTTTTTTTCATTAAAGTCCCGGTCCCTTTCTAAAACATGCTATTCATCTATATTTCAAATCAGTTGGGAATCATATCTTTCCACAACAGCATTCCCTTACTTCCTGGAAACATATATCACAGGATGTATAATAAATGTTTATGTTAGCCATAAAGAGGAAAGTAACATTTCATAAAATTTACCATAGACCCCAAGGTGAATTTAATATAGGAGCCTGAGTGACGAATCCCAAAGCAAGTGAATTTGGGCTTAAAGCCCACCCTGAACTGACTTCATTATGCGTGGTTGATGTTCAGGAAAAAAAATTCAACAACAAAACTTCTTGAGGTCCCTGCATGAATGCACTGCAATGAGGTTCTCACATTAACCCTGCACTTTCCTGTGTCTTTCAGATGCCCCACATGAAGAATTGTTACTGAGAAGTTGGTGGCTGGCTCCTCCCTGTGTCTTTGAAGAACAGAACAAGAAGAAACAGCTGAAAATAGCTACAAAATGAAGAAAACTAACATGGACAATTTCAATTACACAGAATGAACTGCTTCTTCCAGGCACAAAGATGCTATCATGAGTCAGCATTGGCTCAACACGGGGGGAGGCATTACCACCGAAATCAGGACTGCTGTGGACTATAGCTTGCCTTCATGGAAGGCCATTAAAAATAGCACAGAGTTTATTCTCTTCAGGACAGTGATGCCCAGTCCAACCAAGAGCATGCAGGGGCATGCAGGATTTGGTTGAATGTGGAAGGTTCAGAGGTTCATGTTTATTGGTGAATTAGTATACTTGGGATAGGGCTCAAGTGCTTTTCTAAAAATTTTAGGAGGAGCTACACTGAGGAAACTGGAATCAGGAAGCTATTTTCCTACACTTGTTCTGCTGGTGTTGTTTAATGAATGGGCAGGAGAAAAGAATGCCATGAATAAGATCTGATATGAGTGATTTACATATGGTCTGAAACTTCAAATATATATCTCCTGAAACAGAATGTCTCTGATACGAGGGAACAGTGACAGCACCCTAAGTACAGCCCTGTAATGGGTCAGGCTGTCTGTGCCATTGTGATTTGGCCATATGAGTAAAATCCACAGAACTAGGCAGATCCTGATCAAAAGTTGACACACTCTGAAATTCATTCCTTCCCACTCTTTATTCCTGGTCCCAGGAAATACACCCTCTCCATTTCAATAATGGGCAAAACAAGAGCAACTGGAAATAGCATGTATCTGGAGGGAATAAAATGATAGCCCATCCACTAAGACCTACACACTGAAAATGTTCTCCCTCACAGCTGAATAGGCAGTGGGACTAGGATGAGGCCAGCACAACATTTAAGGAAGCACTTACTCTCAAGTGTTGATTCTGTATTTATAGTACTCTGAGAGTGAATGTCTCTTTAAATTTTGACCCCTAGGCATCTTGCATACTTTGATTTGCCTAGCTAGGGAGGGATCACCACCCTGGGCCTTAAGAGATGTGGGAGCAACTGCCCTTCCTTCCTGTGGGTTTTCAGTGGCTGAACCAGCCCAGAAAGGGCTCAACTAACCTCAGGAAACAAACTTGGGTTGTTCCAGATTTGGGGGGTCACAGCTCTGGCAAGCTGCAAAAGGACAATTTTTTTTTTTATTTACAGCTATACTTAACTAGGAGGTATCAAAACTCAAAGCTGTGTGATGAAAGAACTGAAGATTCCAGCCCCTCACTAGACTTAACTGAAATCACTTTCTGAACCATGAGAAATGGGCTTTGTTTTAACCAACTGTATACATAGTTTTGGAGTCTCCCATTCTATCCCAAGGGCTAGTTTGGGATCCTTAATTAGCATAACCACCAAGGAGTTCCCCTTCTAACACTTAACTCAGGGAACAACTCACTGGCCTGTGTTGCCTTGCCTGGCAAGCTAATAGACTCAGCTTTGCCAATATATATTTTTAACCTTGGGTGGTCTTTGTTTTACTCTTTGATTATGTCAGGATCCAGGAATGTGCTTTCTCTTCCCAGTGAGAAAAGAAAGTACTATCCACTGTTCATGTGTGCTCAGGGAAGTAAAAAAGCCTCATTCTCTGTCTACTGTCTTGACTGGGGTGACTGAGTGCTGTTAAGGAGCCTGTAAGGTCCAGGCTTGGCAATCCAATGACCATCTAATTAAGTAGCGGCAATTGTTGGAGCTGCTTCCTGCTCCCTTAGCCATCCTTTACTGTGTCTTCCTCTGCCCTGTGCCTCTAAGAATTGGAGAGCCCTGCAGGGTTGCCTCAGTCCAGTGCTGTGCAATCAAGATGGACAGGGCTGCTCTGGCCCTCCTGGCTACAGGCACTAGCGTGGAGCAAAGAGCTATACACACTTAATAGTCCTAATTTATCCACTAAAATAAAGGGGTGATGAAACCCAACCAGTGGGTCTAAAATCAGAAATCTGAGGGTTTGTGTGGTCAGGAATTGGTACTATTACTATTCTCCATGATGCTTGTTCTTTACATCTAAGTTTGAGGACCACTAGGCTGAAGTAACCTCATATCTCCAGGATCTCCCAAACAGACCCTATCATGAAAGGTATGCTGAATTCTTGTTAAAATTTCATACTTTTAAAAAATTCAAACAAGTGCTGTTTGTTTTGAGGACACTGTATAGATCATTTGAATCCATAGAGCAGAGATGGAAATGTCTCCTGG
This sequence comes from Trachops cirrhosus, assembly GCA_028533065.1. Classification (NCBI taxonomy): domain Eukaryota; kingdom Metazoa; phylum Chordata; class Mammalia; order Chiroptera; family Phyllostomidae; genus Trachops; species Trachops cirrhosus. The sequence goes on from CM052552.1 coordinate 49,017,612, forward strand.
TAGGCAGATCCTGGGATTGAAAAAACAAGAAAAAGATCTCCATGCCCCACTGGTGCTAGGTGTGGGAGCTGAGAACAATGGCACAAGGAAGAGGCTACACATTCAGAGGTAGGGTGCACAGGCTCTAGAGCCAAATTCTGTGTTTGATTCTTTCCTTTCCCTCTTATTAGCTGTGCTACTTTGGGCAAGTTGCTTAGCCTCTCTGTGCCCCCTTAACTTCATCTGTAAAATAGGTTGGTGACAGCACCTACCTCATAAGGTTGTTAGGAAGATTCAATGAGACAATACATGTCCAGTGCTTAGAACAATGCTTGGACCTTAGGAAGAGCTGTGAAAATGTTAGCTCTTACCCCCAGAGGGAGGCCACTAACATCCTGCCATGGTTGATGCTGGGGCAGTTACTCTAGGAGAAAGCCACTGACCACACAGCAGATGAGAAGCCAGGCAATAGGAAACAGCCCCTGCCACTGGGCAAATATTCATTCACACTGTGCCCACAGCTCAGACAGCCTCAGAGGACCAAGGCAGAAAACAAGCTTTCTCAGCAGGAGCCAAACAGATAGATTATTTCTTAGCAGTGGGAAGTGCCCCTGCAGGGAAGAGAACTGGGCATTGTCCTACCCTCTCCCCCCAGGCTTGAGCCTCCTTCCCAAGACCTGATGTCTCAATCCTTCCAACTCACTCCTTGCTTCCAGAGCTACTGCCTCCACCGCCACCATCAGGCTGACGAACCTCCTGTGTTTGGCTGGGAGAACTGCCAGGAAGAATCCGCACAGCAGTAAGCTTCAATAATGCTAAACAATGGATTAATTACACTCGTCGCCTGTTTAGCTGGAGCTCCCGGGGTCGCCTGTACGTGTGGTCACAGCAGACCACAACAGGTGTGAGACACTGGTGAACACATCAACTGCATTTGGTGCCACCCTCTGCTCCTCTCTCCCCTCCCCTTTTTCATGCCATTTCCTGATCTCTATTCAAATCCTCAGGCCTCCTCCCCCCACCCCAGAGACAGGAAGAGCTTTTGTCTTCTCTCTTCCTACCCTACTTTTTAAGTGTTTTCATGCTGGGAGTGATGCTTGTTTTCAAAGCCCCTTGGAACCATAAATGGAGAGCTTTGGGGGACAAGGTGAGACTTCTTTCCAGGAGGGCATCTGGCATGGGGTGACCTGCTGTACTGGCACTGCTCTGAGCCCACCTGGCCAGGCAAGGAAGAGGCAGCAGCTGCTTTATGCTCCTATGAACGCCAGCTTTCCCGAAAGGAGGTCAGCCTCAGAGACCAAACTGCTAATTAGGTCACATTCTGCCTCCTGCTGCCACTTTAATTTCCACCCCAGAAAACCTTCAGCTGTGAGTCCAAGACCATCAGCCCCTTTTACCCAAATGCAAATATCCCCAAGGCCTCTGGCTGGCCATCTTTCTGCTGGTGCGAGCAGCAGCAGCAGCAGCAGCAGCAGAATTCTGCAAAGAATAGGAACTTCCAAAGGAGAGGGCCACCTTAGAAAAAAAATGGCTTAGATAATTCCCAGTCTGCCAGTGTCTGGGTGTGTTTTTAAGAAGACAGGCAGCTCAGTGAGGACTATGGAAGCTGGGTGGTGCGAATGAGTGCTGAATTGTAAGTCAGGGACCTTGGGCTTATTTTTGATTTGATACTAACAAACTAGCTGGGTGACCTTGGGCAAGTCCCTTCTGTTCCCTGAGCCTGTTTCCTCATCAACAAGATGAGTAGGTTGAATTACCCTCTCCAGTTCTGAGCCTCTGTGATTGTGATAATTCATATCTTATTTTAAATGATTGAAGAAGTCATTTTTATCTGAGTGTCCCTTGCAGCAAACATATTTTGCCTTTTTTTTCCCCTAGAACCTGAAGCCCCCAGGTTAGGTTGCCATCACCAAGCCTTGTTTGCCAAGTAGGAGAGCTGAAACAGAGATGTATCTTTTGGCCAAGGTGTTTCTGGGGGCACGGTACAACTCAGGTCCTTGGTAATTCTGTGTGAGACACTGAGAGTGGAACTCAACAGCAAGGAAGTCTCCCAGGATCCATATTCCCCTTCCTAGACCTTCCTCGTATCCTCTTCTCTTCCTAGATTTGCTCATTTCAACCTCAAATCCACTTCCATAACCTGAATCCAGTCCTTATCTAAAAAGGCTCTGGTATGAGTCATTTACCCCTTGGTGTCCATTAAAAACACTTTGTTGCTTTTCTCAGGCAGGTTTGCATTTTCAGCCTCATATGGTGGGGGTTTTGATGTCCAGCCCCCAGCTACCAGAACTGTCAGCTGCTGAGTTCCCCTCTGGGAACTGCTCCCAGCTGATGGGAACCTCTTTTTCCATGGTTACACCCACTTCCAGTGTGGGGAGTGGAGGCACTACGAAAGGTCCAGACACTTTTTACTCAGTTTGGGACAATTCTACAAGGTCATCCCAGCTCCGAAGCTCCTGAGGGATCAGCTGAGTACTCTCATTACATAGTCTCACTACATCACATTACATAGTCTCACTCTGCCACATCCTGTTTCTCTCCCTCCCTAACAGGTGTTGTTCCTGAGGGCACTATAGTAAACTTCTTGCACACCAGTCTCTGACTCAGTGTATTTCTTGGGAAACCCAACCTAAGACACCTATTTTCTTTGGGGCAGGGTCAAGAAAAGCTGCATCCCTAGGTCAATGAACTGTGACTTAGTGGGTGTGGGTATGTTTAGGAATAGCTTCTTCTTTAACATCCCATAGCTTAGTAGTTAACTTTTGGCAAAGCAAAATGGCAATCTTTTGAGCCCAGTTTTATATCTTCACAATAGAGTGGAGAGGGTGGAAAGCCCAGCACATGAGTTTCTTTCCTGACAGCACACACAGGTTTGTGAAACTCACAAAGGCAGCAACACCTAGATAGACTCCTTGAAGTACAAACTCGGAAAGCTCTGGACCCAGTCCAGGGGCGTGCACCCCCTCTCCTCTTGCATGGCTTCCTCCTTGCTGAGTGTTTCAGAGAGGCCCTTGCATCACACTTTGACCCAGTAACATTGCATCAAGACCTGTTGTTACCTAACTAGTAGAATCAGCAGCCTGAAAGGAGCTTGTGGAATCTTTCCTATGAATAATGCCGACAGAATGCATGACAGTCTCCTAGAATAAAAATGGGGCTCTGTCACTAATTCGTCACTACCACTTCTGGCTTATAGCTGATAGCAAAAGGGGCTATACCTGGGATATTCTGTCAGGAAATTCTCTGGCCCTCTAGTCTGTACCAGCCTGCATGCCACCAGCTGAGATCTGAGAGATGAGTAAAATCTGGCCCTGGCCAAACTCCTAAAGTCAGAAATGTAAAGAAATATTTACAGGTTGCTTTGACAAATGTCATATTATGGTTGTGTGACTTGTTGGCTAAGGGACTTGACAGAGGAGGGAGTTTCCAGGCTCCATAGACAGGAGTTTGATATAAGGGGAAAGGGTTTTCAAGAATATGTATAAAGGACACATGGACAAAACCAAAGGGGGGTAGGATTGAGGGTGGGAGGTGGGGATGCCTGGGGTAGGGGGTAGTGATGGGGGAAAATGGAGACAACTATATTTGAACAATTAAAAACAAGAAACAAAAAGAAAAAAAGAAAAGAAAATAGGTGCCATTTTCTCACCTTGTTCATGGGCTAAAGATTACTGAGCCAAATAGTACTGTTTCTCCTCAATGCACACTCACTTATAATATGCTAGATGATGTGAGTAGATGTATAGTCCACCATACTGCAGGGGTCATCTTTCCAGATCAATGTAGTGTACAGGTATGCCTGGAGTTTTTACTGGGTTTTCTTTCCTCCCTATACTAATGCCAGACAGAGCTCAGAAAGAATGACCACCAAGAGAAATGACTGCTGCTGCCCGCATTCTAAGGATCTCCATGTGAACCCACATGGCTCTAAGTCCTAAACCAGTCCCAAGTCTGCTGGGAAATAGCTTCTCTGGCTTGTTCATTCTGTGCTTCTATGTGCCAGACATTCTTCTCAAGTACAGGGACAATTGTAAATAAGATATCTTCAAAACTTAGGGCTGGAGTGGAACACAGGCAAACAAATGGGCGGTGGCAGTATAGTGAGACCAGGGCACCTACTCCAGTCTTGGGCTGAGGGTGGCGAGATCAGTAAATGGGGCCCAGAAGAGAGGCCTTTTACGCTAAGACTTGAAGGCTGAGGGGTGAGCCAGCAAAGCAGAATGGTGGTGAGGTAGAGAAGATACAAGTGTAACCCAGAGAGGAAGTAGCACAATGAATGATTTCAGACCTGGAAGTAAAAGAGGACATCAGCAGAACTGGAGCTGAGAGAATGAGACGGGGAATGGGGAGAGGTCATGGATATGGAGACATTTTCTAGATACACTTGGTGAGTGATTACAAATAAGGAAGGAGGAAGAGGATGCAGGTAAGGACAGTGTGCAGGTGTAAGGATTGAGGGATGGGAGGATGGTAGAACAATTCACTGTTATCAGGGACAAAGGCTGGGAGCAGGTATCCATGAGTAGGGGCTGATCATGTTGAAAACATGCTGCAGTTGAAAGGGCAATCGGACTCCAGGTGGACAGAGGGTCTGAGATTCAGGAAAGAGGTCTGGGCTGGAGGTGCAGATTGAGGCTCATGAGAAGATAGACAGATAGTGGTTGAAATCCTGGGAATCAATGACCACCTAAGAGAAGGAAAGACAACCCTGGACAGAACCCTGAGCAACCCTTAAGAAATGGTCAGAAGGGAAGGAGCCTGCTAGCAGCCAGCAAGGTCCCAGTGGTTTGGAGGCCACAAATGCCAAAAGGAACACAATTATCAAAGTGAAGTGTGATCATCAGGGTCAAATGCTGCTGAGAAGTCAGATAGGCTGAGAAATGGAGAGTGACCACAATAGGAGCAGTGTTAACAGCATATGGCTGACCTCAAAGGTGGAGAAGGGAGAAAGTCTTGAAGAGAAGTAGGGGCCCATCAAGGCCATCAAGCCAGTCACAGAGATCCTGGCCAGAACACAGAGGGCACCTTGGCCTGCAGCAATGCACATTTGAAGCTTTAGATTGGGAAGCAGTTTTTCTTAACACTGAACTCAACTGTGGCTCAAGAGACAACTCTCACCTCATGTTTCCACAGGTGTTCCTTGGCACCTTGGGACCCACGTGTGTGTAAGCATCTATGATTACTCTAGGCAGAGGTGTCAACCTCATTTTCACTGGGGGCTACATCAGCCTCGAGGTTGCCTTCAAAGGGCCGCATGTAATTTTGGGACTGTGTAAATGTAACTACTCCTTAACAGTTAAGTGAGAGCGAGAGCTCGGTGCTGCTGCTGGGTAGAAACAAGGTGCCTGGCCAGATAAAAGAAGGTGGAGACCTAGATTCTGCCACGGGCCTGTGTTTGCCACCTGTGCTCTAAGGAACTAAGAGCTAATGGGTCAGCCAATTATAACTCTCACGGCTACCTGCCCACGGTGGGAAATTAAAGAACCAAGGAGGCTACTCTGGCACGGCCAGTTGGAGTGAGGGGAATCAGATGTGCTGCACCAGAAATATCGCCTGGCAGGCCTTAAAATTCCCACCTACAGAGACTTCTTTTAAAGAGGTACCTTTTTGGTTTGGGAGAAGGAGAAGAGGCCTACTTGGTAAAAAATAAAGCCTCAACCCCTCCAAGGCTTGGAGTCAGTCAGCCATGTAGAAGAAACATTTTTGGAATAGGTTGTGGGGTAGGACAGGTATCCCCACCTTGGGTTCCACCTTCCCCTAAGTGTCTTCTGGCTCCTACAGCCACCATTACCTCAGCCCCTAGTGTTGGTGGTAGTCTCCCTTCAAATCTCTGGCCCTGGTGTAGATAAAAGGCCTTTTTTCTTTAAACTATGTGGAGTTCTGAGAAGGTTATTAATTCTAAAAATAAAATTTTCTTAGATTTTAATAGAAAACAAAGGAAAATGAAAACACACACAAATACAAATGTAAAGCAAGCCATGTTTACCAAGCAAAGGATTTATCATTCTACTTAACTGATTCTTTCCTCAGCTCTTGTGTCCATTTCCAAGGGCCTAAAACCCTTAATAAGACATTTTTTAGATTCTACAGCCTTTTCTCTTGAAGCCTCTGGGTTATTTCACAGGTCTCTCAAAAGTGCACACCGAATTTTATCATCTTCTTCATTTTACAACTGAGGTCTATCTGTTGCAGCAGCTAAATTGACTATTGCATTAGTGGAGTCCACATACTCTTCCAGGATCTATCTGATCTCTCTCCTTCCTTTCACAGACACAGTTCTTGAGTTGTCTTCATTTTTTACACTACAATCAATCAGCAATATGATGGCCTCCATATTGCCAAATCACGTGGACACATTTCTGGCCTCTCTTAGCCTCTCTTCAGTATTTGGAATTGCTGCCACTTCTAATATTATATGTGTTTCAATGACATTACTCTCCCAGGTTTTTTTTTTCCTTCTTCAGTCTCCTTTCTAGGTGTCTATGCTACTCCTTTTCTCATGTCCTAAAGGTTGAGGCTTCTCTGTGCTTCCACTCTTCTTTTTTTTAAATTGATGTTCAACTACAGTCAGTTGTCCTCACTTTCTCCCCACCACTCTCCCTTGCCCCATCCACCCACACCTCCCACACTCAATCCTAACCCCCTTGTTGGCTTTGTCCATGGATCCTTTATACATGTTCTTTGATGACCCTTCCCCATCACCCCCATTATCCCCTCTCCCTCCCACCTGTTCACTGTCAATTGGTTCTTTATTTCAATGTCTCTGGTTATATTTTGCTTGCTTCTTTCTTTTGTTGATTAGGCTCCACTTATAGGTGAGATCATATGGTATTTGTCTTTCACTGACTGGCTTACTTCACTTAGCACAATGCTCTCCAGTTTCATCCATGCTATTGCAAAGGATAGGAGCTCATTCTTTCTTTCTGCTGTGTAGTATTCCATTGTGTACATGTACCAGTTTTTTGATCCAATCATTTACTGATGGGCACTTAGAAATTGAAGGATTTTTGTACACCAACAACAAAATATTAGAAACAGAAATCAGGAAAAAAAATCCCATTTGCTCTAGGCACAAGAAAAAGAAAGTACCTAGGAATAAAATGAACCAAGGAGGTAAAAGGCCTGTACTAAGAAAACTACACAACAGTGAAGAAAGAAATTAAGAAAGACACAAATAAATGGAAGCACATACCATGTTCATGGATTGGAAGAATTAACATCATCAAAAGGTCTATGCTACCCAAAGCAATTTACATATTCAAAGCAATCCCTATTAAAATCCCAATCACATATTCCACAGACATAGAACAAACATTTCAAAAATTTATATAGAACCATAAACGACCCCGAATAGCTGCAGCAATTTTGAGAAAGAAGAACAAAGTAGGAGGGATCATGATACCTGATATCGAACTATATTGCAAGGCCACAGTAATCAAAACAGTCTGGTACTGGCATAAGAACAGACACATAGATGAATGGAACAGAATGGAGAGCCCAGAAATAAACCAATGTCTCTATGGTCAATTAATATTTTACAAGGGGAGCAAGAGCATACAATGGAATGAAAATATCCTCTTCAACAGATGATGTGTGGAGATCTACGTGCAAAAAAAAATGAAATTCGACCATCAACTTACACCATACACAAAAACAAACTCAAGATGGACAAAAGACTTAAATATAAGTTGTGACACCATAAAAATTCTACAGGGGAACATAGGCAGGAAAATCTCCAATATTTCATGCAGCAGTATTTTCACCAATTTGTCCCCAGAGCAAGGGACATAAAGGAGAGAATAAACACATGGGACTTCTTCAAATTAAAAAGCTTCTGCAGAGCAAAAGAAAACATCAGCAAAATGAAAAGGGAACCATTCTAGACCAGACCCTCTGAACTTCTTATTCTGTAAACATTTCCCAGATGACTTGTTTCAAACTATAACTTTAACTGCAATTATACCAAGTTTCTCCAAATATTTTTTATTCATGTGATTATTTACAAAATTGGGCATAGATGCCTCTGCATGTATAATTATTTATTTACAAGTGACATACATGCATTACAACACTTATTCACTCTGTATATTATAAACCTATACATAGTAGAAATATGAAAATTAGATAAAAACAAATCCAGATAGAAACAATTATTTTTTTATTTCTCCCAATGGACTATCTTGCTCACATTATTTTTAGAGATACTGATTGGCAAATCAATTACTCCCCATGGCAGAAACAGTCAGCAGTCCACCAACAATTCATATTTCCCTATCCATATTTGCAGCATAGTTGGGAGGGGCTACCTAGACTATTAAGAGAAAAGACCACCATTTAAATGCATTGGACACAAAACTGAAGATATGTATATCAGTGTGTGTGTATTGTGCACAGCTGTCTAACCGACCTTAGATATCATAGAGGTATGCTAAATTCAAATGTAGCATCTGCAAAACTAAACTTATCGTCATTCCCCCTAAAACTCTGCCTTTCAGGAAAGTAACAGATGATGCTGGAAAATCATATTATGTCATAAAGCAAGGAGGTGCTCAAAGGCTACTGGCAATATGACAAAAGGACACAATAATTGGCTTAAAGGGACTCCCACTGGCCAGACTTGGCTTGGGACAATTAGAACCTTTAAAAGAATGACAGATTATATATATGGTGAAGGGGTGGAGAAGTAGAGAGGAAAAGCAATTCTTTACAAATTCTTTACAGATTAATGCCAGCTAATAAATGTATAAAGGACAATAGATTTATGAAATCAATATTTTGTAATCAACAAAGCAGTAATTGATTCAGGCAAGGATCATTAATGGATGATCATAGGTGAAACATTGTTCAGAACAAGATATTTACACAGTCACATAGTATCACCCCCCAAATTACTGATTAATTACAAAGGGGACAGTTGCCTTTTCTGCAGTGAGATCAAAATCAGCATCATTAATAATAGGACAAACAGCTATTATGTGCCTCCTCATGTGACACAGCAGGAAAGATATAATATTACCTATGTAGAATCCTCACCCAAAGTGTACAACCTGAATCTGATCATGAGGAAATAATCAGCTATACTCAGATTGTAACTCATTCTATAAGGGAACTGGGATGGACTCTTAGAAAAGGTTATATCAGGAAAAACAGAAAAAGGCAGAGAGGACTGTTGTAAATTAAAGGAAACTAAATAGGCATGACTACCACATGGAATTCATAATCCTTGAGATTTTTTTTTATTAAAAAAAGCTAATAAGCACATACTTGGGGACAACTGGAGAGATAAGTGTGGACTGCATATTAAATGATATTATTGGATGGATGTTAAATATTTTGAGTATTGCAGTCTTGTAGGAGAATGTCCTTGCTTTTAGGAGATACATGCTGATGTGGCATGTCATGATGTCTGTAATTTACAAATGGTTCAGTTAAAAACTGTTTCTGTGTGTGAATGTGCATACATTGAAAATTAGAGAGATAGATAAAGCAGATGCAACAAAATGTTAACAATTGGTGCATGTAGAAGAAGCATATAAAGGTATTCGTGTAGGTATTCTTTCAGCTTTTCTGCAGGTTTAAATTATTTAAAAGTATACACTATAGGGAAACAAGCAAACAAATTTTGTCCCTGTTCCTGCTAACATAAAGGTTATTGGAGACTAGATTAAAAAATCTTTATTTGATTCACCTAAGAGTTTGGACTTTTTTTTCTGAAAGGTAAGGGAAATCATAGAAAGACTTTAACCAGAAAAAAAAGGGACATGATCAGATTAGGTATAGGAGGTGAGAAGGGACACAGCATGACACAATTTTCTGGCTTTTCTTTGTTCTTGTCTGCCTGTATAGATGAGTATATTTTAAAGAGTCATTTTCCAAATGTCTCTCTCTTCAGAATGAACCTTAGCACTTCGAATCCTATGATAAGTGACTTGGTTTGAACCCCCAGCCTTGACCCCTGAAAGACCAATCTCCCTTCCTCCACCAAGACCTTACCCATTTAGTCTGCTGTTAAGGCTGGAGACATCTTTCTAACACACCAGCATGACCAAAAGCATTCCCCATTTAAAATTTCTCAGTAACCCCTCTGGGAAAACATCCAATCTTTTTGGATAATCACTAGTAGACGTCCTGGTCTGGTGCTTGCCTGCCAACCTCTCTAGCTGCCCCTGCTGCCACATTATTATGTCTGCTCTCTATCTCCGCTAACCTGTGGGAAGTGCCTCAGACATGCCCTTTTTCTACACACCTTTGGGGCCCTCACATAATACTTTTCTGTCCAAAGGGAATACATCTTTCCTGCTTCTCTCTGCTTCGGTTGCCTCTCTCTGCCCATCAGAACTTAACTCAAGCCTCCTCTCCTTGGGAGGTGTTCACTGACTCAAACAAGTCTCAGCTGTCTTGCAAATCCTGTAGTTCCCTGGCACCAACTTACTAACTCCACCACAACCTTTCTTTTTACTTATATCTTTCTTTCATTAAGTTATAAGGTCCTTGAAGGCAGGGGCCATGCTTTGTATATGATATCTGTCCTGGTAGATGATGGTGCTAAATAAATGATTATTGAATGAATGGATGAATGAATACATGAATACATGAATGGGAACATCAATTGGGGTTCTTCAGTTAGAAGTAACAGAAATCAACTCTGGCAGAAAGAAGAATTCATTATAAGGATGCTCCATATTAGATACACTGGAGCTGAGCAATGGACCTTCGGAGGGAGAAATGTGCAGATTTGTGGACTACAGTAGGAGTACATACATCATCAAGAGTTTCTCAAAGTCACTCCTATCAGACAAATTCATCTGATGAGCCTATTAACACATTGAAATCATGGCTGCTGTTATCCTCAAAAGCACCCTGAAAAGTAGAGCAGACACAAGGGACCAATGGAAAAATGGCATGGATTCCAGGAGCTGAGAAGCAGGCTATTGCTCCCCACTTTCCAAGTTGGTCAGGAGCAGACATTCAGCTCAAAGACTGTTAAGGGTGCACTGAGACCGCAATCGTAATTGCAGGAAAATAGTTTTAGTGTGACGTCTCAAAGTATCATTTGTTTCTTTGGGGCCTTCACTCCATGTTACATATGAGGCCTGCCATTCAGAGCAACCAACTATCAAATATATGTGAAAAGGCTGTCCTCACACTTTCCAGGAGGCCCCATGCCTCCCTCCTCATTGAAGTGCTACCTGGAGTGTTTTCCTCATTTCTAAGGTGAGAAGGAGCCTCAGTCTTGGTTAACCTGCCATCCCAATGCCCTACTTTCATCTCCTTTTTCCCAAGCAGAAACTGAACTTGTATTAAATTACAAAATGCCTGATTCTGCTCTCCTGGCATTCCCCTCACAGCCTCTGCAGGGCTCCTGCTCCTCTCAGTTGTTGAAGGGTTGGTGTGAAAAGGTAATAAATGTATTTGGAGAAGGGATGTATTATTAGAGTTATGGACAGATTAGGCTTACACCTGAGAAACCCCAGGTGGTTCCCCCTGGTCCCCCAAAAGACAAAAGTTCCTGTTTATTACCCTTTCACCTTCATCAGACCATGACCCGTTATACTTCCTTACAGTCACTCCTTTGTAAACTCGCTCTGCCAAAAGGCTTGAGACCAAGGTCCGGGGCCAATAGCACTGCAGCTACCCCAGACACTGAGAACAAGCCACCTTTGTATAAGAAACACTGATGAAGGCCTGGATTTAGTTCTAGCACCTTCAGAAACAAGGGTAACCTATTTCTGTCACCCTGAGGAGTTCAAATTTTCATGGGGAGAGTCAACAGATAGCTACACTCTACTCCCACAGGAGAACACTAAGTGGCCACATTAAATAAACCCTTTGAGTGAGCAACATGAGAAGTCACCCTAGAGCCTGCTTGGCCTGAGACTTTGAGCTCCTCACTTCCATCTACAACTACCCAGCCTCAGCTGAGACTGTGTTAGTCAGAGCCTCCCATGGTGTTTCACACATGGATACTCAGCCTTTATGCATCTGGAATGTACTTTCGCCTCCTGGAGCTCCAGAGGGCATGCATCTGAAGTCCATAAATATTGTAAGACTCCACCTCCATGTACTCTTGCAGCTGGGGGCTTGTCTCAGAGCAGGCCCAGATGGTTTTGGCATAAGGCTGCTTGCTGGTTGTTCAAATATATGACCTGAAACCGACAGCTAACAAAGACATTCAGATCTCAGTGCTGCTCAGAGCCTGTGTCTCATCGGGCTTCTCCCCACCCCCTCCTTTGCTGCCTTGTTGGCTTCTGACCCAACTGACCCTTCAGCCACTGCCCTATTTCTTGCCTCTTGTTCTGAATCCACCATCAGAACACTCAAACATGCCTGCATTTCCTCCTACCCTACGTTGCCTTTGATTCTCTGGCATCTGGCTTTCTCTTTCTACTTAATTAGTGACAGCCTCCTAAATACCACACCCCCTAGATTTCCCTACAAAGAGGTTTATGTTACTGAGTGTCCCTACTTAAAGTGTTCTCTAATTGGGCCTCTCTTGTGATCCAGTGATTACTATTATGGTTGTCATCGTTATCATCATCATCTATAAATGACAATGCATTATATTTGAATTGTACTTAGCGACATTTAAGGCACTTTCACATTTATTTGCTCCTTGTGACAATCTTATAATGTATATAAATCAGCATTATTATCCCCATTTTGCAGAAGGAACTTGATATTCAATGGAATGAGTGACTTGGTTAAGAACACATAAGTACTAGTGTTAACCTTAATTCAGGTCTTCTCACTCCTGGTCAACAAATAGTGCAATGTCTCAGAAACAGCACAGGTTTTGTCACAGAAAGGTTTGGATTCAAACCCCAAATAGAAATAGAATTTGGTCAGTTTTTAACACTTTTGACTAAATATTCTCATTAGAAAAGAAAAACAACAACAAGGTTCAGTGTGTGCCTGGGGCACATTACAGAGGGTGCCTGTAAAGATAAGGGACCCAGTATGGGAAGGCATGAAGTCCACCGAACCCCCTTAGAAACCCTTAGCTACTTTTCCTGTAGATCAACTGCACTTCATACCCCACCATTGGACTTAATGCATACTTATTGTATAACTAGCCTATAAGTGCTGTGCCCTGATTTGGGGGTATCTTTCTAGCCCAGAGGAAAAACCCCAGACTGTAAGCTCTTCCTCTGATGCTGCTGGGCCTACCTAAAGACTCAATTGCTCCTGGCAGGGAGCATAAATTCTTTCTGTCCTCGAAGCTACATGTACATCCCAAGTGCTTACAGGATGTAAAAATGTAGTATTACATATTTGCTACCAAGTAGGACATCCTTTCCTTTCTTCTTCATGGGTTTAACCTGATTCCAAGCTATTATTCATTTGGCGAAATGCCTCCCCAGACAGATCTTACCAGCTTTACCTTTAATGGATGTGGCTGACCTTCCATTAGGTGGAAGAAACTATACACTGTGAAGACCTGGCTGTAAAGTGGAAAAACTGCATGCTATGAAGGGGAAGAAGACCTTTCTCTAAGTCCTGTACTTTGGAAGGCCACTTTCCAGAGACATGAATCTTTGCATCTGTCGGGGGAACTGCTTAGGACCAGGAATACATGGATTGGAAAGAGGCCACATGTCTGCATACCTATGGATATGTTCCTATGCTCAGAAAGAAACTCTGCCACCTTGCTTGAAATGAGGCTATGCAGCAGCATCCTCCATTTGGAACTCCTGCTTTTCATTCAGACAATTCCACAGAGCTGAAAACCCTATGTTCTGATGGATGAAAATCAGCTTTGGAATGGGAAAGTACTTGGAGTCACTGGGGAATGAATATAATCTCCAAAACACATTCACTGCTCACATTCAAATGAAGATTAAATGATTCCTTTAATACTCATCAACTCTATTAAACTTCATAGAAGCAAAACCTTTTTGAAATAAATTAGCCAGATACTTGCTGGAAACAAGAGGCTTTTGAGGCTGCTTTCCCCTCTTCCATTCCCCGTCCTCCTGTCAGCCCAGGGAAGGGGCCTGATGAAGAGAAAGAGGGGACAATGAAGCCAACACATGCACAGGGCATGTCCTGTGTGCCTGGCACAGTGCAAACCACTGTGAATGTATGATGGTATTTAATTTCCCCAACAACTCTCAGAGGTAGATACTATTAATATAATATTCTAATGTATAAGGAAGAGCACCAAGGGTCACACAAATAGAAAATGGTAGATTGAGATCTCAAACCTGATGTCTAAAACCCTGTACTGCTCCTCTATTTCAATTTAAGCTCAAGCTAAGCATGGGCATTTTGGCAGTTACAGCTCAACGATCAATCATTTGGGTTCTAGAGTCTAGTCACTTGGTTCAAACTCAGTCTCTGCTGCTTTCTAGTTGTGAGAGCTCAGGGAGGCTGTTTGATTTCACTTGGTTCCCTCATCTGTAAAATTGAGATGATAATTGTCAAATACAGAGAACAGTGCCTGACATGACAAAAGTCGTCAAAATCAGTGGAACCACAAACACACAACTGTCTTAGATTGTGCACCCCTGAAGCAGACCCCAACAGAAGGATTTGAGTGCAAAGAATCCATTACAGGAAATACCCCAGGAAACACTGCAGGTAGTGAAAAAGTGTGACAAGGAAGGAAAGGAAAATAACAAAGGATGCATTAATGATTGGGCTACCTTTGTAGGTAATTGAGACTCAATCCCACTAAGCATCTCTGGGAGAGGGTGGAGAGCTCCTGCCTCAGAATGATCCCACGGAGGGATGAGGAAGTGAAGGTATTCATCCTGTAGCTCTACCCATCATTAGCTGAGAACTGCTCCTGGAGGCATCAATGCTTTTGCACTTCTAGCCTGCCCATTCTCCAATGAGTGGATTCCATCAGGTGGAGAGTTTGGGGTGCTCACAAATGATTTCACTGGCAAAGACTGCACTTGTGAGGATTGAAGGAATATGGGCAGGGTTGTGACAACATCTTTACAACACACTTGAAGGCTCAATTGATACTGGTCTTGGTCATTGTGGGCTTGCCCCTTAGCCCAAAGGACCGTTAAGGACCTAGAGAACCAGAATCAGAGAGCACCCACATCCATATGGGTTCCTGACAAGCAGTTTCCACATTCAACAATGGCCACATTTGACCTCATGTTTCTTTTCTTTTTTTTATTGTTGTTGTTCAAGCACAGTTGTCTGCATTTTCTCCCCACCACTTCCCCCACCCCAGCCATCCCCTCCTCTCTCCCCTGATCCCATCCTCCTTGGTTTTGTCCATGTGTCCTTTATAGCTGTTCTTGAAAACCCTTCCCCCTTTTCCTCCCATTATACCCTCCCATTTCCCCTCATGTTTCTTTTCAATAGAAAGATCATTTCTGAGACACAGACCATGATTTGTTAGTATGTGTGGGGGTGCACAAATGGGGATATCCCTGGAGCAGCAATCATAATGACAGGGGTTACCTCATTTTAACTGTGACCCTGCAGCCTCAGTCATGGACAGTTTCTATCATGTCTCCAGATAAGAAGTGCCCTGTCCTAAGCTCTGTTATTTAGAGGACCCTACTCTAGCCTTCCTCTGGCTATACAATTCTTTCTTGGGTGAGAGGTTCAGAAGGACAAAGAAATTTACCTAGAGTCTGAATAGGCCTCTTCCCCAAGGGCCTTCCTCCTGAGCGTGGGCCACACAGTTGATGCACACTTTTAGCTGCAGAGTGGCTGTTTCCAAAGTGGGGTGATGGATCTTGGACAAGGAGGCTTATGAGGCCTCTTGCAAAGTGGGCTGGAACCAGGGATGGGAAGAGAAGGGCAGCAAGCCAAGGTCCAGAAGTTTACCCTCCCATGCCACCATGTTCCAGTGAACAGCTCTGAGAAGTCCAAGGATTCCAAAATCAAAGCTGAATTTCTGGATAATTATGAAAGTATATTTGTCAAGGTAGGAGGATGGACATATTTTACCTAACAATTTATAAGGTTAATTATACCTTGTAAATAGTTAGACATATGATATGCATGCCTCTATTTGTACTTGTGCTCTGATTTTTGCAAATGTTAAGGATAGTCCTGGGCCTGGGGACAGTGCTTCTGAGTCTCATCAAAGAACCCCTGAATTTAATCCACTTCAGTCTGGAAGCAATCTGTCCCAAAGTAATAAGTAAGTAGATAAAAATGGAATCTCCTATGAAGTTCTCCCTCTCAAAAAAAGTATCCAAAGTATAAACTGATGAAGACTCATTACAGGCAAAGTAAAAATACAAATGAGCATAAGGAAAGAAATAAAACTGCCATAATTCCACTACCTTGATAGGAATATCATGGTTTTATTTGTCTGCTCGTTTTTTATGAATGTGCTATGAGGTGGTTACAGAGTAACACAATTAACTATATCTATATTTTGGTCATCCAAAACCTTTCATAAAAATTTTTCAAAAATTTTTATTCAGTGAGCAATGTGATAGCTGGAAAAATCACATAATATTATTAATATCACCATTAGTATGATGTCTTATTATATTAGCAATAATCTAATCACATTGTGGCAAATCCTTCAAGAATATTAGCAAGAAATAATTTCTTTCTGTGGCTTCTGAACAAAACAATTCAATCATGACCTATCAAAGTTATATTGGCCAGAATTAGAGGAGGGGGAAGGGTGTAGGAAGGCATCAATTGTTTAAGTCCCCAACCCTCAGAAGGCTGATGGCTTCCAATGGCCAAGGGTGGATTTTTTTTTGCAATGGATGAATGCAGAGAGAAGAAAAGGAGGTAGAGCCAGGCTGTACTCCTTCTCTTTCTCTTTCATGTACCCAGTCACTATTTATTAAGTGCCCACTATATGCTAAACCTAGTGCTGTGTGCTAAAGAACTCATAGTACAGGGATGGACACTTACTGTGTTTGCAATCTAGTGTCAGTGGATCCTTCATTTACAGCAAAAACTATCCCTCTGCTACTCTCAGTCTATAGGGTTCAAGAAATTTGTCTTTAGTTCTGAACTCTGTGAGCGAGGGCCTGTGACCTTTTTTAAAACAGTTAGAGACTTTCATTCTCCAGAGCACTATGATTGGTTAGAGATGGGTATATGATATAAGCCAGGCCAATCAAGATCAAGAAATCTTGTGTCTGAAATTTTTACCCTAACTTCAGGGAAAAAAGGGAGTCACTTTCTCTTCTTGGCTAGACTCCTAAGATTATTTAAGCTAGAAGCTCCCAAGAAATAACATATAAAGCCAGAGTACAAGAAGCTTGAGATGGTGCTCACCCAGATAGATGAGACACTGTCCAGCAACTGAATTAAGCTGCAACTGAGGGTGGATTTTTCAGTGACACAAACAAATAAATTTTCATTTTAAGCCTGTTTTCTGTTTTGCATTGTTTTTGGATACTTGCAATAAAAATATCCTAAGTTATACAAAACAAAGAAAGAGAAAATAGTTATAACATCTGTCCTGTAATAGAGGAGTGAGTTATGGTGAGATTCCAGTGCTCTGCAAGAAGAGACTATCTCTTGAAATTTCTCTTCCTATCTGGGGAACTGGGGAATTCTAGGGAAATGTGTCATTGAGCTGGATATTGGTGGATAAATAGGAAGTGATGAAGTGAAAGAATGGAGAAAAGGCTTTTAAATATAATAAGCTTTTTAATATAGAACCTGGAAAACCCATATGGTTTTGGTGCTAGTTAGGGAATTTTGATTTTTTCTTGAGCAAGATAGGAAAATCCTCTCCTGATGTAAAACCCTGGACCTTCTTAAGAAAGAGCTGATTCCTTCATTGCCACCAGACAGTGTTTCTGAAGACCTGTAAACATAAAGTTGAATCACTCAACACAAAAGTGAGCCCTTTCCCCTTCCTCTTCTCCTGCTGACTCTTACATGAGTTGGGGATCTCTGGGGTCTTGGGAACCAGGCAAGATCAGTGGACACTTGCCTCATTCACATCTTCTCCTTAGAAACTCATTGGATTACTGTCTTGCCCTGTTGACAGTTTCATTATAACTTATGCCATGAAAGCATTTGACTCAGTCTATTAACCATACAGAGGGTTCAAACAACCACCACTACTATACTAGAAATTTCAGGGACTTTAGTTTCTAGATTACAAGTTCCTGCATCCTCATTATAAATTACCTTCATTCTCTTTGCTTCAGAATTTTTCAATGGTAGTAGAAGCCATTATTCGTTTGTTTTAATCTATTAAGACTTACGAAGGGCATGCAACCAATGTGTCTGACTTCCAGTATTCTGGAGACCCCCATTAGAAATTCAGAGTCCAGTGCACATATGGCAACTTGGCAATTTGCCAACTCCACTCCTGGGCATTCAGACTTTAGTGGGGGTAATTGTGCTGAAACCTCACAACTATGATCACTTTGTAGATTCACAAGTTCATGGTAGCATAGATTGTTAGTGATGGAAAGTCTCATCTAGTCTAACTTTCCAGAAAACATACGGGACCAAGACTCAGGATGGGGGAGGATTAGCCAGATCAATCAAAAAGAATGAAGATTGAAATTCAGGCCTGCTGGCTCCCAGGAGTTTTCTAACATCTCAAACGTCTTTGGTGGCATAAAAAGAAGATTAAAAAAAGAAAGCAAACAGAAACAGCAATGTCACTCATGTGTCATGTAGTCTGCATTTTTTGTTCAATATTTTTGGTGGATTTTCAAGAACATGCAATGAGCTAGTTAGCAATTTTGTCCTAGCACCAGCCGCTCTCTCTCAATCTCTTTCTCTCAGATCCTTCACCAAGAATCTTCCTAAAGTCTGTGTGACAAGCTCTATTAGAGGATACAAAGCTGGGACTCGGATGCTTACAGTGATTGAAGTCAGGTGACATCCCCACACCTCACCACTGTGTATACATTCACTGCTTTCACAGGAATTAAGAAATTTCCTGGATAAAAAAATACTGGAGTTCAGTCACAGGATATATATGATATTTATCTAGAAGGTCTCTAGTAGAAGCATGCTGTTGTAGAGGAAAAGAGATCTCCTGAGAGGCAATTACCCTATAAGGAAAGAAGTGAAGCCCATTCAACAACAGGACTTATACCTCTGAGGCAATGCTGATTTCTGGGTACAATATGATGACAAGCAATGGTAGAACCCCAAGGATATGAGTTCTCCAACCCTTGCCATGGAGAGCTGAAGCAACTATAATTAAACTCTATAGCACTGTGTGACTCAAGTGACCTTGCTGTGGAGTCCTCAACCCAAATGCTTATAACACTTCTCACTTTGTGAGACCCATGTCATAGCATTTCTGCTTCATCATATCAAGGCTCAATGGAGTTTCTAAAGATAGCTGCAACAATAACTCACTCTCACCAACACTTGCATAACCCCTTGGGCATAGGGTATGGGGATGAGTATGGAGGGGCATTGTGGCAGAGTGGTGAGGGGAAGGGATAGCTAAGTCTGGCTTGGCTTAAAAACAAACTCTTTGGTACCACATGTTTCTTCTTTAACCCTCACAGTAATAAATAAATAATTAAATATGTAAAGAACATAGAATAATTTACTATATATACTTTCTTTGCAAAATGTTATTTTACACCTGTCTTGGGTATCCAACCTTCTTTAGGTATATGGATTTCTGTTAGTAGTTTCTATGACTCTTTAGTATAGCAGAAGAAACATTAGATAAGGAGCCCAAAGATAGGGTCTGAGTACCATTACTGTTATTAATTAACCACATGATCTTGGGTGAGTCACTAATCTCAGCAGTTATTAGCAGAGGTACCAGAACATTCTAGGGTGTCATAATCACTCTTATATGTGCTTCAAGTAATTAGTTAACAAAATAGATCATTTAAAATACATAAATTAGAGTAAATTCAAAGCAATACCAATAAGTATATTACTTTTGTTTAACTGCTTTCTTATGTATCTTCTCAAAGAAGAAAGAAAGTGTTAAGGAAATTATAGCCAGCATCATGGCAACTAAACATGACTATCCATTGCCTGTTGAACTGATATGAAGGGATGTGCAAAGGAGCTTGAAGCCATGTGATTAACTAACTGATGGCATCTATAACATCTTTTTGTAAACAAAACAAAACAAAACACTGATGCTTTCTCGAAGAGAAAGCAACATGTGCATGAATTTTCAAGATCATCCATAGGCTTGGGTATATGGATCCAAGGATTCAGTGTTATATATTCTTTCTCCTTTGCTAATATAGGTTCTAAGGTGGAAAAGTTTGTGAAACTTTTAAACCATGCTCCATCAGTATTAGTTATAATGATTATAGATTTTTACAGTGATCATGAGTTATGATTCTACAATTGCTCCTATTTCCCTTTGAATTTCACACAATAAAGGCATTTAATAACAAAACTGCAAGGAAAGACAAGAGAAGAAAAAGTGGTGCATGGACTTCAATGTTGCACCTGAGTGAAAAGGATCTTAAAGACATTTGTATGATACAAAACAAACATTAACTTCCAAATAAAAGGCAGACAAAGTGATAACCTAAGTGAAATTGTAAAATGCTCTTCATGTTTGTAATAACATGCCAATTCTCTATAATTTCTATCTTTTGTGATATTAAACAATAAAGTAAGGCTTATTTATATTTTGCCTTCAATCTGTATGCTTACTGCTTCTATTAAATTTCCCTATAGATTGGAAGTCTAGAAAAATTCAAGACTCACATTTTCCAAAATAAATTCCATTAAAGAAAATTTGGTTGACCATATTTTTTCTTTATATGGACCTCAAAAGCACAAAATTAATCAAATTTTATATGAAGGATTATTTATTTATTGTTCAACACAATACTTCTATAACTTTAAGTATATAATAGAAGGTACATCTCACTTTTTTCAAGTTTATTCAGTGAATTTTTATTTTTATTTATTTTTATTTTTTAATTAAAAATTATTTTATTGTTGTTCAAGTACAGTTGTCTGCACTTACCCCCCAACATCCCCCCTCCCACCCCAGCCATCCTCACCTCCCTC
>CM052552.1:49039015-49104946 GCA_028533065.1 Trachops cirrhosus
TAGGTACTTATCCATTGCCATTTTACTCCCTCTGTACCTTTGTTCCTTACTCTCTCACTGTTTTTCTTCCTCTTCTTGAAGCAGTCCCTGTAGCATGTCTTGCACTGCTGGTTTGGTGGAGGTGTATTCTTTTAGCCTTCTTTTGTCTGGGAAGCTCCCTACTTGGCCTTCCATTTTAAGTGAGAGCCTTGCTGGATAGAGCAGTCTTGGGTGCAGACCTTTGCTTTTCATTTCTTGGAATATTTCTTGCCATTCCCTTCTGGCATATAGTGTTTCTACTGAGAAGTCAGCTGCTAGCCTTCTGAGGCTCACTTGTATGTTACTTCCTATTTCTCCCCTGCTGCCTGTAAGGTTCTCTGTTTGTCTTTAAATTTTGCCATTTTAGCTATGATGTGTCTTGCAGTGTGTCTGTTTGAGTTCCTCTTGATTGGGACTTGCTCTGCTTCCTAGATTTGTGTGGCTTCTTCTCTCATCAGGTTAGTGACATTTTTCATCATTACTTTTTCAAACAGGTTTTCTATCCCTTGCTCCTCTTCTTCTCCTTCTGGTATCCCTATTATATGGATTTTATTACGTTTCATGTTGTCCTGCATTTCCCTTAGCCCCTCTTCATTCTTTTTCAGTCTTTTTTCTTTTTCTTGCTCCATCTGGGAGGTTTTTTTCTACTTTGTCCTTCAGTTCACTGATTTGATCCTCTGCTTCATCAAGCCTGCTTTTGATTCCTTCTACTGTGTTCTTCAGTTCAGAAATTGTATTGTTCATTCCTCTTGGCCCTTGTTGATTGTTTCTATGTCCTTTTTTATGCTGATATATTTTGCAGTAAGTTCCCCATAATTTCCCTGTAGTTTTTGGTAGTTCACACTGAGTTCATTGAGCTTCCTTATAACTATTGTTTTGAACTCAATATCTGATAGTTGACTTGGCTCTATTTCATTTAGCATTCTTTCTCAGGATTCCTCCTTTCCTTTCAATTGGGAGTTGTTTCTTTATCTTCCCATTGTTTGTGGGACACTTCTCGTTTGTCTCTGTTTCTTAAATTGATCTGTTTTGACTTTCTGACTTTGTGGTGTGAACTTCTATGGTGGAAGGCCTGTGAGATACAATGGTGCAGTCTCCTTGATCACCTGAACTTGATGTTCTTGGGATGTCCTTTATGCCTTTTATGCTGATTTTCTGGAAGTAATTTGGCTTTGATTATTGTTGGGTTGTTCTTTGGAGGGCCCTTCCCTGCCACTGGCTGACTGAGGGTCACTTCACCCACCCCATCTTGTGTGCTGTTGTGCAGGCGCTGCCTGAACAAAACCACAGAGCTCAAGAAACAAACCCACACTTGCAAATATAACTCCCATCCACAATCCCACTATCAATAGCTAATGAACGAGTATTAATAAGGCTGTAACAAGATTAAGACTATTATAAGAAAAGAGAGTGTATATGAGATGACCTACTGAAAGAGAAATGACTTTGGAAGGGTAGAGGGAGGAGCAATGATAAGAGTTGGGATTTGGAGCAATGGAAGGAGAGAAGGTAAAGTTTACCTCATGAATAAAGAAAGGGAATGAGGAGTGTGGAATGGAGTATAAGAAGGGAAGTGTATAATATTAGTTTTAAACAGAAATTAAAATAGTATAAAATAAAATAAAGTGAGAGAAAGTAAAAGGAAGGAAACATATTAAATAATTAATAAAAATATAGGAGCCAAATTAGAGAGACAGATCCACTGGAGTACCATCAACAACAAAAAGCTAAAATTAATATAGGTTGTATGGGAATAAGAGGAAAAAAAGAAACAAAGAAAAGTCTAAGAGATGTTTAGAGGAATGGGAAGTGATTTTATAACGACTGAGGGAGAGGGAATAATAAGATTGAGGAATAAAAACTAGGCTAAGTGAGGGAAGAATTAAAATTTGGGATGTAAAGGAATAGAAAAAAAGGAGAATAAAGAAAAATAAAAGGGCAAAATGAAAGAGAAATAGAAGAAAGACAAAAAAGAAAAGAAAAAAACAGGCTAAGAAGGCATAATTAAAATTTTAGTAAAAATAAGAGTAGGAGAGGGTCCATAAAATTTGATATTTGAAATTCAAAATGAGTGAAGCTCTAGAGATAACCTTGAAAAATCAATGCAACAACACCTACCCTACCCACAACCAAGTAGCAAAATTTGTTAGAGGTGTACAGAGAACACAGGTATTTTAATAGCCGGGCCAAAGAATGTGAAATGATCCTTGACAAGAGAATTCGTTTTGAGCGTCTGGACAGGGGAGAAATAGTAAGAGTGTGGAATGGAAACAAGTTATAGCTAGAGAGGAAACCAAATTTGAAATGAAAATATTGCAAGGAAAGGAAAAGGTAAGATGGGCTAAGAGAAGGTGGGCAAAATATGTAGATTGAAATATACTATAGTATAAAATCTAGTGACTTGTTATATATAAATTCACTGGACAAGAAATGAATGTTATAAATCTATGTAGGAAAGAAAATATTGCTAATCATGAAGGAGTCCACAGTGGCTTTCATACCAGTAGTCCTTTTTATTTACCACTGTTTTTTTCTTTCTGGATCTGCCTCTGGTGATGTCAGATGTTGACCCTGTCTGATCTTAGGCAGCTTGTTCAGTACTTCCAGAGATCTGCTGTCACTGGCTCTCTCCTTCAGTTGTTAATATGGTCCCTCTGCACTCAGCAGTCAGGTTTAAGCACCGCAGGGCGGGTCAGAATCCCTCCTGAGTGGGGGCTATTGTTTCCCCTCAGGTAGCTGCTGCTTGGAGGGGAGTGGTCTGCTTGAGCAGGATGATTGCTGCCTATGGGGGTTGGCTCAGCACTGGATCCAAGCGGCTACTCTCTCAGTTCTCTCCCCAAAGCCTTCATCCCCACCCTCTCTTCAAGTCTCTTTAGTCCACTCTGCCCCTCCTTTGCAAGTGATCTACTGTCTCTGGCTGTCTTCTTTGGTTGTTTATGTGGTCAGTAGGACTCAGCAGTCAGGCTTGAGCACCAAAGGGCCAGGGCAGAGACCCTCCTGGGGCTGGAGCTATTGTTTCCCCATAGACTACTGCCACTCAGAGGGTAGTGGTGTGCCTGAGCGCAAAGGCTGCTGCTGTCTGGGGAATGACTCAGAATAGGGATCCCAGAGTCTTCTCTCTCAGTTCTCTCCCCAAAGCCTCTGTACACAGTCTCTCCTCAAGCATCTCTAGTCCATGCTGCCCCTGCCTTTGAGCTCCAGGTAAGTGGCTGCAAATTAAAATTTGTGTGTTGGCCTTTTAAACGGCCCTTGTGTCTCCAACCGCCTGTCTCTGGCAGAGAGCCACCCTGCTGCTATTTCCACTTGTTGTTATCTGAGTCCTTTTTGGGCTCTGTTCTGGTGTTCTAAGCTGGGAATCTTAGCTTAGGGTTTAGACCCCAAACTTCTTTGGGGGATCCAACTAGCCACTTAATTATCCCACTGGCGCTGCTGCCCGTGGGTGCCCACCCAGCCCTCTCGAGTCTCCAGGGTACTCTTTACCAGACTGGTTGCGCTGAAGCTGGTTCTGTATGTCCGAGGTTTTATGCTTTTCTCTGGCTATTGCTCAGTTGTTTGTTCTGGGTGGTTTCTTCACAATTGAGTTGTAATTCCAGATTGGTCCTGGGAGGAGGTCAGTGTGACTTCTTCCATTCACTCCTCCACCATCTTCCCTCCCCAGTTTGATTAATCATAATCTCTAGTTCAGGATATACTCTGGCAGATTTTATTTTCCAAACATAGCTGCAACAATAATGCCCTTTCACATGCTCATCAGCAGTGTGACCTGAACACTCCTCCCACAGATAAGTGGGTCTTTCTCCTTCCCTTGAAACTAGGTGGGCCTTGTGACTTGCTTGTGACCAGTAGAATGTGTCTAGGTCAGTAAAGGTGAGGTAGCTTCTGCTTTGTTCTCTGGAAAACACAAGATGGAGTTCTGAGTTGCTGTGCTATAAGGAAGCCCAAATTAGTCACGTGGCAAGACCACGTGGAGAAATCCTGAAATTACATGAAGAGAGAAATTTCAGCTGTTGGGATCTAGTTCCACCATTATCTGACTGCAACTGCATGAGAGATCCCAAGCCAAAATTACCCCCCAGAAACAATGAAAGGTAATTGTTTTATCAAGGTAATAACTTCTGGGAGAGCCCTGGCTGGTGTGGCTCAGTGGATTGAGTGCCTGTCTGTGAACCAAAGGGTCCAAGGTTCAATTCCCAGTCAGGGCTGTGGGCCGGGTGCCCAGTAGGGGGCATGTGAGAGGCAACCCACATTGATGTTTCTTTCCCTCTGTTTCTCCCTCCCTTCCCGCCTGTCTAAAAAAAAAGTTCTGTGGTAATTTGTGAATAACAATTTTAGTAGAACATGCATTATCACCATTAGTTCATGAATGACTTTGTGGATTACTTGATTGATTCAAAGTAATATAGTAATCTTACAAGTCCTCATTGTCAATTTGCAGATTTTTTTCTAATAAAATTTTGATGTATTTTTAAATGGTCAATTTCATTATTCACATATTTATAAATATTTTATGAATATAATTCCTAACTCTGCCTCACCTTCCCCACCAAAATAAGTTTACCGTAGAAGTGTGAATTTTTTCTAAATTTGGATATGACCATAAAAGGGCATCGTGCATGTGAATTCTATTCATCCCGGCACCCCACTGACTAAAAGATTAGGAACTCCTGATGCGATCCCTCTGAGCTTCAGTCTACCATATGTAAGCAAAATAATACTAATCCTGTCTCATAAGCTTCCTGTGAGGAATTATTTCAAAAATGCTGAAGAAATTTATAACTAATAAATATTTATTTGTATTATCATAAAACTGTATTACCATCACAGTTTCATTAAGTATATTTCATTGTCCGTGTCCTTACTCATCTGGGAAGCCCAGGTGTCATCTTTCCCACTATGTGAACTTGAAGTGTTGCTGTGTAAATAGTCCATTGTCTTTGTAGGATAGGTTTGTACATTTCTTAAAGTTAGGAACCAAATCTTTTTCTCTCACATTAGTAATGTAGCAACACTTTGGGTTTAATATATTTTCCCACGCAAGTGTACTAAAATCTGGCCTGGCGTTCCCACACAAATGTAGAACAAATAGGATCATGAGTAGGGAATGCCCAACTTGGATCCCATTGTAGGAGGGGTCATTACTGAAAGACCAACAGGGTCTCATTAGAAGATGGTTTTGCCCTCAAGGCAGCCCCATGGCATGGCCCCTGAGGACAACTTAATAAAGATTCTGTAGTGCCAGTCCCTGAGATTTTTAGAACTAACATCCAGATGTCCATTTCTGCATAGACACTGAGAGAGTTGTTTTTGATGATGTGATATTTCTAATTTCTATTCACAGGTTGAATAAGTTCTCTATTGCCTCTGGGAATTAAAGCTGGGATCCTGGGTGTGGAAATCTCCAATGAATCAGTGACATAATACTCACTCTTCAAATCTCATATTCAGCTCAGCCCCTAATTGCCCACAGAACTTCTGTTTACCACGCAAAGATAAGGGACCACAGGAGCCTTTTTTACCTATAGGCTGAGACCTCCTTGCAGAAGGCTGGCAATCTCGCCTTGGGGGATATTTCTCAGCTCATTATTTTTTCTCTTTAGATACGGTAGCCTCACTTCTGCTCATTAGGCTCCTTTCACTACATCATTTCCTTTCTTTAATGTGGCTGGTCTATTAAATAATCCTCACCTGGCAAAGCCCCCCTAGTGTCTCTAATGCCGATCTGCTCTCCTGCTTTCATGACTCAGTTTGGACGTCGCTTTAATAAGAGTGGCTGGCACCAGCACCAGCATCCCACATCTCCCTGAGCCACAGAGCCCCTTTGCAGCAGAGAGGGGATTATCACAGAACTCAGAGGACATGCCACTTAGTTTTCAGAAATGGAATGAGGTACACCAGAGGAAAGGCTCTGAATAGAAATATTGGCATCCCATTTATTCAACATTACCAAATATCAAAAGGCAATTGATTAAATATTGATCTGACAACTCCCTGAAAAGGAGCAGGTGCTTCTCACAATCTGGCAAGAAAACAGGGTCAGGAACACTAAATGTGGGTACTGCAAAAGCATGTTTGTGAAATCTCCGTGTCTTCTTGCCATGATTAAAAGGCTTCTTAGTCATGGGTGAAATCCTATAGTGGGTATGTGCTTAAGTGTCAGCTCATATTAAGCTGCATGAAATTCATGTTTCTTCTTTAGTCAGAATCTCTCAAACTGACCCAACCAATGCAGGTTTCCTTTGTGGTCAGATCAGCTTTGTGAGACTTTCTCTGAAGGTCACTTCATGAACTGAAACAGATCTTAAAAGGCTAGAGTTCCAGTCTTTGTTTGCAAGTACAGAAACCCACTTGAACTTGCTCAAGGAAGAATTGGCTGATTAAAACACAAGCATCTATGTGTGTATATATTTGTGTGTATGTGCACATGTGCATGTATACATATAAATACATGTATAATCATTGGCTTAAAGCTGAAGAGTCTTCAGAAAAAACTCTCCCCCTCCCTTTCCCCATCTGTTCATCCCTCCCTTTTTCCTCCCTCTAAAGGCTATCATAGGCTCTCATTTTTGCTTTTCTCTGCCCCTATGTGGGTTTTTCTTCTATTTCCTACAAACAAGAATCCTCTTAACTCACCCATAACTGGTTTGGCTTTGGTTTTGATTTCTCCTGACACCGACTCCTGCCCCCCAACCGATGGCATGTTTCCATTGCTGTAGGCTGGGTTGCAGTTGTGAAATGGTTGTCATTGCCCTTGTATATACAACATTGGTCATAGCTATTCATATTGTCATAACTTCAGTTGAGATCTGTGCTTGCTGGCACTACATGTGCTAAATTGAATTGTTGCTTAAAGTGTCTTCAGAAAGGTTACAGTATGATTTAGCATTGAAATGAAAAGGTATCATGTACACAGAGAGGCGTGCAAACAGAGCAATGGGGCATAAATTTGATATTAGCGAAGCAAATATTCATCATTGGAGGAATGACAGCAATTTCATATTTTCTTGCAAAACAACCACCAGTTGTTTACAAGACCTAAGAAAGAAAGATATCTACAAGTGGATGAAGCTGTGTTATGCTTTGCTTCTGAGATACAAGCAAAAGGATTACCTATCTCATGTCAAACAAAGCAATTGAAAGCAGGAAAAATTGCCAAATCCTTCAGAAAAGAGAAATTTCAAAGCTATGAGAGGCTAATGTGACCAATTCAGGTGTTGAGCATGACAATTGTTATAAAATGCTGTTTGTCATAAAATGCTCAACTTTTTAGCAACACTTATTTCAACTGAGGTGAAGATAATACTATTAATTCGATCAAATGATAAAGCATCAGAATCAGAATTTGCCAGTTAAGTGTCAGCATGTTGGATGAAAATCCTGGATACAATAGTAGAAAACTCTTTTAAGAAATTCTACATTACTGATGTTTTGGTGGACACAGAGAAAAATCTTCTGTGGAAAACCATAGACACCAGCAACTCTGAGTTAAAAAGTACTTCAGAAGAGTAAGACTTATTAAAAAGAGTTTTAGGAATTTATTTTACTTATATTTTTCATGTGTAGTTAGTACATCTAAAAGGTTCTTTCAATATGTATAAAATTAAGAGTTTATGTTAGTCAAAAAACACCATTATAACAGTTTAACAGCAGCACATTTTTTCTTTCTTAGTGTCATGTAAAATCATGATCTATCTTACAACTGATATCAAGTTAGATTCAATGAAACACAGTAGGTCCAGTGGAATGTGAACAGAAGCTGTAGATATAACTTTGGCCTCACTTGCTTAAGAGGAGATCATAGGTGACAGAATTCCACTTTTTCTCCCATTCCACTGGCTGAGTGGTAACAAACCTACACTGTCCAATATGGTAGCCACTAGCTAGTCACATGTGGCTATTTTAATGCAAATTTTAGCTAATGTTCAAAATTTAGTTTCTTGGTTTTACTAGCCACGATTCATGTGTTCAATAGCCACATGTGGCTAGTGGTTACTATATTGGGCAGCACAGTTATAGATAGAATATTTCCATCATCATACAATATTCTGTTGGATAGCACTGGACTAGAGTGACTTTGGAAGTCACACATTAAAGCCAGCAGAGCCACTCTCAGTCTGGATTCTTACACAACTTCTTTTTTTTTTTTTTTAGCTTCTAAGACTTTATTATGATAGTCTAAATTTTGAATTTTTTAAATAATTATTTTATTGTTGTTCAATTATAGTTGTCTGCATTTTCCCCCAACCACTCCCTCCCCCACCCCAGCCAAACCCACCTCACCGCCTTGCTTCCATCCTCCCCCCCCATTTTGTCCATGTGTCCCTCATAGTAGTTCCTGAAAACCCTTTCCCTCATTATTCCCTGCTACCTCCCCTCTGGTTACTGTCAAATTGTTCTTAATTTCTATGTCTCTGGTTCTTTTTTGCTTGCTTTTTTCTTTTGTTGATTAGGTTCCAGTTAAAGGTGGGATCATATGGTATTTGTCCCTCACCTCCTGGCTTATTTCACTTAGCATAATGCTCTCCAGTTCCATCCATGCTGTTGCAAAGGGTAGGAGCTCCTTTCTCTCTGCTGCATAGTATTCCATCTTACACAACTTCTTGAAGCTGAGTTTTTGTTGACCTGGAACACTCACCTCTGACTGTTGAGAGACAAATAGTATTCATTCTTTATGCTACATTATTGGTAGGTATTTTAGTACATACAGGGTGAGGCAAAAGTAAGTTTATAGTTGTTCAGTTGGAAAAAAATACAATAATTAGTATACAACAATACAAGAATCCACTTTGTATTTTGTGTACTCACAACTGTAAATCTAATTTTGTCCCACCCTATATTTATTATATTTTCTTTTAATACATTTAGAACATTTTTACCTACTGTGCAAATACCATTGGTTGAGTTGCTTATTGTCTCTCTTCCCCAATAGGCTCTATTAGGCAGGCTTAGTTTTTCAGAGTTTAGCATAGTGCTCAATATATAGTGAGCCCTTAAAAGACATTTATTGAATGATTTAATTAATAAATATGAGCACATAGGAGGAATAGCTACAATTTAGAAGATCAGTAAAGGAGCAACTAAGATGAGACTTGGAGGATGAGAGGAAACAGTTATAAAGCAGGAGAAATAGTTTCCAAATAGAGAGAAGACCCAAGAGGAGAGAGCATGGATCTTCAGAGAGAGTGAAAACTCAATGAGTTTAGAGTTGGAGGAAAGTAGGTGGTGAGAGTTAGGGAAGAAATAATGATGAGTTGTATAAACCATGCTAAGATTTTGTATTTCATCCTGAGGGCTGCATAAGGGATACTGAACAATTTTGATACTTTTACTAAGCTATCTTCAAATTTTTCCAAATGTTTGTTTTATTTTTAGGAGCATTTGAGAGTGAAGATTCTTTGACACCTTTGATAAAATCACTTCTACACTTAGCCAAGGTCCTCATGAAAGGTTCCTGTGTGTCTAACATAAAGCTTATTTTTTTCAAACCAAAATACATTTCTTTTCTGTTGTTTAATGGACCTAATACATACTCATTGCCATTCTCTTTGCTTTTGCCATGCAGTAGAAAGGTCTGAGGAATAAGTCAGACCTCTGTGTAATGAGTTAACACAGCATTAACTTATGGACATTTGGTTGACATGAGGCAATTTTTTACATGTGGTAGTTTGAATGAGGAGGGGCTTCATGGAGGACTGGTTAACAGTGAAATCCCACTGCACTTCAAGAGAGGTAGAAAGATTGTCCTGAATATTCTGTTCCTTGGAACAGTGATTCCAAGTCTTATTACCTTCTTTTATGAGTGATAGTAGGAATCTAGGGCTTTAGTGAGAAGGATGATAAATGGGAAACAAACAAACTTTCTACATTTGCCTTTACATAGAGGCGATTTTAAGAACATGTATATATTCTAAAGGCTAATATTATCAACAGCTTTCTCCTCCTACCTCTCACAGTTCTCTTGTGAGTACCAGATCATCATGTCCACCCACTAATGTGCATTTTCACCTGTAAGAACCACAAGCTCCTAGAAATTAACATGCCAACCCTATTTATTACCACTCCCATACCCTTTCTACAAATCTGCTCCTCCGTATTATTTCCAATGAAAATATCCTGTCTACATAATTACAAAATCCATAGACTTGTGAGTTGTCCTTGACTCCTGTCTTTCTTCAGACTCCTGAGCCTCTCCATCACCAAACTCAGTCATGTCTGCCTCCTAAGCATCTCTCCCACCCATTTCATCCTCTCTAACTTTGGTTTGCTGCCAGAATCCACATCCTCATCATTCTTTGTATCTAGCCCCAAGTTCCTACAATCTGGAATGATATTCCTAAAATCCAAATGTAATTATGCCACTCCTCTGTTTATAATTTCTAAATTACTCTCTATTAATTCACATTCGAGAACAGAGTATAAAAGGCCCTTCATGATCTCATCCTTGCTCACCTCTTTGATCTCATCGCTCACTACTGTCCTTATATCTTATGCCTCCTTCCAGTTACTAACAGACACAGTAGTTTCTGCTTCTGCTTGTGTAGTTGTTCTCTTTGTCAGGCATGTAATTCCACGTCTTTATTTACCTGTAAAAAATTTATCTGGATGGTAAGGTTTATTTTGGGTAGCTTTTGTTTAAGGTTATCATTTCTAATTTCTAGGTAGCCACCCTCAATACTTAGAGAATATCATGGTTTTCTCATAACTCATAAGACACTATGTGAAATTGCGTGTTAACTTGTCTCTCCCCCTGACTAGACATGGGGCTCATCAACATAATAACCTATTTCATTTAATTATATAAGCACAGAGCCTACCATAGTACCTGGCACATAATAAACCACCCAACAGATATTTGTTGAATGAATGAATATTTTTTTCAAGTATTACACAGTCAAAATAGTAAGCTAAAAAACAATAATGGATGTGTTTTTATCCTGGGATGCAAGAATAGTTAAGGGTTCCACAGCCAGGAGCAAGCCCCAGGACTTAACCAAGGAGGTGGGGCAACCCCAAAACACTTCTAGATGGTTATCTGAAGATCTGGTTCTGGCAAACAAATATATAGGGCTGAAGTGAGGGAGATTCAGAACAATCTGTAGATAAATTTTAATTGTATTACTTATTTATCTCCCTATATTATTTATTTATACTTCTCATCAAGCCAAGAAAGATTGGAGGTAGTTTGTATAAACACATCTGATACAATAAACTGTTCTAAATAGATGTAGAAATCAGGTCAAAGGAAAATAAAAAAGCAAAGAAATAAAGTATTTTCTAGTAGATAAATTAGGGATGATAGATCAAATATTATAAGGTAAAATGAAGGAAACCTAACCAAGTTTAAGAATGATTAAAAAAAATCTCTGTGGAACAGAAATAAAGCAGAAACTCAAAGCAATAATTAAACAAAAGCTACGGGCTTGTTTGGCAATAGACAAGAATAAGGATTCAGGTTTAAGTTAAAGGAGAACAGTGGGGTTTGGCAACTATAGGTTAAACTTAGAGTAAGAATGCCTTAAGGTTAGCACATGGTTGAAGCTACTCATAGCTCTGTGACTGGACTAATAATACCTCAATGTCATTATTTGATGGGAGCTTTGAGCAACTGATATAACACCTGGAACCTAAGTGTATCAAGTGGAGGTAACTCCAAAACTGATGGACAGGGAGAAGTGACCACATGAAAAGAGTAAGAAAAATACTAACACCAAACTCTCATTCAAGGTAAACCTGAAAGCAAATTTCCACATACATAAGAAAGTTGACAAATCAATAATTAGGAAATAAATTTACTCCTGATAAAATGAAACTAACATAGCGATATTAGAAAACTTAAGTAATAGTGTATTAGTTTATCTAGGGGCTTCGAAGAGATAAAGGAAATAATAATATTAGTGGGAGAGCGAGAGAGTGAGAGAGAGAGAACACAGGAAATAATAAAATATAAGTAGGAAAAGTGGCTAAAATGAAACAGGAACAAGTGGATATAAATAAATCTTAGAAACAAAAATATCTATAATTATGAAAAAACAAACAAATGAATAAATGAGTTCAGTTCTAGGTTGGACCTAATCAAAGAGAAAACTAGTGAATTGTAATATAGTCTTGCATAATTTATAAAACACAGTACAAAGAGATGAAAGGATACAATGAAAGATCAGTTAAGAGAGAGACTGAGAGGAAACTGCAATGTACATCTAATTGGAGTTCAAAATGAGGGAAAAGAAATTTCCAAAATTATGGTAATTGAGAAAGATAAAAAGCACTCAGATTAAAAATTACACCAAATTCTAAATAGTATGAATAAAAATAAATCTAAGCTTAAAAATTATATTGAAACTTTAGAACATCAAGGACAAAATTTTTTAAGTCATTAGAATAAGAAAAAAACAAATTATTGTCAGAAGAAAAAGTATTAAACTTACCAGAGACTTCTCATCTACAACAAAAGATGACAAGAAAATGGAGTTTTCAAACCACTAAGTGAAAATAACTGTCAACCTAGATCTTCATCTCAGTTAAAATATAATTTAAAGGAGAGAACAAATAAAGACATTTTCAATATAAAAGGTCTACATGGATAATCGAAGGGAAAACTTCAACAAGAAGAAAAGTAAACCCAGAGAAGAATGCGCTATCAGACACAGTGGTTAACAAATAAATAAATAATAATAATACCGGTTGACAAATTTAATTAAGTATTAACCATTAACAAAGTAAGAGCAATAAATTGTGTGTTTTAAAATTATAGGATTAAAAAATGGGGAGACTATTGGGGCATTTAAGGTTTGGGGAAGGAGAAGATACATTTAATATCTTATAATTTAAAAAATTTACAATTAAATATGTATGTTTAAAATGTAAGGATAACTAGTAAAATTAAATATAAATACAACATATAGCCTGCAAAGTGGCAGTGCATAATTTTGTTCAATCCATCAAAAGGTTGGAAAAGAGAACCTAAGTATGGTAATCAGAAAATACAACGTAAAATGATAAAAATAATTTCAAATATATCAGTAATGTAGAGTGATATATGTAGCATGGTTTCATTTGTGAATGTTTTAAAACTCATGAAACAATTCCACATATTGTTTTCAGATATATATTTATACGCAACGTATCAGATATGCATAGAAATGGTGGATACCCATCTCTGGGGAAAGAAGGAAGGAATAGAACAGAAGTAGAGTACACAGAAGAATTTCATTGCATATTTTATTTCTTTTTAAAACCTATATGATAAATATGAAAAGAGATTAATATTTCATAATCTAGGTAGCGGGTTCACAATATAGGGTTTTTTTGTCATTTTAAGTAACAAAATAATTATGCCAAATATAATATAATCTCAAAATTTTCAAATGAAAACTTTTTTTAAAAATACTTTTGGGTCAGTTTGAATACTTAAACTACTTAAACTTTTAAAGATACAGATGTAATACTAAAAGCTTTATTTACAATATTGAATTTTCTAATAAAGTTGCATATACATATTTAAACCCATGTTTTATATAAAATGAAGTATTAATTGGAAATACTTTTCTTTTCCCTTGAGAATAATTGTATTTAAGCTAATCACACATCTTTGACATGAGTGACTTTCTTAGTAATCACAGGGATATGTTTGAGCCATCTGACAACAGTTCTCCAGGTCACATTATCTTCATTTCCCTTGAAGTTAAAATACAACACTCTTTAGTCTATGTATAATGGTGTCACTCAAATATCCAAAACTTCAAATTGCTATATTTGCACTACAACAGTTTTTTAATTAATTGTAAAGGTTTATATTTATTATCCCCAAAGTTAATTATGTATGAATTACTTTTTTGAATTACTTTTTAAAGTGATCTTTAAAATGCTTGCTTACTTCAACATCTAACTCTTGCAATTGTGAAGTTATGTTCCCATGCATAATGACTAAATGTGCATTAAATTTCTTTGCCTCATTTTAAAACTTTTCTGTCCAATGATCTTTTAAAATTAGCATTGATTGAAATCATTTCTAGCTATTGTGTCTAGAAAAAAACCCAAGTATTTTGTTGGTAAAAAAAAATATAATAGAATGTAAGCCACAATAGGAGAGGCAGTGTAATGGCAATGAGGGATTACCTTAAAACTGGCAAAGCCTTACATACAGCTATTTTTGATACTCCCAAACCTCAGAAATATACAAAGTTTAATATAAAATGAACACTTGTATATCCATTACCCAGAAAAAAAATACTCCTTTTCTGAGTAATAATTTTGATTTAGAAAAAAAAATTGGCTTCCATTTCTGGGACAAGATGACATAGATTCATTTTTCCCTGCTCTCCCCTTCTAAGCACAACTAAATACCCTGGAAACGATTCAGAAGACAATGATAAAAGGACTCTGAATACTCTGTAGAAGACAAACTGGCCAGGGACCTCAAGACTTGAAAATCAATACTGTGGTAAGTTTTATGGGTTGTTATTTTTTATTTTTCCTTTTTATTACCAAGAAAAGGAAAGCCCAGCAGGACCTTAGCAGGGAGACCCATACCCACTGGCAGTGTAGGCCAATCTACTCATAGCAGTGATACCAGTAGAGCTCAGGAGGCCAACCTATATCCAACAATAGCAGTGGAATCAGTCTATCCCGAATGGCTCAATCCACATCACAACCCACACCACCCAGCAAAAGGTAGACATTTATGCAAGTATCAGTGGGGCTCCATATTTCCTAGTCATCCACTCAGTGATAGAAGGTAACCTAGAGTCAGTGCCTTACAACCATCCACCTAAGAGTACAGTCACCCAGACCTCATGACTCCTAACCCTCCACTCAGTGGCAGAAGGCAGCCTAAATAGGCTCTTTACTTCCCCAGAGGCATCTACAGAAATAGAATGTGAAGCCAAAAGGCACCAGGTGATCAGTTAACAGGCCAAAGGAAATGCTCTCCTTCTCATAAGTTTTGCATCCCTCATACACCATCTAAAAACACTGAGAGGCCCAGGGAAATACCTTCTATACCTGAAAGTGGTGCCAGCAGAGTTATGAGAGAAGCTCAAGCAGACTCAGGTAAATGAAACATACCAGAAGATCATTGCAAGTGCTTAAAAAACAAAATTAGCATTGGAAATATAACCCACAAAAGTAAGACAGAACCTATAAGCTAAACTAAAAAAGGCAAGTGCCTGCTAAAATAAAATGTTTAAATACAGAGTCTCTTAAACAATATACAAAATGCCTAAGATACAATAAAAAATAATCAACATTCTAAGAACCAGGAAAATCACAATTTTGATAAGAAAGATAATGAACTGATGTCAATAACAAAATGAATCTGATTTTAGAATATGTGACAAATATTTTAAAGCAGCTTCTGTAAAATTGCTTCAACAAATAATTATGAATTCCATTGGAACAAATAAAAAATACAAAACTACAGTAAAAAATAAAAATTATTAAGAAGTTCTCAATGGAAATTTACAATACAGTAACTGGAAAAAACTTGCTACATGGGCTCATGGTGCAGTGAAGATGACAGTGAATTTGGTAAAAGACAATAAAATTCACTCAATCTGGACAACAGAATAAAAAAGACTAAAAGTAGAATAGAAAATCATATACAATATGGAAAATAAAAAATTTATAACATTCATATAATTAGAGTCTCAGAAGCAGAAAATACATAATGTGTGACTAAAAAGGTTATTTGGAAAAACAATGGCTGAAAAGTTCTCAAATTTGGCAGAAGACCTAAATCTACAGAATTAAGATGCTGAGTGAACCTCAAATAGATAAACCTAACAGAATTCATGTCAAGACAAATAATAATTAAACACTTGGAAACTAAAGACAAAGAAAAAAACTTAAAAGGAACCAGAGAAAAATGATGCATTAACTACAGAGAACAGCAATTCAAATTGTAGTGGATTTCTTATCAAAAACAATGGAGGTTCAAAGGAAGTGGCACAACATTTTTCAAGTGTTGAAAGAAAACAAATGTCAACCATAAATTCTGTATGTGGTCAAACTATTCTATAGGAATGAAGATGAAATAAAGACATTCTTTGACAAAGTAAAACTAAGAGAATACATTGCTAGTAAACCTACCTTTAAACAATGGCTAAAGAAAGCTCTCTGAATGGAAAGGCAATTATTAAAAAAGGACTGCAATTTCAGAAATAAAAACAAACAATGGGATGGGTAAAAAATAGTATAAATGTAACAGAATATCCTTCTCCTCATGAGTTTTTTAATTATATTTGATGGTTAAAGCAAAAATTATAACAATATCTGTTGCAGTGCTTAATGAATGTACAGAAAATACTTCAGATACTTATATTTTAAAAGTGAGAGTAAGGGGACGTACATGAAAGCAAGATGTTAATTCTTCACTCTAATTGGTAATAGTGATATTGTAATAATGTGTATATTATAATATCTAGAATAACCATTAAAAACATGCAAAATGATATCCTCAAAATTGATATAAGTAAAATAACATGGAATCCTAAAAAAATGTTCAAATAGGGAAACAAAGAAAAAAGAAACAGAAGAAACAAACAGGAAACAAAAACAAAATGGCAGACTTAACATTAACAGATTAATAATTATTTGAAATGAAAATGGTTTAAATATATCAGTCAAAAGACAGATTGGCACAGCAGATAAGATATCATGACTCAACTATATGTTTTCTAACAGCATGGATGGAACTGGAGAGTGTTATGCTCAGTGAAATAGGCTAGATGATGAAAGACAAATACCATATGATCTCACCTATGAGTGGAACCTAATCAACAAAACAAACAAGCAAGCAAAATATAACCAGAAACATTGAAATAAAGAACAAACTGGTCCTAGCTGGTGTAGCTCAGTGCATTGAGCATAGGTCTGAGAACCAAAGGGACACTGGTTCGATTCCCAGTCAGGGCACATGCCTGGGTTGGAGCTAGGTACCCAGTTTGGGGTGTGCAAGAGGTACCCACACATTAATGTTTCTCTCCCTCTCTTTCTCCTTCCCTTCCCCTCTCTATAAAAATAAATAAATAATATCTTTAAATGAAAATTTTTTTAATAAAACAAACTGACAGTAACCAGAGAGGAGTGGGGAGAAGGATAATGGGGAAAAGCAAGGGAAGGGTCAAGTCAAGGAACATGTATAAAGGATTCATGGACAAACACCATGGGGGGGCAGATAGAATGTAGGAGGGGGTGGGCAGGGCAGGGGAGAGTAATGGGGAGAAAATGGGGACAACTGTGATTGAACAACAATTAAGAAAACATAATGACATAAGAATGCTGAAATAAAATAATGGGAAAAGATATAATATGCTAACATTAATTTTACAAGTATGTCTATCTATGTTAATATCAGGTTAATTAGACTTCAGAGCAAATAAACTTACTAGGGATAAAGAGGGGCATTACATTATCATGAGAGGATCAATCCACTAAGAACACATAGCTATCCTAAATGTGTGTGCACCAAACAACAGAGCTTCAAATTATGTGACACAAAATCTGATAGAGCTGAAAGGAGAAATACACAAATCCACAATTAGACAGAAATACTGCTAGAAATTAATACAACTACTAGCCAAGATATAGAACTGAATAGCAACATCAACCAACAATACCTAGTTGACACAACCCCTCCCAATGACATCAGAATGCACACTCTTTGCAAACACTTATGAAACATTCATTAAGATGTGCCTTATTCTGGGTCATAAAACAAACCTCATTATATTTTACAGTGTTGAAATCACACAGAATATATTCTCCAATTGTATGGAATTGAAGTAGAAATCAGTAACAGAAAGACAAGAAGAAAATCTTCAAACAATAAGAAATTAAACAGCACACTACTAAGCAATCCATGCACCCAAGAGGAAGTCTCAAAGAATTAAATACATAAAGCTAAATTAATTAAAATATAAAATATAAAAATTTGTGGGATGCAGCTAAAGCAGTATTGAGAGGGAAATTTATAGCAGTAAATTATTACAGTAGAAAAGAAGAAAGGTCTCAAATTAATAATCTATGTTCCTATGTCAAAAAGCTAGCAAAAGAAGAGCAAAGTAAAGCCAAAGAAGGCAGATGGAAGAAAATAATAAGATAGGAGCAGACATAAATAAAGCTGAAAAAGAAAAACAGAGAAAATAGATGAAATAAAAAGCTGGTTCATCAGGGAAAAATCAATAAACCTCTGGCAAAACTGACACATAATAAGAGAAACAATACAGATCACCAATATCAAGAAAGAAATAAGAGATATAACTTTAGGCTTTGCAGCCATTAAAAGGATAATAAAAGAATATATCAACCTTACTCTCATAAGTTTTATAGCTTAGAAGATATAGAGCAATTTTTCAAAAGTCATGAACCAAAAACCAGAACCAAGAAGGAATAGGTAACATGAATACTATTAAAGATACTGAATCTGTAATTTAAAACATCCCCCAAAAAAGTCCCTTTGACCGGATGGATACAGTGGATAGTTTTACCAAACATTTAAAGAAGAATTAATACTAATTTTACTCAATTTATTTTAGAAAATTGACGAGGAGGCAATATTCCTAACTCATTTATGAGACCAGTATTATACTGATACCAAAACTGGGAAAAGACAGTAAAAAACAAAACAAAACAAAAAACACCCTACAGATCAATATCTCTCATGAAATTAGAAATAAAAATCCTCAACAAAATATTACCTAATATAATCCAACAATATATATAAATAGTTATATGCCGTGATCAAATGGGATTTATTCTAAGAATGTGAAGCTGGTTCACTATTCAAAATCAATCAATGTAATCTATTGTATGAACAAGTAAAAAATAATCATATGGTTATCCAGCCCCCTTCATGACAAAAACTGTCAACAAATTGCAAATAGAAGGGAACTACCTCAGCTTGATAAAGGGCATTTTCAAGAATCCCACAGCTCGCATCATACTTAATGGTGAATACATGTATGGTCTCTCCTAAGATTAGGAACAAAGTAAATGTGTTCACTCTCACCACTTGTACTCATCAAAGTACAGGAAATTCTAGCTAGTGCAATGAACAGGAAAAAGAAATAGAAGGCATTCAGGTCAGAAAGAAATAAAATTGTCCCCATTTGCAGAAGGTCTATGTAGAAAATTTCAAGGAATCTATTTAAAAATTAAACACTCCTGGAACCAATGAATGAGTTCAACAAAGTTATGGAATACAAGATCAATACACTAAAATTGTTTGCATTTTATATACTAATAGTGAACATGTTGAAGCCACAATTAAAAACACAATACCGTTTATGTTCACTCCAAAGAAAATGATATCTTTGATATACACTTAACAAAACATGAACAAAAACTGTATGCTGAAAATTGCAAAAGACTTATAAAAGAAATCAAAGAAACCCTAATAAATGGAGAGACAGTCTATTACATGAATTAGAAGACTCACATAGTAAAGATGTCAATTCTCTTCAAATTGATATATAGGTTTACTTCAATTCCTATCAAAATCACAGTAAGATTTTTTAGACGTAGACAAACTTATTATAAAATTCATATGAAAAAGCACAAACGCTAGAATAGCCAAACAATCTTGAAAAGAAGGATAAAGAGAGGAATCACTCTACCCAATATTAAGGCTTATTATTTAGTTTCTGTAATCAAGGAAGTGTGATATTGATGGATAAATAGACACATGGGTGATGTAGAGCAGGAAGGAAGTGGAGATGGTAACAGAGGGATTCATGTGGTAGATTCATCCACACAAATGGATGGAATTCTGATGGAATTGTTCAGTACCTTGACTGTGTGGTAGATTCATCAACCAACACATGTAATAAAAATTGTATAGATCTAAGTAAACACATATGCAAAGCAGTGCAAGTAAAACTGGGAAAATATAAAGATTGGTAGATTATAGCATGTCAGTATGGTTGTGATATTATATGACAAAATGTTACCATTGAAGGAAACTGGATAAAGGGTACCGGAAACCTTTCTATATTATTTTTTATAATGGCACATGAATCTACAATTATCTCAAAATGAAAATCAACAACCTCAAACCAAGTCAGAGTTTCCTCTCTACTTCCCTTTCTCTCTGCTCCCCAGCTAATTAGTTATTAAACTAGCACAGAGGACCACTTCTCTTTGGAGAATAGACTTCATGTTAATAAAACTTATTGTGGTTTTTCCTTGGGTGCCTTACAGGAGACAAAGTAGGTGGCTGAAGGCAATGGAAGAGACCATGGCCTTGTGAAAATAGCTTTACTTCCCTTGGCCTTAATTTTCCTCATCTGTAAAACGCAGACTTAGTACTAGAGGAAAACAAAACAAACACTTGTAGAGAACCTATCTTTATCTATGTCTCCATCCCTCATTTTTTTTTTCCGGCAAGCCCAATGAGCCATGCATTATGAATCTCCATATTTCAGATGAAGAAATAGAGACTGAGAGATATGACTACCACAGAACAGAGCTGGGGGTAGAGTACACAGTCCAGGCACTTTTCATTACCACCTGCTGCCTCAGAGCCTAACAAAATTTGGGGCTCTAATCCCTATAAGGTAGCTTTTCCTAGTGGAAAGTAAGCTGGGCAGGGAATGCCCAACCTGCTAAGTGGAAGTAGGTGAGGGCTGTAAAGCACTCAGCTGGATCCCAACAAGCACTTATGAGTATAGTTGCCACAGAAGCCACAGACTTCACCTGGCTAGACTCCTTCCATTTACACTGTGGATCTACAAGGGATGGCAGCTAACTTCCTCCTAAGTTGAGTGGCTGTTCCTTAATGTTGTCTGCAATACAAACCCCCAAACAGCCCCAAAGGCCAAGCATGCTCCCCTTAGGGGGCAAGTAGGGAATCAGGGTCAGCAGTTGTGAGCCATGGAACATGGGTACCAACCCTGGGTGAAAACATCCAAGGGTATAATACTGGTACTGGGGCCAGGCCTATCCCATGAGGAAGGAAAGAATTGTGTCCTTGGGTTGGAGGCCACATTGCCTAACAGAGACTACTTTCTAATCCTTGGCAACCTCCTTGGTGCTTTCATCACAAACTCTACAGGTTGGCTGCTCATGATGGTCAAAGGCAACATAGTTCAGTGGTTATGGGCCTGGGCTGGAGATTAGCAGACATGGACTTCACTTAGTCCTAGGACTTCCTGAAAGACCCTGAATGAGCCATGCTCCCTTTCTGGGATGCAATATCCTCATCCATACAATGAGGGTTTTGGATTAGGTGGACCCTGAAACCTCTCCAAGCCCTGCCCGCTTTCATGTTCAAGGTTAGCTCTAAGACTTGCATCCAGGGCCTGCCTGAATCCACCAGAGCTCACAAATATTATTGGAACAGAAGTCCTGGTCAGATTTCATTTTTCTTCTGAGGCTGTTTATTGCCTAACCAAATTTACTTAGTGGTATATTTGTGACTGTGATGTTAAAAGGTAGGCTACAAACCGAGAAACAAACAAAGATAGTTAGGGGATGAGTGGGATTCATAAAGCGGGAAGAGCGTGGGTCATCCAGAGGGTCAGGAAACCTGGAATTCACAGGAGCTTCTCATAAACACAGCTACCATTCCTTATTTATTCACATTCTCTGCCCTGTCTGGGTTCCGCGTGGTCTCCACTTCTTGTTAGCGTTTCAGCTGCACACCAGGCCCCAGCTGGCAGTAGCTAATTGCAATCAGCAGGTGAGAAATGTAGGTTCTCCGAAAAGGAATTATCTCCAGCGCTGGGAACCATTCTGGGAAATGTAACAGACCTGGGAAGAGAGGGGGAGATGTTTAAAACCTGAACTTCTGTGAAAAGCATTAATTGAAAAAGACAGCACTGCGCACCAGGAACCCATGACTCGCTTGCCTGAAAATATAATGAAGCAACTCAGTGTGGAAGGAAAGATGGGGGAGCATTTCCATTTCTGCAAAAGCAGCTCCTGCCTCATGCACAGGAGCCCTGCCTGCCCTCTTTTTCCA
The DNA here is from genome assembly GCA_028533065.1 of Trachops cirrhosus. NCBI lineage: Eukaryota > Metazoa > Chordata > Mammalia > Chiroptera > Phyllostomidae > Trachops > Trachops cirrhosus. The sequence goes on from CM052552.1 coordinate 49,060,989, forward strand.
GGAGACTCAGGGAGCACAAAGGTTTGCTCTTAGAGTTTCATCTTTTACCTTTACATTTTTCTGCATGAGTAAAATCACTTCACCACACTAAAGACTTTTCATTTATTTTTATTTATTTGTTAAAGAAAGACATAAAGCAATCTACTGTGAAGTGGAATGAATTGAGGAAGCAAGTTCAAAATCAGTTCACAATCTCTTGATGTCACTGAATACCCAGGTGTTCACTCAGCCCAATATCAAATGAAGGGGTGGGGTGTGGATGCAGCCATGTAGTGTAAAAGGTTGTTCAGCTATTTGGGGAAGCAAGCCCCATGTCAGGCAGCAAGATCCTGGAGGCTCCTGTGTCCTCAGCTCCAGGCTGCTCTCAGTGGCTCCTGTCAGAAGCACCTGGGGACAGGAGAAAGGCTCCAGTGTCCCTATATGCACCCCACCTGCTCACCTCCAGAATAAGTAGCATCTGTCTGTGCGTTATCAGGAATGGGAATAAAAAGCATACCAAGGGGGTGATTTGAATTTCATTTTCGCAATATGTCCCCCTGTGGGGAACACCGTGTAGTGCTGCATGCTGATTCAAACAAAATTGTCTTTGCTTGCTGGGGTTTAAGTCTAGTTATGGGCAGCTCACAATGCACTGGGCTGTGGGGTGCCCTGAAAACTTCCTGGGGTATCACACGACATGCAGTGTGGAGGGGAATGGCCTAGCAACCTTTCTGAAGAAGCTGTGTGATTAGGGCAGGTCCCAGAACCCCTCCAGACTGCCATGTCCTCATCTGTAAAACGAGTGAACTGCACACTGTGACCCCTTATCTCACTTCCATTCTCAGGTTCTGAGGTGATAAGATGTGACTTGAAACATATAAGATTCACTCCCCTAAGTAAATGTTTACTGGGGTTTTGGGGAGTGTGGGTGGCTTTGTTTTCCCATCCTTTTGGTTATTTGTAGAACAAAGGCGAGAGAGAAAGGTTAGGTTCTGGAGCCAGCCTCAGAAGGAACCACAGTCCCTGGTGGAGGTCAGACTAAGGACACATATTCTGAAGAGTCCAGTTGGGGAATTTTGTCTACCTATGAGAGCCCCTCCACCATGGGACAAAGAAATGTCACAGGAGAGATTAATATCAAGGAGAGGTAAAAAGAGGCTTCTAGAACTTCGGGCTTTGGAGTCAAACTCCAGGCTTTGTGATTAAAAGACAAATAAACAGCCATTTCTACTGGGTCTCTCAAACCCACTGAGCAGCACAAATGTTTCCTCCTTCTAAACAAGTTTATCTGAAGAAGGCAAAGAAAACCAAACCCTGAAGTCCACAGTTTTTGGCAGACCCTTAGGAGAAACTGTTGCAGACAGCTTATTGAGTGCTTTTCTCATATCTCTCAGAAATAACATGTCAAAGTTTGAACATAAACCACAAACAAAATGAGCTTGGTTCTTCTTGCCAGCTTCCCCAACCTGACACAGGGAAGGTATAGAACACAGGTGGCAAACACAAGGACCAAGGGCCAAATCCAGCCCTCCACCTTGTTTTATCTGCCCAAGCACCTCATTTCTACCTGGTGGCAGCGCCAAGCTCCTTGCTCCTAGTTAAGGAGTAGTTACTTTTATACAGTCCTAAAATTACATTTGACCCTTTGAAGGGAACTGTGAGGCTGATGTGGCCCCCAGTGAAGATAAATTTGACACCCCTGATTTAGAATATTAGCTTCAGAATTAGAAGCTGCTGAGAGAATTTTAGAGGAGCTAGTGGGTCAAGAATGTAGGCAGAGAAAGGCCATCTGTGACCTCCTTTAAACAAATATTGGGCTTTGTACCACTGAGTTGCACAGCTCTAGAGGACACAATTATGGAGTTGTGTTTCAAGAGGTGTCAATGGCAAATTCAATGCTAACGGTGCCCCATGGAGTGAGGCAAGACAAAAGCCCCAGTGAGCACCATTATGTGCCACCACTTGGAAGACAGCATGCTACAAACAGAGCAAGTCTCTGTTAAACTAGCTTACATTCTAATTAGTAAATTATACAGTGTTAGGGAGGGAGACTTTTTTGTTTTTCTTCTATCCTTCTAGGTTCTTTGACTAGCCTAATAATGAAATTGACATAGACAGATTAACAGGAGAAAAAAAAACACACAAAAGTTTAATAACATGTATACATGGGAGTTACTAAGGAAAACTGAGTAACTCTCTAAAATGGCTGAAGCCACCACTTTAAATACCATCTTTATTTTTTTCTTTTTTAATTTAATTTTCTTTTTTATTGTTGTTCAAGTACAGTTGTCTCCATTCACCTCCAACTCCCCCCCACACCCCCACCTCCCACCCTCGATCCTACCCCCCTTTGGCTTTGTCCATGTGTCCTTTATACAAAAGAGGAAGGATTGTTAAATACCATCTTTAGCTAAAGAAAAAATAAGATGGGAGTAAGAAGATGTCAGTTATGGGAGGTGACCAGGAAAAGCACAATGAACAAGGGTCAGACTGTTATGTAAATTTAAGTCTTGCCTTCTATATTGATAAGAATTTCTAGAGATAAGTCATCTCCCTCTACCTGACATTCCAGGAGACACCCTTATGGATGGAGATTTTTCTTGTAAATGTAATCATCTCCTACCAAAGGGTAACTTCTACTCAGTTTTAAAGCTCTTCTTATGTCTGCAATTGCTTCAAAATAATCCACCTAAAATAATCGTTATGCCAGAAGTATATTTCAGGGTGGCAAATTCTGGTCCCTTTAAACAATGTGTTAGAAGGTGATACATGCTATGGCATGAATACATCTGGAGGGATAGAGAGCAGGAGAAGGTTGTGACTTATAGTAGGGTGGTTAAAGAAGGCCTCTTTGAAATGAAGTGACTTTTGAACAGAGAAGGAGTTAAAGTGTAAGCTCTGCTGGAGGCTCTCTCGGGGAAGAGGGAACAAAATAGAGGGGATGGTGAGTGCAGACCTCCCAAGGTAGAACCATTGGAGCTGGAGTGAAAAGACAGATGGCATCTCTGAAGATCCTGAGTGGGGTAGAGAATCACAGAATATCATAGAAGGTACCCCAACCGCCAAAGCAGCCTGCTCTGTCAGGGTACCATCTCAATAGCAACCTCTGGAGGCATTTGAGACTTTCTGATTCTCCATTAACTAAAAACTAGTTCCTGTTATGTTCCGACTTAATAACTAACCAACTAGACATGAAACCCTACCCCTCTGACTTCCTGAACTTCAGACCTCCCAATACTTCATGATGTGGATGGAGGCAGCTTGGGGATTCAGACATGTGGAAAGAGGGTAGGTGACTTGAAAATGTCCCTCGCCAACTCTCTGAGACCCACTGTAAAAGGTGTCACCATGCACAGAGTGATGAAACAAAAGTTTGGCTGGCCCTTCCCCACCACCTTCCTTATACAAAGAATGGAGAAACCTCTGGAGAGAATTAAGTGCATCCTGTACTCATCTGATTTTGCTCAGAATCTCCTGCCCAAGCACTCAGGATTGATTCAATGTCTATCATGCTTATATATTCTGTCTGGCTTAAAGAATAATGCAAACAGGGTCTAGCCCAGACAGCATGAGATGGGACCCAGGGGGCGATCCAGGCATTTTGATGATGAATCCTGGGCTGGATGTCCTGAGGATTCCTTTGCCCAGAGCCTCCACATTTTTTTTCAGTGTTTATCAACACTAGCATTGTAACATGAAGCTAGAGCCCCTAAACAGAGGTGACACTGGAAGAAGGAAGCTTATTGTCCTGGAAGCCTAAGGACGTGGGTTGTGCAGTGTGTGACTACATCAGTTAGGGTTCAGTCAGAAGCAGAAACCACTTTGAAGCTATAGAGCACAGGTGACAAACACAAGGACCACGGGTTGAATCTGACCCTCCACCTTGTTTTATCTGGCCTGGTACCTTGTTTCTACCCAGTAGCAGAGCCAAGCTCCTTGCCCCTAGTTAAGGAGTAGTTACATTTATACAGTCCTAAAATTACATTCAGCCCTTTGAAGGCAGCTGCAAGGCTGATGTGGCCCCTGGTGAAAATCAGTCTGACACCCCTACTATACAGTAATGGATTTGTGACAGGACAGAACTCTTCACATTTGTGAGAGCTGTTAAGTATCCTGTATAGGTCTGCTGCTCCAAGTCCAGTATTCAGCCTGAAGACAGCAGGGCAGGCAGTCAGGAGGGAGAGATGGGCATGAAGTGGGGGAGAACAAGGATAAATTGGAACTCCAAAGGACAAAATGGACTCCACCTGGACAGATGGGAATAGAATTAGTTCTTCACTGTATCCAACTTTGTTGATACAGGTGACCTGAAGGCCAGGTGGGTTCCCTCTAGCATGAAGCTGCACACACATGCAAGCTCCAGCAGTCATAGAAGTGGAAGGAGGAGATATGGCCAGCAGTGGGAAGACTATGGGCCCAGATGCCACCTATAACAACCATAAATTGTTGCTCCTTCACTTCACCTTCCAAATATACCACAGATTTCTGTTCTGGCCCAACCTAAGCACAGAGAGGAAGAAAAGAATTCTGCAAAATGTAGTTTCAGCTTAGCTACTACATTTTACACCACAGTGACTTTGACCTCAGGCCTCAATTTCCTCACTTGCAACATCTAAGAGCTAGCCTGAAAGAAATTGTTCGGAGCATCCCTATTACAGTAACAATATCTATTTCCCCACACTGGTGAGCCAGAGAGGGCAGCAGATTGTGCCAGTTCAACCCAAATTGTGTGCAGAGGTACCAAGAGAGCCCAGACACTACTGGGGGGTATCCATTGGTTGAAATGAGTCCAGTGTATTGGCCTTAATCCTTGGAGGAACTCCATGTTTTCTAAGCACACAAATTGCCTCATTCCCCACTACCCCTTATCCTATGCCCATGGGAGTGAGATCTTATCATCTGTCCTCCCAGGCAGTGAACCTCTGGTCCAGGACATTGCTTGACTGGCAGCAGACACCTGCTAAGGTGCTGGCAACAGGTCACAAAGCCCATGCTCCATCTTTGGCAATCTGGCTGAGAAGTCTCAGGAAGTTGCAAAAAGATTTTTAGGCTATACACAGTTAAGTTGACAATCTGGACCTGCACATTTCCACTAGGAGTTCATCTTGCAGGTGATTCCAGAAAATTCTAGTGCAACCTAATTAAAATTTTTCTCAGAAAATAAATGTGAGCATTGTGATCTGCGGAGAGCTTTTTGCAAAATATGCCTGTTGCAGACTCTGCTGTTAGGTACCCTAGCAGGGGAGAGAGAGGAAAAATCATACACAATAAAGACAAAAAGATGTAAATATACAAAATAATTTGAAAAAAATAAATTATATAGAAAGTAAGACTCACAGTTATGTCCAAAGGAAATGAAGAGGAGAAAGAACATTGCTGTTAAAGAGAAGAGAGGCTGGATTTGATCTTCTCCAAAATTTCATGAGCTTAGGAGAACATCAACAAATCTAAAGCTAGAAGGTCCCATGTTAGCCCATGCAAGATACAAAGAAAGTATGGAAAGGAAAATGCCAGAAGTAATGCCTTAATTCAGAGCACCTCTTGGAAAAGAGACTTTTATTTATTGTGGGACAGAGTTGGTGCAATATTGATTGGGACCATGGTGCCCTATGACCTTCTCTGTTGCAAGATGTATGGTTCTGTGGGGGAGAAAAAAATTTTCTCCTCCAAGTTCTAAGTTCTTAGTTCTTAGTTCTTCTAAGTTCTTAGCTGAGATCACCCCCAGCCATACCCCCATAATAAAAAAGACAGATTAACAGGAGAAAAACAAACAAATTTAATAACCTGCATATACTTTTCATGCATGGGAGAGAACCAGGAAAACCGAGGAATTTCCCCAAATGCCTCAAGCCATCACCTTGAATACCATCTCTGTCTACAGACAAAAGATGTTGGTAGGGGAAACCAGTTATGAGAGGTTACCAGAAAAAGCCCAGTAAACAAGGGTAAGGTTGTTAGGCAGAAACTCTTGTCTTCTCCACTGATTAGAGTTTCTAGAGATTTAGTAATATGCATTTAAGGTTCCTCATGTCTTGTCATGGCTTCATAGCACATTTCTTTTTAGCCCTGATACAGAGAGGGAGACACCTTTACAAATGGAGATTTCCCTTATAAATGTAAATGTTCCTTACAATAGGCTAACTTCTACTCAGTTTTCAGAGCTTTCCCCCTGCTGTTTCTTAAATAATAATCAATCTAAAATAATCTTTTTTTAAAAGAATAATCTTTATACAAAAGTGGTATATTTTGGGGTGACAAATTCTGCTGCCTTTCAGCTGGAGTATATGTATGTCTCAACTGGAAGAGAGTGGTTCAGACTCCAAAGAATCTCTGAGGTGCAAAAGTAGGACAGTAGGAGGGGCCACCATGGCTCTAAGGGTCCAGCATATGGAGGAGGAAGCATCAAAGACTTAAACGTGGGAAAGGGCTTTTGTCCACACAAAAACAAGCACACAGCTGTTTATAGCAGCTTTATTCATAATTGCCAAAACTTGGAAGCAACAAAGATACCCTCAGTAGGTGAATGGATAATGAAACTGGTAGATCTAGACAATGGAATATGATTCAGTGGTAATAAGAAATGTGCTATCAAGCCACAATAAGACAGGAGGAACCTTAAATGCATATTCCTAAGTGAAAGAAGCAATCCGAAAAGGCTACATACTATGTAATTCCAAATGTATGACATTCTGGAAAAGGCAAAATTATGGAGAGTGTAAAAAGAACAATGGTTTCCAGGGGCTCAGCTTGTGGGGTGGAGAAAAATAGGCAGAGCACAGACGGATTTTAAGGCAGTGAACATACTCTGTATGATTCTATAATGATGGAATTTTCTTATTATATGAGAACGGTTTGTGTGACACTGATGTAACCTGGTAGCCAAGGAGAGTGGACTGGAATGTGCATGTGTGAACAAAGACAACTTCACTGTACTAGTCAGTGGGGGCAGTAGATGCTGTTGAGTGAGTGTCTGTACTGTGTGGCCATCACATTCAAAATGACTGAGTGGGTAGAGCAATGAATCTACATCATATTTTGCATGAAGCTTGAACATTCCTCCACAGAAACTATTTGGATGATGCAGAAAGCCACAGTTATGGGCAAGCAGTGCTAGACAGCTTCATCACAATATCATGCCCACTCACACATCACAACTCATGTAGAATCTCTTGGTGAAACACCAAATCACCCAGGTGACTCAGCCCCCCTACAGCGCAGATTTGATGCCCTGTGACTTCTGGCTTTTCCCAAAACTAAAATTACCTTTGAAATAGAAGAGATTTCAGACCATCAATGAGGTTCAGGAAAATATCTGAATTCAGGGCAGCTGATAGCAATTGGGAGAACTGTGTAAGGTTCCAAGGTGCCTACTTTGAAGGGGACTGAGGCATCATTGTCCTATGCACAATTTTTCTTGTTTATTTTATCTTCTTCAATAAATGTCTCTATTTTTCATTGTACATGGCTGGATATCGCCTAGACAGACCTCGTACATTTGTCGAAATTCATAGAATGCGAACCCTAATGTAAACTATGGGCTCTGGGCAATTAAGACGTGTCAATGTAGGTTCAACAATTGTAACAAATGTACCACTCTGGTGGAGGATGTTAATAATGGGAAAGGCTGTGCATATGTGGTGATAAAGGGCATATGGGAAATCTTTGTACCTTTCTATTAATTTTGCTGTTCACCTAAAACTGCTCTAAAAAGTAAAGTATTTTTAAAGAGAGAAAAAACTGAACCTGAGGTTTTTTAGTGCTAAGAATATAAAAAATTAATCTTTAGAAACTAAATCCTAATTTAGTTAGTGAATCACAACATTCTTGCTGAATTTTTATCCTATCAGTGGTTCAGTGGAAACGCATCTCAGATCTCCCATTATTCTGCAGGCATAAAAGTTAGGCCTGTGACTCTCTAGGGGCAGAAATGGTCTGCCCCTACATTATAATTTAGCTTGTAATATCTTTGTCTAGTGCAGGGGTCAGCAAACTTTCCCATAAAGAGCCAGATCATAAATATTTTAGGCTTTGTGGGTCATGCAGTCTCTGCTGTAGCTGCTTAACTCTACTGCTGTAGTATGAAAGCAGCCACAGACAGCACATAAACCAATTAGTATGACTGTGTTTCAATAAAACTTTATTTACAAAAATAGGCACTGCCTGGATTTGGCCTGTGGGCTGTAATTTGCTGATCATTGCTCTAGTACTTACCTAGAAAGTTAGGCTTGCCTATATTTTTAAAAAAGGGCAAACTGTGGGCTTAAATTATGCATTGCATACATATTATACATGATCTAACACTGAGAAGGGAGAAGAAAGTGACAGAAAACAGTGAAAAAAAGAGAAGAAAGTAAGTTGATTTTTATTTCATAAGCCAGGAGAAGATCCAGGAGGAGGAGAAGGCAAAACATGTCTTGTAGGGGCGGCACACACTTGGAGGCAAAACAACAAAAGACCACAAGACCAGAAAGCAAGGGACGTGGACTCCAGTTGTTCACTGTCCTCATTAGCACTGTCACAACAGTCCTCTGGACCTAACTCTATCATTCTGCCCAATTTTAGCCTCACAACATCGTCAAAATCCGGAGCCAAGCTGGATTTTGACACAGCAAGTTGTGGAGAGGCAGCTGTGGAAGTGATCAGGGGTAGGGATTCCAGCTATCCTGTGGGTGTCACTCCAGGAAGACAGATCTCTATCTTATTTCTATAGCACACTACAGTGAAGACTTAGCTAACCTACTGCTTAAATAAACAATTTAATCAGCAGTCCAAAGTTTCCTTTTATCACCCAATATCCCCACTAGATGGAATAATTATTTCCCATCTTCTAAGCACTGAAGTGTTAAGTATCAGCTGACACCAACAGAATACTAGGAATTGTTGAATCTTTTACAAGTCTTCTACTAATGGCATTCCCATAGTGGCCAGTTTCTTAAAGATCCTGCAAGAAAACATGGCTCTCAAAATGACTGTGCTATAAAGAAATACTTTGTAGTTTTGGAGAAAGGGAAGGACTTTTCATCTAACACAACTGTGTCCAGCATTCTGATCATTAACAAAGGAGACAATATACAGGTCAGATCACAAGAATGCCACCATCAGTTCAAATAGGGAGACTATTTCTAGACCCCATCTGATGACCAGCACATCAGGACCCTCTCAGGCCTTTCTTCTTTACCTGCTAAAGGGCTCTAGTAATGTTGACCACATGTAGATGCTCTGCAGAAAAAATCATATCATGTAGAAATGCATCTAACATAGCTTCCAGTATATAGTGGGTGCTCTTTAAACAGGAGGTACTTTAATATTATTGATAACTTATATAACTCAATTCTTACACAAGAAAGGTCACTCCAATCCAGTGTGAGTATTGCAGTCCTTTAAAAAAGGATGTTTCTCTTGCTCTTTATTAATCCTCCTGTGGTATGTACCTTCTCCAAAGGAGCTCCTCTGCAATAGGCTCATGACTGGTATAGATATTATCTACACTTGAGAAAAGGCACTGTGATAGACCCCACCCCTTGGCTACCATCCCTCTGGGGCAGTGTGAAATTATGGAAGTAGATAGGAGTCAGGATAAGTTGAGTGTAAATCTTCTGGGTAATCAGACAAATGTTCCACTGAGTCACAGGTTTCTTTTGGCAGTTGTACAATGGAAACACCCTTCCTGTCACTGCAGCCCTTCCCAAATCCACTCCTTCTCCCTGCCTGTGTTCCAGCCTCCCCACAGGCCCATGTCTCTCACACACAGTTTATTCATGTGGCTGGCAGGGAGGGGAATGACTTACCTCACAACCAAGGTCCTTTCTGCTCCTGGCATCACTGGCTGTCTATCCCCACAGCCCCTTAGTAGACTCCTCAGGACTCACAGAATGCTTCTCAGCTGTTCTCTGTGACCTCAGTCTCAGCCCTCTTCATTCCATCCTTCACACATGATCAGGGACCCTGTTGCAAAGATCCATGTCTGCATTTGGCACCACCTTGCTTAAGAGCCTGTGGAATAAAGTTCACACTCCTGGGCAAGATCTGGAACGCCTGTTCTGACCTGACTCCAGCCTACCCTTGGCCTCCTCACCTTCAGGTCTTTGTCCTTACTGTTCTTTCTGCTTTGCCTGACCTCCACTGTCATCTGCCTGTTCAGCTTCTGCTCAACTTTTAACCTCCAGCTCAAATGCCATCCTGGCTCAAATGCCATCCTCCAGCTAAAATGCATTGAATTACTTTTTCAGATATACTGTGCAGATTATTGGATTACTCAAAAGTATTGGCTAATGGCATGGTCTTGTCATTAGTCCATGTATACCCCATAAGCACTAGCAAAGCCAGTACCTAAAATAAAGTACTGAACTTTATTCAGTACCAACTGCTCTCTCTTTTATATTCCTGTAGTAATTTGTATGTAACTCTATTCTAGTACTGTCAAATATTATTATAAATACTTGCTGATGGTTTATGTTACTCCTTAGCTGTAACCTCAAAAAAATATGAGCTCTAATTTATTCACCTTGGTATTTCCAACACCCAACATACTACCTGACATGTGATGTTAGGTGAGCTTTGTTAATGGAATAGAATGATTGAAAGATCAAATTCCATGGGTTTGCCAGGGGAAGAGTGGCTGATGGAGGCAACACACAAGAAATCCAAGAGTATCATCCATAAAGTCTACTAATGTTTCTTTGTTAATGGTTTTTAGTTTTTCTTAGAATCACCTTTGGTGAATTAGACAAACTTTCATACTGGCCAATCACTTTCCCACCAAATCAATAGCCATCTCTAGTCTCAGAGCTGTCTGTCATACTGTATTTATGATTTTTAGTCACACGTATAATCTATCCCTTGCCCATTTTTTCATTCAGCATCCATGAATCTCATGGGACCCTGCCTTTTATTTTCATTAAATTTAGTTGGGGCTCTGTCTTTTTAACATTTATCTTGCCAGTCCTATTCATTCTCCACTATTCATCCTCCACCATATGCAACAGGCTTATCAATAGTTTGCATATGTAAAGTCAAGAGACCTCCAATTTGGTACAATAATTCTCTAGGGGCTCACAATTACAGCCTCCTACATAACACCTTTGCTGTTTCCTGCCACTAAGCCCAAGGGTAAACTCCACACTCCTTGTCAGGGAACATAGAACTTCTATACCCTGATGTCCTCCCTACCTCTCTAGCTTATATTCTCATCACTGTCACCCAACTCTGCTTCGGACCAACTGAGCTTCACTATTCTCTGAGTAAGCCAGGCTCTGTTGGGCTATTTTGCTCTCCCACATGCTATTCCTGGGATGCGTTTCCCTCCTCCATCCATCAAGGTCCATATCAGCTGTTGCGTCTGTGGAGGCATCTTCCTTACAAATACCTCTTTCCCTGCTTCTTGGAAAAAAACTGTATGCTTTCACAATTGAATTTTCCCTACTCAGTTTTTTCTTTTTCTATCTTTTAAATTGAATTACTGTTTCAGATATACTGTGCAGATTATTGGATTACTCAAAAGTATTGGCTAATGGCATAGTCTTGTCATTAGTCTATGTATACTCCATAAGCACTAGCAAAGCCAGTACCTAAAATAAAAGCCAAGATCTTAATAATATACTACATGCCATCTCCCTATATTAACCTATGCCCTTGACTTCCCATTTCAGAAACCTTACCATCATTTTGAATCATATATTCATTATTCCAGTTCTTTTATTTTTATACAGTTTTATTGAAGCAACATATATTTCTTTAAAATATATAAATATTTTATTTTAGTTGTTTCTAACTTTAGCAAAAAAGAACATGTTGTATATAATTTTTGGAGCCTATTTTTTCAGAATTTTTGTTGTTAAAATTCATCCATATTTTTCTGTGTAACTATTTTTCATTCATTTAGACCCCTGTGTAATTTTCTACTCTGTAGAAATTTTATTATACTACAATTTATTCTTCTACTCACCTTTTGATGGGCATGATTTGGGACAAGGTTGCCAGATTTAGCAAGTAAAAATAGAAGACAACCAGTTAAATTTGAATTTCAGATAAACAATGAATATTTCTTAGTATAAATATGTTCCACAATATATTTGAGACATGCTTATACCGAAAATTACTTGTTGTTTGTCTGAAATTCAAATTTAACTGGAATCCTGTATTTACCTAGCAACCCTAGCTTAGTTACAAAGCTGCTATAAACATTCCTATACATGTTTCTTATTAGCTATGCTAGGGTTTCTCTTGGGTATATACCTAGGTGTGTAAATGCTTGACTTTGGAAGGTAGCATCAGACTTCTTTCTCAAATGGATGCCCTTAAGGACTCTTGAACCCCATCTTCCATTTTTAGAATATAAAAAAGGGTCAGAGTGTGAGAAGAGAAAATTGTATGTGAGGAGATTGGTAAAAAGCCATAGCTCTGCAATGAATGCTTTCTTCTTCCCCTTTTAAGATATGGGTTGGAGTGTTATTGTTTAACTCCAAGCCCAGTGAGGGGTTTTCAAGGTGCTTTACAATATGTTCCTTGCAGTTGGAAGCCCCAGGGAACCTTTCCCACATGCAGGAAAGCTAAAGTGGGCTGTGGGTTGTTGTTTGCCCTTAGCCATTGCCATCTAGGTATGAGAGAAAGGACATTAAACGCTTTGGTAGCCACTCAGTAGTGACTGCTGCTTTGGGTTGACCCTTGACTCCCAGGGTATGCTGGGACAAGAGATGCAAGAGTGTGACCCATATAGACAAAGTGGCCATTGAATAGGGAAAGCTGACATGAAACCAGCTTTGGCCCTGATCAGAAGCGTAAGGCAATCTTAGCAGAAATAGGCTGGAGGTTTCCTGCCAGGTTTCTAACTTAAGAGGTCCTATGCCACCACCCTTTATGGTGGCATATGAGCCAGAGGTCAAGAGAACTATAGTGGGAGAGAGATCTCCAGCCATGGGAATTTCTGAAGGGCCCAAGAGAACCGCCTCAGGAGGGAGAGAGTTGGGTACCAGCTGGGGCTCGAGCTTTAATCATCTGCAAATGAGACCCAGGAAGTGCAAAGCCACTCTGTCAAGTTGGAGATATTTGCTTTCTGGCCTGTCCTCCCTTTTTCAGAATCAACCATGGCTGCAGCAAAACCTATTAGTCTAAGATGCCTGAGATAGGCACGTAAAAGAGTTAATGCTAAGTCAAGCTTGGAGTTTTGACTTTTCACATCTAGGATGAACTATTCTAATTGCTTGGTTGTAACTTGAAGTTGCCATAATAATCTATTACCTAACAATGAGTACAAATGAGACCTGCTCAGTTTGCATTCAGGTTTTGGGGAGGATTACTCTCCCTGAATAAAGTAAAAAAAAAAAAAAAAGACAAATGCTGCTTTGTTTACATCAGAGGCTATGCTTGTCTGCATATTGGTTACACAAGCATGTACTGACCTGTGCACATTCACTTCACACATACATTCAACTGCTTCCAACCAGCCACACTGGACTTCCAACCAGCCAAGAGGTCAAAAGGGTTCCTTCCCTCCCAGCCTCCTTTGGCCTTTCCTTCCCCTTTCCATCTCCTCTTCTCTTCTCTTCTCTTCTCTTCTCTTCTCTTCTCTTCTCTTCTCTTCTCTTCTCTTCTCTTCTCTTCTCTTCTCTCTCTCCCCGCTCTTCCCTTTGTATTATCTCTGTAGGACCTACTGAATTTTGATACTCTTGGTCTCTGGATCATTCATCTCAAGTTCCAGAGTCTTGGTCCTTACTTTACAAGAAAAGCAGGTAGGAAAATGGGAGGGTTGCCTGGCAGGTGATACATAAGATTAGAAATGCCCAACAGGATGTGAGTATCATGATGACAATTAGACTATCATAGTACAGGATTTTGAAGCAGACTGTCTTTCTGTTGGATGCTGAGCTCTTGGGGGAGCAAAAATCACATCTTATTTGCCTTAGGGTCTCTAGCAGTTAGCACAGTGCCTGGAACAGAGTAGCCATTAACTAAAGTTTATTGAAAGAATGAGCAAGTGAATGAATAAATTAATGGGCAAATGGATTGAGTAAAGGCCACAGGGATCAGCATTTAGTCTCATCCATTTCAAATTTTATATCCAAGGATGAAGATATAAAGGCTGTACCTAGAAAATTTGTGAGGGCTAAAGCTGGATGGAAGCCCCGACATACAAGATGATAGAATCAGGACTCATGATCTTAACTGGACAGAACTGATTGAAAGAAACAAGATGAAATCCAATAAAGACAAATGTAAACGTCTGCACTGGATTCAAATGGTCGATGGTCTCAGTTAGGGAAATTCATGTCCCTTTGAAAAGCCCCTGGGGTTTTCTTGACTCATTATGTGTCAACAACACAACATGATAGAAATTTAGAACCAGGCTTGGTCAGGCTACAACAGAGAAGGCTAAGGAAAGGAGGGCATTGCCCAAACTAGATCATGTTGGACACTGATTACCAGGAAGGTGAGAGGTCTGGAAACTTCAATATACAAGAAATAATTGAAAAAAATGGAGCCTGGAGCTAAGGAGTAGCTTTAAACTGTTTGAAGAACCATAGGTGTTAGTTCTTGAAGGCAATATGACAGTAGAGATTATAGAGAGGTAATATGTAGCTGAAGATACTTAAGAACTCTCTAGTTGTCAGAGCACCACAATCATGGAACAGGCTGCTTTATGAGTCAGGAACACTCCCAGTCATGTTAAAAAATCCAAAGGAAGCTCAAGAATGATCTACAAGGGTCTGTGTAGGACCTGGCCTCCGAAGTCCCTTTGGCCTTGATGTGCTATGATTTCATCTTTGGGTAATTGGGGTAAAGCCTGTCTGAACTCAGAAAGCAGGTGAATTACAAAGTGACATTTTCACTTATACAGACACTAGCTATATCTGAAGCCAAGTAACTAGTGTAGCCTGATGAAAAGCCTTGGGGTTGGTAGATGGAATGGAGATAAGCCAGGACGGAAATTAGTTAGGTGCCACTATGTTTGCAAGGCTGATTTAGAACCTAACATTCAAAGGACACTCATAATCAGTTTCAATAAGAACAAACAACATTCATCAAGCACTAATAATAGGCAGATCCCAAAGGTTCCTGTCTTATGGAATTAAAAGTCAAATAACTTAAGTTCTCTCAGGTCAGAAGCAGGGGAACTGAAAGTTAAGAAGAAGGAACTGTGAGACTAAATCAGAAGTCAAATGCTTTCAGATGGTTTTGTTCTGCCAAATTTAAAACACATATTTAGTATCTTTGGTTTTAAACATGTACTTACTTTTAGGGAGATTGGATATATGTGTGGCAATGCCTGGGCACTTATTAGAAATATAGTCTCAGGATCTTACCCAGACTTACTGAACCAGAATCTGCATTTTAATAAGAGTCCCAGATGGTTCATAGGTATATCAGAATTTTGGAATGACTGCGCTACACCAGAGTTGACAAAAATGTTGCGTTTTTGCTGTCTTATGCTATCAATGGCCAGATAAGGCAATCCAAATATAGATCACATGACCTGGAAAGTATGAGTATATTTAAGTAGACACTAGGAAAAAGATCCTGTTTTTAAGGATCTTTGTTTTTAAGACTGCCCCATCCCAAAATTAGTTCCTATGGCTACAGAAAGAACAATAACAGCTACCCAAGTAATTGTATCCTGAAGCATAGACCTGGGGTTAGTCTGAAGTAAAGAGAACTTGCGCCTCAGAACTCGATAGTATCTTAGTGGACAAGGAAGCAAATTTGATCCTTGGCCCAAACATCACAGGTGTGAACCGCTGTTGTGGAACCCACCAATCCAATGTCAGAAGATGGAACAATGAGGGTGATTAAGATTAGCACATAGCTATTCCTAACCGTTAGGTGTTCCTTGATTATTATTTTAATAATAATAATTAACATCAAGTGCTCTACCCTGGTAGCACTTGATGCTATTTTAGAAGAGGGGGCATATGAAAACTGTTCCAGGTGTATTGCAAAGAGTACCTGGCATGTGGACTGGAATGGATTTAGGATGAACAAAGGCAATTTTAAATTTTATAATAAAATGCCTTGAAATAGTTTTTTCCACTGCCCAAATATTACATCGTTCTTTTTAGTGGGATAAACAACCAAAGAATACAAGATAAATGCACAAATGTCAAGGGTTAAAATAAAGGGTAGTCTGGTTTTGAGTGAATCAGAAAATTCATGATTTTAATTCACATTTAACCATAAGAACCAATGGAATGGCCTTTTAATTTGTTCCAGTATGTTTTTTTTTTTTTTTTTACTTTACAGGTTTTATTTTTTATTTTTTTAATATATTTTATTGATTATCTATTATAGTTGTCCCATCTTCCCTTTTTTATTCCTCTCTGTCCTGCATACCCCCTCCCACCCATATTCCCCCCTTAATTCACATCCATGGGTCATACATATAAGTTCTTTGGCTTCTCCATTTCCCATACTATTCTTACCCTCCCCCTCTCTGTTTGATACCTACCATTTATGCTACTTATTCCCTGTACCTTTTACCCCATTGCCCCTCCCTTCCCTGCTGATAACCCTCCACCTGATGTCCATTTCTGTGATTCTGTTCCTGTTATAGTTGTTTGCATAGTTGTTTCTTTTTTTAGGTTTGGTTGTTGATAGTTGTGAGTTTGTTGTCATTTTACTGTTCATACTTTCGATCTTCTTCTTTTTCTAAGTCCCTTTAACATTTCATATAATAAGGGCTGGGTAAGGATGAACTCCTTTAACTTGACCTTATCTGGGAAGCACTTTATCTACCCTTCCATTCTAAATGAAAACTTTGTTGGATAGAGCAATCTTGGATGTAGGTCCTTGCCTTTCATGGCTTCGAATTTCTTTCCAGCCCCTTCTTGCCTGTAAGGTTTCTTTGGAGAAATCAGCTGATAGTCCTCTGGGAACTCCTTTGTAGGTAACTCTCTTTTTCTCTTGCTGCTTTTAAGACTCTCTCATCTTTAATCTTGGGTAATGTAATCATGATGTGCTTTGGTGTGTGCTTGGGTCCAACTTCTTTGGGACTCTCTGAGCTTCCTGGACTTCCTGGAAGTCCATTTCCTTTGCCAGATTGGGGAAGTCCCCCTTTATTATTTTTTCAAATAAGTTTGCAATTTCTTGCTTTTCCTCTTGTCCTTCTGGCACCCCTACCATTCGGATGTTGGAACATTTAAAGTTGTCTGGGAGGTTCCTAAGGCTCTCCTCATTTTTTTGAATTCTTGGTTCTTCATTCTGTTTTGGTTTAATGTTTATTTCTTCCTTCTGCTCCAAACCACTGATCTGAGTCCTGGTTTCCTTCCTGTCACTGTTGGTTCCCTGTACATTTTCCTTTATTTCACTTTTCATAGCCTTCACTTTTTCCTCTATTTTGCAACCATACTCAACCAATTCTGTGAGCATCCTGATTACCAGTGTTTGGACCTGTGCATCTGATAGGTTGGCTCTCTCTTCATTGCTTAGTTGTATTTTTTTCTGGAGCTTTGAGCTGTTCTTTCATTCGGGCCTTTTTTTTTTTTTTTTTCGTCTTGGCATGCCTGTTATGTAGTAAGGGGTGGAGCCCTAAGTATTCACCAGTGCAGGGCAACCCAGGTTGCTGCATTGTGGCACTGTATGTGGGGGAGGGGTCTGAGAGGGAACAATGCCCCTTGTTCAGGTCTCCACTGGCTTTCAGTCACTTCTGCTGCTACCCACAAGCAAACTGGGCTGGTCTGGTGCTGATTCCCAGGTGGGTGAGTTTGTGTACATTCTAGGACCCTGTGGGTCTCTCCAATGAACTTTCCTGTGAGGATGGGAGTTTCTCTTGCCACCCCAGCCCCCACAGGTTTTTTCAGTCAGGGGTTTTGAGGCTTTATTTCCCCACACTGGAACCCTGGGTTGTGCAGTCTGTCTTGCTCCCCCATTGTTCCTCCTGGTTTATCTGCACACAACTGTGGGACCTCTGCTCTGCCAGCCACTACCTTGCCATGAGTCCTCTCCACCCAGCTGTCCAACTCTGCCCCTCCTACCGGTCTGGATGAATGTTTCTTCTTTAACTCCTTTGTTGTCAGACTTCCATACAGTTCAATTTTCTGTCAGTTCTAGTTGTTTCTGGTTTTAAATTTGTTGTTATCCTTCTTTTGGTTGTGCAAGGAAGCACGGTATCTACCTATGCCTCCATCTTGGCCAGAAGTCCTAATTTGTTCTAGTTTTAAGAGCAAAGCCAAACATCTTACCTAATAAGAATGCTCAAGACCGTTACTCACCCAGTAATATTCCCCTCTGAAAATCCCTAGAAGGACTTTCCTTGGACCAACTTTTAAACCAAGTTCAGCCTCCCAACTTTCCATGGTTCAGCCCTGTAACCAGGTGCAACTGGTTACAAAGCCCAAATTCACAAAACACAAATCTTGAAATGTCTCCAACCGAGACCAAGTAGGGATAGTAGTTATCTCTGTAGTTATTACTTACACAATCACTTTTTTCCTGCTCCATAAATCAGATGGGATAAAAGAAAGTCTCGTTTTGTCTTTGCAACATGACAACCACACATGAGCAGATGGAGCACTAGATAGCCATGCTCTCTGCTTTTTGGGGACACTTGTGTGACTTGACTGCAGGAATGAATGTCTGGAAACAGGGGCAGGATAAGGAAGGAAAGAGTGGCTGGGGGGTTGCAGGAGACATAGAAACCACAGAGAGTGTAGATTCCAATTCCACATCCTTTTTCTCCAAATGCCCTTCTATACCAGTATGTGCCAAACCATCAGAGAATACTAGCAGGCATCTGTTAATCACCATCTACAGACTTTTCAATAAGAAAGTCACATTTATTGACAACATTCTCCCCGGCTCCTCCCACAGAGGGAGGCTGCTTTAAAAACCCTAGTATTCCATTGGGTCAACAAAGAATCAGCCTTCCCTAAGGCAGAGCACACCCATGCCTGCTTTATCCATCAGTTCAACCAAACAAACTGGCAGTATTTATTTAGCAGCAACTATAGAGCTGGTGCTGGGGAACACCAAAACCAAATATGTAAGAGTTCATCCCTGCCCTTGAGAAAGTCACTGTTGTGTGTGTGTGGCAGGGGCATGAGGGATAAGATATATTAACGAGAAAAGTTAGCAATAACAGAGCAGAAGATAATAAATGTCAAGAGGGTGGTATAAACAAAGAAGGTTATTGTAATTTTACTTATTTCAAGTAAAATGTACTATAACAGGAATGGGGATGGAGGGTCCAGGGCAGTCAAGTGGTCTGTGAGCATGGGTTATGGGGGAGATGGGACATGAATCATCCATTGATAGCTGCACAGTGCTGGGGGGTAGGAGATGGGGTGTAGTTCAAGTGGGATATAAAACAGGGAGGGAGGGGGTGCAATTGAGCCATAGTGAGAGACAGTAACTGCAGTAGAGGCCTCTAATTCATGCAGAACTCTTGCTCTAGCTTGTGGCATGGTTTAGAATAAGCCTTTGTCAAGGAGGGCAGAACCATTTTGAGAGATGCCAAGAGAGATCAGGTGCCCAACCTGGATTACAGGAATTCAGAATATTCCTCTAACTCCACCTCCTGCCTTCCTGACCAGCCTCCTTGTTATTCCAAGGTCATAGGAGTGATCTCCTTTCATAGGCAGACATAGGATCAATGACTGTAAAGTCAAATCTATCACCAAAAAATGCAGAGCTATTTCTCATAGGAAGACTTGCTGGAGAGGGAAATCCCAAGAAATGCCACCTATACACCACAGTCGCTGAAACCTTCATAGGTGAAGCAGGTGTGACCTTCATGTAACTGGTCCCTGCTCAGTACCTAATCTCTCAGGGCCCCTTAAGGCCTGTGTTGCTTTCTTCAGGCCTGCTAATGAACCTCTACAGTCTGGATACTCTGAGTTTGCTGGTGTTTCTACAAACTGAGAGAACAAACCATTATGGCTGCCCCCACAACCCTCCTTCCCCATTTAGTGACTTAAATCCGTGCATCTCACTGCTCCTAAGTCCCACTCCTAATCTCAACAGGATGAGATCAGCCTTCTTGTATAAGACCAGCCTCTCCATTATGCCTCCATAAGCCATGTCCCTTTTTTCCTTTATCTGTCTTTGTGTCCTTTCTATTCACTTTCTTTTCAGCCTATATGCATGATAAATATGCTGCCAATCTAAAAAAAAATCACAGACTCAACAAAAACACAACACAAACACACACATACTCCCTTTAACCTCCTACAACCACTGTCTATTGTTCTCATTCCTCTCTCAGTTATGATCCTTTTCTTGTCATTCACCATCCACTCCTGCTCTACTGAAACATGCTGCCTTTAAGATCACCAATGGCCTCCTTGTTTCCAAATCCAGTGAAAACTTTTTCACCCTCATCAGCTGTATTTGATATGGTTGCCTTTTTACTACTTCTTGAGTCTCTTCATTCCATTGGTTTCTATGTCCGCTGTTTCTCCTGCTTCACTGACTATCCCATTACTGACCCCATTGGTGAAACACATGTCCTCCCCTTCCAGAATCTTCCATTACATCCTATGCTGAGTTATATGACTCTTTACTCCATTAACAATCTGACCCTAACTAAATTATACAAAAATTACGTGATGCGTGTTTCCTCTGTTAAGTAAGAAGGCCCCAGAGGGAAGTAGCTGTGTTGATTTATCTTCAAACTTCCAGTACCTATTACAGAGTACAGTGTTCACAGGCATGCAATAAAATTTGTTGAACTAGCTGCTAACAAACACTAAAGACAAACTAGACTGATTTTCAGTTTTATGGTTTATTCAGGATTACATTTCTAAGAACACATGTTCTTTCTCCTTTACTCAAAGGCCCACATTCTAGAGGGACAGACAGATTTCAAAACTGGTGGCTCCACATTCAGTGGGGAACTTGCAAACCCTATTTCTCAAGGTCTTTCTTACTTTTTTACCTTTTGGTTCACCATACTGCTAAGGTCTTCTACTGATCTGGCCTTGTGTTTATTTGTATTTGCTTGGTTCTTGCTGAATAGAACATGGCACTCCATTATGCAACCATCTGGACTCCCTGGAAGTTCTGTAGGTACCATGAAACTCACTGACTGGGGATTCTATTCATAACCAGCTATCCTATTATATGTTTGTAACAATAGTGGTCATGATGTAGATCAAGTTTGCACACATTTCTTCAAGATTTTTACAGTCACCTATAAAACACCATTGGCATTCTGGAACCCTGTGAGCCTACATTGTAATCATTATTATAGGAAAGTTGGTATGTTATTGGAATGTGGAATCTCTAATACCACATGCCTCACATTGTTGCCATAACCTCAGCCTGTGTATACCATCTCAGTATGAGAATGGAACTCCTCCCCTTCCTTGCATTGTCCTTATTTCTACTTAGTGACTCTGACTTTGGATTCTGATTCTGATATAATTGATTTGTTTCCCAAGGTTGTAGGCTCTGGCAATGTTTTTGGGATGGGCTTCTTTCTTTCCAATGTTTTGGTTATTTGTCCTGGCTCCTGCCCCATTGGCTTTGACTGAGGTTTATGCTTCCAGTTCTTATGAAAAAGCCATTCATCAACCATCTCAGATGCCTCCTTTCTACCTCTCCCATATGCCTACAAAGGCTTTCTCATGACCCTTCTCATCCCCTTAACCCCTGTTGGAAACTAAGCTTCAGGAATCGTGGGTTTGTGGCTTTCCTCAAATAGCCATCTCTGCCTAGCAGGTCCAGATCACAAAGGACTGGCCATTTGGAACCTATAAACACTGTTATCCCTCTGGGTATCTCAGACAATGTACTGTAAATTGATGTTAGGTTTTAGCACACGGAATGGCAGAAAACACCCTGAATGGGATTAGACTTCACCACTGAACTCATGTGAGCCCCTGAACAAGCCATTCTATTCTTTTGGCCTAGGTGATCTCTGAGGTTCCCTTAAGATCTATTAATTTGGGTTCCTGATTCAAGAGGCTTCTCCAGGGTTGTGAGAACCTGATTAGTTTCTGCCAGTGAATTCTCTAGTATCCCTTGAAGATTTCCTGTTAAATCCAATAGAGGCCTCCAATGTCCCAGGGACATTTTTCACAATAGCCTTCTGACTAGGGCTCACTCTGATCCAGCTTAATTCAAACATCATAGAGGTTGATAGAGAGGGCAGTCAACAGAATGGTCAGCCAGATCTCTGAGTCTCTTCACATCCTGAGTAACATAGACATATATCATATAACGTAGCTGTATTTTTCGGACCATAAGACGCACCTAGATTTTAGAGGAGGAAAATAGGAAAAAAAATGTGAAGCAAAAAATGTGATAAAATATTTAATAACATAAATAATATAATATCTCACCAATGTAAATGTAGACAGAACTCAACAGTAGCATTAACAACCATTTTTCCTCCCAAATGTAGGGGGGAAAAGTGCATCTTATAGTCTGAAAAATACAGTATATACTATGTATACTACATATAAGTTGTTTAGGACTCCTCAATGATTGAAACCACAGGACCACTGCCTTCTTTTAGCTGGAGCCAGGCCTCTTGGAGCATCTGGCTGGGCTTGGCTAGTCAGATATTTTTATTATCCTCTTTCTGTTTTTCATCAACAAGGGACATGGCCAGGGGTTTTGGCCATACTCACAAGACTAAACTCACCTGCACATTCATTGTTTAGAACAAATATTATCAAACGTTTTCTGTAAAGGGCTAGATAGTAAATATTCTCAACTTTGTGGGCTATGTAGTCTTTGTCAACCACTCAACTCTGTCATTACAGCACAAAGCAAACAGTACATTAACAAATACACATGGGTGTATACTGATAAAACTTTATTTACAAAAACAGGTCAGGAGCAAGATTTGGCTCAAGGGCTGTTGTTTGTCTGTCCCCAGGCCAGCCCTACTCCTCACCAGCTGGAACTGGGTTATCTGGCTCTTCAATAAGAGCACCCAATTTATGGAACTAAGTTGGATCCCTTTGTGGCTCTCTTTTGTTTGTATAATCTTGCATGACTGGATCCTTAATAGTGACATCCATGGGTAGGTCAGGGCACAATCTTCTTGAAGTCATTTAAGGTCAACTATTACCATGGCCGCATATATTGACTGACATTTTATTTTATGTGTCAACAGATATACTGCTATTCTTGATCACCATTTCCAAGGCCACTCTCCCAAAGTCAAAAATTTAGAGGACTAGGGAATTACAATGCTATCTAACTTGAGTACATTGTTGTTAGGCTGAATTTCTGCAGTGCCCTAAGTGACTCCAGTTCCAGGTGGTCACCATATGTCCTACAGCATGTGTGCTACAAGCCTAGGTTAGAAAAAGAAAAAAGTTTCCATTCCTCCCTGCTGTTTCCATCTCTGCTCTTCAGAGCATCTCAGTTTCCAGCTTTCTATGGTTTCTGTGACATGTTGCTGACATCAGATTAGAGCAAAAAGGAGAGGAGGCAGGACAGTATTGTGAAAGGAATACAAAGCTTGGAGCTAGAGAAACCTGGGCCTAATTTCCAGCTTATCTCAGTGACTTCAGGTTCTTCATCTATAATGCAAATAGGAATAGTAATGCTAAAACCTACATCATAGAACTGTTTCGAGGATGATATGACATAAAGGATGTCAAAGTACTTCGGGAAGAACAACTTAGTTATTATTGCTGTTACTACCTCAGGTGTTTACAGGCCTAACCCCTCCCCACTCCCAACTGTTATTGTTCAGGGATGTTGCCTAACTGTCACACAGGACAGTTGGGAAAGAGGAATCTCTGAGACATGACAGGTATCTGTCAAATGGCCTCTCTGCACAATTTTAATTCTCCTTCAAATGATGGCAAAAATAAAACCTTCCATCTATCTGCAGGACTTTGATAGATGTACATTAAAGTGTCTTACAAACCTGTCTCATTTATCCTCACTCTAGCCCTTTATGAAAAGCATAATAAGTAGCATTAAATCCATTTTTCAGATAAGAAAACTGAGAAAGAGCTACTAAAAGAGTACCCCACCAGTATTCTTCTGTTTACTGAAGAACCTGCATCTAGAATCCAGGTTTCTTTAATCTAAACTAGGCACTCCACAAAGTTATGAAACTTTCCCTTTGCAGAAAGAAAGACCTGTATTTTCTTCCAGCTCTATTTTTCATTAGAAAATATTTGTTTGGAATACAACTCAGGATGCTATACATCTAGCTCTTCCTATGGTATTTGTCACTCTGCTTCTTGTCAATGTCTCACTTTGAAATTACATTTAACCTGGAGAAGCTGATAATGGTTTATGGAAGTGGAGAGGAAGGAAAGAAAACCAAATGCTCATCACTAAAATAAATACCAAAAAGAAAAACCTACCTAATTCAGAGCATATGTAGTCTTTTGAAGAGAAAAAAAAAAGTACAAATGAGATTCTGGTTCAGTTGTGTGTTCGCCTAATCATTTATTTTTGTCTGAGATCTCTGAAAATGTCTACTAGATCAGAATAGAAGCTTTAACAGTGTTCCTCCACATCCCACAAAGCTTTGTGATGAGGCAATGTCTTCCTGGTTCCCAAACTTAAGGTACACTAGTTGCATGTAGAAAAAAATAATGTCCTGCCTACTGGCAGTACCAGGTATGATGCTGAGGAGCCAATAGCTTCCAGGTGGGCCTAGGTTAGCACAGCACACTGCTGTTGTCTTCTCATCAGTTAGTATGTTCCAAGTGTAGGTCAGTTTGGATCCACTTGAATATCTTAGTACTGTGTCTCTTACTTAGATCATCACTATAGAAAGATGTAGAACCCAGAAACTAATCTAAAAATAATCCAATATATAATTAATATATTATATAATTTAATTTTTATTACTATTATTTATTCAATTTTGAGTAGGTACTAAATTAACATGGTTCAAACAGAAATATTAACAAGCATATACATGAAAAGATTTCTCATTCTTTTCTTCCAGTCTTCCCTCACCATAGGTAACCACTATTTTTACTGTATTCCATCAAATTGAAGACAACATCAACTTTAAGATGCATCCTTATTTTATGTACCGTTAAGACAGAAAGTATTATAGCTAATTATCACAGATCTCAAAATGATAAAAATGTATATTTCAGAATCAATGAAATAGGGTAGTCTCCTTGTGTATGTTTCCCAATTTCTTTATCCACATACAAATATGAGTATAAATGTCAGTTCTAAAGGTAGCAAAGAGTTCATAATCATCTTTTCATTGTTTTTTTCACTTTAAAGTATATCTTGAACAGCTGAGTATCAATACATAGAGACTGTCCTTATTCATTTTTATGACTCCAGAGTATTCTATTGCATGGAGATGACATAATTTATTTAAGCAGTTTTCTATTGTCGGACATTAGGTTGTGTCCAATCTTGTGCTATTTCAAATAACGCTGCAATGCCTTTCACACACATCATTTCATGAGGGCGAGCATTTCAACAGAATAAAGTACTAAAATTAAACAGCTGGGCAAAATGAAATAAGCATTTGTAATTTTGATGAATGTTGCCGAAGTGTCTGCCATAGAGGGTCATGAAAAATATAGCCTCCGACAAATAAGGTATGAACATTTGAGTTCCCCACAACTTTGCCAATAGACAGCTGGTAGTTTGCTATTTTTTTATAAACCTGATAGGTAAAAATAAATAGTATCTTGGTATACTTTTATTTTATATTTTTTATTTTATGAGTGTAGTTGAACATCTTTTCATAACATTTAGAGCCATTTATATTTTTTTCTGTGAACTATCTGTATCCTTTGTGCATTTTTTTATTATGTTGTTGTTCTTATTGATTTTTTTAGGGAGATTTGTACTTTGTGATATGGATGGCAACTTTTTTTTTCATTTGTATTTATTTATTTTTTATGTTATTGTACTTTTTGCCATTCAGACAGTTTAGTTGGATTTTCATGTAACTAAATTTATTGACCTTTTTGCTTTTTTAAATTTAATTTATTGGGGGTGAAATTGGTTAATAAAATTACATAGGTTTCAGGGGTATAGTTCTATAATATATCATCTGTTATTATATTGTATTTTCAACACTGCAAGTCAAGTTTCCTTTCACCACCTTTTATCCCCGCTTTACCCTCTTCTACCTCCTCTACCCACTTTCCCTCTGGTAATCTCCATACTATTGTCTGTGTTTATGAGGATTTTTTTTTTTTGCTTAATCCCTTCACTTTATTCATCCAGGCCCCATACCCCCTTCACTCTGACAGTTGTTAGCCTATTCTCTGTCTCTATGAGTCTGAGTCTGGATTCCAAGTCATACTTACAAAGGCCCATTTAATCCAAGGTTGTACAAGAATTTCCTCCATGTTTTTCTTTAGTAGTTTTAAAGATTTCATCCTTTTGCATTTGCATCTTGGATCAAATTAGGAATTTTTCTTGTTTTATGATATGAGAACTGGATTCATTTTTAATTTTTTATTTTATCTAGAGAGCTAAAGTTATCCTAACACCATTTATTAACCAGTCCATCTTTTCCCACACTAGTTTGATTTGCCATCTTTATAGCTACATTCCTGTATGTATTTGGCTACATCTCTAGAATTTCTAATCCATTTCATTGTCTTCAGTCCTCCTATTTCTAAACTATGTATATATTTAAATTAAATTTAGCTATATAATTTCAGATACACAGTCTAAATTCACTCATGAGGACTGATCACTTTTAAAGCTCACCATCTGAAAATCCATCTTAGATACAACCTGCATTGTTTTACAAAGTATACAATAAAAAAATTAGAAGAATTGCTCCATTCAATGAAGGCCTCCAGAGAGTACTTTGTGACATTACATGACAGCTGTTTGATAGAATAATAATATTGATCATTACAGATTTATTGCTTATAGCTCCACAGGTACTTAACACACCAGAGCTCTGTATAGGAATGGCCAATACCTTTTAGCAACAAAGTTCACTACTCAAATACTCCAGGCACTACACAGCCTTCCTTCTGTAGACCAAGTCTGTTTTTTTTTATTTTTAAAACAATTTATTGGGGTGACACAGGATAATAACTTCCTCTACCCAACCTGTCTTTCATACATTACCTTTTCATCTTAGAACCTCCATTCTGAATGCCCATCCTCCCCTCATACTCTCACCTGGCCCTTGAGATTTGATGCTTGTTTTTACCTTGCAGGTCACAAGGACTTGTCAGTTTTACATTCTAATATATTTCAATTCTACCTGCTTCTCATTATCTCCATTACCAACTTTCTGGTCCAAATCACTGATATCTCTCTTCTGGACATAATCTCCTAACTGGTTTTCCTGCCTTCAGTCTTATTCTCTCTAATCCAGGCTCCATATGGCAGACAGTAATATTTTCAAAGCACAAATATAATCATGTCTCTGTATTGCTTTAAAATCTTTCAAGGGAAGCAAATTGTTTAAAACAACGACCAATATCTTTAACATGGTTATAAGGTCCTATATGGCCTGGTCCTGGCTGACCTCTCCACCCTCATCTTAGATAATACCCTCCTCCGCTCTCTCTGTTCAACAACACTAGTATCCTTTCAGCTTCACAAAAATATTTTGCATGTGCCATTTCCATTACTTGGAATGTTCTTCCTCCAATTTTTCAAACCTATTTATCTTTCAGATCTCAGCTCAAACATCACTCCCCCAAAGTTTCTTATTTTAATCTTCCAATGTCACACCCTTTTCTTTATGGTGTTTATCTCAGTTTATAATTATACATTTATCTGTATTGTTATTCAGTTAATATATATCACTCCCAAACACCACAGGGCAAGGACTATGTCTTTTTTTGCTTATCCCCTTCCTTTCCTTACCCTAGTATCTAACATGTTATCTAGCCTAGCACATAGTAAGATGCCATAATGTACTGAGCCTATTAAATCCATTTTCATTTCCAATAAAATGTTTTAATTTGCCACTAACTAGCCATTTATTCATCAAAGACTTCAATACTCTCATATATACATACCTCACATATGTTCAAGCACTGAAACATAAAGAAGAAACAAGAATCCAAGTTCTTTCACTAAAAATATTGCTGGTGGCTTTCTTCTGCCTGTGGTGAACAATCAGACATCCATCCTGGAAGCAGGAGAATCTGGTTGAATATATTCTGTTCTGATAAGATTCATGAATCAGAGCATGGGCCTGGCCAATGGTCTTAATGGTCATAGATTTCTAGGGTTTATAGCACCTTGGCTTAGTTACCAAAAGACTTAAAGCTGTCCCCAGTTCCAGCCCCTCTTCCCAGCTTCCCTATTAGCCTTGCTTTCACTTTCTTCTTCCTCATCAAGGCCACCATTTTGTCCAAAACCACATGGCTTATAATGTATTAAAATACTAACTCCTCATAAAGTGCTCAGCCCCTCGCTCCTAAAGACCTATAAACAGCAAACCTATGGCAAGTAGGGAAAGGAAGGACTGTATAGTTTTTGCATTCGGTATATGGGAACTCACCTTTAGAGTGGAAATAATAATAGTACCTATCTCATAGGCTCATTTCCAGTGCTTAGGACAAGGCCTGATGCATAGGAGGCACTCCATAAAACAGTTGTTGTTATTAATATTATTCT
Source organism: Trachops cirrhosus (assembly GCA_028533065.1). Taxonomy (NCBI): domain Eukaryota; kingdom Metazoa; phylum Chordata; class Mammalia; order Chiroptera; family Phyllostomidae; genus Trachops; species Trachops cirrhosus. The sequence goes on from CM052552.1 coordinate 49,089,456, forward strand.
ATTATTATTATACTAATCATGCTGTGTTGATTGTGTAGTTTTACACCTCATTCTTTCTCTAGATTGTGAATTTCCTCGAGCAGTGCCTTGATGTCATTTATCTTTACCTCCTCAGTTACCCAGCGCCAACCAGCACATGGTAGACCACCATATCTGTATATTAGCTGGGTTGCCTGTGAAGGGTGTATGCAAATTAAAGACCAGATTTTTGAGTTACAGGGGAATAGAACAGATATATTGTTTACAGTCAAAGAAAGAGGCCAAGGAAAATACAGAGCAGAGCCGGGAATTGGGGCAGAAGGTAAGGCAAGATTCTGTCCAGATGTGTGGAGGGTAGAACAGCTCTGGCCATGTTGTCCAGCTCCTTTCAGGAGATGTTCTACTTCGGTTTTAATGAAGGAAGCTCAAGTTCCTCTGCTCAGCTCTCAGGTTTTGGCAGGATCTTCTAAATGTAATAGGCTCTCACTTTTTGCTGACATGAGTGGGGCCTTGACCAAGTTTCCTAAGCTCCATAAGCCTTGGTTTCCCCACCTGTATATTGACAGTAAAAATAATCACCTTAAATAGTCAGGAATGCTGAGGGTTAAACATGATCTCACACTGGTAAAGTGTTTAGTGCCCTGGCAGGCACATAACAAAGCAAAGCAAAACAAAGCAAATCAAATGTTGACTACTCTTGCTAGTAAAAAAGTCTCAGTGAATACAATCTTTCATTAGATGGTAATATTTTTTCTTTTATAATTGTTCTATTATGTCTTAAAATAAAGAAAACATTAGATGTAGAGATGAACTATTTATTGGTAAGTAGATGTATTCCTTATCAAGCACCTTTATACAAATTCAAACAGAATCTTTAAGATTTTTATGCTTTATTATTTCTTTTTTTACTGTTGTTCAAGTATACTTGTCTCCATTGTCCTGCCAGCACTTTTCCCTGCCCCACCCACTCCCATGTCCTACCCTCAATCCTTCCCCCATTTGGCTTTGTCCATGGGTCCTTTATACATGTTCCTTGATGACCCTTCCCTTTCTTTCCCCTACTATCCCCCTCTCCCTTCCCCTCTGGTTACTGTCAGTTTGTTCTTTATTTCAACGTCTATGGTTATATTTTGCTTGCAATTTTGAGAAACAAAAACAAAGTAGGAGGAATCACAATGCCTGACATCAAACTGTATTACAAGGCCACAGTAATCAAAACAGTCTGGTACTGCCATAAGAACAGACACATGGACCAATGGAAGAGCATAGAGAGCACAGAAATAAACCCAAGTCTCTATGGTCAATTAATGTTTGAGAAAGGGAGCAGAAGGATAAAATGGAGTAAAAATAGCCTCTTCAACAAATGGTGTTGGGATATCTGGACAGCTACATGCAAAAAGATGAAACTCGACTACCAACTTACACCATACACAAAAATAAACTCAAGATGGATAAAAGACCTAAATATAAGTCATGACACCATAAAAGTCTAAGAGGAGAACATAAGCAAGAAAATCTCAGATATTCCACACACCAGCATTTTCACCAATCTTTCCCCTAGAGCAAGGGACATAAAGGAAAGAATAAACAAATGGGACTTCATCAAAATAAAAAAGCTTCTACAAGGCTAAAGGAAACGTCAGCAAAATTAAAAGGGAACCAACCATATGTGAAAATATATTTACCAATGATACCTCAGACAAGGGTTTGATCTTCAAAATATATAAAGTATTTACATGACTCCACTCGAGGAAAACAAACAACCCAATTACAAAAATGGGCAAAAGGCTTGAACAGACACTTCTCCAAGGAGGACACACACAGGGCCCAGAGACATATGAAAGGATGCTCAGCATCACTAGCACTCAGAGAGATGCAAATTAAAACCACAATGAGATACCACTTCACAACTGTCAGAATGGTCATCATAAACAAATCAACAAGCAACGAGTGTTAGAGAGGATGTGGAGAAAAGGGAACCCTAGTGCACTGTTGGTGGGAATGCAGACTGGTACAACCACTATGGAAAACAGTATGGAATTTCCTCAGAAAACTAAAAATGGAACTGCCATTTGACCCAGCAATTCCACTGCTGGGATTAGACCCTAAGAATCCTGAAACACCAATTCAGAAGAACCTATGAACCCCAATGTTCATAGCAGTGCTATTTATAATAGCCAAGTGCTGGAAGCAACATAAGTGCCCAACAGTAAATGAGTGGATCACAAAACTGCGGTACATTTATACAATGGAATACTACATAGCAGAAAGAAAGAAGGAACTCCTATCCTTCATGACAGTATGGATGGAACTGGAGAGCATTATGCTAAGTGAAATCAGCCAGGCGGTGAAAGACAAATACCATGTGATCTCCCCTATAAGCGGAACCTAATCAAAAAACCAAATATTTGAAGTGTCTTGATGCCAAAAAATTTAGATGATTCTCTAGCTTTTCTGCCTCATTTGTAAAAGGAAACAAAAGCAGAGACATGCATGCATGGCTGTGCAGGCATGCATGGGCATGCACACACACACACACACACACACACACACACACACACACACCCCCTTCTTTCTGGAAGAGGATAACTATTGGAACTGATACAATTACTCCCTTTCCATCTAATAAGAACCCCATCTAAGAAATTCACAACTGTTAATTAGAGGCACCTGGCAATGTTGTGCGGGAAGAAAATTATTGCTCAGACTACCCCTGTTTCAACCACATTGCTCTGGGGTAACCTCAGTCACAGAGCTTGGACCTGAGCAGGGACAGAAGAGAATAGAGCCTGCCAAACTCCAGCCCCCCTCACACTGGCTCTTCCCACTTCCAGGGCTCCAGGGAGCTGACTAAAGGCCCTGCAGTTGTAAGTTCATTATTAAATCATTTCTCACTGAAAGAAGAAAAAGACTCAGAGCTCCACACACCATGGTTTTTTAAATGCTAGTCTCTTTTCAACAGAAATTGAATTCACTGATGTAGCCCAGGGAAAAGGAAGCTCCTTCCTCCCCTCCAAATGATTCTTTCAGGGTAATATAGCAGTTAAACCTTCACGTACATAATAGCATGCTGGTCTATTAGTTAAGGTGATTTTATTCAACTTGCAGCTTCTTGCCTGACAGTTGTCACCTAGACAACCATGTCTCCATGAACTCAAGAGGAGACCAGGGGGTGTCCTCTGAGGAGACAGCCAACCTGATAGATCAAATCTTATGTGAAGGAACCATTCTTGGCTTTGTGATGTGGAATATACTAAATAATGCATTCAACTGTTGTGTATTCATCTTTTCCATCATCACTACCACAGGCTCCTCCTTGCCTGTGACCTTGAAATGCTCCCTCAGCTTCAGGTCTTCCCATTCTCTTGTTATTAGCAAATCTGGTTTGGTGTGAGTGTGTGTGTATGTGTGTGTGTGTGTGTGTGTGTGTGTGTGTGTGTGTGTGTGGTTTAACAACTTTTCAACTTTGCAGCTTCCTAGCAATGCTTTTGTATTTTGAAATACAATAACTGCAGAGACAGAAAGTTCTATCTACCAATCAATGTATAAGGAGACTCTAATAAGACAAGTCCTGGCAGATTCCCTTGACTTAATGACAAGGAGCCATCATGGTTGGTCCTTGCCTGGGAAGGGTGAGCACCAAGGTAGGAAAGGAGATCCACACCTCCTGGCCTTAAACAACAAAGACCACCAAATTAGGGAAATCGAGGAGTGAGGAGAACAAAGTGGCAATTACAGGACAAAGGGCCAAAGCCATACTTTCCATACACTGGAAAGCAATGTGGCATGTAGATAGAGGGCATCAGTCACTAACTGTGATCCCTCCCACGATTAGGATGAGAGAATTTGAAGGGCCTGTGGTGGCAACTATGAGATATAAAATGAGGTCTGCACACCTTGGGCATGACAAGCAAGGGGTTGGCTACTCACAAGTTGGGCACATTTGTGTTGAGGAACACATCTAACTGCATGAACTGACCAGTCATTCATGCATTCATGGAACAAATATTAAGTGTCCATGTGTTTTTCTGAACTCTTTTCTGGACCTTAGGGATATAGTACTAAAAGGACTAGGCAAAGATCCCTGCTTTCATGGAACGTACACAGTAGTAGAATACATGCTGCTACGCATTATTTAAAAATCATCAAGTTTTAGGTCAAATGAGGGGTGTCAAACTCACTTTCACCAGGGATCACATCAGCCTCTTGGTTGCCTTCAAAGGGTCGAATGTAATTTCAACTCCTTAACAGTTAAGGAGTAGCTACATTTATATAGTCCTAAAATTATTTTGTCCCTTTGAAGGCAACCACAAGGCTGATGTGGCCCCTAGTGAAAATGAATTTGATACCACTGGGTTAAATGATTCCTGGACGTGTTTGCAAGGTGAAGGATATGGGGGAAGGAAAACACTTGTTTTACTATATCAGTCCATCCCAAACATCATGCATGACAAACACAGCAAGCTATTCTGTCAGTTCTTAACCTGGGCCTTCATGACTGCCAAGGCTTCATACAATAAAACCTGACGTTCTCTTTTACAGGTGTAGTGGTCAAACTGTGTGGTCAGTGTCCCTCTTTATGGAAATCACTCAGAGGTGTCCTAGAGCCAGCTCATACTGGCTTACAAGGGCTGATTGTGCACATCTCTTCCTAACTTCATAATCAGTGACATCATATTGTTAGCTTGAAATTAGCAATGGTAGGAGTATCTACAACCTGGAAATAAGCTACGTATCAGAGTCTTTGCTTGTTCGTTTGTTTAAAAGCTGGTTTATCAGCATACTTCTAGGATCACCCCTCCCACAGGCCCCAGAAATCCTGCTTGGTCCATGATGTTTGGGTCATATGACACCTGAGTCTAGTCCATTTCCTTGCCACATCATTTGGTAGAGATGGGCACATGATCCACAACAGGCCAATCAAAGCCTTCCTCAAGATTTTAACCAGAGCTATTGGGAAAAATGTTCTTCTCTGAGATCAGGAGGAGTAAGGATCATGTAAGCTTGGAGTTGCCATTTTTTCCACTATCTTCTTAGCCAGCTAGGCAGTAAGGCCAAGACAGAAGAAAGCAGAAGTGAGAGGTGGACAGAAAGCAAAATACTGATAGCACTATTTGTGCACCTGGAGCTACATTACTTTTAATTTTGCTTCAGTTGGGATTTTGTCACTTTCAACCAAAAGAATTCCAGTTACCATGTATGTCTTCCCAAACACAGTCCTCTTCCATAAACTGGTTTAACTCTTAAGCACAAAACAGTAATGATGTCAGTGCCCTGTTCATATCCCCTTGGCACTCACTGTTTCCATATAGCTTGATGCCTGCTTACTACAGCAAATGAGATACTCTTAGCCATTAGGTGGAAGACGCCAGGATGCTAGAGAGTTAACACACACAGGATAACCCTAAGCCAATGACCAACAGAAAATGGAGGACAAACATCACAGCCTTCCTGCCCCTCAGGTGGGGAACTTTGAGGCGTGTTCCACAGCATCTCCCTAGATTGCCCATCAGAATCGAGTCTTAGTTGACCACAGCAGTAATCTGTTTTGACATTTTGAATTGGTTTTCATCTCTTCTCTGTCTCACCTCTCCACTCCCTAATGATGCTTCCTGGAATCACCTCCCAAATAACCTACGTGCACCCAAATATTTGTCTCATGATCAGCTTCTAGGGTAATCCAACTTAGAGAAATATGACTGATTACTACAGCACAAATCATTTCATTCTTTTCTTTCTAGTAGTCTCTTTTTGTGGAGACTGAAGTTGAGTGGCATTACCTGTTTCATGTTACCTAATGCCTGGCTACAGAGTTTGCAAATGAGGAAAAACATTTGCTACTCAGAGCTGAAAGTGGGAGCTATACTCTTCCTTTTTAGCCATTGTCACAAATTCTAATTTTGGTTTGGTCTACATTTGGTTTGGTATATGAAATATAAAAATCTGGACACACCCAGAGGTTTTCTTTGGGGCAATAAGTGAATGCAGAATAAAGCTCTTACTGGTTTTCTCTTGTGAGAAGGTGGGCCTGGGCAGCTGGACATACTGTCACATTAAAACACTACTCTCCCTTATACCTGGTTTGTGCGTACTTAACCACAGGCAGGTGGAGGTACCTCAGCTAAGAAACCCATAATTGTCAGGGAAGTCAGGGCTGGAATGACCTTTTCCCAGAGGGAGAGGCCCACTTTCTGGGTGTGTGAAAGTTTAAAGTGCAGTGGCTCACAAAATCAGCCAGTGCTGTGAGAACCACACCCATTTTTCCCAGGAAATGTGGAGAGAAAATACCTGTTCCAGGCATTAGGCTGTCAAGCTTTATAACTCCCAACACTTAGATACCTGTATTTTTCCAAAGCCTTAGTTTGGGAGTAATTTCCTAACGCATTACAGCTCCTTTGGACTGGCAAGGCCTATGACTTCTTCACAAGTAGGTAGGTAGGGACTAATGAAATACATTTAAGTGAAAGACTGCGATACTAGATGAAAAGCATCCAACTGCAAATTGCTGCAGCTCATACTGCCAAGAATTAAGGATCTTTAAGGAGCAAGTTTCAGAAGAGTGGTATGACCTAGGGGGAAACCTGAACTTGGAGTGTGAGTACTTGCATTGAATTCCAGCTCTGTCACTACCATGCCAGCTGGCATCAGGTATAGTGGTTATAAATACAGACTCTAGAGCCACACTGCTTGGGTTTAAATGTCAGCTTCTCTACTTACTAGCTGTGTGACCATGGGAAAGTTAAGTAACCTGTGTGAGCTCAGTTCTCTCTTCGGTGAAGCAGGCATAATAATGGTACCTGCCTTGTAGGATCAATACAAGCATGAACTGAATTTATATTTCTCAAAGGTTTAGTAAAGTGTCTTATACTTAGTCAGGTCCATGTTTGCTCTTATTTTATTGGTCACAATCTCTCTGGGCCTCAGTGTCCTGGTCTGTAAGTAAGATTCCTACGTAGCCTATGTTATAAGGTTTCATAAGGACAAAATGATGTTATTGGAGGGAAAAATCTGGTAAAGCAAAATATAAATTTAGGTTGTGATTAAATCAGCTCAAGTTCTTGTGGCTGACTGTCCTGCCGAAAAGACCCCGGGCTGGGCATTTAGAGGTTTGGTTAGTCTTGACTTCTGGGGGAAGAAAACAAGAGCTCAGGGAAACACACCCTTTCCTCTACAAGAATTGGACATATGGTTAGCAGCTGGGATTTATGCAAAGCATTCTTCAAATTAGTCTAAAAGCCCCACTGTTTGGTTATTTCCCCCAGTGCAACCATAAAACCACAGTTCACAACTGCCAGCAGGTTGTTATATCCTCAGCTTTTGCTTACCCCAGCCCCTTCTCAGCTGCCTAGACATGGCCACTTCAAGTTCTCTGGCTCCAGAGCCACCTGCATGTCCTCTGGTTAACTCAGTCTGCTGTCAAAAAGGAGGAAGTAATTAAATGGGGGACATGTCAGCCCCACTACAGGCCCTGGAAAAGTCAATAAAATTTAGTCACCAGAGTGGGAGCTGATTTTTAACCACTCTACTATAAACCGTGGCATACACAATAGATGTCAGTTTTACACCACATAGCAACCAGCCCAGGGACTTGGGTGCTCAGCATAGTTTTTCTTCTATGGGGCAGAAGGAAGGTAAATGAAGTACTATTTAGTCCAGTGAAATGTGATGTGAGAAATAAAGAGAAAACATCTTGTTTCACCCATAACTCTATAGCCTGAAGAGATTAGGAGGATGGACATTGGCAGTGGTAAAGTGCAGATAAATGAAAAAAGAGAACAGGATAAAATATTGTTACTAGACAGTTAGACCAACAGGGCTCCAGGAGGCTGTACATGAGAAAGTCAGACATTAAACAGCACTTAAATTAACCAGTTTGGTGCTTGCTTTCTATTTTAAAACCTTCTACCACTCCATTTCACTGATCCAGTATCTGAATGGATTTTCTCATTTGTCACAGGTCTCCACCCCAGAGGGAATGCAGGGAGGAGGAGTATGTACAGAAGAACCACAACATATAGGAACCAAGATCCTTCCTAGCTGACCTGACCCACCCTGCCTGCCTGGCTGGACTTTTCTTTCCTTTGGTCCCTTTTTGCTTTGTAAATAACTTAATATCACTAACCACTTAGTAAGAGATTCTAATTACAACCTAGTATGACCAGCATTCAGATTTGGCCTAGAGTGTATAGAGGTAGTATGGGGTGGAGAGGGGAGGTTACTTTTGAGAAGTTTTCTTTTTTATATATCAGAGATATCACAACAGAACCAGAGCCATGCACATGTGCTGAATTGTTCTTTTCCCATAGTCTTGGCTCTTTTTTGTAAAAAGGCCGAGGAACCCTTTTGTTTCACTCCGTTTCCTGTTTTTCCCCCAAAGTCAAATATGGCATATTTAAGAATTTCAATGAAATGTTGAATGAAAAATGTAGAGCACAATGAAAGGCATAACTGCCTCAAAGTTAGTCATTAACATTTATTAAATTCTTATTACTATTTTTAATTCTCACAACTTTTCTGGGCAGTATGTTCTAATGTCATCAGACCTGTTTACAAATGAGAAGACATGCCCAAGGTTCTGTGTCTGGAGAGTGGTAGAGAGAAGATCTGAATACTCATTCCATATCTATTTTCTGCCAGCTCTCTATGTTAACAATAGCTTACATTTTTCAAATGCTGAGCAGATTCCCAAAAGGCTTTCATGTACATTATCTCACTGGATACTCAAACTCATCTCTTGAGGCAGGAGTTCTTGTCCCCCAATTTAGAGATGAGGTAACTGAAGTTTAGAAGGATTAAACAATATTATAGAGGCACAAAGTGAAGAGCAGAAATCAAGCACACCCCCCAGTCTTCTGGTCTTCTCAGCATACTTCTGCTGCCTCATAATGACAAGTCTTGGCATATGGCACGTTCTCATCAGCCTGGGTAAAGTCTTCAGGCTTGCTCTACAGGAAGTGCCTCCTCCTCTGCTTCAGGAGACAGGTGTGATGGTAGTTTGATTGGCCACATCCACCGGACTGGTGATGTGTGCTTGTATTTCCTTCAAGGAACCACATATAGCTGTGCAGGTTGTTTGGTTGACCACCTCACCACATCTATGGGGCACCATTAACACTGTAGATGTAGTAGATTTACTATTTCATTAATATAATTTTCCAGTGGATGGCAGCAACATGTCTTGAGGAAGGGGTGGGTGCTTTTTTCTAATCCATGCAAAAGCAGTGTAAATCCTAGTGGGGCCCCTGATGGTGTCTATTTTAAATTCTACATACTCAGAGTTGTAAGATGGTATCGATCCATCTATCCTCTTCTGATCCATTTTAAGACCTAAAGTAAGAGGTGCTATTTTCAAGAATTCATTTATTTACATTTAATAAATTCTTATTGGATATCTATAATGGGAAAGATATTATACATAGTGGACCTACAATGGTGAACAAAAGAAACATGAGCCTTCTTAGTTATTAAAGTTCAATAAGGTTGTATACAAGGCACTATAGGTTGGTCCACTTTACTAGACTTACCCATTCTCTATGACTTGTCCCTATTCTATAGGTTAAAAAGCTAAACACCACCACTAACAAAAACAACTTAACTTCAGACACTTTTACAGCGAGAAGTGGCCATGTGACCCAGTTCTAACCATAAGACATGAGCAATAGTCCACTGATGCTTACTTTTTCTCTTCCCCCTTCTTTCTGGCTGGAGTACAGAAGCTATGTCTGAGTAGCTGTAGTCATCTTGTAAGCATAAGGACTAAACATACTTGTTATAGACAGCAGAGAAAGAAGGGAAAAGGAGTTTGAATCCCATGTGGCATTATTAAGCCACTGGACCTGTGCTGGATTGCCAATCTTTTTATGGGAGATAAATAAACCCCCATATTGTATTTTTCAGACCATAAGACATACCTAGGCTTTAGGGGAGGAAAATAGGGAAAAAATTTGAAGCAAAAAATGTGGTAAAATATTTAATAGCATAAATAACATAGTATTTCACCAATGTAAATGTAAACAGAACTCAACAGCAGCATTAACAACCATTATTCCTCTCAAATTTGGGGGGTGGGGAGTGCGTCTTATAGTCCTAAAAATATGGTACTTGCAGTGGAACATTAACCTAAATGACACAAAGAGGCATACACTACTTCATATTAAAATGCTTATAAATGCCACACCAGCAAAGTACAGGGCACCATGGGAAGATAAACTGAGGCACCTGACCAGATCCAGAAGTGAGTAAGGCTTTGCTGAGGAAATGATATTGAATCTCAATAACTAGGGATTAGAGCAAGATGGCTCTTGGTAAGGTGAAAAATTATACAAAGGCCTTTATTTAGGTGGGAGGAAGCATATCCATTGGGGGAAGGGGAAAGAATGGCAGTGTACTCAAGTGGAGTGGTAAATTAGCCTGTGGGAATCAAAACTATGACCTTAACCTCTTTGCTCAGTTCATTAACCAACAGAATTGACTAACCACAGCTAGCTAAATACTCAGGTGTCACTAAAGGGGAAGGAATGCAAATGGAAGTTTCCCCTAGGCCTTACACAAGTGGAAAGGAAATTAGGGTTACTCCTGATTATTCACATCAATAGAAGGCAAGGAGAATCCTCAAAGGATCCTCAATGTAAAAGCACTGTTGGTGAATAGCCAAGAAGATGAGTGTCTGATACAACCTAGGCATTCAATAAATGTTTGCTAAGTAACTGAACAAATGATATAAATGACAGTAATTTCAAACTATAAAATGATGTGCAAATCATTATCCCCTGTCTACAACATATTGTACCACATTCAACTTTAAGGTACAGACTACTAAAGATAACAAAAAAAACCCTTTTATGTTCTTGCTGAATAGAAGGCTCAAGGTTCTGTCTTCCTAGCAGTGAATCTTAGATTTGCTCTTTGCTCTGAAAATATGGACATTTTCTCCATCAAAGATCATTTCTCTGAGCACCAGCCTTTTGTCTCTCACAGCATTTCCAGCACCCACATGCCTCTTTGAGCCATGGCACACAGTCAGTTTACAAAGCAGTTGAACCTGTCCATACCCAGCAATAGTCCCTGCCATCAATGCTCCTCCAGCCTTGTAGTTTCAGTTCTTCAACCTGGCCCTCCTAGCCAGAAGGGGGTCACTTTCTCTTTAGATTCCAGGGGGAGTCCTAGCACAGAAACATACAGATCCTGAGTGTCTTATGTGTCAGAAGCTGCACATCCAAACCTCATTTAAGTCTTCTAACAGCCCTGTGAATTGGGCTTTATTATAGTTTCTCACAGATGAGAATTCTGAGATAGAGAATTTAAGCAACTTGCCAAGGGTCGCACAGTAAGTGAATGCCAAAGATGGGTCTCAAAACCAGATCTGTTTGCATTTGGAGTCTGTTGTACTTTTCCTCTACCAGATTCCATCAATATGTAGGTTGTTTTCTTTTAAAAATAGGAGAGGGGGAAAAGGGGGAAAATTGGGACAAATGCAATTGCATAATCAATAAAATATACTTTTAAAAAGTGTTTCTGTTTAAAACCATGCTAAACTAACATTGGCTTAACTAACACAGTCACATCTTCAGCTCCCCTTTGGGAATACCATTTTTCTATCTTCCCACCTTTCAGTTTCCCATTTCTCCTCTTCCTTACCCTCCCCTCCCCTCTTCTCTTATACCCTCTTCTCCCCACTCCCAGATGCTATTTCTGCACTTTCCCCACCACCAGGCACTCAGGCTTTCCAACTTTCAAATTAGACTAGAGAATCATAGGATGCCTTGAATTCTGCATTTGCTTCATCTTCTCTACCCTGCTCTAGAGTTTGTACAAAAAATCCCCCTTGAGGTCTTCCTCACTGCCTTATCATCCCCACCCACTTACACACTGTAGCTTACACGTGACCCACTCTGCCTACCTGGTGCTAATGCAGGGATGAGGTCCCCAGGCCAGACATGTCCTTCTGGATTTTTGGACAGTGTTTAATCTTGGGCTAGCTCTATCCCCTCCTGCATGTCATGCTCCCAGGTGACCAGATAACACATGGAGCAAAACTATTCTCCATCTCCCAAATGGAGAATGGAATGGATGTACTTTTTGGATCTGTAATTTCAAAGGCTACCCTTAGGGAAGAAAAGGGATGCTCTCAGGGATCATTAATGTCCAGCTGGGAAGTAGCAGTCTCTCCCTACTCTAATCTCACTTTACATCATTCCTCTTCCAGTTCTCTTGCTGGGCCCCATGTGCAGTCTCTTTTAGGCCACACAGAACTTCTCACCAATCCTGAATTGCACCAGCCTCCTGTATATCCCTTCCCTCCACTTGAATCACCCAACCCTTCCCTTACCTGCTTAATTCCCATGTATCTTCTGTGTTTTATCCTAGCCACCACCTGCCCCTGGAAGCATTTCCATATAGTCCAGCCACATGCTGGAGTTTGGGTTCCTTGCTCTGTGCTCTCAGAGATCCCTGGCTTTTTTTCTCCATACTTTTATCACAATGAACTATACTTTCTTGTTCACTGGTCAGTCTCTGCCAATGGCTTGAGGACTCTATGAGGCAAAGACTTCACCATCTTGCTCACTGTTGAATCACCAGACTTTGGGGAAGGCTAAAACACATAGTAGGCACAGAGTACCTATTTTTTAGATTTATTTATTTATTTTTATAGGGAAAGGGAGGGAGAGAAACACCAATATATGGTTGCCTCTAGCATGTCCTTCCACCAAACATCTGGCCTGCAACCCAGGCATGTGCCCTGACTGGGACTCGAATTGGCAACCCTTTGGTTCACAGGCTGGTGGTCAATCCACTGACCTGCACCAGCTAGAACCAGATTACCTATTTTTTGTTGTCATAATACTAGATTCTTCTTCACTCTTCTTTCCACATAATTGTAAGCTCCCTGAGAACAGAGCGTAAGTATTTTCTATCTTTGGGTAACCAAGACTAGGGACAGAACCTGACACAGGATAGGAAAATGTGAGGATCCTAACATGTTTAACTTGGAGAAGTAATTGAGGAAAGAAGTGGGAGACCCACCCACCCTTTTTAAATTTTTGAAAGGCAGTCAAAGAGACTAATATAAAGCTACTCAAAGTGTGGTCTACAGATTGACAGCATCCCTAGCTCCTGGGAACTTGTTAGACATGCTAATTCTTGGATTCCACCCCAGACCTAGTAAGTCAGACACTCTGGAGTGGGACACAGCACTTTTTTTTTTAACAAGCTCTCCCACAGGATTCTGATGTGTGCTATAGTTTGAGAAGCTTGGACTAGTGGTAGGCTTATTTTGAGTTAAGAAGGAGGCAGTTTTTCACTTAGTACAGAGAAAATTCCTCCATAGCCTACCCAATAGCGGCAGAGGCTGCTTCACGAAGTTTCCTGCAACTCCATAGGTCCCAGAAGAGACAGGGTAACCTCTTGGCAGCCTTCTCTTGGAATTTTATGCCTTGATTATTATATTGCCCCATCCAGCCAGGAGACAGAGACTAGAATAGTAAAAGCTCTACAGAAATTTCCCACTGATACTCAGTTTGCAGGACTGGGGACTACAGGTGGTTGAGAGGAACACTCCTGACAGACCAGTTCCACCCCTTCCACATGCCTGGAGGCTGGCAGTTGGGAGAAGGCAGTGGGAGATCAGTGACACAAGCAGAAAGAAGGAGCCACTATTTGTCTTTTTATTTTTGGGAAAGTCTTCATGGTTGTAGAAAAAGGTAACTTTGCGGTTGCAATAATAGCAATACCAAAATTAACATTTATTAAACATTTATTATGTATCAGGCATTATGCTGACTTGCTCTGCAAAGATTTTCTCATCTTATTCTTCTAAGAATGCTATAAAATGCTAATATTATTTCTTATTTGGGATGAGAAAATAAAGTGAGAAAGAGGGTAATGGCTTCTCTAAAGATCATACTGTTAATAAGTGTCAGAGCTGGGATTTGAACCCAGGTAATCTGATTTCAGAGCTTGATTTCATAACTTCTACTCTGTGCTATAACCTCCCTGGTAAAAAGGTTAAATGTTCAGGGTCCAGAAGGTTTTTGGCTGGGACTGATGTGACAATGGAGTTGGGAGAGGAGAATGAGCTCTAGAGGAGTCTTGTGTTAGTCAGGATAGGCTGGGATATGTTGTAGAAACAAAACCCCTAACATCTCAGTGCATTAAAACAATGAATGATTGTTTAATGATCCCACAAAGTCAATCACAAGTATTTCTAGACTGGCTGCTTTTCTGGGAGCTCTCCTCCCATCAAGGTTAGAGCAAGGTACCTTTCACTGTTGCCTGTACCCTCTGCTGGAGCCTTGGGGCCAAGCCTAGGATCCAGATGAATCACTTCCTCCCACATTATAATGGCCAGAACTACTTACATGATCCCCAATCAATGTATGGGTGATGTAAAGGAGCCATTCTTGGGTTCTTGGGAAGAAAATGAAAGGATGATGAACACCAGAATTTTCACACTCATCCACAAAATGGTAAAATTTGTAGTCTCTAGACACGATCTCTAAACTGTTTGGATTCTTCACGCCTAGTGGTAAAACATTTTAGACCCGTACACTATTAAATATAGCTTTACATAGAAATCATATGAAGGGGCTAAATGGAAAAAATACAATAAAAACCTATGTATCCCAATGTTAATAGCAGCACAATTTACAATAGCCAAGTGGTGGGAGCAACCTAGGTGCCCATCAGTAAATGAATGGATAAAAAAAACCTATAATACATTTACACAATGGAATACTACACAGCAGAAAGAAAGAAGGAGCTCCTACCCTTTGCAACAGCATGGATGGAACTGGAGAGCATTATGCTAAGTGAAATAAGCCAGGTGGTGAAAGACAAATACCATATGATCTCACCCTTAACAGGAATCTAATCAGCTAAACAAACAAGGAAAATATAGCCAAAGACACTGAAATAGAGGACAGGCTGACAGTGACCAGAGGGGAGAGGTGGGGAAGGGGGAAAGGGTTTGCAGGAACTAGTATAAAGGACACATGGACAATAACAAGGGGTGGTGGAGACGGGAGGGAGGAGGGGAGAGCTGGGTGAGGGTATGGGCTGGGATGGGGGTAAAGGGTAGAAAACTGTACTTGAACAACAATTAAAATAAAAAACAATAAATAGAAAGAATACTTCATAAAAAAGAATAAATAAAAAAATAAAATACAAAGAGGAAAATAAATCATGATATTTGGTTTGCTTGATTTCTTTATTTTTTAGATGAAGAGAGATAGATGGATGATAGAGTTTCATTGTTTTCTCCTTTTACCACAATATATTGTCTTGATATCCACTGGTATTTTCATGCCTCACTTTAGAGACACCTGATCCATAGCTTTGAGAGCTGCCCAGAGAGGTTGCAGTTTTCTGGTTTGGAAACAAAATTTCCTGGGTCTCAGGGAAAATCCTGAGATGTTCCAGCATGGTGAGCAGAAGTGGGAAGAGAGCAGAGAGGGACTTGCTTGAAACTGTTTCATGTCTCTACCTGTGGAGGACTCTATCCTCTTTCTACCTCC